>CM022372.1:2400000-3000000 GCA_011800155.1 Flammulina velutipes | reverse complement strand
TGTCGCGTCCCCACCGCAAGACGAGGAAGACACCCCCACCGTCGTCAGCAAATCTCCTGAAATCCCAATTAGATCTCCGCCTATCGTGGCCGAGAAGGTTGAAGATGAGCCGACAGATGCGCCAGCCGCTGAGCCAGATCAGGAGGAGCCCGCAGATGTTGATGCAGAGGAAGAGGAACGGCAGCGGCGAGCGGCTCTTGCTGCGCGTATGGCCCGCCTGGGTGGTGCCCGAGTCGGGATGGGACCACCAGTGTTTGGCAAGAAACCTACGCCGAAGTCTACGCCAGCCTCAGAGTCGCCAGCCAAGGAGATCGCGACAACCGATGAAGGTGAGTCCCCCACAACGATGATTCCTATCTTTCTCATTCATCCCAGCATCCGTTAAATCCCCAGATTCTACCGATACTTCAGCGAAATCGCCTCCAGCTGAAGCTAAGGGTATGTCAACGTTGCACTTCATCTTTCGCTCTATTCATCATCAAAGCAGCTACAGAATACTTCCCCGCTACCGCTGGTGCTCAAAGTGCAGATTCAGAACCTCCTGCGAGCGGAAAGAGTACCGATTCTCTCGTCCCAGAATCATCTCCATCAATTCCTCCCCGCAGTCCCAATGCTATGCCAGTCCCTGCCGTCCCTCGACGCGCTGCTCCTCCTCGTCGCAAAGCTGCTAAATCGCCTGCTCGACCGCCTGCTGACGAGCCTGCTACAGTCGAAGAACCGTTACCCGATGTACCCCCCGTGCCCAAAGACGATGACACGTTCAGTATAAACGTGGACGACCCTCCCGAGGTCAAAGAACCCATTGTATCGAGAAGTTCGCAGGAACTTACAGACGCGGAGAGGCGCTTTAGCATGGACATCGCCTCTTCCGACATGGATTCTACCCCTTCTGTCGCTGCCGATCCTACGCCAGTCTCTCCTCAGACTATGGAGGCAGATGTCACGGAAGTCGGGTACAGACGAGACGATACTCCTCCTCCTCCGTCTCCTATACGTGACGATCCAGCACCGGCGAAGGAGACGCATGATTCCACGGAAGCGCCGCTTACTGACGCAGAGGAGGAAGAAGAGGACGAGGAAGCTAAGAGGAAACGAGTCGCAGAGCGAATTGCGAAAATGGGCGGCGTCAATCCATTTGCACCGCCTGTCCAGCGAAAAGCTAGCACTGACGCCGAGGTCTCTCAGCCTAGTGAACCTGTTGAAGCAGTCAAGGAGGAGGAAGAGGCTGTATCTCGTGACGTGGTGCATCCAGCGCCGGAACGCAAATCATCCATCGACGTCGAGAGCCAACCCACAGTCCCGCAGAAGAGATCGAGCGTCTCGTCTGTCCAATCTGCCGAGAAGAGAAAGGCATCCGTTGACGAAGATATCCTGCCACCTATTCGCAAAGACTCTGTCGAAGAACCCAAAGGAAACGCTCCTCCCTCTCAAACTGGTGAATATTAATTTGCCTCTTCGTGTTATGAGGCTCTTTGTGTATTGTGTACAACGAATATTGATTCATTGGTGTCTTCTAGACGAATCCGAATCCGAACGCAAGGATGAAGAAGAAACGAAGACCGGCGCTGAAGAACCTTCGGACGCTTTCAGGGAGCCATCTGATGATGGTGAGGACGATGAATTCCTCGATGCGGAAGATGAAGACGATAGCAAGATTCCATCTATATCTCCTCCCATTACGAGATCGCTGGATCCTCCGTCTCAGCATGGTATCGAGGAAGAAGACGAACCCCCGACCCCACCAGAGAAGGCATCGATTTTGAAACCTGACGCTGAGGACCATGTCATTCCAGCTGCCAGTCCGCCTCCGTTACCAGTGTCTCGACCGCCTCCCGTTCCGAAATCTACGAGACCTCCCGTTCCTCCTTCTGACGAAGAGGAAGAAGAAGCGCCTCCTCCACCACCGCCAAGACGACTGTCGATTCGGAAGGTCGACGACTCGCCGGAAGAACCACCACGAGCTATCAGCCCTCTCTCAGAGGTTGCCGAGAGTCCCGTTCAGGTCTCCGCTGTCCCTCGTCATCTAAGCAAGGTTGACACCGACGACGATGAGCCCCCTGCGTCTCCTTCCCCTTTGCAGGTACCTCCCCCACGTCGGTTCTCGACAGATCGACATGATGTACCACTTCCTCCACCGCCATCACAGGGCGAGGATGACGAAGAACAGCCTAGACAGATCCCTCATAGGGCTTTGCCTCAAACTCCATTGGCGGAACAGGACGAGGAAGTGTACGACGAGTCGGAGGAAGAAGCGTTACCTACACCCCCTCCTCCTCCGCGGAGGACTACTTTGCCTCCGCCGCCGCCACCTTCTGCGATAGATCCACCATCTCCGTCAAAATCTGACGACGAACCGAGCGCTACTCCCATCTCGCACGAAATATTGGACGATGATGAAGGCGGTATGTATTATGTGCGTGGCTATCCGATTGGAACTTATAGGTTAACATAGATCCCATCGATCCTGGATTCTATAGTCCGCCTCGTACATCGAACGCTGCTCCGGTAGCAAGCACAACCGAGCCTGAGGCTCCTCCGGTGGACGAAGAGCAAGAGAGAAGACGGACGATCGCAGAGCGGATGGCAAGGCTGGGCGGGATTAAGTTTGGGGCACCGCCTGTGCCTATGACTCGAGCTCATCCTGCACCTCAGAGGCGTCAGACGCAGGATCATATAGACGGTGACACTGTCAGCCCCACCGCTACTGGAGAGGAAGAAGCTCCGCCCGAGTTGACTGAAGAGGAAGAGGAACGTGCAAGAAAGGAGAGGATTGCAGCGAAGATGGCGACGATGGGTGGACAACGGATTGGGATGATGCCTGGCTTTATGCCTCCGCCGCATCGGGCGCCGCCTATGCCCAAGGCGCCTCCACCGACTCAACAGAGCTACGCGGAGACGGATTCTGAGCATGAGAGCCAGGATGGGGTGAAGGTTGAGGCTGAGGAGAGTGAGATCGAAGAGGTTAGCCACGAGGAGGCGATGGAGGAGGCGCCTCCCCCTGTTCCCACTCGAGCTGGACGAAGGCAAATGTCTATGGATAGTAATACTTCGCATGGTACAGAGGAGTCGACTCCCAGGATCCCATCTGGTCGTCCTCCCGTTCCTACAGGCCCACCACCAAGGCGCGCGAGCGTCCAAACGACGAGATCGAAACGCAGCTCGACTGGCGGCGAGTCGTTTGACACATCAACGAGACCGCCTCCAGTTCCGCAGACTGACTTTGTGATGGTGGAAGAGCCTGAAGAACTTCCTCCGCCACCTCCGCCGAGTAGGCCTCCGCCTCCAAGGGCAGCGGTACCTCCTCCACCTCCACTAGACGCCAGCGACAATCTTTCGGCGTCGCAGCAATGGGAGCTTCCTTCGATCCCGACGTCTTCTCTAGAGTTTTCTGCCGGTGGGGATCTATCCATGTCCTGGCAGGATGACCTCGTCGAATCAACGACGACTGCATCTGCGCCTCCGCCTCCCGAGAAGAGAGGGAGTCACGTCCCTTCGATGAACCCGGACGATGTGGTATTGACGCCTGAAGATCTCACCGCTGTGTGGGGACGTATCGGGGTGCAGGTTTGCGAAGTCGCGACGGCGCTGTATGAGCGGTCGAAGACGTCGTTGATTGGCGATGGGACGTACCATGGGTTCGTCAATGCTGTCCTATCTCAAGTTCCTGGAGCTGCTTCTGCCCATCCGCCGTCGTATGGGTATACAATCTACACGCAGAATGGGACGAACGTGCAGAAACGGGCTGGGGATATCATGCCGGGTGATATTGTGTGGTTGTCGGATGCGAAGTTGAAGGGGCACAAGGGGCTTCAGACGTATAGTCAGCATGTCGGGGTGGGCGGGGAGGCGCTTGTTGGGGTGATTGGGGAGTTTGAGCCGAAGAAGTTTAAGATTCGGGCGTTCCAGGCGAATCAACATGTTGGGCAGCAGGTTTGTGGGGATGTTCGTTTGGAGTGTCGGGAGCTGATGTTTGCTTTTTTTTAGACTGTCGAAGCTGCTAGTTATCGGTTGGAGGATTTGAAGAGTGGGGTTGTCAAGGTGAGTTTGGCGTGGTGATTCTTTGTCTGTGTCATGCTGACTCTTGTGTGATCTAGATTTTCCGCGTCCTAGAAGCATGAGTTGACAAGTGATTGTATTTGAGTTAAATAAAGTAAGAATGGACATGTATGTTGTAAATTCCTGTGAATCGAAGGAGATATCTGACATGATGATGTGTGGCGTTACGTTCAACGGCCATCAGTGCCGATGTTATTTTCTTTGCGCGGCGCCTGATCGTGTGCATAGACCTTCTGGTCGCATGCGCACACCTTGGCTTCATCCCCGAAGACGCTATGTATGTTTTTAATTGATGGATGAGAAAGGTATCACTGATATTTTTGCGTTGATCGTCAGTGGTAGAGAAATGCTATGGGAAACGTCTCGCGATGGGTGTTGCAGCCTGCAGGCCTTTGTACTGCTATTCGCGGTACATGGCTATAGCATCGTTCTGTCACCTCCATGTGTACTGCTTCCTGATAGCTATCACTGAAGGTACGTACGCCCTCTCATCTGATGTTCGTTATTCATCCACCTTGTATAGCCCAAATAGAGAGGGATGCTCATCGATCCCAAACTAGTACCAGTTCGGCTCTATTTCCATTTGTTTCGCTTGGTCACTCATGTACTATTACTAGGGTTTCCATGATCTTCATCCAGGACGGAGTCGAGTCACCATGTCATTTAATGCTCTAAGTCCGCAACTGAATGGGTGCAGTAATTGACGCTGTGATATAACCATCGCCATTCATTCGTTCCAATTCAACCTTGACGCCACCGAGATGCCTGACAAAGAGAGCGCCTATCGACTACTCTTATATCTTCATGACCTTCGGAGAGCCTGTCAATGCTTGGTTCTGAGCCCCAGCAACTATGGCTACCCATCATACGAAAGCTCGAGATATTCAGGTGAATACCCTCCACTGTTTGATGGCAACACTGAATCACGCGCCCATAAGTCTGGACGTCGACAATGGACAGTATCACTTCGACCATCATCTCTCACGATCTACAGCCTTCTCATGTCTTACTTCGCGCAAACGGTGCTCGCCCAAGCGCCAGTGAACGATGTAATCTCGTGGCCTTCAGGCATACTTCTCCTTGCGAGCGTCCTATACGCTGCGCTGGGAAACGCTCCCGATCGACTTTGGGAGATCGAGCCAGCGGCGGGTTTCTTCCTTTTTAGCGGGCTGCCGATGATATCGATCCCTACGATGAACCGCGTTACATGGGTCGCCAATGCCTGTCATTTCGTTTCAGGCATCCGAAGCGCCTCCGGCAAGTACAACTTTTGGGTTAGGGCAGAAACTATCCCGTTGGACATACGAGAGGATGCACTGAAAAAAGCGACGAGGGTCCTTTCTTGTGTGGTGTACGAGGACAGACCATCGGAGCCTTTCAACGCATCGCTATGGAGAGTGACGTCCGCTGGCCTTGTTCAACCAACTCACTTCCCTTCTTCTGTATACCACAGCAAACCCCCGCCTCCGACCGCAAGAGACTTCTTACTCTTTGCTGCTACGGACTATCACGTCTTCCGAGAATGGGAGGTTGAGATCCATTCTAACGACACCGTCGTATTCTCCACAAAAGGCATGCCCGCTAGCTCCGTCATCGACGTTGACAGTGAAACCGCCGCCATACACGTAGTCGCCGCCCAGATGGTCCGACGTCCCTACCAACAATCCCCTCTCTGCGGTATAGCGACGAATACGGACGGAAAGTATATCCTCAAGATGGAAAGCCTCGACCTTGATGTCCCCGCCTGTGCGATCGACTTCCACTCATACTCTCCAGAGTCTTACAAAGTCTCTGCCTCGGTTCGCGAACTCGCACATTCCTACTACACCGTCGTACGGCACTTGAAACACGCATCGAACAACCCAGTTCTACTGCCCACAGGTCACACTCTCGCGCGGGTCAGCGTCGGGCAGAGTCTCTGGATCGCGATCCTTGGTGGGGCGCTGTTAGACAAGGGCCGCTTGACGATTCAAAATCTGCCAGGAAGATGGGCAATGGCGGGTGTCACCCCAGGTGATGCGTACCTCACCCGCATCGACTCTGTGCTTGAGCAAATCGAACCGTACGCTGGCAAAACGGCATTCGACGACGTTGTCTACAGCAGCGGGATCAACCGCCGGTCTGCAATCCCGTTCTTCATCGCAGGCGTCTTTGGACAGGCTATCATCTGCTACTTCCTCTCCGTGGGCACGAGCGCCGGCGTGTTCACTAGTGTTGTGCTCGCCAACAGCTTGTACGCGGGGAGGTTGAACGATTGGCATAGCATCTATTGGGGGAAGATGGACCAGTCCGTGGAGCCAGGAATGAAGATGTACCTTCCGGGCACGAAGGACCTGATGTGCATCGCAACGTTCGACCGAACGGCGCCACGTGAAGGTGAGCTTAGGCAGGGATTCACGTTAAATCTCATTGGCCTTGTGGCCGCGGTCTTTGGTTCCATCTTCCAGCGCGAGACTCGGGACGCCCTGGGGTTCTCTGAATTCACACCCACACCTCCTTGGGTTGTTTACACTTCTGCTGTCCTTTGTGTGGGCACTTCGCTGCTCGTGACCACGGCGATTGCGTCTCAGCAAGCGAGAACGCGGACGTGGTGGCAGGGCTCTGAACTACCAACGAGGTGGATGGTGTACTCCACCATTCCCGCTTCTTTTGTCGTGGCAGGACTGGCGGTGTTCTTTCAGGTGCAGAAGATACCGCATTTTTGGCCTATTCTTGACGCTTTGACGTGGATTTCGGGGATTCCACTGGGCATGATTGAAAATGGCAGGATGATTCCTACGGACGATAACATGCTACATCTCATACTACTGAATCGTTGGATGATGGGTGCCGTTGCTAGTTCTGTTTGTAGTAGTCAGATTTGATAGTTTGAACGTACAAATGAATCAGTCTTCTTCTATCCTACTTGATTGTTTCAATCGTATTTTATCGTGGAAGTACCTAGGATCATAAATCGAAGGATTCGGAAGATGTGACGTGAGATTGTCAAAACGGCGAGGAAGATGGGCACACAAGTGTTATCGAAAAGGCTTCATTCAAGGTCCAGTACAATATGCTACGGAAGGCGTGGTGGTGGGCACTGGAGGAATAATAAGTAGATAATAACGATACACACATCATTGAAGAGAAGGTAATGAAACGGAAAGAAATCAGAAAGCAGCAAGAGGAAGCGTAGACTCGAGCAATGGCGTTCAGTTTATGCAGGTCTGCTCGCCTCTTCCCAATCGGCCAAGAAGATCCTTGACCCGGTCCAGAACAGGCTCCATCCTCGCGTTGAATTCATCGAGCGACATCGAAGTACGTTGGCAGTCCACGTCCATGTCGGCTGCGTCCATATTCTTCGTGATCTCGCGGAATAGGTGTTCGTGCGGCGGCTTAGGTGATTTATACGAGGATCCCCACGCGAACATCGTCTTGTAGTAAGGAGAGGTTGGCGAGGGAAGGTGGGTTGAGCCTTTGTATGGGCATATCTTCAGCGGTGGAGGAGGGATACGAGCGAGAACTGATTCGTCGATGAATTGTATCGGCTCGTCGACGAGTGTTGTATCAGCGTCTATATCTTCCATGCGTACGGGGTCTTGTAACACTTGCTCTGGCTCCGGCGCAGGTATTGGAATGTCGGTGGAAGATACGGACGCGCCATAGTAGTCGTCGATCCAAGCGTTCAACAGCTCCTGGTCGCATTTCAAGATACTCGCCCAAGTGGGGGCAAGGTTCTGGGCTGACTGGTAAGAGACCTCGGCACAAAGCACTGCGAGCGTCGCGTGGTGGGAGATATCGATAGGTTTCGGAGCGCGTTTCTTTCGAGGTCGCTTTGTCTTTGGTGCTGGGATCGGAGGCGGAGGCGGAGTAGGAGCAGGTGAATCGCTGGCGATGGTATTGGCGACATTGGAAAGGTCCTTGAGGCTCTTTCGCTCCTTGCTCTTTGCTTTCCAACGTCTTTTTATAAACCACCTGTCTATCTTGTCCTTGGAGTAGTCATCGTTGCCTAACAGCTTTGGGAATTCAACATTCATGGACACGCGGTGAATAAATAGACGTACAGCTACTTGGACCGTCAGCTCTTCCATTTGCTGCTTAGACGGTTTCGAGGTGATGTTGGAAAAGAACTCTGTTCAGATTTAACCCGCATGCGCGTATAGTCCTAGCAGCGACGAACCAAGTAGATGTTTGCTGCCCGCACCATTTATTCTGACTAGTTTCGTTTGCTCTACCGCTGGTGAGTCTTTTTCCAACATTTCTCCCAGCATATCCACGATGAGAATTTGGAGTGATGGTAAGAGGAAGAGTGGCGTCCATGTCATCAGTACTGGCATTGTTTGTTTGGATCCAAGGTGTGCCAATAAATCCTTCCTTCGATATACATAATACAACATCCTAGATACCTTGGTACATATGATAGTACATACAACACTAAAATATACATACAACATTTGGGTGAAATCCTCAATCGCTGGTATCCATGTCCGGCAAGTTTAGCTGAATCCGGCTGTCCGCTAAACGTTCAATGATAGGTATCTGCATTTGCACGATACCAGCAAGATCTGGACGAGTGGCGCCACGTCGTAGAGACTGCAGGACTGCCGAAAGCTCGTAGTGTTCATCCTTGGATTGTCGGTTCTGGTCTGCTTTGATTCTCTCGAGTTCGTTTCGTAGATCTAACACAGCGTCAAATCGTAGACGGATGGGTGAGTTAATGCAATACTCACTCCGTTCGGCAACGTTGGCGAATTCCAGACCATCCCGGAGGGATTGCAACTCTTTATGAATCATCAGTTCAACGAGCTAGCGAGCACTGGACAATTATACCCGTTTCCGTGGCAGCAATACTTGCTTCATGCCTTGCATTGAGCTCGCAGATTACTTGTCTCAGCCCTTGTGAACTGTTAGTATAGTGCGACGGTCGGGTGGTGTCGACGGCCGTACCCGCTTCCGCGATATCATGTACCTCTTGCCTGAGAGTCAATGCTACTATGTCCCGTCTCAGTTCTGTGTGACCATCAGTAAAATGCGACAGAACGAACATTGACCGTCATACCAGCTTCTCTGACCACGTTTTCTTCCTGCTTCGTCTGTATCTCTTGCCTCAGTTCTTTGTGGCGATCGTTAATGCAATGCTACGACGAATGACAGCAGATGGTCATACCTGTTTCTGTCGCGATACTAGTTTTCCTTATCGCGTTTATCTCCCGCATCAGGTCTTTAATATCATCAGTGTATTCTGGAGAGCAACTGCCGTCGATAACCATACCAGCTTCCTTCAGAGCACTGGTTTCTTCTGTCCAATGCAACGCATGCCTCAGCCCTTGGTGATAGTCATGAGGATGTAATGAGCGAAAGCTACTGCCATACCTGATTCAGTGACAGCATCTGCTTTCTGCTTCTCCTTCAATGTCCGGATTTCCTCTTGCAATTCTAGGAGGATACCCAGTTAGCCTACAAACCGTCGGACAAGCCAAGGTGTCCTACCTGAAACAACATCTGTAGCCGCAGGCATCGGTACATCCTCTTGCGTCGTATTTTCGTCTGGGGGGGCCTGAGAAACATGTCGACTCGTTGAAGAACCCCGTTCGGTCTCGTTCTTGTCGTGGGCATAAGCCTCCTGCAACTTTGCATGCTCGCGACGAAGCTCGTCTAACGTCGCTATGAGGTACGGGCGTCAATGGCTATGGACGAGGTATTAGACGTTAGTGAGTACCTGACGTAGCCTTAGCTTCTTCCTCCCATTTCCGAATTGATTGTCGATCTTGCGCCTTGGAAGCCGCATTCTTTCGTTTCATTTCCACTTTATCCGCTTCCAGTTCTTGGAAAATCAGAGTACTGGATTTGACAGGTAGGCTTGACTAGTACTCACTCAATATTCTGGACTCATACTCCCTACTTTCGCGAGAAAGTTGATCTACAACTCGGCGATAAGCATGGGATTAGTAGCTTCGAGAGACGTAGGTAGTTGACCTGAGAGCCAGTCGTTTTCTATTTCTAGAGCTGAGTCACTTGTGTAAGCATCGACTGCGTGTTATCTGGGGAACACTAACCTTGAACTTCGTCCGCACTTTGTTTCTCTTTCTCTAATGACACATTCACAATTCAATAAATGAAAAGCCGCTGCATGCTCATACCCGTTAATTCGTTTTTCAAAGACCGTATCGTAGCTAGACATTTGAAAACTTCAGCAAAGAAAGAGGTGAGAAGCGATAATCTCACCTTGTAACTGCTTCTTTGAGAGAGGCTTCTGCTCATAATCGCTTTCAGAATCTGCCCTCTTTCGTTTGGATGGCACTTTGGGACAAGCTTCTACCACCTCCTCCTCGTCGTCGTCGTCCGTGACAGTGTGCACAGAGTCTTCCTCGGACTGAGAGCCGCTATCGTCATCCGAAAATATTGATTCTTCATCTTCATCTTCCTCACGTTCTTCCCCGCTGTCTTCCTCGAGGTCTTCCTTCCCCTCGATTTCCTTGTAGCATGGCGTGAGGAGTTTGGTCGTCGTTCCGTCCCTTTCCAGTGCTTTATGTCGGTGAGGGGGGATCGGCAGCGTCTTGGCTATTTCGTCAAAATGGGTCCTCTTGACCCTGCGCCAGTAGCAAATACGGTCGAAGAGCTCGTCGTCTTCCCAAGAGCAACGTGTTCCGGAGTCGAGGCATGTTTGAGAGTAACATGCCACCATCCCGATCTCATTTTTACACCCAACGCCATTAGAAGAACACGACTTGCATCGCTAGAGGTATGTTCTATAAACTTTTGCAAGTTGCAATGATGACCGACGGCTTTTACCTTTGAGTTCTGCTCCTGCTTTTTGCTCCATTTTATTCTATCTCGTTTCAAGCGGGATTTGTTGTTCTCTTTCTTCATCAGCCGCTCTAGCTGGTCCCGAGAGTATCTTCGTCCCATGATGAGATGGTGTGGTGGACGGAAGCAAGTCGCATCACGGGGATAGCGGGCCGGACATCTCCACGAATTTCTCACACAACTAACTTTTGCATCGACATCCATTCCCGCTTCAACAATCACATTTTTCTCTCTGCTTCGCCATTAACGTCTGAATATCTTGCCATAGATTATGGCTGTCCTGGGTGGACAATATTATTGTTTTTGTTTTTGGCTTTTTTTCGGCTGCGGTGTCGTGAATTTGGCGTGCAGTCCGGAATCTCGGAATTAGCCGGGTCGTTGATTCTCGCATCATTTGTTATTTTTCTGCAGGATTTTTTGTTTCTACGCGCGGTTTTTGGCTGAAACAGATAAAATTTGATTTAAGGGTCAAGAGGCGGGGTGGCAGTGTTGATAAGATATGCCGCATCCCGGATCAACATCGGACCAGGTCTGTGTGGCGCTTCGGGCTTGGGTGCAGACTCAAGGTGTTCATGTTATACAGCATGGTGAATGTTCTAGGTATAAGTGAGGAACACTACATAAACTTCAAAAAATAACTCTCCTAATGGGATATATAGTTCTCTCTTGTTGGAATCCTTCAACAGCGATGACATCTGGTACAGGTAAGTAACAGCCTAATAGACAGATAGTGTGAACATAAGAAGAAGCTCATTGAATGCATTAGCAGTCGTTTGGGTGCGCTCTCTTGGAGCCTTAACAAGGGACAGCTGTGGGCAAGATAGAGATATGGTAAGGCCCGGGGCCCCGGGCTACTTTGTCCCTCCAACTCTCCCGGAGCCATACCGGTGAATATGATGGTCATACTCAAGTGAGCATGCTAGACTAAACATGAGGCATACATTTCAAATAGAATGCATTTACTTACCTTTGTATTGCAATAAAATAGAAGGGGTGGGCCTGTGTGACTGTCAACTTGGCTGGCTGGCGCTGCTGGAGCTTCTCAGTACATGATGTACCATGTCAGCAGTGGCTACAGATGTCAATGTTGGTCAAGGGTGATATGGTGAAAGAAGCTCGCTATTATTAAATCCAATCTATGCCCCGGCAGCAAGAGAAATAGTATATATGAAATGTCCCTTGAGCATACATTCTAACTGGGATGTATACTGACTTCGGCACAGTCATTCTCAGATAGCACATCTGAGAGGATTGCAGTTCATTTATTTATTTCTTCATGCTTATATCTACCAAGAAGGCAATGTGACTGTACGACAGATGTGGGAGACATATGCGATGATGTCTGTGGCGACACTCCGATAAGATTAAGATGGCATCATTGATTTCGGACCGTTGACCCGGAGGCGCACGTCGGGGGCGGCGGGCGCCCAGCAGGACATTCCCGGTCCTAACTGTTTAGTCTCCGCATTCGTGAATTTTGACAATGTCTGTGGGTTCTGACAGGAATAGTCTTTGGAAAGCTCAAGTGTCGTCGACACGAGATTTCGCCATCAAAATGAGAATTTTGCCCATCAAAACAACATTTTTACCATCAAAAGTCGAAATTATGGATTACAGTGGCGAAAAACATGCCCCAATTGCCAAAATGACACTGACAGATGAAAAAACAATATTGTCCACCGAGGACACCCATAATAGATCCTTGCGAGACTCTCAATGCAAAATAATGAAGTACCGTTGAAGGCTATACCATTTTCTGTCGCAGTACTCAATTCCTTCTCTCTCCAGCCTCGCAGTCAGCTTTGTATGGCAATGATGGGTACAGGGGGCTATTATATGGAAGGTCTTGTACTTACCAGTCTTACAAAGCCCACGGTGTATACTTCCTTCTTACTGTATTAGAATCAATAGGTAATGCCAGTATATTAGGAAATGAATCGCGGTCGATAGTAGGTAGTGAAAATAAAAATACGGTACGGGATCACAGGTCAGATACTACGGCCGGAGTTGTGAGTAATCTAATCGAGTGTGGCGCAGATCTCATGTAGTTTGGTAGACATACAACGGCACTATTGAATCAGAATTGAGAAGAGATCGGGGGGAGATGTCGAATAAAAAGACGGAAGGCATTGCAGTAGCACTCCACGAGTTCAATTCGTGCCTGGACATTCTATCTTGATCCCTTTCACTACAGCTCTCACTTCCGTGTCTCCGACTTTGCTCCAGTCAACGAGTCCCCCCGCCCATTCGGCAGATCCAGAGTTCCCACTCGCATCCCAAATGCCCACTTGAACACGCATTGGTTTCGTCGGATAGTGCTCCTTACCGTTCTTGTCTTTCGCTTGATCTGAGCCTACTCCACCATCAGAGTCTGTCAATGAAAAACGAATTACACAAACACACCTTTGACCAACCTCCGCTTTTCATTTTTCTTCTCCCGCCCATCTACCCACCACACAATCCTTTCCGCACTCCAATCGATGGTATACTTGTGGAACTCTCCAATATCCTTCTCTTCTTTCGAGTCTGGAATCTTCAGATCTTTGATGTCACCAAACTGTCCATAAAGAGGTTCTTCGCCCGGTTGAGTCGAAAATATGTTCGTCGAGAACCGCTTAGGGTCCGATCCCAGAATCTCAACGTCGATCTCGTCGCCATTATCTACATCCTTCGTCAACTTCGATTCACCATAAGACGCAAAGCTTTCACTCACCATGCCCCACGAGCACGACCGCAGTGACAAGACCTGGCACTTTAGGCGCCTTCACCTCGAACGTGATCGCCCCATAGTGCAGCACAGTAGTCATATTGACCGTCGCCCCCAGTCCGAGCTTATCGTTCGTTCCCGGCCCGCTCACCCCCTCCGCCGGCGGAATGCGCTTCACCTCCCCCTGCGGCTTCTGCATACGCAACACAAGACTATCTCCATCTGTCCCAGTAGTGAACGTCCCAGGCGGAGACGTCGCAACGAAGCGCGCCCCCGCAGTCGCCGGCGAAGTCGCGTTTTGGTCCGCCACAGATCCCGCCTTGAATTTCGTCTCAAACGGCTTGCAGTTGTCTACCTTCCGGGGAACAGGACGTGCGGTCGCAGCCGTGAAGGAGGAGAAAAGGGCCAGGAGCACTAGTGGCATCATCGTTAACATCGTGGAGAGTACAACTTGAAAGAACTTGAAAAGAAAAGAGTTGTTTGAAGAAGGAATGGGCGAAAACGTGTATGCTGCACCAGGCAGGTGTGGGTCCGGCCACAGAATGAGATGTACAACGGACCAAGGGCAAAGCCCATCGCGCCTTTATGTGTTTCCACAATGTTACCATGCCCGGCAGTCGATTGGCATAGGAATTCCGATCAAGAGGTTACTGTTGAGGCAGCATCAGTTTGGAAGTCTATTCTTTGAAACGTAGAAGTAGACTACCATTCAAAAGACAATGCAGTTCCCATAGTCCACAAGCATCTGCCCGACCACTACAAATCCTCCGATAGCAGGCGTCGCCAACACCGCCCTAAGTAACATATCCTCCCAACCTCCTGGTTTCGCCATGTCATACAAACTAAATGTAACTGCGAACCCATAAATCCATCCAGTAACAAGCCAAGCCAGAACCCACCCCCGCTGCGCTGACGTGCTACTGTTCCCAGTCTCGAAACGAGACAGACCGCCAATGATGGCAAGAGGTATCCCGACGGCCAGAATGAGAGAGATGCCAAAATGTAAAGCGTATCCGAGGACTGGCCGCATAGAGCTAGGCTTAGAGGGTGTTAACTCTTGGACTCGGTATGTAGACGAAGCAGAAGCTCCTTTGCATTGAAACTCGGCGCACGCAGGAATGGATACGTCTGGCTCATGGTGCGAAGTAGCCGTCGACGCCACGACCAACGGAGACACCAGCTTCTCCCCGCTAACATCCCCTCCAGTTACCAGATGAGTCGGTTTAGTTTCCGGGACAGGCAACAGCGTGCCCACCGTCCCATCAAACAACAGCCCGTGTCTCTGTTCAACCTCCTGCATCACCTCCGACCGCACAAGAAACACACTCGGATACGCAGGCATCAACAAAGTCCCAATCAAATTGACGACTGACATCACCGCGTACGGGGCAACCGTCAACGAAAAAGCAGCATAGCCATAACGCCTCGTTTGGTCTCCACGGGCCTGATATAGCCCGTACGTCGACCATACAGTCTGCAGTATAGCGACAGTGAGCTTTGCGCTGCTCAGCGATTTTGCGATGTAGATCGTCGGTTGTGTGACGAGGGAAGCAACAAGGGCGTTGGGCGGGACGGACGCGTAGGCGTATCCCAGAGGTAACTCTTTCGAGGATCCTTGGATATGGCGCAGCGCGCGAGCCGTACGTTTTGGGATCTCGTCGGTGAACTTCCATCCTGGGATGAAACGGGCAGGGCTTAACCAAGGCGGCGTGTATATCCTCCAGGATAATGGTACTCCGAGATTGGTTCTACGGTGAATGAGCAAGGGCGAGATATGTAGCGATTGGATGTGCACACCTATGCAGCCGAAGCCCATGGACTGGATGTTCCGACGTCGGGGTCCACTCCTCCGTGCGGACCACCATACACAGCGCCCCAGCAGCAGCAGCCCTCTGCAGCTCTGACTGCTTCCAATTTGTCGTAACCAATATCCCCCGGGCGATGTTATTCAGCCCTCTCGAAATTCCCGCAGCAGGAAAGCACATCGAGGTGCCGAAACCCAGTAGCTGGCGGGAGAGCGGTTCGCCGGGGAATATTTGTATGGTTGCTGCATGTGACACATAGTTGGCGAAGATGAAGGAGAATACGGTGAACCAGTCGGCGGGTTTGCAGAGGAGGTTGGGTTCGCCGTGGTCAGTGACACCGTCAGGTAGGGGTATGGCGTATGTTTGGTGCACCAGGAGAGATAAAGCAGCCGCTATCACTGAGAACATAGTGGAGCGTATTGTGTATGGACAACGTAGGTGCTGATAAGGGTCAGCCTGTGAATTCGAAGCACCCTTTCGCGGTCAGAGATGTTCATCTTAGGAAGATTCGCCATTTGGAAAGAGGCTATCCCCGAGTCAGCCAAGCTACAAAGTCAGTACTTGGTATTTGCGCCATTCACCTTGGTAACAGTAAATCCCATGGAGGGTTGTACGAAGTAACCATTTGTTAAGTAGTGGGAGTAAGAGAGAGAAATCATCATCACCGTGACCATCCGAGTCAATGACAATTTCAGTGTCCGCAGCATCCTGCCCTTACTACTATTGGCTCTCCTCATCTCCTCTATAGCATAATACTAAGACTCTAAGAGGATAACAGGATATCGGTAATAGCCCGATGATGTTCAAGGATGGAAACAGAGATATCGATAATGGCGTATGCATTAGTACTTGTGTACAAGCAAACTCGAGCTCATTTGAGATAGAAAAAGAAAAGTTTCTGGCAGAACACCACTCCATCAGCCCCAGACGTACAAGCTCAAGGGTTCACAGGCTCAAGACTCGCGTCCAGCGCCACACAAGTACCGTAACGATGTCCAGGCCCGGCCCGATATCTCCGTGTTGCGATTTGCTTCCGTCCACTACGCATCTCAACCTATCTCTACGCTGCAACGTCTCAGCTTGAACAATGAGACGGAAATACTCTCTGAGAAAGCTAGAGCAACTGATGAAGGAAGAGAACGACAAATCCCTCTCGTACCGAGATGTTAAAGAATGGAGCAAAAAGCAGGAGCAAAAACAAGAGGTGAATGCGACGTATCATTGTAACTTGCAGAGACTTACAGACAGTGCACCCATCTAGCGTTGCAAATCGTGTCATTCCAACAATGTTCCGTGTGAAAAATATCTGGTGGCATGTTCCTCTCCAACATGCCGCTACTCCGGAGAACGTTGTTCCCGGGAAGACGACGAGCTCTACGACCGTATATGTCAATGCTGGCGCAGGGTCAAGAGAACGCACTTTGACGAAATCGCCAAGAAGCTTCCGAAGTCCCATTGCGAAGATGGAATAATAGTTGGGAGATCAGGGAAGACGACCAAACTCCTCACGCCGTGGTTCAAAAGCCACTTGGACCTCGAGGACGATGAGGACGACGACGAGGAAGAGGAGAAATCGGATCACGATAACGGTTTCCAGTCAGAGGAAACCGCTGTCTATACTATGACAGGCGACGATGATGGCAAAAGGGAAAGGGAAACTGTCAGCTACAAGGCGCCGTCCAAGCGGAAGAGGCGCCGGAATTCAGACGACGATAGTGAATATGAGGGGAAGCCTCCCTCAAGGAAGGAATTACAAGGTGTGCTTAGCCTATCTCAAGTAATATCTAACTTTGCTCAACCTTCCTTACAGCTGCGATACTATCTCTGAAGGGTAGGACCCCGAGGCGCTCTGCATTTATCGCATGAACCTTGACTGCTACTCATAGATAAAGAAAAACAAAGTGCGGACGAGCTTCGAAGTCAGTATTCCCTAAATAACACGCTGTCAATACTGACATGAAACACACAGAGCTGAAAATCGAAAAACAATCTTCAGGTTGACTACCTACCGTCTTGCAGAGCTCTCAGCATCATGCTTACTACCGAGTTGTAGATCGCAGACAGAGGGAATCTCGGTTCACAATTTCGAGTGAGTACTAGCCAACCCCAACTGTCAAATCCAGTACTGATTTTCCAAGAACTGGAAGCGGATATAGTGAAAATGAAACGAAATAATGCGACTTCCAAGGAGCAAGATCGAACATTGATCCATAAATGGGAGAAACAAGCTAAAGAAACGTCAGGTACTCAGATTATCAATATTCAATACCTCTTCCATGGCCATTGACGTCCATACCTCATAGCGGCGTCAGACGAGCTTCGTCGTAAATTTGCAAAGTTGCAGGAGGCTTATGCCCGCGACAAGAACGAGACCGAACCGGGTTCTTCAACGAGTCGCCATGTTTCTCAGGCTCCGCGGGAGGAGAACATGGCGAAACAGGATATGCTGATGCAGCAGGATGTGCCTATGCCTGCGCCTACGGATATTAATTCTGGTATGACACCTTGGTTTGTCCAAGAGTATACAACCTAATCGGGAATACTCCTAGAATTGCAGGAGGAAATCCGGACATTGAAGGAGAAGCAGAAAGCAGATGCTGTTACTGAAGCAGGTTTGTCCGTTAGTTGCGCGCGCTTATCACAGTCTCCTGATGATCGCCAAGAGCTGAGGCAAACTTTGCATCAGACAGAGAAAACAAGTGCTCTGAAGGAAGCTGGTATGGTCACCGACATCAGTTACTCTCCAGACTGTATTAATGATACCAAAGGCCTGAAGCGAGAGATACAGGCGTTAAACGCGTCGAGGGAAGCTATTATTGCTACAGAAACAGGTGAGTGTCTGCTTTCGTTCGTCGCAGTATTGCATTAACGATCATCGCGAAGAACTGAGGCGTGAGGTCCGGGCGTTAATCGCCACGCAGGAAACAACGAGAGAGCTCATGACAAGGCAGGAGGCAAGCACTGCTGCCAGAGAAACGGGTATGATTGTTCAATGCTCGCTATCTGGCCCTTTGAACTGAACACCAAAAGGGCTGAGGCAGGAACTGCAATCCCTTCGGGAAGGCCTGGAATCAGCCAACGTCGCCCAACGGAGTAAGCGTAGCATCTTCTCCGTCTTATTACCATCTGACGCTGTGCCAGATCTACTGAGCAAACTCGTGAAAGTGAAAGAAGATCAGCAACGGCAATCCAAGGACGAACACTACGAGCTGTCGACCGTCCTGCAGTCGCTACGACGCGGGATTCCGCGTCCAGATCTTGCTGGTGTCGTGCAGATGCAGATACCCATCATCGAACGTCTGGTGGATAGACGGGTTTTGCTGAATTTACCGGAGATGGACACCAGCGATTAGGGATTCCATCTAAATGTTGTATCAAAGTTTTGAATGTTGTACATATGTTCCTATGTACCATTATATGTACCAGGCTATCTAGCGTGTTGTATTATGTATATCATAAGGAAGGATTTATTGGAATGCCTTGGACCCAACCAAAGCTTTGAGGATACCGTGATTGATGGCACAGACGCCACTCATCTTCTTACCATCACTTCAACTCTCACACACCAAATATGCTCGATGAAATACCGCCGAAACCAATCAGGCTGAACCCCGCGGGCAGCAAACTTTTAATCGGTCCGTCGTTGCTGTGACTATCCGTGCATACGCGTTAAATCCCAACAGATTTTTTCACCAACATCACTTCGAGACCGTCCAGGCAGCAACTAGAAGAGCTGGCTGTCCAAGTAGCTGTGCGTCCTTCCATTCACCACGTCTCTACCAGTATTGATATCTACAAGACGTTGGACAACAGTCACTACTCTAAGCAGAAGATAGGACTGTGGTTTACGGCCAGACGCTATACTCAGAAATGCAAGATCCAGAGAGGAACCCTTCAGGATCTTTCCAACGTCGCCGAGGCCAGCACCAGCGACATACCTGCTGCTCCGACTCTGCCTCAGCCTCCGATCCCCGCAACAAAGACGAAGCGACCTCGAAAGAAACGCGTTCTCAAATCTATCGATATCTCCCACCACGCGACGCTCGCAGTGCTTTGCGCCGAGGTCCCTCTCCAGTCAGCCAAAAACCTCGCCAGCACCTGGGCGAGTATCATGAAATGCGACGAGAAGCTGATAAACCTATGGATCGACGACTACTACGGCGCATCTATCGATCTTCCTATGCCAGAGACAGTCTCCGTGCCCGTGCTACAAGACCCCGAACCAATGCAAGACGTTGAACCACTACACATAGACGAACCAATTTCTCCTGACAACGAACCAATTCAAATCGTCGACGAACCTCTTCTCGCTCGTGTCCTCCCGCCACCGCTAAACATATACCCATACAAAGGAATATCTCACTTTCCGTCGCCGATTGCTCCTTACATGACGTTCGCGTACGGACATTCGTATAGAATCAAGCCGCCGCACGAGGACCTTCTCCGCGCGATTGCGAAGAGGATGGACGCAGCCGACTTGGACATGGACTGCCAACCCACTTCGATGTCGCTCGGTGAACTCAACGCGAGGTTGGAACCAGTTCTGGAACGAGTAAAGGACCTTCTTGGCCGATTGGGAAGAGGCGAGCCGACCTGCCCTAACTGAACGCCATTGCTCGAGTCTCTTGCTGCTTTGTATTTACTACCTTTCTGTTCCATTACCTTCCATCCATTGCTGGACGTTTTTTGTATCGTTATTAGCCTACTTATACTTTCTTTTAGTCTTCACCATCAGTCTTTTAATAGCGCGGTGTACTGTACTTAGACTCTGAATCAAGCCTTCTGGGAAACAGTACCCCCGTCTTGTCCATCTTCCTCTATCAGTCTTCAGCCAGAACCCACCAGATCCTGGCTGGCATTGACGTCGTCCTGGGTGAATGTTAGTGTCTCCACCAAAACACCTTCGGGACATGGTGGGGAAACGCGAGGGTCTTTTTCTCGTCTTCGAGCCAGAAACCGTACAGCTCGTGGTTCTCCTCGGCGCTCGCAATAGATATGTGGGTTGGGTAGACGATGGAGACCGGAGCGGAATCCATCCTTTCGCTTTCGTGGGGGATGCACCTGCAAGTGGGAGATGTCTTGTCCATTGAACACGTTGTCGACACAAAGTTTTCATTTTCTCATGCTGTCCCCACATATTTACCATAGATCTACTAAGACTCCTTGTGTTTCTTGCGAGGTGGGCCAGTCATCGACGTTGTATCCGAGTCCTTCAAACCCTCCTGCCTGGATCCACCGGGAAGTGAGATTGATATCCGGGCGTTAATCTGGCGCTCAAGGACTTGATCCTGCAGTTTGAACGTAGACGCAAGATATTCGTAGTCTCTCGACGAGGAAAATGCCGTCGACAAGGACTGACGCACGCTCATCAAATCGAAGAGCTCGTTCTTGTCTTTCGCGGCTTGAGCATCATGCTCTCGCCTGGTTTGTTGGCGAAGTGCTTGGAACCAGGTCAGGCCAATTAT
This sequence comes from Flammulina velutipes, assembly GCA_011800155.1. NCBI lineage: Eukaryota > Fungi > Basidiomycota > Agaricomycetes > Agaricales > Physalacriaceae > Flammulina > Flammulina velutipes. Next base: position 2,979,181 of record CM022372.1, on the reverse strand, counting down.
TGTAAGAGAGTGTAGCACTTACCATCCAACTCTGAACGTGTTTCCCATAGTGAACGATGGAATCCTTCGCCTTCTCTTCTGATCTCTTGAAGAGGGTGAGATGAACAGATTGAGATGTAGGGGACGAGGGCGCTTACCAGCGTTCTGACGAAGAACCTCCTCGAATTGCTTTTGAGAGTTATCCAGTTCCTCTATGAGTGTCGTGCAGAGCCCAGAACGAGTACCACTGTCCGCGCGTAGTCGCTCGTTCTCTTGGTTCCGTAGAGCCAATTCACGCTTGAGAGCATCCCGTTCTTGATTAGAGGTCGCGTATTCTTTGAGCAGTATTTGAAGTTTCTGTTCGAGGGCGTTGAAGGACCTCTGTACGAAAGTGTCGGTACGTGCTACTAGAGGCTATGAGTCATTTGCACTTGACACGAGGCCGAGTGAATTCCTTACATGACAGTTGCTTTTGATACTCCCGGTCGATAGTAGCCACCTTAGCTTGATGATTTTGTTCAAGACCACGGAGCGTCTGCTGCAGCCTTTCGATATCCACATTCTTTGCTAATGGAATTGAAAGAATCAGTTCTTCCTCATGCTGTGAGAGCAATAAATGACTGACATGATAACTGAGCTCGATGCTCTTTATCTATTTCAACCAACTTGTCTAAAGAATAACCATCAAGCCATAGACAGGCAGATAATAGACATTGCGCACCTGCCAACACACGATAATCAGCTTTGACCTGTTCTTCCGCGGACCGAGAAACTTTGGATTGTCTATTAGGAGGTCCATGTATGGATATGAAAACCCTACCTTTCAGTTCATAACTCAACTTCTCTAACTGGATAAACAGATCTGCTGTCAAATCCAAGTTGGACGTTGGCTTCGAGCATTTACAGTCTTCTCAAGTCAGAGTATCAGCCCAGGTATCTAGTAGAGGCGAGTAGTACACACCCTTCATGTCTGATTTCCTGTCCTTCGACTTGCTATCACGCCCACTTTTATGTGTCTTCTCCACTGCCGGCGTACCACTGTCATCCTTCCTTTCTCCCAGGCCAGACTCCGATTCCTGCAACGCGGGGGATGTATCCTTCAAGGACCGAAACATCGGCGTCAAGAGGTCGGTATAGGACTCGGATTTTCGGTTCAAGACATTGATGAGAGGAGGTCGGGGAAGTTGAGAGGCATAACGAAGGAATACATCCCGCTGGAGTTGGGGCCAGAAATGCGACTGGATACGATTGTAAAGCTCGTCGTCTTCCCGGCTGCACCGTTGGCTTTGCTGGAGGCATTCCGGGGTCCGACAGCCAGCATAGCCAGATTCGATGGTGCAGTGCAGAGCATTGCAAGAACAGTAGTCGCAGCGCTATATTACAGACACATAGTTAGTGACGACGCGGGGGGTAGTAGCGACCCAAAACACGCACAATCGTTTCGTTGTTCTTGCACCATTTAGCGAGATCCCTAGGAGAACGAAACTTGCTGTTCTCGTCTTGCACGAGCTGTGCCAGAGCATCCTCCGAGTACGCTGTAGGAAGAGGCATATTCGAACGACCTGTGCAGATGAGAGATGGGAATAGAAGGAGGGAGACGCGTAAACCGTGACCGGAAACAACCCTTTTTTAGCAGTCAACATTCGTTGTCCAGCGAAGATCCGCAAAATAAGCTCACCTGTGTAACGCTGCGAATTGTCGAGAATAACGTAGTCATAAATCAGAGTACAGTATACAACATTTCCACAGATACAACAGAGAAGAGATATACATACAGCAAGAAAACAGGAAAACTCGAAACAACTTGAACACACCAGCGCCACCTACTCTTGAGACATCCTTCTACGCTTCAAAGGTGGGCTATCAACCTCCTCCTTCGTATCACTCGGGGGCAAAGACAATTTGAGTCGTCTGTCTGTGAATCGTTCCAGCGTCGGTATCTGAAGTTGAACGGTCTTCGCAAGAAACTCAAGGTTATTCGAAGCCAATCCGCGCTGGAGTGATTTCGTTACGACTGACATCTCGTAGTGCTCTTCCACCGAGCTGTCGACATGCCCATCTTCAGGTCGCTGCTGGGTCCCTAGTGGCGGTGCTTCAGATTTAAGTCTTGAGTGTTGAATAGAAAAGCGCGCACCTTTCTCGGCAGCTTCAGTCATCAACCGCAACTTATCCTCGAGAGAGTGCTGTGTATCTCTCAAGGCTAGAAGAGGTTTTGAGTATATGTTCCTCGGAGTCTGGAGAATGGGGTAATACACATACATTTTATTTCGGTCTGATAACCCGTGGCATTCTCAGTAAGCGCAGAATTATCTTGCTTCAATTCTAGCAAGATCATGGATGAGAGGTATGGTATGCCATCAGCACTGAAACACTCACTGTGTTCGTTGGCCTCCGCCAAGCGAAACTTTTGCGCAAGGGAGGAATTCTCCTTCCTCAAGGCTAAAAGTGATTATCATGAGTAACATTCTCCGGCGGATAGGTAGGTAGACATACCTTCTTCCGCCTTTCGAAGGGCTGTAGCATCATCGATTAACGACGTGTTCCCGTTCTTCAACTCTAGCCCGAATGTGTATGAGCGCGAAAACACGACAAATACTTGATGGAAACGCGCACCTTCCCCGTAAGCTTCAGCGACTCGAAGCTTCTCCGAAAGTAAATGGTTTTCCTCGCTTGCCTCTACGATTTAGATAAGCAGAGGAATACCTCTAAGGCGAAGAAAGTAACATACTTTTTACAGCGCCTTTAAGGGTCGCGATTTGTAGTTTGAGCGAATCATTTTCTTTGGTGGAAACTGATAGGTTACAGAAAGTAAGAAGGCGGACTGGATATATTGGTAGCAGGAACTTTCCTTTGTCTTTCTCAGTTGCAATAACGGCTTGCACTATATGAAAGTCATGAAATACACAGTCACGAGAGCGTGAACGTAACGAACCAGCTGCAGCCTTTTCGCTAGCATTGTGTTTCGTCGTCAGAGCTTGCATTTCCTCTTTGAGGCCTGGCAAAAGGATATCAGCTACTGTAGTTGAACGGAAAGAGCTGAATGAACGTACTTTTTACAATCGCATCGTTGTCCTTAGCCACTTTAGTCTGTGCTGTTCTCTCTTGCGAAAGGTCTAGCACCACAATTAGATAAAGAAGGAGAACATTGAATCGACGTACCATTTGAGAGAGAATTGTTCGATTTCTCGAGGGACTCCTTCTCAGCCTTGAGATTGTTATTTTCAATTTCGAGCCGTTTTATCTTCTCTGTTTGATCGCTGACTGCTTTCTCGAGTGATACTCTGCCGATCTGCAACTCCTGGATAGCCTTTTCCTTGTCTGATAAAGATGAGCATGTAAGGAACAGGAACGAGGAGGGGGATACCTTTCGACGTAGTCTCGAGATTGGAGACATTCGTTTTGTGATCTTCGATTGATTTCTCAAGTGAGGCCTTCGTTGTTCGAAATGTTTGAATCGCCGTCTCTTTTTCTGACCGTAACTTCTTGTTGTCTACAATTGTATTGTAGTCGAGGTCTGATATAGCGGAAGATACACTCACAAGCTTTCGAACCGGCAAGCCTCTTGCGAAGAGCTCCGTCACAACATTAGACTTCACGGGACCGAACGTGTCTACACCAACGCACCTTCTAGGTCTTCCTTCAGCTTGGAATCAGGTGTATCTGGGACTGGCAAGTCTATGGATCCGAATGAAGGACTGTCGAGTAGCAGACATGGGGAACACGTACCAGCATTCTCTGTATCCTCTAGTTTGCTGGAGCTTTGAGTGAGGCTTTGAGAGGATTTCGGAGTAGTCGATGTAGACATTTCTTGCGCCCACTGAGGAAGTTTATAAACGTTCATTCATCGGCAACAGTTGCACACGGAAGAGAGAGATCAAGCGCGGAACGTGGGGGAACGTTGAACATCAGATCCGGCGGTATTCGGACCGAAGGCCTGTTGGTGTCTTTTTTTCAATCCACGACCTACTTTGCTTCGTTCAACGCGCTTTTCATCAATACAAGGATTGTTGGTTCAACAGTCACCTCCGAGGGCACCAGTAACTCTATGCTCGAGCCGACTCCAGCTCGGGAGATATTTACTGTCTCACCATTTTTAAAGCTAACCGCAACGATATGGGATATTCAGAACGATGGATGGCATTACAATTTACGCTTTCTACTACCAGAATGCTCATGCTGCGTGAATGTCTTTGATCTGTTTCCACTGGTGGCCCTTCCAAAGCGCATTCCCCGCCGACGATCTCTTCTCTACAACCTCATCGGACGCATCTGCATCCGTCAGGATATACCCAGTCCTGACGCCGCCCTTGTCCGCCAATTGTAGCAGAAACCGGACGAACGGGTGTTCTATCTCCTCTGGCGAGACGTGGGTGAGCTTCTTGCCTAAAATCTGTGCAACTTCCTGGAATGTAGCGGCTTGCCCCTCGATGAGGAGGCTCTTGTTGTAGAGCTCGGGGAGAGGGATCGAGGTGAGTATGTGTGCCACGTAACCTTGCGGAAGTTTAACGTCAGTGTCGTGAACAGCGAATCGGACAAATCGACGACGTACCTCCGATGTCCAAGATTGAGGTGAAGCTCACTTTCTTGTCGCCGTTGCCTGTGATGACGAATTCACCGGGCTTGGCGGCGCTCGAAGCCACCCAGGGAATAAATTCGATGAACAATCCTGTCACCACTCGAGTGGTAGGAATGCCAATCTCCTGGATCTTGGCTGTCGATGCGTTCAGTATTGGCTCAAGCATAGGAAACTCGACGTACCCAGGGCAGCAGTCTTTGCACCCAAAAAGGTCCCAGGAGCATGTCCTTCAGTGTTGGTACCGAACTCGCTGGGCACGAAGAGTTTCACGCCTGCTGCCTTGGCGGCCCGAGCAATGGCTATTTGGACAACGGTAATGACATGTTCACTATCCGCACCGCCTCCTAGCGTAATGACGACCGCGTCGACCGCATGCTCCTTGAGGACATTGGCCAACTGCGTCTCGTTGGCGTAGTCGACGGAAGCAGTCTTAACTGCGGCGGGAACATCTTTGAGCTTGGATGCGTCTCTGGATAAGAGCAGGACTTTGGCGCCTTGTGTGGCGAGGGCCTGGACGATCGACGATCATTAGTGGGACTAAAGCGATATAGTGTTTAGCACTTACGCTCACGAGGGGCTTGCCGAGCGTTCCGTAGCCAAAGACTGCGACTGATGTAGATGACATGGTAGATAATAAAATGAGAAGGGTGTTCAAGTATACAGCATTATGTAGAAATATCTGCATTTTAAAGTGGCGTCTGGACCTGGGAACGTAAGCTTCATTGGTAATGACATCTAAGCAACATTGATGGGCACGCGGAAGATTAGCAAGTAATGGCGCGATGGAAGTCCACTTAGAAGGAGGATGTGCAATCCGTTGTGAATCAACGACCAACGAGTAGTCATGATACGGAAACGAACCGTTACTTACACGCCATAAGTCGTTATCTTGTCCGACACATCGCTCTCGAAAGAAAATGAATATGTACGTAGCACAAGATGGCGAGCGGTGCAAGTCAGTTGTGATGGTAGTACGTATATATGTATTAGATAGCGACAGAAAGATCGTATCATTCAATCTTATCTTTTGCACAATGTGGCGCAAGAACGGGTTCAATGGAATGATCAAGTACATTTCAGCATCTATACAGCAAGGATAGCAAGGTGCATAAAATAGAATAACACAAAGTCGCGACATAATAGAAGCATTCGATTCGATTTAGCTCGAGCTCCCTTCTACACCTGCAACATTCGCTAGAAACTCCTCCATTCGAACCACCATAGGCTCCACCCCTGAACCGAACCCGTCTTCTGAATTTGGAGGTATGTCGTCGATCTGTCCGATCTACTGTCCAGCACGGATGCTAAACTTTCGAAAGATTATGTGGCGCACATACTCACCCCGAGATCTACAACAGAGTTTAGAAGCCTTTGGACCTGTAGTGACGATGAGAATGACGTAACATCCAGATAAAAGTCTGTAACAATATTCGTCAGTCTGTTAACGTGGAATTTGTTGAGTAGTGTGCGACCGGTCAGTAATATGGACCCTTCAGCACGCGGTCTTCCTGGTATTCGTCCTTTACGCGAGAGGCTTGAAGAAGAAGAAGGAGATTAAACTATCAGACATCGTACCATTAGACATTATCTGTATGCCATTCATTATTTATTGATAGTTGGCGGTGTAATGTGGCGCACTTGCCGCCGGCTTGTACATCCAAAAAATGCCGGGCCGATCTCCGAGCTTTCTTTTCTGAATCATCCCACCGACTCTGATTCATCTTGCCTGAACTTAACTCCCACGTTCGACGCTTGCAGGTATCTTGTTGTTGCATTCTACGTCTACCTTGGACGATGCCTTTCGAGGAAAATACAGAAAGCCTCGCCGAGCTTAGGCTGACTATATACAAACAACTTCGAATTCCGCCGTCTGCATCTCGGGAAGAGCTATGGGCGCGTAATAGGGCAGACTCTTGGACACAGGTAAATAGCCACCACACTACTATTTGACATCTTCAACTCTTTCCTTCAGTCCAGATGCACTAATTGCGTCGCCGCTGGAGTTGACTGTAAACCTTTGGCGACAAAACTGCGCTGTGGGTTTTGTAACTCTCGGGAGCGCATCGCCAAGTGTGGTACACGGTGCAGCTTCTGGGACGATGAATTGTATGATCGTGTAAGGTTGAAGTCGCGTCCTCATTGGGTGCCCCGAGAGACATTCAACAAGACACTCAAAGACATACTGGGAGAAATGATAGACATTGACTTGGTGCCTAGTGGAAGCATAATATCGGGTGGTTTGTCAACAACTTTAACGCTTAGAACTCGATACTCATTCTTGCAGATCTTTTGAAAGCCGCTGTTGGTATGTCACCAACCTGAATGCACATCAATCTGACATACAAACCATTGCCGTCTTTAGAGTCAGCGAAAAGGTTAAGGGGTATGTGGAGTCCCCTATCTCTGATACACTGCCCAGTTGATATTCATTTTCGACAGAGGCTGAGAGTGCAATCGCTGAGGCAAAAATAGAGAAAGTCAAAATGAACACAATTCAAGACCGTCTTCGATCCAAAGTGGAAGCACTCGAAGGGGGAAACAACCGTATCTTAGACGTAGATCGAACTCATGCCGGTAAACTTCAGCATTGCGACATCGTGCCGTATAAACGCTGTGTGCGCAATAGACTCACACCTTCCGTAGGCGAATCAGAAAGGATGAATGCCACAATCAAGGATCTCCAGTCAGACAAGGAAAAATTGCTCACAACCACCAAAGCGAAGGATGAGACGATTGGGAAACTCAACAGTCAGTGGCCCATGCCTTCTTCCTTCCGTATCATACTGGCTTACACGCGACACCAAGATACCATCATTCACACCCAGAAACTGCGCAATCACTGGGAACAGAAATACAGAAGCCTATCCGAGAACCTGAACGGTGAGTACGCCGTCTACAATGTGACGCAAATACTTATTGCAATTCAAGAGCAGCGTAAGAACGACTTGGTGAAGTTTATACACCTATCGGGTCAACACCTTCTTCTCTCCAAAGCCCTCGAAGGTAATTCACACGAAACGCTCCGCCAGGCTGTGAAGAAGAGCGTGGAAGAGTTGACAGCTACTAGTGTTCGGTATCATCCCGGAGGGCTGAATTTCGAAGAGATTGAGACAGTCCTCTCCTCGACACCTGACAAAAGGCTGTCTCTTAGCAAGAGGCAACGTACCGACGGGGACTCGGAGATTCCTGCTTCCAAACGGCATGCGAGTAAGTGCTTGACAAGGGACTCATTACCCTCGGGGTCACGTCCCAAAGTACAACAAAGCGGCGATAAATCCGTGAATAAAACATAGCCTCCAGACACCCAGTACTATATACAAGGACATACTACGCTATCTAAGTAAAACATATTTACACAAGGACTCGTGGTCGTGCGAAAACCGATGTCGGGCGGTCAACGCACGGGCGAGAGAGGGTATTTGCTTGAATGCCTTCTGTCGTGTACCCCAACCAACATCAACATCTATCAATCGATTCGCGACCGCCGCATTGGGAGCCCTTGTGAATCAGGGGAATATTCACAGATCGACCTGCACCTAACCGCAAGCTCCTTTTTAGTGACGGGGTTTTTCCGAATTTTCCCACGGATGCTGCGTAGTACAGGTCATTTAGTTATTGCCTCTCACGTCCATCTTCAAGCGTCAACCATGTCTCTACTGGACTCATTCTCCGGGGAAAACGCAGAGGGCCTTGCGCAGCTTAGGCTGAATGTGTACACAGAACTCAAAATCCTGCCTTCTGCAGCTATGGAGGAAGCCTGGGCGGGTACAAGGGCAGAGTCCGGTACGAACGTGAATCGTCAGGCATTCCATTACCGTCTCCCAGACTCAATGTATCTGCCCCTCAGGTTACATGCACGAACTGAATAGCAGGAGGACTTGAATGCAAACCTCTCGCGACGAAACTGTGTTGCTCATATTGCGACACTCGGGAACGCGTCGCCAAAATCGGTAGACGATGCAGCTTCCAGGATGATGAATTGTATGATCGTGTGGCGAAGCTGTATACATGTTCGATCCATCGGGAAGCATTTGACCAAGCATTACACAATATCTCGGGGGAAAAGATTGATACTGAAGTGCTCTATACTGGCTGGGTGACGTCGGGTGGTATGATTTCCAGAGCTTCCACTGGACACACCATGCTTACCGCTGACCGGGCAGACCTTCTAAATGCAGCGGTCGGTGTGTCTATGAGCTCCAACCGGGAGTACTCGAACTAACAGGTCGATTCAGTGCGCTTTAAGAAAGGAAGGACGAGAAAAGTTGAGAAGCAGCTCCGTCTCAGAGTGAAAACGCTTGAAGAGGAGAACCAGCATCTCAAGTTAGCCGCAAGAGACACTCAGGCCAGTAAGTCTAAATTCGTTAGGTGCCGTAGGCCGATAGAACTTATAGACGCCATAAATAAAAGAGTTAAAGAACTCGCGTCCGAGAACGATAGATTACGCATGAAAAACACAAAGTTGAACAGTAATAATATCCTATCTTTCTCTGGCTCACTCATTTACAAGAAGTTTGCAGACGTAGCCAAAACTTGAAAGAGAAATATCAAAATGCAGTCGGCAGTGAGTTCCGGGCCGCAAGATTTGTGGCGTACGTACTAATTCCAAGTGAAGACCGCCACAAGGAGAACATGCTGAAATTCATACACTCATCAAGGCACCATCACAATCTCGTCAAAGCACTGGAGGGAAACTCACACGAAAATCTCCGTCAGGCAGTTCGCGCCAGTCTGAATGCACTGGCAGCCAGTATTGACCGATTTCATCCTGAATAAATGACGAACGAGGAGATAGAGACAGCTCTTTCTTCAATCGGTACCAAGGCGTCTTCTGTCAAGATAGAACTTACTGACAAAGACTTGGCACATCCTGAACCCAAACGATCCCGCCGTTTCTAGAGTTTGTAATAGGTCTCTATATGTGTGAAGAGCACTCTCATATCAGTTGCATCCAGGGATTCCGGGGAGCGCCACATTTCAGTTCATTCCAGATCTGGTTCCGGGGAGTCCCATATATAGTTACTATACAACAATTGTTTGAAAACTCAAGTCCATAGAGAGTGTTAGAAAGCAAATTGTGTATCGCTTGATCCAGAAACCCCCCCCCCCAACTCAGACGATTGATAGGGTTTCTAAGGATGTTCTCGCTGATCGTACTACGTCTTCCTGTACCAAGTTGAAATTGCTTCAGACTTGTTCGAACCAAGTTGGCACCGAGTCTTTCATACCATCATGATCATCCTGTGGCGCCGTACTTCTACTACTCGGAGTCTACTATAATGACTGCGTGCAAGTCATTCCCGCTGATATATAGCGGCTAATGTTTTGGGTAATTCTGATTATGGATCGTGCCATAGTCCCGTACAAGATTCTTTTCGTCTCCTTCAATAAGATAGGGGCGGCGTTTCGGCGCATGAGTTGACAAACATGATTTGCAGATACTGGTATATAAGGCTTCACCATGTCCTGTACGTCTCAGCATTTCACCTCATAATGCGTCTTCTCGTCCTCGGTGCAACCAGCCCCACAGGCATTCTCCTCGTCAAAGAGGCTCTAGAGGTCATTCCCACCACCAGCATCATTCTCTACGTACGCAGCCCCTCCAAAATCCCTTCTGAAATCTCCAACAACCAATCCGTCACTGTCATCCAAGGCGAGTTAAATGAGAAGGACAAACTATCCAATTCCTTGGTCGGCGTGGACGCTATTCTCTCCGCACTTGGGCCTCCTTCCGCAGGCAATCATCCCGCCGACCTACCACTCAAACGCGCTTACGAGACACTCCTTTCGCTGATGCGAAAGCACGGCGTAAAGCGCCTCATCGCCTTGGGCACTGGCTCCATGGTCGCACCAGAGGACAAGTTTTCCCTCATGTTCTCCTTGGTCGTATTCTACATCAAGAACTTCGTCCCTACGGCGTACAAAGACATCGTCGCGTTCGGAAAGGTCATCAGTGCCGCCGATGATCTCGACTGGACCATCGTCCGTGTTCCGTACCTGACAGACAAACCCAATAGGGAGGTGGTGGCGGGATTCATTGGTGATCCAAAGGTTGGAACTTCGTTGGCGAGAGCGGGGTATGGCGCCTTTTGTGTCCAAGAGTTGCTGCACCCTCAGTGGATAAGGAAGATGGTTGCCATTTCATCCAAGTAGATATTTGTTGTGGCGTTTATTCTTTTGGGGTATCAAGTTTAGTAATATAATTTTCGGAGGCATGCGCAATTGTTTGGGATTCAACTAAGTATTCGCGCTTGATATCGTCTATTCGACTTCGACATTGCAGCTGATGGACATAAACCGGAAGCAGCTTGTTCTATTTGAACCATTCATTGATCGGCCACGAGAACTCATCTATCTAATCGTTTCTAAGTAGAGACACATTCTACCCCCCTCATGCTAGGGAAACTTCGTTGATTTGTTTCCAATGGTGCCCCTTCCAATGCGCGTTCCCGCTTGTCGATCTCTGAGACACAACATCTTCAGGTGCGTCGGGCTCAGACGCCAAATACCCAGTCCTGACGCCCCCCTTGTCAGCTAGTTCTTGCGAAGTACGAACGATCGGGTCCAACTCTTCGGGGGATAGATGGGTGATCTTCTTGCCTAGAATATGGGCTACCTCCTGGAACGTAGCGGCCTGTCCTTCGATGAGAAGGGTCTTGTTGTATAGCTCTGAAAGTGGGATGGTGGCCAGGACGTGTGCAACGTAACCTGGCGAAGGTTCAGCAAGCTAATAGAGATCACTAGTTCGACGACTTTACCTCCGACGTCCTCTAGCGCAACGAAGCTCAGCTTTTTATCGCCTTTTCCAGCGACAACGAACTCTCCGGGCTTGCTGGAGGTGGATGTAAGCCACTGGATGAACTCGACAAAAACGCCTGTAATAACTCGGGTAGTAGGGATTCCGATTTCCTGGATCTTGGCTGTTCGTACGCTCAGCGTTCACCTCCAGTCATCAGAGCATTGAACATACCAAGCGCCACTCCCTTCAGTCCAAGCATGCTGTCCCCCGGGTGCCCTTCAGCGTTGATGCCCCATTCGTTGGGCAACAGGAGCTTCACGCCTGCTTCCTTCGCTGCACGAGCGATCCCTACTTGTGTGACAGTGTACATACTGACAGCATCTGGGCCACCTCCAAGCGCGACGACGACCACGTCTACTGCGTTCTCCTTGAGGAGCTTTGACACCTCCGTCTCGTTGGCGTAGTCGACCGAAGCAGCCTTTACTACAGTGGGGATGCCTTGGAGCTTAGATACATCTCGGGATAGGAGGATGACTTTGACATCTCGTGCCACGAGCGCCTAGGGGTGTACAATCACAAGTCAGCGGTACACAAGGCAGACGATACGCATGGCACTCACGCTCACGACAGGCCTTCCGACGGATCCATAGCCAAATACTGCGACTGTTAGGGAAGACATGAAGAAAGACGATAATGAGCAAGAAGTGAAAACGCGCCTTCGATTTATAAAAGTGGTATTTGAACGGGCCCCGGAATGTAATCGTTTTTCGTAAGAACAACTAAGCCAAAATTTGACTGGCGGGCCGTGCAAATCGATGGGTTTGTAATGAGACTCATATGGCGCTCTCTATTCCATGACTCGTGGTAGCGAAAGAAAGCAGGTAGTGCCCTTCTAGCATTCGTTATTGATTATAGGGACAATGTGGCGTTACTACATGCTCTGCGAAGAAGTCGACATTAAAAATGAGTAAAGAGGAGATATGGCGCTCACATTACTGGTTCAAGCGGATGCAGACAGAGATTATAAGCAGTGAAGTAGAGAATAACAATAGAAAGCGAGACAGCGACAAGGTGGATCAAAGGTTTTCGCCACCAATCCTTTCTAGGATGACGTTCATGCGATACATGATAGGCTCCATTCTCGTGTCGAACTCGTTTCGTGACATCAAGCACGGTAGAACCGAGCCCGCTTCCACCACTTCCATAGCCTTGGCGATATCACAAAGAAGATCTCCTTGGGTTACAGATACATGCGAGAACAAGGGCAAGGAGTTGGATTCCACGGGCATCACAGCAGCGTTCGAAGAGGGAGAAGTTGTCGATTCTGCGTATGTATGTGCATCGATAGGAGGCGCGTTCTGAAGCTCAGGCTCTGGAGTAGGGAGACCAGTAGGAGGAGTTCCATAGTACTCATCTACCCATTCTCGGACAAGGGACGCGTCGCAGTTCATGATACTGGCCCAGGTACCTGCGAGGTTCTTTGCAGACTGGCGGGGAACCTCGGCGCACAAGGCGGCAAGATGTGTTCGCTCTGAAGCACGGGGAGCATTGCGGGAGTGCTTTGTTCTTTCAGGGCATTTTGGGATTTGCGATTGTGAGGAGTCGTTTGCAGATTTCGTTTTGGTCTTTTCATACGCGATTCGTTTTCCAAACCATTTCTTGACGTTGAGAGCATTGTAAGTCTCGTTCCCGGTCGTCGTCTGAATGGCATCTATATCAGTCAAACATCCAAGACAAGCCACAGGATGAAAGGAAACGCACGAGATGAATCATGTCTGCTAACCGTTGGCACTGCGCGCCAGTCGGATGCGTAGTAACTTGGACATAGAAATCTAACAGATGTTTGTCGGTCTGGAGAGGCTGGGAAGTGCGCAATGGCATACCAAGTAATTTCTGTGAAGCTTCGTTGCTGAGCCTAAATCGTTTTGTTTTGCTAGGTTCTGCTTCCTTGAAATGTGTAACACCGCTCTGAGCTATTTGAGAGGAGTTAGACAGGCTCTCTTGAGGTTCCGCCATGTCATGAAGAATTGAATAGATCAGAGTCGCAAAGAAAATAGTTCAGTTCCCAATTGAGGCTGACGGGCATGTGGCAAACATTCGGCGTTTGCCGGCCACCAAAATTCAAAAGTTCAAAGTCTGTAGTTGGTTTGACTAGATCCATATCAAGTGTTTTCGGTATTTACAGTTTATGTACATGCTATATGCGTGGTGGAAGCCCTTGCCTAAGAATAAACGAAGAGATCGCCTAAGTTATTAATAATATCGTCACGAACCGCGTCAATACTCTCTAAACCCGCCAGAGAGCATTCTAAACATATAGAATTAGAGTCCGCCACGCCCTTCCTGAGGTGTATCATCGTCGCTTTAAGCAAGCCCAAAACGTCAGTATGGCCAGCCTTCCCGTTGGAACCGAGCTCTGCGTGGCGCGTAGCCGCCCTCCAGCGACGGTCCCATGTCGCTTGACACGTCCCATGCGAAGTAGGCCCCACCAACGGGGAGTATTTCAGGTTGACCCACATCTCGGTGAGTGACCTGTGAGCGGAAAGGAACCGCATGCGCTGTTCTACATCCATGTGCAGGGGGAAAACGAGTATCGGAGACTTGTCCGATGCAGTGGCGTATTGCATGTCCACAAGCATGCGATAATATATGACACCAAGCAGCTGCCGAATATGGCGTTGATAGCGTGAACGACGGCGACTAAGCGCTTCGACAGCATCGAATAGTATAGCTCCGGGGTGATAGTCATGCCAGAGGATCTGTACAACCAACTTCTTCATCATAAGGAGAAGAAGCGGGGAGTGGCGAGAAGCGTATGCAACGTTCAGCAGACGTGCACAGAGTGAATCGATGTCGGTGCTGATGGAGTGGACATGTTCCGTCAAGGTGATGGAAGAACTCGAAGCAAGCGCTGTCGAGAGTGAAAAGGGGAGAGTCGTTCCTTGACAGGCTGCATGTAAACGATCCACAGCCCATGCCTCGTAGGAACTGAAGCGATATTTGCGTGACAGTTCTGCAACGTTGAGCAAACGAGCCAGCGAAGGCTCGTATACGAAATGTGTATCCTCGAGGTCCCTGAAAACAAGGCAAATTTCAGTCCATCTATCTTGCAACATAGAAGAAGACACCTACAGATTATGCAATGCCCAGAGCAAATCTCGAAATGGGAAGGCACTTTCCGGAAGGTGGATAACAGGTGCGTTCTTGTCTTTGGAACGCAAAGAACCACCCTCGACGAACTTCCAGTCCATGAAGACCGAGTCGTCCCTCATGAGAACCGATTTATGTACCTAAAGGGTATGAGCGAAATGCTCGAGGGCGGATACAGTGACTTACCTTGAACAACGTGTTCTCCATCTTCAAGGTACAGTATTCCGTCTCCGAGCCTCGTGTTTCCTCGCCTCTAGCATAATACACATCATCAATGACATCGTGCTCGACGACCTTGAGAGAGTGCGCGCTCTCTTTAGCCAACGTATACGGATATGCATCGTGCTTCGGGAGGACATGGTCCAGAATCGACGTCTTCCGGCAGCTACGAGCCTGATCCTGATGACGTCCGGATCGATGGAAGAGCTGCACAAGTTGCTTGATCTTGCGAGCGGGGTCGAAGATGGCGAAGTAGACCATCCTTGAACAGAGAAAGGGTATATGGGGGGAGACCGAAAAGAAAGAAGGGTGCGGTGGAGCGTGTCGCAGGTCCAATACTTGTATGAAGACATTGTGCAATGAGGACTCGGATATACGAAGAGAACATGATGCCCACACGTGTCATTCGAAGGGGAAAGAAACGGATAGCGGGGTAAGGATAAGGAAGGCTGATAGGGACGATGTGAATGTTCCCTCTAAGCATACACCCTCGTGTGGCTGGCAATGAGTGGAGAACCAAGTCCCAGTAAGGTGAGTCATAGGAAACGGCGCGAAGACCAGTCAACTTGTGCCGCCTTCACTGAATTTCACAGCGTTCACGTTCCAGTTTGCTCCAGTCCATTCAGCCTTCGAGTCCAGAGAGAGGATAGAGACTCTTGTATCATTGCCGAACCCCCGAATTCAATGTGATCTGTCATATTCCTGTTCGAGTTCGTAACTTCTTCGCCGGTTATGTCCTCTTCCCAGTGCAGTTTGAACTTCTAGGGTCCCGAAGCTGAGCTGGGCGTGCCATCGCCGACGAATACAACAGTTATGTTGGGAGAACTAAAGAAAACGTAGTAGGACCGGGTTATCGGCACGAGCCGCGGACGACCCTGGGATCCAACTATTGTCTTTTCCCTTTCCAAATTTCTTATTCTCTTGCGCTGTGGCCGTCTGGCTTTACTTTTGTCTTCCATCTCTGTAACTACGTGGACCGCCCCAATGGACCACTGCAATTATCATCGTTTCTATGTCCTTTTGTGCTTAGATCTCCAGAAACGTGGAGACGTCGAGGTGTGGATCAAAACATAATCGATGCCTACATACAAATCAGCTTGTATTAACCTAGGCTGCTTCTTTTGTCTCCTCGGTTTCTCGCCTTCAATCTTATCGAATAGTTTTCTCTGGCAGCCATGATGATAGTCCGCCAGCCCTCTCAGAGCCTCTGGATCCCCTCCTCTCTCCTCGACGCTGAGGGACGCTTGGTCGATCGCCCAGGTATAGACAAGGAATTCTGCGTCATCCAAGTTGGTCATGTTCATTTCAAAGTATGTCTCTTCCCGCGTTCAATTATATCGTAATCCAAAAGTTTACTGCTAGGTGCACACCCCAACACTCTTCCCACTATCCCCGTCGCTGGCGCGCGAGATACGAGCCTCAAAATCAAGAGACGGTCCCATCACTCTGTCAGATACGCCACCGTCACCTCGCCATTTTGAGGCATTCCTCTTGGGCGTATATAGAGAGTAAGCGCCGAGTCGGCTCCGTGCACGCCACAGATATGCTCATCTAGCCTCTCTTCCACCTAGACGTATCCCCCGAACGCTGCAGATGATATCCCTCACCGACATGATCCTCGTCGCCGAGATGTCTTTCCACTATAACAACGTAAGCGGCGCCTTCTGGGCCATGCAAGGCGTCCGCGGCGCTGTCTCCGTCACCCAAAATCGCCCACTCCGCTGGGCGTCCACCGAAATATTTATTCGTCTTCTCAAACTGTGCCTCGTCTGCTCAGATGACGCCCTCTCGCACTCCGTCCAGTCCCAATGGCTCTCCCGCTTATTCCGTCGCGAGCTCTCCCCTATACCGGCCATCGAAATGGGCTCGCGCGAACCTTCAAAATTCCAACATCTTCTCAGTCACGCGTACTATGTCCATATGGTCTCACTAGAGCCGGTGTTAAGCGCTGGAGTAGCCATAGAAGGCCGCTCGCCTCTCAACCGAGCACAGAACCTCCACATACGGTGCGGATACCACTCGCTAAAGGTGTACGCATCCAAAGTTCGCGGGAGGGCACCAGCATTTCGAAGGGGGAAAGGCTGCTCGTCGCACGATGAGTGCATAAAGGTGTGGAGGGCGAGCTGGGTAATCGCTATGAATCGGCCTTCCAGCGTCCCGGACATTGACGTCCTGCAGCGTATGAAGGATGCGGCGAGCGATTTGGGGAAGGACCCACTCCTCGGCCTCGCGATGTTCGAAGGTTGTCGGACAAACGCATTACGCAGCGTCGCGAGAGGTCGAGATATGATATCAAAACACCTGAACCATCACTTCGACCTTTAGCCTTGGTCTCTACCATGTAGATTATTGTCGCGCACTAATTTTATACCAATGTTAATCAATTATTCACTATACTTGACAAGATGAACGACGATCTACATCGATAATGACCTGGTTCATTTGATTTATATTACTCTGGTGGTCATGACTCTTTGCTGTACCCACAGCATCATGTAACCGCTCGCGCCACACAAGGAAGGCTTGGCCCCAACCCTATAAAATTGGTCAGGGGTAAAATAGCATTGATTAACTCTAGTTAGCGTACGTGTGTAGCGGGGCTAAATACTCAGCAACGCTGGCCTCCAGTTCTTCGTGAACCATAGCTTGCCAAAGCGCTCTTTGTAGAAACTCTGTGCCGTATTAATCACCATACAGGTCTAAACGCAGTGCTTCGACGAACCTCAATTAACGAAATGCACCCTGTCTGGAGGAGAATGAGCATATAATCTCGCTGTAAATAGGTGTGGCGCACCCTGAAAACCCTAAACTTGGTTATCGTTGGCCCAATGCATACGGGACCACCTTCATGGTGGTGGTCAAAGAGCCATCATTTTCGGAATCAGTTTATAAACAGATCGGTTGTTTGCCGCTACCATTAGAACCAACCAATAACTTACTAGTTGACAAGTATTCCCACGAAAGGTAGAGGTCAAGCGTTTTAATTGACGGACGCATACCTCAAAAAGCCATTATTGTATCCCAGAGGCTGAGATGCAAAAACAGTAACGGCATGAAGTGTGGCGCATCAGCTTCTCCTCATCCCTTAGAAACAATATCATCACTGCTTTTCATTGCCGCTGCTTATTCATCGTAACATGATTTCTTTTTAATCTTCAGCTGAAACCTTCATTACTCAGTAAATGCCAAGAACATACGCGTCTCCGACATTAAAAGTACCACTGATACTAGGTGACACAGATCTACAGTACATACCCAACACTCTTCAAGTACCATGTCCTGTACAACAGTTGCAGTCTTCGGTTACGGTATACTGGGGAAATTCATCGTCCGTGTAAGTACCACCGATCGTTTCCCGTCTAGCGGGACTGAAAACGACTCCGTAGGATCTCGTGGCGCAAGGGGCCAAAGTTGTTCTCTTGTCCCGAGACGCATCCAAGCTCAAGGACGTTCCTTCTGCGGTCAAGACCGCATCCGTTGACTATACCAACGAAGCTCAAGTCGCGCTGGTTCTGAAGGAACATGCCGTCGACGTCGTCATCATCTCGCTCGCCAACGGCAGCGAAACTACGAACGGGAGTAAGATCCTCACGGTCGTCCAGGTAGGGATCGCACGCGCCGCCAAGGAAGCAGGCGTGAAGCTCTTCTTGCCCAATGAATTTGGCCCGGAAACGGAAGGCTATGGGCCAGGCAGTGTGTTTGGAGATCAAAGTGAAGCATTTGGTATGTCCATTATCCATTCTTCCGGCTTGAATCCGTCTGAGAGCACGTTGAATAGCCAAGATCAAGGAAGTCGGCATTGCTACCACTAAGATTATATCTGGCAGCTTCACCGACTTTACCTTGTGGCTCACGTCAACCGAGAGCAAGCCCGGCAAATTCGTGGTCGCAGGCAAAGGGGAGGCAAAGCTGGGTCTACCCGCACTTTCAGACGTCACAGGTAGTGCCCCTAGATACGTGTGTGAAGTCAACTCTCAACTGTTCTAGGTTATGTGGCGCACATACTCACCAATATCCCGCTCTCCGAGTTATATAACAAGACTCTTCTAATCGAGGGACAGGCTGCCACGTTCAAGGAGATAGCACAGGCCCTTGACAAGGTTATTACCTACGTCTTGCCTGAAGAGATAGAACACCCATTCGTTAGGTTCCTGCAAGGAGTAGTGGAGAAGGGAGGTTTTAGGTCTGGGTACTCATTGGGCAATCCGAATGCGTCCGAGGAGGCTGTAAGCAAGAGGTCGTCAAGCGGGAATGCGCTTTGGAAGGGACACCAATGGAAGCAAATTCGAGATGTTTTACCAGTATAATTTAATCGGTGAAATCAGCAGTAGCGTCCGTCTTAGTAATATCGGCCGAGCGCGCAGACAGAGAAGATGACGAGAAGGATAGGCGCCGTTGAGGCTGTTAGATGCTAGAAACAAGAAGGCCAAAGTACCAAATGATGGATAGAAAGACAAGTTGTAATCAAACCCTAACCTCACTCCATACTTTGACTGCGCTCTTTGTTTATGGCAAAATGAGAACGATGAAGTACGAAGAAATAAGACTCGTTGATACACATCAGGACTTACTACAACAAACACGTCAAAACTATCGACTTTGACTACTACCAACAGAACTGGCAACGGCACCCATCATCCAACGATTCAGTAATACGAGATGTAGCATATTATCATCCGTAGCAATCATCCTCCCATTTTCAATCATCCCCAATGGAATTCCCGAAACCCAAGTCAAAGCGTCAAGAATAGGCCAGAAATGCGGTATCTTCTGCACCTGGAAAAACACCGCCAATCCTGCCACGACAAAAGAAGCGGGAATGGTGGAGTACACCATCCACCTCGTCGGGAGTTCAGAGCCCTGCCACCATGTCCGCTCCCTGGCTTGCTGAGACGCAATGGATGCTGCTACGAGTAACGAGGTGCCCACGCAGAGGACAGAGGATGTATATACGACCCAAGGAGGTGTAGGCGTAAATGTGGAGAACCCTAAAGCATCCCGAGTCTCGCGCTGGAAAATGGAACCAAATACCGCCGCCACAAGGCCAACGAGATTCAACAAAAATCCCTGCCTAAGCCCCCCTTCCCGCGGTGTCGTTCGGTCGAACGTGGCGATGCACATGAGCTCCTTCGTTCCCGGAAGATACATCTTCATCCCAGGCTCTACAGACGTATCCATCTTCCCCCAATAAATGCTATGCAGGTCGTTCAACCTCCCAGCGTACAGACTGTTCGCGAGAACAACACTGGTGAACACGCCGGCGCTCGTGCCCACGGAGAGGAAGTAGCAGATGATAGCCTGGCCAAAGACGCCTGCGATAAAGAACGGGATGGCAGACCGGCGGTTGATTCCGCTGCTGTAGACAACGTCGTCGAATGCCGTTTTGCCAGCGTACGGTTCGATTTGCTCGAGCACAGCATCGATGCGGGAAAGATACGCCTCGCCTGGGGTGACCTTGTTGCCCCATCTTCCGGGTAGGTTCTGGATCGTCAAGCGGCCCTTGTCTAACAGCGCCCCACCGAGGATCGCGATCCAGAGAGTCTGCCCGACAGCAATCCGCGCGATGGTATGCCCCACAGATAGCCAATCTGGGTTGGTCGATGCTCGTTTCAAGTGCTGCACGACGATCCAGTATGAATGCGCGAGTTCGTTGAGGGATGCAGAAACTTTGTATTCCTCTGGGGAGTAAGAGTGGAAATCGATCGCACAGGCGGGAGCATCTAGGTCAAAATCCTCGATGTTGAAGATGTATTTGCCGTCCGTTTTCGTCGCTACGCCGCAGAGTGGGGACTGCTGGTAAGGACGGCGAACCATCTGAGCTGCGACGACGTATATGGCAGCGCTTTCGCTATCAACATCGATGACGGAGCTAGCGGGCATGCCTTTTGTCGAGAATACGACAGTTCCTTGAGAACGAATCTCGACCTCCCATTCCCGGAAGACGTGATAGTCCGTAGCAGCAAAGAGTAAGAAGTCTCTTGCAGTCGGCAATGGGGGTTTGATGTCGTCAAGGGAAGGAGGGAGGTGAGATGGTTTGACCAGTCCAGCGGACGTCACTCTCCACAGCGATGCGTCGAGGGGCTCCGATGGTCTGTTCTCGTACACCACACAAGAAAGTATCCTCGCCGCCTTCGACAGTGCCTCTTCCCGTATAGCCTCCGGAACGGTTTCCGCCCTGACCCAAAAGTTGTACTTGCCAGAGGCGCTTCGAATGCGCGAAACGAAATGGCATGCATTGGCGGACCACGGAACACGCCTCATAGTGGGGATGGATACCATCGGTAGTCCGCGAAAGAGGAAAAAACCCGCCGCTGGCTCAATCTCCCAAAGTCGATCGGGGGCATTTCCTAGGGCAGCGTACAAGACGCTCGCAAGGAGGAGTATACCTGAAGGCCACGAAATTACATCGTTCACTGGCGCTTGGGCGAGTACGGTTTGTATGAAGGAGGACATGAGGAAGGTGTAGATCGTAAGAGATGATGGTCGAAGCGATACTGCCCACTGACAGCGTCCAGCCTTATGGGCGCGTGATTCAGTGTTGCCATCAAGGAGTCGAGAAGACTTACCTGAACACGACTCTGCGTACGTTGGGTGGCCATGGTCGCTGGAGCTCGAAAAGCAAGCATCTTCGTCGGTGGCCATGGAGTGTATAAGAATGGCCGATAAGCGCTCTGTTCATGTCAGGCATCTAGGTGGCGTTTGAGAGTTCATGGTAAATTTGGAACCAATGAATGGGTTTGTGTGATTGTATCACAGCGCCAATCACTTCCACCCATTCATTCAGAATCCAGATGCAGATGTAGGATCAGATGGTATGGCCAGTAGACTCCGTCTTGGATAAAGATCGTAGAAGCACTAGATGAAGGCAATACAAAGGTGATAAAAGTCATGTAAACAGTACAGGGTGTCAAAGCGAAGCAAAGGGAAGGAACACTCATCGGCAGTGGTTTAGCAGAAGTCGCCCTATCAGGATATGATAGAACGACACAAGACTCTCAGTCTAGGGATGATATTCTGTAATGATATTCTGTAAGAATAGCATTCATCGAGAACGTAGATCAGACCTATCCAAGGGAGTGTGATGTCAAGATCGCGAGGTGTTGAGTTGAAGAATGCTCTCGCAAGACCGTGCCCGCGTCCGGGACGTGCAAGTAGTCTTCCAGTCGGATGGCTGTTGACGTTCAAGTTATCTTTGAGCCACCAGAGGAAATTGAAAATTGAGGCAGTGCGTACAAGAGTCTCTCGTACGCCACGCCGTCTTCGACGTCCCCTGGTAAATGGCAGGTGCAGAACTCGGAGCTCAGGTGTGGCAAAAGATTGGGCCTTAACCGAAAGGCTGTGATCGCCAGCATGTGCGGCGAGACTTTACGACGGGTTCGTCCGTTGCATTAGGTGTGCGCGTCGAGATGTAAAAGTACGGAGTGCCAGTGGTCGACGATAATGCCAGGTCCAGTCGTCGCTTGTACTGTAGGCTCAGAATAACGAGCATTCGCACAGATACGGGCCAGTCCTGTGGCGGGTCCAGACACCTTTCTTTGGAAGGTATTCGTAACACGAGTCTCCTCAAGTTTCAACTTGATGATCATGGTCGTTGATCAAGACGAGCACGAGGCACGTATTCGGTCGACGGTCATTGGTGTGTATACGATATGTCTGCGGCAGCCCTATAGCTTTCACAAGAATAAGATGACAGTCCCAGCACTCCGCCACATAGACAAGATATTATCCAAATCCAAGGCGCGCGGCGCCATGTACAATTAGTCATAGCTCAACGACGTAGTTCACAGCGATATTGGGACATCACACCAAACATTACATCCAAAGCGCTCGCCATTCATTCACAATTGACAAATAAACAAATAGCGTACACTCTACGAACTGGGAAGCAAAAAAACGAGCCCCTTCCACGCTTGACAAGAGAAGGGGACCGCGGGATGGCCTGGGGTAATTGATTTGAACATCTGACCGCATTACTAGAACGAAAATCAGCGCATGTCGATGAAAAGGAGACGAGCAAGACAACATACCACGGTTGGTCACACGATAAACAATCGGTGAGATTCTCTCCTCATAGTTCCAACAAGGATACTAGTTTTCCTCGTTGGAAAGCCAAGTCGAGGCTTGCGCGAATCCATTCGCGACTTCTACAAGCACAAGTCAGACGACGAACAGGAGGCAAACTGAAGAAGACATACCATGATTCCAGCAGCTCCCATGGGTAGCAAGCACAAGGTTCCAAGCTGAACGGCTATCAATGGGGGTCAGCAAAGGCTAGACGTTGAAAGGAGACAGACGTACGGGGCACATATGTTCGTGCCCTATCTTTGTCGGTATCAACGACGATCTGTAGCAGTGACCCGCAGTTCTAGCGGGTGCACAGTTCTTGAAGGGGCTATCAATGGAGATGAGCAAAGGCTCGATGATGAAAGGACACGACGTACTGGGCAAACATGTTCATGCCCTATCTTTGTCGTAATGAACGACGGTCTGTATCAGTCACCCGCAGTCCTAGCGGGTGAGCAGTTCTTGAGGCGGTCTAGCTGTACCGCGGAAAGCGACGGCGTCGTTGCCGTCGGGATGTATCAGGTGAATTCCGACCTGTCGAGGTCGCGAATTCCAAAGGATAGGCCACCACAACCAAGTGGTACCAAGTCATATCTTCCGGTTCCGGATCCGGTTCTGGGGGTGCATACGATGATGCGAAAATGGGCGAGTCTGTCGTCCCAACAATGTGTACTGTCTGCGTACGGTAACAGCGCAAACTCTGAAAGAACGATTAGTGCTTGACATCGTCAAAGGCGACGGCGAGCTTACCTGGCGCTGGGGTCACCACGGTGGGGTCTTCCAAAGAGCGAAAAAGGGACGACCCCGGCCTATATACCCCACCGCAGGACTTTAGGGCCAGTCGCTGACAAATGGTGGCTGTACAAGCAGCGCCACCGTTGTGTCGCAACCATATCATGCTGTATCGTTGCTGTATCCCAAGACATATAATAATACACCGCCATTCCGCTACCGTGTACACTAATACACTACATACAACAACTCCTCAGAAGGTACTAGCCCATGCTTCGAGATCAATATTCGACGCCTTGGCCTGTTTTATCCAAGGATGATTCTTACAGCCTAGTCAGCACCGACTCATCGCTAGGAAAGTAGGACACGTACCAGCAGATCCTTTGGCGTCATGCGCATGTCTGGATCCTTCAGCAAGCAATTATCGGTGAAGCTCTCCGCTTCTTCGGGGTATCGTCCCTCAGGCGTCAACCGCGGTGCCGGCTCATTCACGATGTGCTGCAACAGCTCCAAGATGCTCATCGTCATGCCACCTCCTTGCAAGCTTACGCCCTTGCTCTTCCGGCGATCCTTCTTCGTCGCAGCGACACTTTTCCGCTGTTTTCGCGACTGCGGGAGCGAGAGAGCCGCGATAGAGCCCATCGACCCAGGACGCGCAGGGGACAGCGTGTTCTCGTAGTCGGAGAGATCAGAGTCGTCAGATTCAGATTCGTCGGCGAAGGGGAACCTGCCAAGGGCAAGCTCGATTAGGCTGATACCTAGCGACCAGACGTCCGATTTGACAGTATATTGCGCGCCCTGTATACGCTCCGGCTACGTTGGTGTCGTGTAAGCCCATGTAAAATAACGGATAGACGGAGACGTACACTCATATAGGTAGACGTTCCGACGAACGTGTCCGCAATAGAGTTGATGAGCTCGCCTGATACACCAAAATCGCAGATTTTAATGTCTCCATGGGAGTTACATAGAATATTCGAAGGTTTGATGTCTGTTGGACGTGAGTATCCACACCAGTATGGGAGCAAGGAGGTGCATACCGCGATGGATGATGCGATGGACATCATAGAGATACGTCAAGCCTTCCAACACGGCGAGAGCGACCTGACCGACAACATCAATGTCGATAGCGCCAATCTTCTTGTAGATACCATCCAGGGAGCCCTTGTCCATGAATTCCATGCATATGCAGATGTTGGGATCTGCGAGGAATGCCCCGTGGAACGAGATGATGTATTTCGAATGGCAGTTGTGCATTATCTGCAGTTCGCGAAGGATTTGCTTGCGGACAGCGGGCTTAGCGTCGATAAGGACGATCTAAAAAATGTTTAGCGCACACAGACAGCAAAGAGACCGGCAGGAAGCACCTTTTTAGCCATAATTGTGCCCGTTGGTATATGCTCGACCTTCTTGACGCTCCCACCGTTGCCCTGTCCAAGCTCTTGCAGTTCCTTCAAGTCCTCATTTTTCAAATCGAACTTTGTCTCTGCGTTCATATCCAGATTGGCCAGGGTGCTCGAAAGCGTCGCATAGGTCGTCCGTCGAGTCGATGTAAGAGGAGATGCTGTGTTTGGCGCAGAGTTGTTTCCGCCGCCACCAGCGCCAGCCAGCGTTAGGAGCTGGCTGTTATCGTTCTCGGCCGGTGTGGCGACCTTTGGCGCCTTGAGGGTCATCGGTGGTGGCCTCTTCTTGCCGCCTGGCGCTGGTGCTTGCCTGGTCGGATTGGGTATAACTATGGGCTCCGGCTCTGGCGCCACAGGCGATACTGGCGGGCTGGGCGATTGCAGCTGCAGCGCCTTGAAGTTGCGTTTCTTTCGTATTGGAGTGGCCATGTCGAGAGCAACGACGAGGACGACGTCGAGATGGTGATGGTCAGTCTCTGAGCAAAAGGAACGATGCGGGCCGGACGCGTTTGGGAGCACGTGGACTTGTTTCTCATCCACGGACCACCACCGACGTGAATCAAAGTCTACAGCTCAGCTGAAAGATTAAGTAGCCTGGCTTACCGTCATTCGCGTCGAGTACAATCCAGACATATCTTTGTATTCCAACTTGTTCTATTCGCCTCCCATTCTATATTGCTTGCGCCACAGACCCTGTTCTCGGTGCTTTCGCAGTCCGATTATCTCCATGTTACCTTGGTCATTCTTCCTGTCGCTAGCTTATCTCCGTCGCCGAGAGGACTAACATACTGTAGCCACTTCGATTTCACGGTCCCGCTGACTCTGCATTCCTCTATAACTCTGCGTCCGGTATACATCTAACTTGCGCTGCACTAGGATCAATCTGTCTCGCCATCATCAGCCGAGTACTCACTCTTTACAGCCACATGACAATCATACATAGCTGTTCTGCCTTTGCATTTGGCGAGTGGCATGTGTTTCCAATTGCCCCCACGGACGACATATATAACGCAGGCTTCCTCTCTGAAACTCCACCCCAACAATGTCCGACACCCCAGCAGCTGGAGCATCCTCCAATCGAACTATCGTCCTCTGTCTCGACGGAACATGGAACGAGTTCGACGGAGACGTCAGTCCATCTCTTCATTCCCTCTATATCCTACTCACCATGCCCGCAGAACACAAACGTCGTCCGTTTCTTCTCCCTCCTCAAGAAAGACAACTTTGATCAACAAATGTGCTACTATCAGGTGAGATGCTCCTCCCATCGCACGTGTACACCCTACCAACCACCCCATCTGAGTAGCCTGGAATAGGAACGTTCTTCGCACCGGGAGTCGTATCACCAGTCTTCGAGTTCGTCGCCAAGGTCGCCGACGCGGCAGTCGCTTGGTGCGTCCACTCCACAGTATGTATGTCGGCTACCCATCCTCATCCCGCAGGTATCTCGACGCACACGTCATGGATGCATACCGCTTCATCATGCAGAACTATCGCCAGGGTGATAAGATCTGCTTGTTCGGTGAGTGCGATCCCAGCATCCCGCTTTGGAATTTTACCTCACGATCCCGCGAGGATTCTCCCGTGGAGCGTACACCGCCCGCGCGCTTGCGGGTATGCTTTACAAGGTAACCCTTACTCTGATTCGACTGATGCTGCGCTCTTACATATTCACCTGCAGGTTGGTCTCCTCCCTCGAGACAACCAAGAGCAGATCGCCTTTGCGTACAAGCTCTACACACGCGAGGATGAGGAAGGTATCACCTTAGCAGCGGGTTTCAAACGCGCCTTCTGTCACAACGTTCAAGTCGAGTTTATGGGTGTGTGGTAAGCGCCAACAACTCAGAGTGGAAATCTCCCCATATCTAAAGTCAAATCATAGGGAAACCGTGGACAGCGTCGGGTTAATCGCTACAAAGACGTTACCCTTTACAAACTCCAATCGCTCTATCAAAACTTTCAGACACGCCATCGCTCTTGATGAGGTATGAACTATTCTTTCCAAGCTTCCCATCTCGCAATGTTCATGTTCTCGTTACAGAGACGCGCAAATTTCAAGCCCAACCTCTTCCACCGCTCCCCTCCAGAAAGTGCTTCTTCTCGCACCACATCAAAGGCGAGAGCAGCTCTGAAATGGCTCAATCCCTTCAAGCGTTCCTGCGTCCCGGACCCCGACGCCACAAACGAAGATGCCATCTGGGCAGAAACGGACATTATCGAAGTATGGTTCGTAGGCTGCCACTTAGGTAAGCTACCTCCCTCCAACCAATACACTCATCCCAATACCCATAGACGTCGGCGGCGGCTACGTAAAGAACGATGTCAAGCACAGCCTAAGCAACATCACCCTCCGATGGATGGTCCAGCAAGTCGTCGACTCCCAATGCGGGATCATGTTCAACGACGAGTCCGATTCTTTCAAAGCCTTGGACTTGCGTTCGATTTCTAGTATTCACATCCATAACGGAAAGATCGATGCTGCGATCTCGCCTGTACCTGAAAACACCGATGCAATCGACGCGCTTGAGCCCATCCACGACGAGATCAAGGCGATGCCTCTGTGGTGGATCCTAGAGCTCATACCGAGGACTTTCCTGTGGCAAGGCGCGGATGGACGTTGGAATAAGCGCTTCGCGTATGTTTATGTTTGTGTAATCTTCGTGTTTGGGAAAACTAACGCGGAAAATCACAGATGGAACTTGGGAAGAGGTCGTACTATTGTGGAGAATAATCCAAAACTCCATGTCACGGTGAGGGAGCGGATGAAGGAGCTGGGATACGTCCCCGCAGCACATTGGGAACATGACCCGGTTTATGTCGAATAGGTTTCCTTACACTTAGTTGTTCTACCATCACAATCTTAGACGTTATTCATAAGATATAATGGGTACCACCGTCCCGATACTAAGGTGGCGCCTGTACGGGCATTAGAAACAATTACACCATATCTTCAATTTGAAGAAAGAACCACGAACCACCAAGCATCTTAACAGTCTTTACGCCACATATATTTGCGATCACACCGTGGTTGCAGCAAAACAGTAACTTGATAAAAACATGCAAGTGAACATACATGCGCGTGTACTGTATATCTGACAGATGTAGGGAACCTCGTAGCTTGAATACTGAATTCACAGTGTAGATTGGATAGTTGTCAACTATACTTCGAAGGGAACACCATTAGAGGAAAGATCGCTCGTACCGGTGCAGAGGACTTACCACACGACTCGCGAACATATTGGCGTGTATATGGCACTATGTAGTATGTTTGTCGGCAAGTGGAGGTTTGACGCCCATTAGAGTCCTCACGGGTTATACCAGTGAGCAAACATAAGCTAAAAATATCTGGTCAGAGCATGTCCCAAATGGTGAAAAGAAGCCTCACAGGGACAAACGAGAATGATAGCAGTCAGAGGCATAACGTTGCTGACGGGTGGTTAGAATAGGACGAAATGAAGCTAAGGTCAAAGCGTACTCAATACAACGTGGAGCGGTTCGCCAGCAGGCGGGGCAAAAACCACCATTCCATATGAGATGGAATGCCATCCACTAAGTCTTGGATTCGCAACATGAGATACGGCAATTGGAACTTGAAGCTTGAAGTTTATAGGACTTACAGATGTTGGGCGCCCTGCTACTTATTGTCTCTCGATGATCCGGACCTAGGAGCCCATGGGAACAGATGAAAACAGCGAGCTGAAGGGTGATATGATTCGTACTTGGGAGTCCAGCAGTTCCTGCTGCGACTAGAAGAGGAGTTTTAGTATCAACGCTCAAATTGTGCCACGTCAATTCAGCGAGACGAACCTCCGAAACCGGAGTCTCGAGACGAAATCAGTCAGTTCGATGGGAGAATCTCTATCGATCTGACCAAAAACGACACTGAGACGACGTGAGAACAAGGCGTTATCATAGAGCAGGACGACTTGACTTGACGTCAGACGAAGGATCATGCGCCGCAGCGACGATGAGTATCATCCAATGAAAATGTAAGTACGACGTCGAAAGTACTGGAGGAATTGGTCAGATCAGATCATGGTTGAGCGAAAGGCCTCACTACGACGAAGGGGAACAAAATGTCCGAAGGGCATCGAAGCCGGGAAACCCAGTTTATAAGGACTCTACCGATGCCTATAGGCAAGATTGAAGCTTGATAACCAGCGTTGTGGAAGCATAAACACGATCAGCTGTCATCAGCGTGAGAATTGGATGTGTTCGAGAGCGAAGCGCCACCTACATTATGGCCTTCATTACTCTTAAGATGTTGGGCGTCATGAATTGAGGCTCATTAAAGGTGTGGGGGCATTCAAGAGCTTAATTTTCTATTCCAGAGCCTTCTGGTAGTCGTACATCGAAGTCTGAGTGGAGAGACGTTGGATTTGAGGATCGGGCAAAGCCGGGATAACATGATCAAATTTCCCACGCTTCAGTCAAGAGGTTGAAGTATGTTTTCATGCGTAGCTACATACACACCCAATGTATGATAGCTTCAAACTAACATGTAAATATCTTACAGACAAGCGTTCAAAGTTGACTAATAATCATCGGGACCTTCCAATGAGGGATGTTTTTGATCGTGAGGATATTTTGTTCAAGTCAATCCAAGCCAGTCTCTTGACACCGTATGTAAGATCAGTGGATATTGTGCACTTCGTTACTTGCAGGTGTATCAGTAAGTATCTAGCGTTAAGGCCAGGTTAACGTGATATACTCTACCTATCTCTAATACCGTGGGAACTTTACCCTCCAGCCTAGAACAAAGTAAGTTAGCAACACGCAACAGGCAAGACGTCCATCTACTAGTACACTCCCCACCTTGACATTTAATTCTGCTCAATTAAGTTTCGACTATGTCTTTACCCCAATCACTCACATCTACCTGGACTACCTCGTTTACAAAATCTGGGAATAGTACTCGTTACTGGAGCATTTTCCATGCACCGTACGCTGTGGCGCACGACAGCATATATACCACCTCCTCCGTACACTCCCTCCTAATCGGCCTCCCTCGGCCACAAGCGCGTTTCACCCGTTCTCGTCGTCCGCAGCATCCCCCTACGTCAACGATCCCCCAATCCGCCTCGTGCGTATCCTATTCTTAGGCAGCGGAAGCAAGTATAAAAAGACCTTCAACCTCGAGTTCAGTCTCACCATCCCCCACCTACATACTAGCGTCAATATCAATTATGGACGTCCCTCAAGCAGCACACACCAAAGTCCAGCCTCACGCCGCCACAGAGATGAGTACGTCCCTCCAACTCTCCCCCTTGCCCACTGACCTGACCTTGTCCACAGACGTCCTCAGCGCACCTCCCACCAACACATCCCACCACACACACGACGGATGCAAGCACGACTCCAAGACAATGCGTCTGCGCGGAGGCGGTGCAGGAAAAGTCAGTTGTCCCCTCCCCCCTTCCTTCCTTCTTGGAGGATCCCCCTCACGCTTCCCCCAGGACTGCTTCCTAGGTCTCTTCGGCTGCTTCCTCTGTTTCGGTACGTCGATTCCCTTTCTCTCTCCCATGCGCACCTGCTCACCTACACCCGTTACCTAGAATGCTGCGAGGTACGATACATCGCATCGGAGTTTTGTCTAAGATTAATGAACCGTTTCGTCCTAGGGATGCTGCGACTGCATTGGCGATATCATCTGTACGTCGTCTTCTCGGTCAAAACCGACGTCTCTAACTTTCCGGTCATAGGCTGTCCTTGCGAGATGTGTTGTTAGTCAAACCATACTTACACGGACCCATTCCCCACTTCTTGTATCTATAATGTAAACCAGCCGTGCTAAAACCATCACAATCGGTCTATACATAGCCCACTCATCCCGAAAATAGACCGACATATTCTTAGAATCAATTTCCAATTGCGCCACACACATGTTTAACAAAGCATCGAAACGAAAGTATGTATGCCCCATATACTACCCCAATAATCCGGCACTAACCTTGCATCGGAAGGAGTCCCCACAGGGGCGTAAGTTTTAACCACTCTTACATAGTCAATATCGCCTCCATCTCTCTCGCAGAAGACAGTCCAAACGCCTCGTAGCGGAGGGATCCTTCCTCCCGTCTTCTGCGCCCCGTACCCACCCAGAGGTAGCCATCGCCGAAACGAGCCTCTGGATGGTGAGGGAATGGGCCAAACACCACGTCCGCGAATAGAGAAAGAATAGCCCCCGAATGTCATTGAAGGAGAGTGTAGCAGTAAAAATATAGCAATTGATGTAACCTATAATCCTCAGAACATGGCACAAATGAAAGAACGAAGAACGACAACGACGAAATATCATGATTGAGGCGGCGGCGGAGGAGGAGCTATCATCGCTTGTAGGCTGAGTAGATCAGCAAATGTAACGTTCGCCAGATGGTCCGCCTGTGAAGGATCGATGTGAGGCGACGACTCCTGCTGCTGTGGTGGCGGTGGAGGAGTCTGATGTGGAGTGAGGGTGCGGAAGGTTGGCTGCTGGCCTTGCGCTAAGAGATGAGGCGGGTAGTGACTCCGAGATGGTTCACCGGAAGCTGCGCGTTCTTCCGCACGATCCTGTTGCAACTTGTCCCTCTTGTTAGGATAGAAGGCGCCGATGGGTGTACTCGAGTCGTATTCCTCGGGTAGAGCAGGGATGACGGCAGCATGTCTGCCTCCAAGGGGTCTACGGAGACGATAAGCGCGGCGAATAGAAATTGAGCGATCAACTTACCCTCCCTCGAGAAACGTCTGCCAAACGTATGTCCGAAGCTTGTCAGCGTTTGGGAGTTGCTGGATGAGGTGCTTGATCGTGTTCTGTCCCAGGCCAAAGAAATCGGGGCCAGACACCGAGTTCGAGTGTTGTCGACTCCGGATGGCATTGGCCTGCTTAACGATGGTCGACCACGCCCCCGTTGCCGTTCCCGCGATAACGGGCTTGTCCGGGACGTCGTTGGGAACGATCTGGAACTTTGGTCCATCGCCACCGTCCAGGATCGTACAGTGGTAGATGACTTCGTTACCGGGATCTATCGTGGACATGTACCGTCTGAACTGACGTGAGCTTCGTACCTCTTTGACAGAAATCGACGCACCTTGTTACCTCGTATCCAACGGGAAAGATATAGCGCTCTGTGTGAAAGTGTTCCCGCAAGCAGACTTCTCCCAGGGAGATGACAGTCATGATGCCCACGTTGAGAGGAAGCATGGGTCTGCCGTTCTTGTCGCGCGGCACCATGGGAATGCTAAAGCTCTTGCTGGTGACGGTGTGAGCTTTGAGACGCTTGGCCTTTGGCGGTCGATTGGGATCATCAGATAATTTTTGCTGCTGCTGCGGTGGGGGTTGCTGCTGCTGAGGCAGTCGGTGCATCTGACTAGGTCCTGGCATCATAGCTGGCGGATAGGGCATCATGCCAGGAAAGTAGTAGTAATGCGGAAACGGAGGCGGTGACTGGCCGGGTGGAGGGTAGTAGAGCGTATAGGGGTTAAAGTTGTTTTGCTGAGGAGGATTGCTGACTGGCGGATATATCATCTGGCCGGGCACAGGCGCAAGGTGGGCCATCGCTGCTGGCGACTGTTCGGGCTGAGCTTCGGGCGCCTTGCCCTTCATTTTCCGAGGCGCAGGCTTCTCGACTTTGGCAGGCGGCGGCGACGGCGATGGCACGACCTCGTCGTCGTTGTAGTTGACCTGCCTGCGCGCTCGAGTGCTGCGTCGTCGCGTCGTCTCGCTGGGACCACTCGTTGTCTCGTGCAAAGCAGGATCTATATGCGTGTCGCTCGCAGTCTCGTCGACAGTAGCTGGCTCCAGGGAATTTCGTGGTCGTTTAGCTGGTGGTTCAGCAGAAGATGATGGCTGGCCACCGTCGACGGCGACTGTATGCGTGTCATTCTGCGGCGATAACACATTCTGGTCGCTGGGAAAGCCATGCTGTTGCGAGGATTCCAAGGCCAAAAGACGATGCAGAAGCTGGCTGGTGATGGTAAAAGGTCAGACGGTGCAGACAAACAGAACACGTCTGGGTTGCTCACGTTCTCTCTTCAGCTATCTCCTCATATCCGGCAGCTGCCTCGTCACTGCCTTGCTGTAAATCAATCTCAGCGCCCGATACATGGACTTCAAAGGCTACTGACCTCCCCTAGCTCATCGAATCGTCGTTTTAAAGACTTGTATGTCTCGACGTCGTTCGACGCTGATTGCTCTGCCAGCGATGGGTCCAGCATCCCTGGGAGCATTGACGACTCCGTCGGCGTCGCTGTGGCGCTCATTGGGCGGGAGGGCGCTGTTTGTTTCTTGTGGAAGGCGACAACCTTAGGGGGAAGACGACCGCTTGAAAAAGAAACAGTCACAAACACAGATCAGCAACGTGCACTTCACGTGTGAACGCCACACTACATTCTCTCACTCAACCGACGACAGAGACAGAAATATGTCTACGAAAAACTATAAACTTCGTCTTTTGGCTCCAAATACCGCAATCCACAGATCTCTTACTTGTTCGGACAAATTTGAAGTTTAGCCAGCACTGTGGCGTCAAAAATAGAAAGGCAGCTGCCCCGAAATGGGACGGTGAAAGCTCTTTGACCTTCGGATGCATCTCTCTGAGCCTTTCCCGCTGTGAATTGACGCTTTGTGGGCTGCAACGGCGGCCCCGAGTTGGCATTCGGGAAGCCCAAGGATCTAGTACGCTAAACAGAAGGACTGAGCAGATCCATCAGCCCAGACTGGCGCCTAAAGTTTCTATGACTTGGTTGACAGCCATTTCGATGAATATTATCGTGTAATGCACGGTACGTCTCTCTCATCTTGAATATCCAGCTCTCGAAGTATAAATACATTTCGGGCGGAGGTCGCAAGTCCGTATCGGCTTCACCAACGGGCGCGTCAAATCCTCACACGGACATACCTTGTCATGTACACAAGCTATATAATCACTTGCCCAGTTTTCTCATATCTTCATCCGCCAGCTACATTCCCACCCAGCCACTCCACCTTCATTTCTCCCTCAACACAACATGTCTACCTCAATCCGCCAAACGCTTTCCAGATTCTCCACCCACAGCAGCCAAACACTCGATAACCCTCCCCCCTTACCTCCAATTCCAGCCCATGTAGCCCAATTCAGCGCCACATTCACCGATCCCCGGATCGCCGCACAGCGCAAGGCATACATCAAGAGCATGCTCATGGGCAGCGCCTTTCTCACCATCGTCGTGTTCGGCGTCTTCGCTATATACTGGGGTGCCCTCTGGAAGATCCCAGATAACAAACTATCAGGATGGGTCGTTGACTTCGATGGTGGGAGTGTGGGGAGGACTGTAGTGGATGGTTTGTTGGCGGAGAACTCTCATAAACTCGCTAGGGTGCACTGGGAACACTTACCCGCGAGTGACTTTACCCCATTCGGTGGACCCCATGCCGTTGGACATTGGATAGTGGAACAGAAGGCTTGGATCGCGGTCGTTAGTAAGTAATTCACTAAATCTCGTGTCGTTTGGGCTTTTCTGACTAGAATTCAGTCAACGAGAACGCGTCGAATAATCTATCTAGTGCCATTTCTTCAATTAACCCCTCCTACAATGGCAGCCATGCCATAACGATCCTTGCGAATGAAGCCCGGAGTGAGAATGCATTGTAAGCTCCCAAATCAACAATTCCCTATTCTCCCTCACATGTTCTCAGCCGCTCGATCCTGCGCCCCTACATCCTCACATTTCTCAACGGTTTCCTCCAAGTATACGGACAAACACTAGCCAAAGACCTAGCCTCCTCTCAACCAAACGCCATCTCCCAAATCTTGCGCGAAGCGCCCCACATCATAACCCAACCAGTCGGCTACACCCTAAACAACCTCCGCCCATTCGATATTCCCGCGTATGTCCATCCAATCCGACGTATCCTCTCACCTCACACTAACATCATCCCCAGCGCATCCGCTATAACATTCGTCGGCCTCATCTACCTCCTCGTCCTCTGCTTCGTCATCGTCCAACTAGGCGCCGGCGCCCGCTTCCTCTCAGGCCTAGAACGCAAACTATCCACCCCCTCCCTAATCAAACTCCGCCTCACCTCAATCCTCACCATGTACTTCTTCATCTCCCTCTTCTACTCCACCCTCAGCGCGGCGTTCCAAGTCGATTTCGGGCGAAAATACGGGAACGCGGGGTTTATCATCTTTTGGGCTCTCAATTTTTTGGCGATGTGCGCTGTGGGGTTGGCGTTGGAGAGTATGATTACGGTTTTGACGCCGCGGTTTATTCCTTTCTTTGTTATATTTTGGATCATTGGTAAGTCTCTGCATCCATGCCTTTGGGAGAGTGAGACTCAATGATATATAGTCAACGTGTCTGTGTGTTTCATGCCCATAGAGATCTTACCCTCCATTTATCACTACGGATACGCCACACCTTTCTGGCATGTATCTTCCGCGATCCGAAGTATCCTCTTCCGTACAAAGAACACCCGTACGTCTCTTTTCTCTCCCTTTTCAGCGACGTTATCTAACCCTTCTGTTGCCTATAGTTGGTCTCAATTTTGCGGTGTTGATCATCTGGACCAGTATCTCCTTGATATCCCTTCCATTGTTCCAATTCTTCATGCGGCGCAAGATGATCGCTGCGGCTCATGCTCAGGCAAGACCTCAAGTGGACGAGAAGGCGCCGATGCAAGATAAGAAGTAGCTTGTCTACGTTTTAGCACACTCCTTTGGATACCACCCAGTTCAGTAGATAGAAGGTTGACAACAAGTCTATCATTATTACGCCCCATTAGAGTATTGTAGCAACATCATTTTCGTATCGGATTGCATTGAATACATACCATTAGAATATAACCAAGTACTGAGCGCTCTAGGGTGGAACGTACATTATTGAACGCGCGAATAAGTGATGCGATACACGGCCCGAAAGCCTCAAATTTGGGTCTTTCCTTTTTTTCTACTTACTTGTCTATGTGAAAGCCGAATTCAGTTCGGGAGATTCTTACTGTCTCACCATCCGCAATGACAGGGAATATCCAAAAATATGGCATTACGTTTTCTACTACAAGGATACTTATGCTGCGTGAATGTCTTTGATCTGTTTCCACTGGTGGCCTTTCCAAAGTGCATTCCCTGCCGACGATCTCGTTTCAACAACCTCCTCGGACGCATCTGCATCCGTCAGAATACATCCAGTCCTAGCAATTCCCTTGTCCGCCAACTCTAATATAATCCGCACGAATGGCTCTTCTATCTGCTCGAACGAGACATGGGTGACCTTCTTGCCTAAAATCTGGGCAACTTCGTGGAATGTAGCGGCTTGCCCTTCGATCCGGAGAGTTTTGTTGTAGAGCTCAGGGAGCGGTATCGAGGTAAGTATGTGCGCCACGTAACCTTTGGGTCGAAAATATAAGCTCCTAGCTGATCGGACAAGTTGATGACATACCTCCGATGTCCAGGACTGAGGTGAAGCTCACTTTCTTGTCACCTTTGCCGGCAATGACGAATTCTCCTGGCTTGGTGGCACTGGAAGTTGCCCATGGAATGAATTCGGTGAATAAGCCGGTCACGACTTGAACGGTAGGAATGCCAATCTCCTGGATCCTCGCTGTTGGTGCGTTCAGTGTTAGATCAAGCATACCGGAAATACTGGACGTACCAAGTGCTGCACTTTTTGCTACAAAAACACCTCCTTCTGTGTTGACGCCGAACTCGCTGGGTACGAAGAGTTTGACGCCTGCTGCCTTGGCGGCGCGGGCAATGGCTACTTGGACGACGGTGACAACATGTCCGGTATCAGCCCCGCCCCCAAGTGTAATGACGACCACATCGACCGCATGCTCCTTGAGGACGTTGGCCAACTGTGTCTCGTTCGCGTAGTCGACGGAAGCAGTCTTAACTGCGGCGGGAACATCTTTCAGCTTAGATGCGTCTCTGGATAAGAGAAGGACTTCGGCGCCTTGTTCTGTGAGGGCCTGGACGATCGACAATGGTCAGCGGGAAGAAAGGGATACATCGTTCGTCACTTACGCTCACGAGGGGCTTGCCGAGCGTTCCATAGCCAAAGACTGCGACTGATGTAGAGGACATGGTAGATGTTACAATAATATGGGAGGAATGCTATAGGAGCTTCAAATAGAAATGCCTGCGTTTTAAAGTGGCGTCTGGACCTGAGAATGTAAGCTCATTGGTAAAGACACTGGCATCTAAGCAAGTTTGATGGATAAGCAAGTAATAGCGCATTGTAAGTCCACTTGGAATCCGAAAGGATGTGTAATCCGTTGTGAGTCGGCGACCAACGGGAAACTGGTAAGATAGAAGTCAAGAGACGGCCAGGTTTTCCGTGCCACTATAAGGTTCTATAGCGGTAAGCATGGCGAGGTTGACATATAGATAGCGGAATCAGTGGCATAGCAAACGAAGCTTTTTGGTCGTGTCCCGGAAATTGGAACAGTGGCTGAAGACGTTTGAACACAAGCCGTGCTCCTCCGACCTAAACCGTGATGGAATCAATGCTACCGCGCAATTCGACGCGACGCGACGCACCACGGTCTGTTCTCTTCGTAATGTTTGCTGTACCGAGGCAGTCAAGAGGACTACGAAAATGATACGTCAGCTGGTGATGATGGTAAGGAGGAAAGTGGCACACGATGATCGAACTCGGATGACTTAGCCCTCTGCCTACATTGTCGACGCTCGAGAATGCCAATGCATCATGAAACGTTGCGCGTTTGTTTAGCTTCGTCTCGTTCGCTGTGCTAAGGAAACAAGGTCAAAAACTTCCTGCCACTTGGCTATGCGGAGCGCTGCGAAACACTATGTCCTAAGTAGGTGATCATGCAGAATGCAACGTTGTTGCTATGCTCATGGAGGGCACATGTTACATCTGGCTGCATTTCGCCCTCTTTCTTTTCTTACGTTTCAGACATACTTCAGCGCGACCGCCGGGACCCCACCATTGTCAATGAGGCCTATTCTTGCCGCGTCTTACATAGTCACAAGCGCGCTCGCTTAATTATTGAGAATTGTCGGCTAGGTGAGCGTCACAAAGAAGAGAGTAGAAGACGGCGGTAAGAAACAAAGAGTGTTGTGTGGCGTTGTTTGTTTGGCCGGCTCTTTTCCTACCACCATCAACGATATCCGCTGTACTGGACGACAACATTCACTCACTGCGAGATCAACGATTCCTGCAAGCAATGCAGACTGAGCTGCTTGGACGAACGACGAGTACCATTCGGAACAAATCTAGTGCGCAGTGGCTGAACACAGACTGCATAATAACCGGCGTCGAGCGTCTTTAGCTGTTACTGCTGCCTACCATACGCGGTGGGGGACTGCCAACAGACTTTGGCCTTTCCTTGCTTCGTGTCTAATAACAAGTGTCGCTTGCACGCTGGCCGACGCGACGATGTTGAAGGTGCTTGATACATCTAGTAAGTGCGTCTGGTTTAATCCCAACCAACGATCCTTTCGGGCTTCATGCCCACCTTCAGCCTGGTTTCGATGGAACGATGGCGGGATGGTAGCGAAGTAGATTTCAGTGCTCACGTTGACGAACAGATCCCCGGCGCCCACGAGGCTAATCTACAAAGATATCCGAATTGCGTCCAGCTATCCGCGCGGCGCGTCTTGCTCGAAATGGCTATAAACGCCGAAGCGAACGACGAGAAGATATCTATTTCTGTATCCTGTAGCACGCTGATTCAATGTCAGATATCTAAGAAACATAGTTGTGGTCTGATATGGCATTGCCCTATCGTTTTCTCCCGCTGCACAGCACACATGAACAAAGTACAAGAGTGCGATGCGTTATCTCTCGTTGGCTTTCTCTGAGGATAACAACGCGGAGCCGCTTTGCGTTGATTGATTCGATGCCCAATGTAAAAGAAGGAGGACGCACATGCCCCTCTAGAAAGTGCAGGGCGATGAAATCTTGGTCCTGTGAGTTTTTTGATATCCTACTTGGTCAGCAGTGCTAACCAAGCAACCTTAGTCGCGTGTGGCGCAGATGCTAGCGATGATGTTGCTGATGATGATGACACAGATACGACTCCTCATACACGATTCTTTGTTGCAGCTTCAGTGCCATTTCACGGTTTTACTATAAAGACCGCGACAGGGCCATTGCGCAAGCCCATACTACAATATGCATGCTAACGCTTGGTACGTTGCCTTACTATGTTTCCTACCCTCCCAAGAGTCCATCTATGCACGGTATGCCAGCTGCCCTTCATTATATTGCTATCGTCTAGTACCTAAGCCTGCTTACAGTCCTGCTACATCGCCGCCATCCGCCCCGTTGTCTCTTCCAGCGAGTCGTGCCCAGCGCCGTGAGCCACTTGAAATCGAATGGGTTAGACTTGACGGGACAAAGTACAACTTGACCGCTGTACCCCTCGAACACTGGATGGACCCAAAACGTTTTCCCGGCTCATACAAGATCACCGGCGGTGGCTTTCAACTTGGTAATAAGCGCATTCCCGCAGTATTGAAACGAATCCCAGAGTGGGAACCAGAAACTAGTCAGGATTCCAAAACGCATGAGGAAATCGAGTTTTTGCAAAGGGTGAGTTGGTTTGGAACGCAACATGCGATGATGCTCATCTTTCTAAGGACTCGGTTGACCTATATTTATTCCATCGATGGAGTAAGAGGAAAGATGAGAAGGGCGAGTACGCTGTCAGTATCGTCATGAAAGACGTCGAAGAAGACAACCCACCATTCAAACAGTTCTACATGTGGTACCTCGAAGACAAGACCATCAGTGCACTTGAAGGCCTGCGCGCGGCACGAGAGAACATTGCGACCAGGTTGCTCTGGTATGCGAAAGAGGAGTACCTAGCGTGCGTTTCCAAGGTTCATATCCTCGCCTATGCTCATTGATTCTTGATTGCGAGCAGTCATCGAGAAATCAGTCGACGGAACATATTGCTTACAAAGGCGGCCATTCGGGAACAAGGTGTCGACGATAGCAGTGTACGAGTTATGCCGTTAAACTGGACTCCAAATCGGGGCCGTCATAACGGTGTCCAGGACATTGAAGATCGGAACGGGAAGTCAGCCTATTTCCGGCAGTACGATGCGCATTTGCGCATCGAGCTGGAATTTGAATTTTCTGTCGAGAAATTATACAACGATTTAAAGAAAAACGGTCATGAGCTGAGAAGGTGCATTTCACTCGCATCCATCCTTGGGATAATCAAACATTTTTCAGAGATGACATCAGACAGGAAGAGCTCGACGGCAAGACGTACGATCTTGTACATATCAAGGAGTCACTACAGGACAATAATCATACTCGGAACACTTACACGATAATTGGCGGATTCAATGGGTATCCTGCTCACATGAGATGTGTCCAGATAGATACGCAAAGTGAGGGGGAGCGGGTGTTACAAGAATTTGCTGCACAGGTTCGTAATACAGTGAAGGCTGAGATATCTATACACTAAAATGTTCACCATCAGGGTTGGACAACGCGGGGCAGCAAATTGAGCACCAACGAAGCATGTTTTATCTACCCCGATCATCGGGAGCGCAAATGGAGAGTCCCCGAAATGTAATAGCAGGTGGGTTTCTAGCGACGTGGTCGCCCAATATAGCAATGAACATTTTGAATGATCAAACTCGCACGTAGCCATGGGTTGAGAAAATGATAATTATGGATGGATCCAGTAGAAAGTGGATCAAATGCTTGACAGTCAAGCCCACTCCATCGTTACCATTAGAATAGTAGTACTTATATCCTGCCACAGCATACAAAGACAAATCGACTGTTCCGATATCCAGCCCTCGTGAATGAAGTAAAGCCTCTTGCTGTGAATGGAGCCAAGAATTGTACCTACGGCCGTTTGTGCCGGCATCTTCCGGCATGTATTGTTGGCGTTCAACGTTCGACGTTCAACACATCCATCATCCAACACCGACAGTGGTGCTACATGTTGATACACGGTGAGCAAGTTGCTATTCGCCTTTATCATTCTGATCATCTCAAATATCAGAGAAGCTCCAGCAAGTTGCATGGTTTCATCAAGTTCTCCCGGCCGCTGTTTTCTCTGCTTCGTGGTTCGAGCGCTTGATACTGGATACTAGAGGATAGATGCAGATGGATTCAGATTCTGCTCTCTCATTCCTGTCTTTTTCTTTTCCATCGAAGAATAGATGGGAAACGACTCCTAGACCTCCGACGATACAGTTCCAGCTCAGGCTGGCCAGTCGATAGTCAAATTACGCGTTGGATTGGGGGGGGCGCCTCTGATCATTCTCCACGGTAAGTAGCTCTACCTCTCTCACCTTCTTTTGACTGAGTTGCATTCATCAGGTGGATGCGGGACTATCCACGCTTTTGCGCCACTCAAGAAGAAACTCTGCACAC
The DNA here is from genome assembly GCA_011800155.1 of Flammulina velutipes. Taxonomy (NCBI): domain Eukaryota; kingdom Fungi; phylum Basidiomycota; class Agaricomycetes; order Agaricales; family Physalacriaceae; genus Flammulina; species Flammulina velutipes. The sequence continues at coordinate 2,937,999 of CM022372.1, read as the reverse complement.
CAGATACGCTCTAGGATGATTGCACGATCAGGCCCAATTTTACTGCCAGAGAATCAAGGTATTTGGCACATTGGCAGGTAGCTCGTCCACTCATTCCCGTAACAGTCAGAACAACCTACAGGTCCATATCGACTGGCGGCTTTCTCTACAAGCAGCATCATCCTCTTTGAAATGGCATCCATCTTCCACCAAAGCGGTGACCAAGTATCACAATTTGCTTTGATTGACCATTTCCTATTGACTTTCCTTGCCTCGAATCTTGGCATAGATTATCCAAACATTCGCTGCATCCCCTTGACGAGGGCTTCAGATTATTTATGGACACGACCATGGCGAACCTATTTTTTCTCCTTCGTCGAGACAGAGATGGAGCGCTTCCGAAACGTCACAAGCTCGCGGATGAAGTCTCGCACACGTATCGTGAGGAACTTGTCGGCCCTTTTCTGTCGGTCTACATGGCCACCATGTCGCGCTTTCTTGAGTGGGTATTCATCTCACTGCTTTCTTTCTCCGAAGACGCTAGACTGTCACCGTTGGAATCGCTCGAGAGGTGGATGTCGGGAATCAAAGTACCCGTTACTCTCTACATTGTGATGTATGGTATGGCAGGATCCGTCCTCTCCACACTTGGAGGAGTGGGGCGATTTGGGCCTTTGTTGTTGTCTGCCTGATGCCAAAGTCGCACGCTGGACGGCCGGACTCTTCGACATCTTGGATAATGATCACCTCATCGCAGATTTGCAGGATGGACATGCGTTAATACAATCTCATTTATAGATACAACAAGTTCAGGATAATGCTTGTGATACATTCGTCAATTTACCTGATAACCGATTCTGGTTGGCTGCAAGACCGAGGATACTGTTCGTCACTGTCCTCTCTCCGTCTGCCCATTGCTTGGTCTGTCGAAGACAACAGGATGTCCATCAGGTAGCAACGTGTCGACCAGGGCATCACGAACATCGGATATCAGTTTCTAAATTCTTACCAGCAGCAAGGTAAAATCAAGGGCTTAGATTGCTGGAGAGTATATATTAGATCTCGATTTTGGAGGTTCGCCAACTCAACCCTCCTCTTCCTTCCATTGCTCCCCAAGAATGACAGATAATGTGACAACCTTTCTGCAGGACCAGACGATGATTAGACTGGCAGGTGGAAATGGCACTCCTCTCATACTTCTCCATGGTACGTCTCCACCCCGAAAGCCAACTTGTCTGCATCTCACAACTGAATTCAGGCGGAGATGGCACGATACGAGGTTATATCCCAATGGCATCCAAGTTCACAACACCTTTATGGGGAATCCAGGTGGCGCCACATACACCACGTGCATCCATCGAACAACAAACCAAATTTTACGTCGAGAAAATCAAAGTATGCCTTGAATTATATGGTTAAAGCCTTACTGAATCCCTCCTCATCTAGGAGATCTTTCCTTCTGGTCCTTATCGCCTTGGGTCCTTTTCAGGGACGAGCATCATTCTGTTTGGTATCGCGCGCGCCCTAGAACAATGTGGTGATACAATTTTGCAGCTCGCGTTCATAGATCACTTTCCCTCCGCGTACTTTGCTCCCGGTCTTGGTCTTGATCTCTCCAAAATATCTCTCGCACATCCAAACGCCAAACGAACATTCATCGACGCCAGCATGGCGCTCATTATCGACGTAATGCGCCGGGATGCTGGTGGGCGCTCTCCCAAACGCCAGAAGATGGCTTATGGTCTCGCAGAAGGCTACGGTGGCCGTCCATGCAGTCCCGACGCCCAGGTTTACGTGGATTCGTTGACCAAGTTCTTGGGCGACGTTTTCCATTTCCTGTGTTCCTTCGACAGCCCGCCTTCTGCGCTTGATGCTCTTGAGGGTTGGATGCGTGAAGTGCGCGCGCCAGTCACGGTGTATATTGGTTCGTACGGGATGGCGGACGCAGCGGAGCCTGGAAGTATATGGGACGACTTTGGGGTTAGGCATTGCTTCCCAAGTTGGCAGGCGAGAGTCGTGCGGGTCAACGCAGGGCATTTTGATATCTTGAAAAACAATATAGTCATTGAGGATCTACAACATGGGCATCTACCTATTCGTACAGTTCTTTAGTTACTGCCACTTAGACAACGGTTATGCTCTAGAATGGATGAAGCTGCAATCTTCCACAAGGTGGGACAGATATCACATTGAGCGCATCCACCACTTCGTAGTCCCCGTTCTCCAAAGATAAGTCCGCGTGGGCCAAAATCGACACGACCCCAAGCTTGATTTCTGATGGTGTATGCATATATCAGCTTAATGATCTGACGAGGATAGCATCGGACTCACCGGCTACAGCGAGCGCTCGCCCCGGGCATGCCCACCTTCCCAGACCGAAAGGCCAATAAGTAGGGCTTGTCATGATTGCCGGCTTTCCCGTACCCAACCATCTATCGCCCACAAATTCTTTCGCGTTGTCGCCATGATGATCCTCGTGCTCGTTTGAGAGTGTGGCCAAAGGTATCACAAAGGACCCTTCCGATTTATAAACAACGCTAAGCGCAATGCAATGATAGGACGAACCTTTCGGTATAATGTATCCCCCGATTGGAGCATCTATAACTGTCTGGCGCACAGTACTCAATGTATCTCCTTTCGTCCGCATGACTTCTCGGATGAAGGAGTCCAGGCGTTCAGCGTTTCGAAGTGATGCATATGTTAGCCGTAAGATTCCTCCAGCATCAGCCTCATAAACGGTCTCCGTTCTAAACTCCTTCATGAATTCCGGACGTTTGGCAAGCTCAAATATAACCCAAACGACCAAACGGCCTTATAAATGTCTTCATTGTGTCTTCCTTGAGAGATGATTACTTGTACGGCTTACGTTTGATGAACAGATGCAAAGATTAGGCTAGAATACGATCATGAGCCATACGAAAGTGTTGTTATCATAGCGTCTCACCCTAACAGTATGGAGAGAACGGTGAACCCAAATACGATTCACGACGTTGATTTTATTAGTCTTTGGGTCTATAAACTTTCAAGTGTACTTATTGATGCAGAACGGGATCCTAATGAACCATTGATGAGCCCTATTGGATACTAGATAATAGAAACATACCAAATCCTTCTTATTTTCCGTAAAGCCGCTGACAGTAGAGAGCTCGTTGAACGCGCGCCAACCAATGCCGGCGACGAAGTGATAAGGAACCGCCGCAAACATCATGACTTTGAACCTGCATCCGAAGGGCTCAGAGTCAACTTGTGAAGAAAGGTTCAAGATGCTGTGACTGACCAGTTTACAACGCGCTATACAGTTGGGAACGTCCGTGACCACCAACTCAAGTTCTCGTATATGCCAGTCAACGTAGCCACGGCGAATGCGATCTGCTCGGTGCATGCGATATCATTTTCGGAGGTGTAAACCTTGGGAATGTTATGCGTGAAAAGCAAACATTTCGTGAAACCCACTGGTCCCAAAGTCAGTGTTAACATCGCCTTCACCATCATGTGGTGTACTGTTTCCTCCATGTCTACGGAGATGGTTCGAGAACCATGGCTGAGCGTGGCGGTAATGCTCTTTGCAACCTTGTCAAAAACTGCTAGCAATTATTGTTTGCATCATTCAGCTTTCGTCGAAGGTAAACTGCAGGAAGCTGACGAACCTTGGGCAACGCTTCTAGCGAGATGGGAGATGATGTGCTCCTGGACCACTCTGTCAATATCTTGCATAAAGCTTCGTGGCAATGCGAGCAAGAAATGCAGATTCAAAGCCTAAGGAAACACACTTGAGTGATACCGCATACTAGATGTCTCGCGTTCGAACATACCGATAGTGTTCCCTTCTCAAAGCTGAAGACAGCATCGTTGATAAGTACTTCGGCGACCAAAATGTGGTCTATGATGTATTCGAGCTGTCATATAGGTCAGCGGGATTGTCAGAGAGAACGAAGACGAGCCGACTCTGTTTTTTCGCCTGACCCCCACTATGCTTCTGTGTCGTTTGAGAGCATTTTCGTAGGCATGTCTAGTGTTACAGAAGATGTCGGTATCCTACGCTGTTGATCAGTCTGAGCCCAACGCGATCGATGACAGATAGAAGAGCTATGGGCGGTGGATTCGAGATCCCTGGCTTCTTCGAGAGACGCCGAAGGACGACACGTAGTAGACCAGTGAGTGCAAATACGATGACAGATTATACTGAGGACATTGTATGCCAGGTAGGTAGAGATCAGAGCTGGATTCCGCCTTTAAGGAATAATGTCAGAGCCTCACGAGGAATACATACCATCTAGTTTTAGTAACGACAAAGTCACTTCACGAGAGATTTCCGGGTAGTAGAGACGGGAGGACATCAGAATACTTGTACGCGGAGACAGTCGTGTTCCACCTAAGAAGTTTGTGAATAACAAATGATAAGTAGGTAAACCTGTTGATGATAGAAGGGAACAAATGTGTGCTCGGAGATTGCCGGCACACTTCGTTCTTGACACTGACCGACAGTGACCGTTGGTAAATTTGGACTTTTATCTCCTTGGGGCTTCGTCCATCAACACCTCCTGAATAGATGTTCCCTCTCCATGGGGAAAAGACTGTGTGGGCGCACCCACAGTATGCTTTAAATATCCCGGCGAGGTGACATTGTCGACACGGCATCCCGGTCTTCTGGCGACCATGTCCACCAAAATATTCCACTCTCCCTCTGGTGCGCTACCTGCTATTCCAGATGACATGTCGACGCCCCAGTTCATTCTGGACTATCATCATCCAATTCGCCCCCGGCGACCAAACGGAGTGCCTTGGCTTGTCGCTGACAAGAGCGGCAAGTCTATGGACTTGGAGGAGGTCAGTTCAGCTCAAAAGCGATTTGCCGTACTAAGCGGCACTCATAGATTCAACGTCGTACAACAGGCCTTGCTATTGCTCTCCAGAACCAGTATTCCATAGGTTCGTGCACATCAGTGTTAACCTTGATTGACTATTTAATTTCCAGATAGGTGAACAGGATGTCGGTGCGTGTCGAAGAACGAATCACGAGGACCTTGAGCTCAAGAATGTGTCTAGTTCTTTTCTTCAGCGGAAACCATATAGGTGCGTGATATGAGAAAACTTCTCTAGACCCGTCTAATAGAATTAACAGACTACCCAATATGCATGTGGGCTGTTCATCGCCTTCTCGGAATCGTCGCGTAAGATTGCTAACCAGCTTGTCTGATCTCTTCGTCTCATCGCTCCAAAATAGGCCGTGCAACCCAGCGTTGACAGTTCCAGAACTCACACAACACCTGAAGCTCTCTGGCACATCCCTCATCATTGCCCATACTGATGTACTCGCCACTGCATGTTCTGCTGCTCAGAACGCAGGCATCTCCCGTGATCGTATCATAGTCATTCCCGACCAAGATATACCGACGCCGTCCATTCCTCCCGGCTTTGTTGGACTTGACGACGTTGTCTCAGTGGGGCTAGCCTCTGGCGCGCGCCTCATCGGAAGAAAACTCAATCCGGGCGAGGGTAAAACAAAGATCGCATTCTACAGCTCATCCAGCGGAACTACTGGGCCGCCAAAAGTACGTGATATTTTATGGTTGTGCTTCGCCTCAGGCTCTAACATGTTTCAGATTGTCAAGATCTCTCATTACGCGTTCATTGCCAATATCTTGCAGATATCGTCGCTGAACAAGATTTCTGAACCCTACGATGAATGGGACAAGCTTCGATATCGCCCCGGCGACGCATGTCTCGCAATTTTGCCTTTCTGCCGTAAGTAATCCTCGCCTAGTAGAATACCTACTGCGCTGACTATACCATGTACAGACATCTACGGTCTCGTCTTGATTGTAAGAAGCTCATTTACATCCATGATTGTCTCAATACCGACTCTTTGACAGACCCATTTTAACATGTTTGCTGCTGTACGGAACCATCTATAGCTACTCGTGTTGCATTGAAAATCCACTGAACGTGATAACTAGATCTCCGTCGTCGTCGTTCCGAAATTCAATTTTACCGACATGTTAGAAAGCATCGTACGCCACAAGATCACGTCTTTGATGGTTGTTCCGCCTCAGGTGGTTCTGCTCTGCAAGGTAATTCACTTACGACGTTGAAGTGTTCCTCGCATTGAATGGCCCATCCTTAGGACCCTATTGTCCAAAACTATGACCTATCAACTGTGCGCGTAGTTCTTTGCGCTGCAGCTCCCCTTTCAGGTAGGCCACGCGGGACAATATCTTAGGCACACTTACTGACTCTGACGAGGTGAACTCTACGAGCAATTGATGCAGCTGATGCCTCAGATCTATATCGGTCAAGCATATGGTTCGTCTGTCATTCTAGAGTATGTCCAGTGAGCTGAGCCCACTGCTAGGTTCGACAGAGGGTACTGGCGTCGTTTCGATGTGTCCCGTACGGCAGAAAATAGGCCGCTTTGGAGGGGTTTTCGTACCCGGCGTGGATGGGCGCGTTGTCAAGGCTGACGGGACTTCCGCTGGGTACAACGAAGAGGGGGAACTTCATATCAGGACCCCAGCATCGGCGATTGGCTACCTCTACAACGATAACGCGTGCGTGCTTGAGATGCATCTCTATGTCGTGTGTCTGATATGTATCTTAGGACTCGCGAAACCTTCGTAGACGGGTGCGATATATCTCCTTCATCCTTGAAAGGATATTGCTTATCTTACAGATGGATCAAATCTGGAGATCTTGTCAAAATAGACGAGAACGAGGAGATTGTTGTACTTGACAGGCTGAAGGTGTGAGAATTTTATTTCTCCTTTTTTCCGAGTGCTTAGTCTCGTGAAAAGGAAATGATCAAGGTGAGCTCGAATATCATCATAATAACCTCTGTATACTGACGTTATCCTACAGGTCAAAGGCCTCCAGGTAGCTCCTTCTGAGCTTGAAGGATGCATTCTTGATCATCCTTATGCTGCAGATGCATGCGTCGTCGGTGCTCCCCACGTATATAGTGGTGAAGTCCCGGTAGCGTTTATCGTTCTCACTGCTGAAGGCATATCTGTCGCGAAACGCAATGGAGAACAAGAAGTCAAGGCTTCTATCCACCAGGTATATTATGTCCCTATTAATTCTGACGTGATGTGGCAGCCTGAGGAATAACTCTATTTTCAGCACATTGCAACCAACAAAGCCTCGTTCAAAAGGCTTCATCATATTCAGATTGTGCAGAGCGTTCCGAAGACTCCGAGTGGGAAGCTTCTCAGGCGAGACCTGCGGGACGCTGCGAAACAGTTGGCGGTGAAGAATGCGAAGCTCTAATTAGAATCATCATAGACTCCCGCACCATGTATCTATTTTATCATTGATTCAACTTCTTCCGATTCGACTATGCTGCGTGAGAGTCAGATTCACCCGCTACATGGGAAGCTTCGTCTGTGCCGGCGGCTAGTTAAGCTCTTGATTCCCTAGCACCCACACAGATACACCATCCCCCCCCCATGTCCCAGGAAGAAAGCAAGACTCCGGAGAAAGGGTTGCGCCAAGAGCAAGAGCCGGCGACGGACGTTCAGATCGCGAAGTATGACGAAGGTTTGCGTGCCTAGAGAACTGGTGCGCCCCTGCCTCCTCATTTTGAAATTAGGCTCAGTTGCTGGATCCAATTCTGTATCATTGGCTTACCGCTATCATTTGGTGTGATGGAGACCTTCTACGCGAAAGAACACCTTTCCAATTGCATGTTTCCCCTCTTCATCCCGTTGACGAAGGTCGATCGTCCTCTAGGCGCTCGAGTCCTTCTCTTATCCAGAGACTCATCTAAGCTCAGAGACGTACCTGCTGCAGTTGGGACGACTTCTGTTGACTACATCAACGAGACGCAGGTGGCCAATGTCCTCAAGGAGCATGCGGTCGACGCGGTTGTCATCTCTCTTGGACTCGGCGGTCATGATCACGACTCTGGCTATGGCATCTCCATTGTTCAAGTAGCCATTGCGCGCGCGGCCAAAGCGGCAGACGTAGAATTCTTCATGCCCAACGAGTTCGCTGCCAACACGGAAGGCTATCCTCTTGGGAGCGTTCTCGGAGCAAAGAGTGCAGCACTGGGTACTGCGAGTTTTTGGTGTGATTGAATTGATACTGAACGCGTCGAAAGCCAAGATCCATAAAATTGGCATTCCTACTACTCGAGTGGTGACCAGCTTGTTCACCATTCATTCCATGCTTCCATGGGCGACTTCCAGCGCCTCTAAGCCAGGTGAATTCGTCATTGCAGGCAAAGGGGACAAGAAAGTGAGATTCACCTCAGTCCTGGACATCGGAGGTATATATTCCGTCGATTTGTCCGATGGGCTAGATGCTTATATTTCCGTAGGTTACGTGGCGCACACGTTCACCTCGATCCCATTCCCAGAGCTCTACAACAAGAGCCTCCTGATCGAGGGACAAGCCGCCAGATTCTAAGAAGTTGCCCATGTTCTAGGCAAGAATCTCAGTCACGTCTCGCCTGAGGAAATAGACCAGCCACTGATACGGATTCTACATGGATTGGCGGACGAGGAAATTGCTAGGAACTGGATATATATTGACTGATGCAGATACGTCCGAGGAAGTTGTCAATGAGAGATCGTCGGAGGGGAATGCGCTCTGGAAGGGACACCAATGGAAATAGGTCAAGGACATTCACGCACCATGAGTATCCTGTCATGCTCATTGTTTGAAGCATCATTGCCATTGGTTTTGGAGGTTGGGTCAGTATGCTCGTCGTAGATGCACCTGGGATAGGAGTATGATGAGCCGAAGAAGGTCTAGAAGAGATCATTAAGGCAGCAACGAAGTGTGCTTCCTTGTTTTACAAGAATCTATGAGGGAGAGCTCTAAAGTGGATTGTTGCCAGAGGGTAGACGGCATCCCCATGGTACAGCGTTACAGAGGATAGTTAGAAGAGCAAAAAAGCGCAATGATCAGAGCCTAGAGGACCAGGAGACAGACGCTTGAATAGGGGTAAAGACGATCGGACTGCGTGTTAGTATTACGGAGTATTCGGACCGGATCAAAATTCATTTCATCTTGACTCGCGACCGTCATGTCGCATTCACAAATTTCCTCTGAGGATTCAACACCTTTAGCTACTGGAAAGATTACCCCACCTCTTTCTATTCCTCAATCTCGAGACGGTTTCTTTGGCTATCCTGAGGAGCGAAATCAATTACATGTGAGAACACAAGGCATACCTAGACACAGGTTGCTCAAAAATTTGCATCCTCCTAGATTGACCACAAACTCTGGGCTAATCGACGGGGATCTGATGCGCCCTCGGATGGTGCTGCTTCGTTTGCTGGAAGTATGATGGGCTTTCCCGGTTCCGCGGCTGGTGACCCTCACAGCGCAATGTTCGATGACGAAGACGACGGCGATGAATCCTCACCAGAAGGTCACCAACCTGGTACGACTTCGCCTTGGACTTTCCAAACCATGTCTCATCTCACTTTCCAGAGACCGGCATCAACAAGGAGCTCGCCCATCTCTTCGAATCGTTTCAACGTTGCTTAGAACTACGCGACAAGTACATCATTCGATCGTGCCAGCGGTTGGGGGATAACCCCAAAGACTACGATGGAACTTTCAAAGGTTTCAAAGATGACTGTGCTGATGTGAACGGTGTTCGTCCAGACGTCCCACAACCGAATTATCACACCGAGACCCCTCTGAAGCCCTGGAAGGTCTACCCTAGTCCACCTCCTCCGCACTGGCACTGGAAAGACGCCGAGGCTGTCCTTACAGAGGACGGTAGATACACCAATAGCCAGGAGTTCAAATTTGAAGAGTGCGACATTCCAGGCGCGCATCCTTGGACTTTTGAAATCGACGATAAAGGTGTCTACCAGGTGTACGAAACTGACGCAGGTGAGAATAGATACAGCCTTTGATACTCTTCTCGAATAACTTTTCGTTAGATGATCGTGCACCTCTTTTCGAAATCCCGACTATACGGGAATACTTCGTCGACCTTGACTACATCCTCAGCGTCATATCTGACGGGCCGACGAAAAGTTTTGCCTTTCGCAGGTTGAAGTATTTGGCGAGCAAATTCGACATGTACAGTCTCCTCGAAGAATATCAGGAACTAGCCGACATGAAGAGAGTTCCCCATAGGTAACTAATTACAGTCTCGGGTGCGGTTATCTGACTCGCGTTGCAGAGACTTTTATAATCTGCGGAAAGTCGACACTCATGTCCACCACTCAAGTAGCATGAACCAAAAGCATCTTTTGCGCTTCATTAAATCAAAGATGAAGCGGAGTCCCAATGACGTCGTCATCTTCCGTGATGAAGCCGAGCTCACTCTTCAACAAGTCTTTGACTCGCTTCATCTGACGGCTTATGATTTGTCTATTGATACCCTCGATATGCATGCACACCAGGACTCTTTTCATCGCTTTGACAAATTCAATTTGAAGTACAACCCAATAGGCGAATCGCGCCTTCGTGAAATTTTTCTCAAAACGGACAATTTCATAGAAGGTCGTTACATGGCGGAGATTACCAAAGGTGGGTGCAAGACTCCCATTCTGGCGAACCCACTGAGACATGCGGGTAGAGGTCATGACGGATCTCGAGCAGAGCAAGTACCAGGTGAGCAGCCTCATGCAGTTCTTCTCTCATTTTTACCGGTGTAACAGAACTGCGAGTGGCGTATCAGCATTTATGGTCGATCTACCGACGAATGGGACAAACTTGCCAAGTGGATTGTCAACAATAAACTCTATTCTCACAACGTCAGATGGCTTATCCAGATACCTCGACTCTATGACGTGTACAAGCTCAATGGATCAGTTACCAAGTTCGAGGATATTGTCATTAGTACGTCTCGTGTTGTATCTTGGATTGAGGTTGACCGAAGCGTAGACGTGTTCAAGCCACTTTTCGAAGTCACGAAAGACCCCCGAACGCACCCCGAATTACATGTATTTCTGCAGCGTGTCGTCGGCTTCGACACCGTCGATGACGAGTCCAAGGCTGAGCGTCGGATTTACAAGAAATTCCCTTATCCGCGAGTATGGGATACCAATCAGTCACCGCCTTATTCTTATTGGTTAGCCATAGACTCCTTGTTGCCCTTTTTCATGCTGATGGATTTTCGGTTAGGGTGTATTACATGTTCGCAAATATGGCTAGTCTGAACAATTGGCGTCTCAAACGTGGGTTTAGTAAGTTACAAGAATAGTTCGGACGGATGCGGCCGCTAATGACGATTGTGTAGATACGTTTGTCTTCCGCCCACACTGTGGGGAAGCAGGTGACACGGACCATCTAACCTCTGCCTTCCTAACGTCGCACTCAATCTCCCACGGAATTCTCCTTCGAAAGGTACCTGCCCTACAATACCTGTTCTATTTGAAGCAAATCGGGATCGCGATGAGCCCGCTCAGTAACAATGCGCTCTTTTTGACGTACGAGCGTAACCCTCTACCAGACTTTTTCAAAACAGGGTTGAACGTCAGTCTGAGTACCGACGACCCCCTTCAGTTTCATTTCACCAAGGCACATAGGTTCCTTCGTTTCCTTATACTCAGCGCTTACTATCCGACTAGGAACCTCTGTTGGAAGAGTACAGTGTGGCGGCACATGTGGGCGAGTTCTAGCCCATCGGATTGCTGATCTGATGAGAACCCTAGATCTACAAGCTCCCGCAGAGCTCTTTAGCTGAGCTCGCTCGGAACTCTGTCATTCAGAGCGGCTTTGAGATGGAACTCAAACGCCATTGGATCGGTCAGCAGTGGTTCCTCCCCGGTGTGGCTGGGAACGATATTGCGAGGGTCAGTCGCTCTTTGTTTACGTCTACTGTACTACAAACTGAACACATGGAAGACCAATGTACCGAATGGGCGGTTGGCATATCGCCACCACACATTATTGGAAGAGCTGGAACTAATTGGAGCGAGGAATCAGAGCCATCCGTATCCGCAAGTTTTGCAGGCGCATCCCATTCTGCCGACTGCGGATAATGTCGCAGCTAAAGCTATGCAGAGACGGTAATTAGGCTGGCGTTGGTGTGACGTGCTCCTGTCTTCTACTAGTTCTAGGTTATTTTCACATTCAACATGTAGCAGTTTGATAGAGCAGCGCGTTCAAAGCTATACAAGGTTAGACCAAGATACTCGACCATGCTTGTATGCCGCTTTCACACGACACTTTAAACATGAATAGAAGGTCGCCTTTTGCATTTGACGTGGCTTCTTCCAAGCAACCAATGGCCATGGGTTGCCGGTATCCACGTTCCTCCTTCTCTCAATTTGACACGAGTTTGGATTGAACTTCAGAACCTATTTATTCGTTGCCTCGGATCAACGGCCCGGCGCAGAAAATTCCTTCTTGAACGCAACCACCAAGATGTGGTCAACCGCACCTACTATAGCAGATGGAGATGTTGTTATTGTCTGGCTTGTAAGGCATACCATACGTCTTGATACACGCTTAACCTAACGTTGCACAGACCAGGGATATGATACAGCCGCTCACGATCCAAGCTGGAAAGGATTTCAACAGCAGGTTCGGGAACTACCGCCAGTCAGACTTCGTTGGTATCCCCTACGGATCCAAGGTGGGCGCGAAAACGGGCAAGGGATTCATCCATCTACTTCGCCCGACGCCAGAGCTGTGGACAATGGCCCTTCCACACCGAACACAAATTCTTTATCTGGCCGATATTTCGTTTATCACCTCGTTCCTCGATATTCGCCGCGGAAGTAAAGTCATCGAAGCAGGTGAGCACATTTGGCGGTGGCGTGAGGCTGGAGACTTACCTTCAACTTGTAGGAACTGGCTCTGGTTCTTTCTCACATTCTGTCATTCGCACTGTGGGGTCTTCCGGACACCTGTGGTCCTACGAATTTCACGAGGCGAGAGCAGCTAAAGCAAGGTCCGCTTCTTCCTCTAGTGCTTTACCGTTAATAAACATTTCCCTTAGGGAAGAGTTTGTCCGCCACGGGTTTCTAGATACTGTGACTCTGACTCATCGCAACGTCTGCAAGGATGGGTTCACTGTCATTGATGAAGCCGATAGTCGTATGTTCTGAACTCAATTTGGATGATAATCTTCGAGCTCACAATCTCCGTAGTGTTTCTAGATCTGCCCGCTCCATGGGACGCAATCGAGCATGCCAAGAAAGCATTACGCAAAGACTGCATCACACGGATCTGCTGCTTTAGCCCATGTATGGAGCAGGTCTTGCGGACGGTGAACGCACTGAACGAAGCAGGATTTACGGACATTACGATGTACGAAACGCTGCTGAGGCCGCATGATGTGGTGCAGTTACCGGTTCTGGAGACAGTGGACAATGTTTCTGAACGTCTGAAAAAGTCCGAGGAGAAACGGGAAGAGAAGAGGCTTCGTCAAATTGCGCAGAATAATAGAGGTAAGCGGAAACGAGAAGGGGAGGGCGAGGGTGAGGTCGACCAGCCCGTGGAGGGGAAGAGAGCGAAGAAGGAGGGGGCCTCGACTACTGAAGAGGTGAAGATCGATGTCTTGACGGAGGACGTAAGTCTTGATGACGGGAAGGGCGAACCTGCGACCATGAGCGTAGCGAAGGTCATGTCAGAGGTTAGAGGGCACACGTCGTATCTAACTTTCGCGTGTCTTATGCCTATCCATCCCGGGATGGACGCTGCTGCTGAGGACGTAGATGCGCTACTGGATCCAGTTCCTGATGCAATCTGATTCTTGCTCTTAACTTGCCGCCTCTCGTCATATCCAAGAACCTACCAAACCCGCGAAGATTCCAGGTAATCCAATTTCAAAGTTTAATGAAACCTTTCTAACACTTGCCTCGTGGACGTGCCAGCCATGAAGATCTCTTTGTTACGGGGGTCGCCGTTGTAGATTGTATACAGATTCACGATGGCTCTGCAATCTCCGTTAGGATTCTAATCTTCGATGGTAGTCGTAATGTCAGGTAAAGTTGCAGGTGGACTGACCCGAGCCGTTCGGTACCTTCCCGGCTTACTCTCTGACGACCACTGCGCGTATAAAAGGCTCACTAGGCTATGGCTTATTAGCGACCATAATGTCTGATTCAAGCACGCCTTGTCTTTCCTTCAGTGCGTCTGTTTTCTTCGCATTTTTCAACTGTATCTAACTCTATCTATAGTCGGAATTGTCGACTTCACGCAGGAGGTAGTTGTTGTGACGACTGGGTATGTTCTCAAGGCTAACAGATTGTATAGGCTGCCTGGAAATATATCTCCGACAGTGTGTACGACATTCTGGGTACGAGGGGCCATTCTTCACATTTCCTGCACTCACAAACACTTCTGTAGGCTACGAGCCCTCAGAACTGCTGGGCCAGCCGTCTATAAATCTTGTTCATCCCGAAGAGAGCAGGCACGTCCAGGTGCTGCATCGGTGCGTTCAGTGTACCCTCTATCGCCTCGTTCCGTTCTGATAGCCTTTATAGGGATACCATCAACGCGGATAAAGCTGCAGCACTTGTGTATATTCGAATGAAGCACAAAGATCCTTTCAGAGGCTACGTCCTATGCGGTGTCGTGCGTCAAACGTTCTCCCGCCCATTCAATAATCACTAACCCTACATCCTAGTCACGGTTAGTATCATTTTGCAAACGCCTGTCATTATGTCACGACTAAAGCCGACATCTGTAGAACTATCGTGCACAACGTCGTAGTTGGCAGCGTCTCCTTCGCTTATCCCGGAGGGAAGACTTTGAAAAACGTGTCTACTGCTCGAGAAGTAACCGTGCTAAGTCCCGCTGCTCGTGGGCTTAAGTATGGAGTACGTTGCATATTGACTTTTCATACTGGGGTCTGATTGTGTCTAGCGATGGGATGAACCGCTCCCCCATTCTCTAAGCTACGCTCTCCCGCCCATGGACGAAGTGAGCTATAGCCGCCTACCATCGCAATCCTTCCGGACTGCGCTATTCTTGGATCGCTTCACTCTCCGCTGCGATGTTCTCTACTGTAGCAACGACCTCCTCATCGATTCCTTCGATTGCTTGGGGCGTAGCTTTTTCGACTACGTAGCGAAGAAGGATGAGGTCGAAGTCCGTGAGTACATTGACACGGTCAAGAGCTGGGGCGTCAACGAGACTGGACAACCAAGCGACGGTGGATTTGGGTACTCTGGCTTTACGCTGCTAACGCAACCCAGAACCTCCAAGTACGTGTTGTATGGATTTGGAAGCGAAGACTGACCAAATTTGTAGATGTGTCGAAAATGCCAAGGCTTCGAAGCGTGGTCGCAAGCACCCGAGAAGCGCTCGGGAGAAGCTCGCGGGCGGTCCCAATTATGCACGTCCTGCTAGGAAGGATGCTTGTGCCAAGCCAGACCAACCTGAGGACATGAAGGAAGTCGATGCTATTTTTTCGGCGCATTCCGATGGTATCATTGTCATTCTTCGTCAGGGAACGAAGTCGTTTGCGCGATGATTCGATATTGAAATACCTATTCCTCATTGCGGCCTTAACCTAACGATTTACGTCCATACTGACTGTTAAAATCCACCTTTAATAATAAATAATATATATATCCTTGTACTTTTTGGAGGGGCGAGGGCAGTAATTAATCCCAGTAAAAAGATAGTTCATGGGCTTTTTATGTAATTATAGGTGGTGATACACGACTACCTTTGCGCCACTAATTTTGTATTTTGCTGACAAATCAACAAATTTACACTTGTACGTTGTTTGAACCAGGTTTGGAGGTTTGAACAAGTGAAAGCTCCGGCCCTCTAGTGACTACCTTCTGTATCTATGTCAACCTCAAGACCACGAGCGCTCAGCACTCAATTCAGCGGGATCTTGCACGCACTGAAGATATACAACGTGTGTAGGTCTTTCCATCCACGGACAATGAATGCGAAGAAATCAAGGGCATATAACTAGTTGATACCGTAGAAATACACAAAAAATGCTCGTAAGAAATCGTTCCAAAACCCCGTTCCTTATGCTTTCTCAGAGCCGTCAACAGACGCCTTTTCCGTCGTGGCGCCTGCAGCCTTGTTGCTCTGCACAACCTGATGAAGCGACTTCAAGCCCACATCCTTCTTGATCTTCCAAGCAGTGAAGATATGTCCTTGCTTGAAGATCTCCTCGACCTCTTCGAGGGAACGGCCGACGGTTTCGGGGTACATGAAGAAGATATGGATGAAAGCTGCAAAGTTGAACGTTCCGAAGATGAAATAAGTCTTCCATGCGATGTTGGCGAGACCGGGGGGTACGGCCCAAGCGAGGGCGAAGTTGAACGTCCAATTTGTGGCGGTGGCGAGCGACACGGCTTTGCCACGGACTTTGAGAGGGAACTAGTAGGATGATGTTAGCTGTTGATCTTGATTTGAGGGAATATAGTGGACATACGAGTTCGGCGGGGTATGTCCAAGACACAGGTCCCATGGTGATGGCGAAAGAGCAGACGAAGAAGTATGAGCAGACAATGACACCCTTGGTGATGGAGTCATGGTCGCTGATGACCCAGACACGAGAACCATCGACCTCACCCCAGTCTCCGAATCCACCTTGCAGACCTCCGACGAGGAAAAGGAAGAAACCCATGAAGAGTGTGCCAGCGAGTAACATAGGGCGACGGCCCCACTTGTCGATGTAGATGATAGCGGGGATGGTCATGACGACGTTAAGGACATATTGAACGGACTACAAGATGTTAGTTGGAGAGGTGGAAAGTGTTTACAATAGCACGCACAGCAGAGATCAAGTTACCACGACGGCCGGTGATACCAGCGCCTTGGAAGACATAGACAATGTAGTACATCATGACATTCATGCCTGTAAGCTGAGACCACATTTGCAGTGCGCATCCCAAGAATACACGACGAGGCATGCCTGGCTTGAACAGATCGAGGTAGGATTTCGCGCCTTCTGTGCGTTCAAAGACGACTTGTTCTTTGATCTCCTCATACTCGAGAAGGACGAGTTCATTGGATTGGTCCCCTCCACCGTGCAAATCAGCGAGGACTTGGAGTGCATCCGCTTCACTGTAGGGGCGTCAGAAAATGCAGCTTGGGAAAGAGAGGAGGAATAACGTACTGTCCGTGATCGAATAGCCAACGTGGAGATTCGGGGAAAACGGTCATACCGATGCTAAGCACGATACCAGGAATCATCTGGAGGCCCCATGGGATACGGAAGGACGCGACACCATCAATATAGGAGCAGCCGAACTGAATGAAGTATTGGATAAGGATACCCCAGGTGATAGACCATTGTTGGAGAGATACGAGACGACCGCGAATGCGGGGCTCAGTGATTTCGGATTGGTAGATGGGGACAACGGCAGATGCGATCCCAACTGCCAGACCTCCGATCACACGCCCTGCGACGAGCATGCCACGGTTCTAAATGACGCGTAATTTGATTAAGTTGTGCTGGGTTCAATGTGGAGGAGGGGGAAACGCACGATGGAGGCGCATTGCAAGATGGAGCCGACCACCCAAATGAGGCCGGCGAGGATGATGGTTTTCTTGCGTCCGATACGATCAGCAAGTTGGGTGACCATGAGGGCGCCGACGAGGGAGCCCGCAGGCATGGCTGCGACCATTGCTCCTTGGGCATCGGAGTTGGGCTTTGAGAGAGAGAGTTAGCATGTCGAGTAAGGATGGCGAGAAAAATTAGTACGTTGTTGAATTGTTGTTTGTATGAATTGTTCTGGACAGGTCATTAGACGTTATGCATGATTGAAGAGACTGATTGGAGCGTACACTCAACACTCCGGACATGGACGAGATGTCCAGACCGAAGAGACCACCGCCGATACATGCGAACGAACCGACGACGTACTACGAGACCAGGCATTTAGCGAGGCTTCGCGATACATATCACTGTTGAAGCATACCGGATTCGACGCGATGCGAGCATTGTACTACCGAAATGGTTAGCCAAACGCCTGAAAAGTGCTAGATGAGGACTCACTCCTTTACCCATGTCTGGCGCGCGCTGGTATGCGGAAACAAACAAGCATACCTAAGAATCCTTCTCACCTTTATATCCCACCGAGGTTTTGTCGTTCTTCCCCGGACCGTGCCATCGGTTGGATGGTCATGAGATGGAAAATGGATCATGAGAAGAACGAGGAGAACGCCACCCTGCATGCGACCATATGCATCAGCCACTTTAGGTCGTGCATTCATTTGCGAAACGAGTATGCAGCATTCAGGTGAGCTCGAGTACGTGAGCTGGAAGAGCTATTTATCGTCAAGGTGAAGTCGGTGAGTGTGTTGAGATTGTGTACATAGAGGGACTTACCATTCGGTACCACGGGGGTAAAATTGTCGTGAGTTTCATTCAACTAGTAAACGTTTCGGATCTCCAAGTTACTCGTGAACATAATATAACACGGACCGTCGTCGCCACACTCACCCCCAGTAGGATCGTCAGACAGGCACCAGTCTGATATGTTTGCGTAGAAATTTGCTGCCTGGTCATGGCCTCTTCACCTCGAGGCCAGCCCCAAGGCACTTCTCGTCTTCTCTCCACCGACAATGATCAACAAACTAAATTTGTGGGGAAGTTGATAAACACCTTTTCATTCTTTTCGACCAATGGTTGAACGACTTGGACGCGCCTGGAATTCGTAAAGATGGACATGGTGCTAGACTCCATGGATCTGAATGCCGAGCCTCAGCGGAGCTATGGACGTTGAGCGCCGAGAATGTTGACGGAGGCATCTATCGCACGATGTGGTTATGTATGAAACTGTGATCGATACCTATCATGTCTGATGTGGAGGCTTCCCCAAAGGACAAGAAGCATAAGCAAGCGGTGCATGGCCTTTATTTGTCTTTATTGAATGTATAAAAATAGATCGCAGTAACTCACGAGACGAGCAGGAAGAAAAATGCACAAGTGTGGCGCACGCCCAGTCACAATGCCCAGTCTGAGTTATAAAACCATCAGACGCAAATCAGACGCCCGATTTACCGCGCCCAATCCCGCCCGGCTGACCGGCCCATCGGTCCGACCGGTTCAACAGTGTGGCGCACTTTAAAGCACTTTGTAGGATGACTAGTGCTTGTAACTTGTCTACATATAAGCTAAATCTTAATAGATTGGCAGTCTGAGTACGCTGTGCGATCTGGTCCAAGTGGGCACGTGCTAATGACGTTTCGCGTTGTCCGCCTCGGAGCCGAAGCTTTGTTTCCTACCACCACCTGCATAAATTATTACATTTTTATGAACGACGAAGACGATGAGCAACTCCTCGACAGCGACGAGGACATTGACTGGGAAGAAGTACCCATTGAAGCGGCTCAGCAAGACCTGGAAATTACGCTAAGCTCAGCACCCGTAGAGCAGATAAAGTCCGTCTTTTCACTCTTCATTCTCTTCGATTTCTCATATAGTGCACGTAGAGGAAGAACTATATCTCACGCTGAACGGCTGCTGAGGATTGGGTGTCACAAGCTTCACACATTATGTTTGCTATCGAACGCGCGAGTCAGGAATCAGTGGTTGAACGATGAGTTGCTCCATGTACGTTGTCCGCCTATCCGTATTCACTGCGCGCTGACAGCCAAGCAGGCGCGCCTCATGTCGCTGACGCCAATGGCCCTCCAAATCAACTTCACTGTCATTCACAAATCGCGCTATCCTGAAGCGGCAAAACGCGGTCGCCTATTTGAGTCAGCACTCAATAAACTTGTGGAATGGTGGGCTGGCGTCTTTTTCGAACCACTACCCGAAGGCCATATCCGCAACCGCAGCTTTGAAAACATTCGCGACCGCATGCAGCGTCCTCAATTCGAGGACAAGGATCTCAACATCGACGTCCTCGAAGACATGCTGGACGACGAAGGCGAGACTATCCGATCCCCGAAAAGCCTGATGAAGCACGCTCTCATGCAGTCGGGTTCTCGTGATACCAGCGCTCAGCTTTTTACCGCTTTGTGTCGTGGTTTGGGACTCCCCTCTCGATTGGTGGTCAGCTTGCAGAGTGTACCGTGGAAGGTTGGCATAGACAAGCCCAAGGCGCCGCCAAAAGACAAGGGCAAAGGCAAGATGCGCCCAACCGAATCGATTGTAGACGAGCCTTCGAACGGCGACTTTTCCCGCAGCGATTTCCCTGGTGGCGGGCAACGATTGGGAGGGGGCGAATCGTCGATGAGCGAGAAGGCAAAGGGGAAGCAAAAGGCGCAACCGGCTGTAAACTTACGGAAAACACAAAGTAAAGGCAAAGTCCTGGGTCGAAAGCCCAAACCCAAGGAAGGTTAGTCTCGCGCTTGTCGGCTGGGCTCTTATTTACCTTTTCCTCAGATCCTTTGAACTCCCCGCCGATCTTCTGGACTGAGGTCTTTTCTCGCCCCGACGGACGTTGGATACCTGTCGATCCTCTTCGAGGAATCGTCAATAACCGTAAATGTTTCGATCCGCCCCCAGCCTCCACAGAGAATCGCCTTGTCTATGTGTTGGCATTCGAGGAGGATGGCTACGCACGGGACATCACGAGAAAGTACGCTCGACAATTCACCTCAAAGGTCCGAAGGGTTCAAGGCGGAAGTACTATCGGAGGAGGAGGCAAGGGTAGAGCTGTCTGGTGGGAAACAGTTGTCACTGCAGTGACCAGACCGTACCGACTTGTATGTCGGTTTGGTTCTCTGTGGCTTCTCGCTGATCATCTCCGTTAGCTTCGAGATGATGTGGAGGATGAAGAAATGAATTCTGTGCAGTTCCGTGAAGGCATGCCCACGAGTATGACTGGATTCAAAGACCATCCCCTGTACGCCTTTACTTTCCTCACAATACACAAGGACTAACCAGACGTAGATATGTCATTCCAAGGCATCTAAAGCAGAACGAAACTATATACCCACCCCCACCAGATACCCCAGAGCTTGGTACCTTCCGAGGAGAACCTGTATACTCGAGGTCTGCTGTAGTATCTCTAAAGGCTGCGGATACTTGGATGCGCACGGAGGGTAGGACTGTCAAACAAGGCGCTCATCCGCTGAAGCTTATCAAGATGCGGACTGGGACTATCAATAAGCAAAGGGAAATGGAGATCCTTAAAGACGGTTTGAAGGAGGCGGGTGCCGATGTAACCCAAGAGATGATGCAAGGCCTCTACGGGAGGATGCAAACGGAACCCTACGTTCCACCACCTGTTGTCAATGTGAGCGATATCCTGTGTTCGCACTGGTCATGAGTGTTAACAACGCGTACAGGGAATCATTCCCAAAAATGACTTTGGTAACATTGATTTGTATGTCCCCTCAATGTTACCACGAGGTGCTGTACACATACCTTGTAGGTACCTCTATGCTCCTTTGACGTCAACTGCTGACTTATATTGCACAGATAAAGGTGTTCAGAAGATTGCCAGGAAACTGGGAATTAACTATGCTGAGGCTGTGGTGAGTGAGACGTTGTTCTGGGTGGAACTTCGAGCTCATCTCCACACGTAGACGGGGTTCGAGTTCAAGAAGCGACGGGCGTTCCCAGTGGTGGAAGGAGTCGTTATCGCCAGTGAGAACGAACAAATGTTACTCGACGTACGTCGGATATTATTATATCAAACTCTTTCTTAACAATTCTACAGGCCTTCTGGGAATCAGAACAAGATGCGAAGGAAAAGGCCCGACTAAAGCGTGTCGATAAGGCGATAAAGCAGTGGACTCGACTCATACATGGCTTGCGGATTCGGCAAAGATTGCAGGACCAGTATGCCAATAAACACACCGACGCTTCTCGCCAGGAATCTCCGAAACCCGAGGATGGTGAAGAACCAGAACCAGAACCAAAACCATCAGGTTCTGGTGGGTTCCTGTTGGCTGGTGCAGACGATGTCGTGTTCAAGTACACGCTACCGAAATATCAGCACGTTCAGGAGGAGAAGAGTATGCCAGTCGCTGGGCCCAGTACTCTTTCGTTCGACAGGGAAGAAGAAGAAGAAGAGCGAATCACATACGAGATGGAAACGATGGACCTCGATGTCGAACCTTTGCACTGTGTAGCGTCTGTTCCGACTCAACACACGTTCGTTCCCAAGACGATGGCTGAGTTAGCTGAGGAAAGGAACGACGATGCGGCCAATGGCAGAACGAATGTTCAGGATGATGTGGAAGAATGGGGAGATGATCCGTCGTTCGTAAAACCACCCGAAACTTCGAAGGGCAAAGGGAAGGCACCTGCTAGAACGGCCAACCGGAAGGCGAAGGCGAAGGCGAAAAAGGCGACTACACCAAAAAGAACTGGTACGAAGCGGAAGCGACCGAAGAAGGACGATGATGATCATGAAACGCCTGATGAAGCAGAGATGGATGGCGAGGTGGCCCCAGTGGCGAAGAAACCACGGACTAGAGCGAAGCTATCGCAGCCTGCTGTCGCCCCTACGAGGACGCTGAGACCTAGGAAATCCAAGACAGCGGAGATAGAGAAGGAGAAGGAGCATGATGCAGCTTGGAAGGATGCCGTTGGGGAGGAACTCGATGAGGATGATGCATAAACTCGTAAGACTACTTTCGCTGTATAGTAGTAATTCACCAAGAGTTGACCCCTTTTCTGTGTCAAGGTCAAGGATGATTGGAGGCGCGCATCAACTCTGGAAACATATTGAAGTCAGTGAAGCGTGATATCTATCACATGTCTTGATCACCGCAATTGGGATGGTCAAGGCGACAGCTATCACGCTCAGTGTTGTCTTCCTCCCACGACGCGCACTTCGCCCCTCAGCCAAATGTCGCCTTTCGCGTCGCGTTTACGAACCCTGTTGGGTATTTCCGACATGTCTGCCGCGGAGAGGAGGAAATCTATGGCAAGGGCGCCCCATTGGCACCGAGATACGACGCATTCCCATCTACGCCCCCCACCGGATTACAAGTCGACTGTTTCTTCCGGGAGCTCGAGTGCTTCATGGGGAAGCGACGACGACACATTGAATACTTCCATCTCCACCACACATGCTAAGGAGGAACGGACTAGCGTGTCATGGATCTCCCAGCCCAGTGATTCCACTCGCCATTCTCTTGACGCTACTTCCTCTGGGACGACGGCGAGTCCGATTCCACGCGCTGGAAGCAGTGGTCTGCAAGCTTTGCCTCATCCACCCGCCACTGCGACTCCTAAAGCACCAATCCCCGTCGTTGCAGCCAAACCAACTAAAACTCTCACGTCCCCTCGCGTCACGGCGAGTGAGGCTGCTCGAGCAATACCCCGTCCACGTACGAAACACACCCAACCCGTACCGCCGTCCAGAGATAAGCCCGTACCATCGTCCAGAGATACGCTCGTGCCATCGTCGTCCAGAGATACGCTCGTGCCATCGTCGTCCAGAGATATGCGTCTCCCAGACGTCAGTGACCATAGCGCCATCCAGATACTCTTGGCCATAATCCACGACTGTATCCTGTTCACTCAAGACCTCCAGCGTGGACTACTTCCTCTTGACTTCTTCACGGGCAGGTTCCGCTACATCTCACTATACATATTTGCTCGGGATTTGGAGGCGTTCAAGCCGGTGATAGGAAAACTGCGATTCCAGGCCTTAGGTGACCTCGTCGGGTTGCGAAAGCGGACGTTGTTTGGGACTCGTGCTGAGTTGAATACGGCACGGAGGGGAAGGGGAAGGTTGGAGAGGAAGGTTTTGCGGGAGGCGATATCTCTTATACTCAAGGAGGCCCCGGTCCCACATCGTCTGCAAGGGGAAGGCTATCTTATGCGACTACCTACGCTCATCCTCAACATCGACCAACATCTTGCAGGATTCTCCACGCGCCGTGCACCAGTGACGGAGGACATAAAGCATTTCCTGAAGATTCGGCCAGAGGAAGCCAGTAATGGCAAAAAGGCTACTATCGCTATATCCCCCATCCTGACTCCGAGACGAGAGCTCAACATCATCTCTGACATTGTTTGCGCGTTATCGGGCCTCACATGGACTGGATTCCGGATGCCAGATCGAACGGGATTGGTTTCGCTCTCGACAGATCCACCGAATGTGGCATATAGCAGTGGGCAAGTTCCCGAACGAACTAGATTGTTGACGTTTGCCCGTGACGTACTGTGTGGCTTTCTACCAGGACCTTCGATATTGACGGCGGAAGGGGCGTTTACTATCCTCGTGAAACCTGTTATGACTTCTCCAAGTGTGCATTATTTTTGTGAGTCCCACCCCTTTTCCCTTGTATTATGGCTCAATTTCTCCGTTATAGACGGGGTTATGTCGCCCGCGGAACGAGACTTCTTGAACTCTGGCACCTTGTTGCCTATACTGGTCGATTTTCAACATCCTCGTTGGGAAGTGTGGCGCAAGCAAGAATGTGTCGATTTCCTGATTAATCGATTGAATAATGGATTGCGGAGACGATATTCGGTGTATTTGCGACAGGAACCTTGGAGAGGTCAACGAATCAGACGACATGTCGCCTGAGTGAGCAGCTTCTCTTCATTTAGCATTCGTCACTACCAATCGCGACAATGCCAGGTCGCGAAGCCTGCGTTTTATGGTCACGTGATACCCCAACTTCGAAGCTGAGTTCCTGCAGCGCGTTCTCCTGTTTGAGTATGTTGACACTGAAGAACAATGAATGACCGACTGATTGCTTTCAGGAAAACAACCTTCATTGTATCTTCAAAGTCTATTGTTCGTCTACCAATTCGCGCGCGCCTCCCTCAGGTTATATAGATTGCCTCGGGATGTCTCTTCCTACCCACCACCACAAACCACATCGCCAGCTATCTACTAGCCAACAGACCAAACCTCACTGCACCCTCTGCTATTATGGACGCCATCAAGAAATTGCTTCACAAACAGTTAGTCTTTGTCACAGTTATTGTAAATCATTGACCACTAACGATCATTTCAGCAGCACCATGCTGGACAAGAAGCCTCTTCGCAAGTCGCGATCGATGCCCTTGCAGAACATCATGTTCCCGAAGAAAGACTGGGTCATTGATCCATACACTCCTCCTCCACCTCCTCCTCTTCGTCGCACTCCGGCAATCCTTCATCCTCCGAAGAAGCGTTTCCCTACTAGTAAAGAAGTCATCGCTGCCCAGCGAGTCGAGAAAGAGAAACATCTCAGGCTAACTCGAGAGGAGCAGAAAGTCAAAGAGGACCGCGATGAGGCCTTGGAAAAGCTCACTGCTGGCCGACGATCTCCCGCTCCCGTTGACCAGGCGTTGTATCTGCAATTGCTAAAACAGATGCATGGGGACCCTACGGATGTGCGCGCGACTCCCGACTGGGCTGACGAAGAGCGTTCTTCGGCCCGCTTTTCGAGGTCGCCGGTGATGTCGAACTTGAATTGGAACCTGTCTTGCGAAGACATTTCCTTGGTCCCAGAGTACCAGCCTCCTTTAACTGTTAGGAACGAGACGCGTCGACGTTCCTCGGAGTTCTATTGAATGAATTGACTTATATTGATGGGATTTTGGGTACAGGACGCCGGCTACACATACAGACAAATTTGATTATACTTACTAGCAGTTACCCGTGGCTACGCCACGGAACTAAAATCTAAGCCATCCAAACCATTGACATGGTTCAGTCAGAGCACTAATGCTGGAATTCCCTTAGATATACATCTACGGTCATCATAAATGTTCGTCAGTATACTTTGGTGCGCGTGTATAAAGTTAAAAACTACTGTTTAAATTCATTCTCTCCCTCACGGGCCCTCCTACTATACCATAAAATATAACCAGTGTCAACCACTGCCAACTGGGTGACGTGTAGCACCTCAAGTCAAATCATGGAAGATAAGTTATTCCCACTATCTGTAATTGGAACCCCGCACGCTCGAGTTACATTTATTGTTGATGCCACCAGTGTGGCGCACAAATACAGACCTGGTCCAGAAACGGACCGAAACCTACCGGGGAGCCAATGAGAAGGCCGTTTTGTTTGTCTTCGCGATCGGACCAATGGCATTAGGAATCGGCCACTTGTCTTTTAATATATAAGATTACTTATACTTATGAATATCATGATTATGCATTTGTGGTTGCCTGATGTTAGTTTGAGCATTCGAGTAAAACAATATCGGAAGTGCGCCACTCGGTGTGCGGCTCTCATCCCGGTGTCCCGAGTATGCGCAGGAAACTCCTCCATATCGTCTTCTACCGAGAGAGTTCTTGAGAGGTGTTCAGCATTCTGGAACTGCTGATGTATCCGTAATCAGAACAGCCAATGATGTTCATAATCTCGTATACTCAAACATACACCCTCACCCGGCCGTCTGGGCGTACAAAATATAAAAGTCTGAAGAAAACCACATGTTCATCATTCAGTATTTTATAACTTGGCTTCGCTCTTCATCTCTTACCAACCTTTACCAGTTTAACCAGCCAGGGGCTTCACATTCGTTTTGTTCGGTGCTCTATCACTCACAGTACTAGTATGGGTCGCAAGAAGCTGCACAAAACGCCCGAGGAAAGGCAGCAGGCTCGTTCTCTTTGTAATGCAGCACACTATGCCAAGTCGGTAGCCCGTTGATTTCATCGCCCACCGACGTCTACTCAATGCAGCTGCAATAGGAACAAGTCTCGAATCCTCCTCAAATGCAGGGAACGCTATCGTGCCAGGGATTACAAGCTGCGCCCCGTGGAAACAACAATAGTTTACGGCGACATGACCAGGCGCGTCCACTACCATCTACATTATCTTCATCATTCTCAACAGCGTTATATAGGACCTTTGTTGCGCATTCCGGGCCGGCCTCCCCCTCTGAACTCGACTTTACCGAAATACAGAACACACTGGCGCAGCTCCATTCATACTTGGGGGATGGCGGCTTAAGCACTTACGCTGCCACCTTATCGGAAGATCTCCTTCAATATCGTTCGTCGGACGCATGGGAGAGGCTCTCCGTTGAGGTCGAAAAGCTACGCGAGCTGAGGGACAAGGCACACGCCATTTGCGTCAAAATATGGGAACGCGACGGTGCAACGAACATTTGGGAGAATAGCCGGCAGCTATTGCGGCCATTTCAGGAAGCGTTGGATGCCGTCAATAATCTACTGAACCTCTCTCACACAAAGAGGTTCGCTTCGTGAGCGCAACAATGTACTGAAGTTCAACCCCATACCGCAAAGCACATCGCCTCTATGTTAGGCTGCACGCGTGATCGTGTATCTTCATTCTTGATCACGGCAACTTCCTTTTCTGGTTCATACTTCAACTTAGACTACTTATAAGTACTAGACAGAGGTCGAGTACCTTCATTCACCTTGCACATTACTATCTCCTTCGCCCAGCCAGTTTGACAGCACTTGTTCGACATTCATTCCAGATCAGACGGATTACATTCGGGTATTTAGTAATGGTATGTTACATGGGAGCACCACTTGTTTTCTTATTTTACAGATAGTAGTAAGTATATACAATACACGGTGCACTAGTCCGGCATTGGGCGCAGATGTAGCACGGCGTTCTGCCCCAGTGCGCTTGGGGCCTTGCCTTTACTATCTATGGGTGTCTCACGCGAACGGGTCATGCTAACTTCCAGATAAGAAGGACTTGGGGAGGCCGCGTCCTGACGTGTGAACACTAGCCCTTGGTCGCCGTCGATGTATACCGGCAGATCAAGCGTTGTCGACGGCAAGTTCAGCTCATCCCGCCCACCTATCACCTGGATCCGGCTGTTCAGGACAGCCAGGGCAACATTCGAATAAAGTTTCGCATCCAGTACACCCAGGCAGGCGTAGTAGGAACCGCCGACCATAGTGAACAGCACAAGTATGATAACGGCGAATACGGCTAGAAGACGTTCAATCTCGAGTGCGACCCCAACAGGTGGTACTGACCAGTGATCGTTCCGGTTTCAATTGTCAACCGTATCAGTCTGGATACGAGAACCTTGGTTTTCTGAAAGTGAGCAGGAGCTCGCATGAGCTACTCAAGCATGAGATCAAAGACTGGAAGATAAGTTCCACGAATACAACATACAAGGAAGACCATGACCACGGCGATGAGAATATCGCAAGCAGCACTGGCGGCGAGCCATAGCCCGATCTGATATTGCTATGATTATTTGTTTCAAAAGCGCACAAAAGGCTTACCGTGAACCTGGCTTTTTGGTTGAATCGGATGGACGAATACGTCCCAGAAGCAAGAGTGAGCGCTCCTACTGCGAAGGATGCGCCACATTGGAGTAAAGCGATCTGTATGGCAAATTAGATGCAGGTAAGATGATAGAGGTTGAAACTACCATTTCGATAAGAATCACGATGACCCAATTCTGCGAGAAACTATAGATCCTCCACGAGAAAAATGACTGGACCAAGAGTGAAACTGATAAGGGACCAAGTAATTAGCATGGCACACAGGAGAAGGGCGAGAGAGGGTTTACTAATTCCAGTGAGGATTGGAATATCTATTGACGCTAGGTGTATGCTGTCGAACTCGGACAGGCTTCCGAAAGTAAGTGCATAGCTTTTAAGAGCGTCGTGGCAGACCATGGTGGTCTGTGCGGTCTCCAGGACAGCAATTGCGACGACAAGGAACTTCAATCTCGGGAGGTCCTTCGGAAACGACATATAGTACCAGTCTGCAGGGATCGTGAGCGACTGAGGCGTACAATGATGCGGAGCCACGAACATGTTTGACTTGCAAGCATCCCGTACAGAAGACAGTTCATGAGGAATCCTACGAGCTGCGAAGGATGATGAGACTTGGAGCTACAGAAGTCCTTCGCGCTCACCAGAGGTGTGGTACTACGGGAAGTTTTATTCAGACGAAACTCGAAAGACGACCGCTTCACTTACGTGGGCGCTAGGCCTGGGTTTGGCTGTCCTGTCGGGATGGACGGCATGACAGCAATTGAGCATTGAAGGCTGAGAGGCCTTTCGTCTGTTAGTTTTAAAGTAGTTCGTAAGTCAAAGACGCCGATCAACTTACGGTTCTGAATCCGCCACAACGTCACCTGAGTCGGGCACGGCCTGCTATATAGAGAAAGGATGATACTTCACATTGGCTGTCGATGATTCAAGCCCAGATATGGACATCAGTCCATCCATCAGGAAGAGGTCTTTTTGAGTCTGGACACGAGCTAATTACG
Source organism: Flammulina velutipes (assembly GCA_011800155.1). Classification (NCBI taxonomy): domain Eukaryota; kingdom Fungi; phylum Basidiomycota; class Agaricomycetes; order Agaricales; family Physalacriaceae; genus Flammulina; species Flammulina velutipes. The sequence goes on along the minus strand of CM022372.1, from coordinate 2,909,052 downwards.
ATTCCTTTCTTGCCTGTCGTTGATTCCTGAAAAGCAGTAAGAGGGCGTAAATGAGAGAAAGAAGAGAAGACCCGAAGCTGCAACGAGGAGCTGTCCCTTGAGTAAACGACCGAATGGCAAAGTCTTGTCGCTGGCGGCCACAGGTCTCATACCGGGTCATTCCGTCGGTGGCTTCAATCCGGGTCAGAAGAAGTTTAATGTAAGGACATCGAGGTGTTCGAGGGTTACCCCATGCACACCCTTCCTTGAATGCGTCGAAATGGCACAGTCGCCAAACAGTCGCTTTGATTACCAAGATCAGTAAGGACGATTGAGGGATGAAAACCTTTCCCTGTCATTCCCATGTCAAGTCTCATCGAAGTTACGCGATCAATTAAGCTTACATTTACGCAAACGGATTCAATCTCTCGTATGCCTCTCCGTGACGCCACCGTGAGGGCCCGTTCTTGAGAGTCGATGATGATGACGATACGATAGAGAAGTGGCGATCAGATAGTGGTGTGGCTAAATGCAAACACCACGTCTTCGAGCTCAACGACGTCGAAGCTGCCCTGCTTCACGACTAGAATCCATCGATATCCTCCCAATATTTGGCTATGCTAAATAAGGAAAGTGTGATAGCACTCAGCGCCACCCGCCCCTAGTACCCAGCCACAATCTTCAGACTGGGGATACCCAAGCACGCATGGTTCGCGCTCGCTTCATCAGGGAAGTCAGTATTGGTTTGAGGAACTGAGCACTTCACCAAGAAGTCGGTCGTCGCCAGGGTGAGCAAGGCTCTTGTGAATTCAATGCAGATGATAGGAATAGTATTCATTTCCCAAGGAGATCCTCGCGCATCGCTCCACAGATGTACTTCCAACCGAGAATGAGGCTCTTGAAAGGTCACTGGTCAATGTTCCGACAACACTGACATGTATGACTCCTCAACGTTCTTTTCCCAAGGAGAGTTCCTTCAATCTCGTGGTACATTGATTAGCCAGCTCCACGAATATGCTTCCATCCAGTACGACATGCACGGTTTTCTCGGATAGAACAATTCCTCTCAACTTGCTTTAGTGTCCTCCTAGGATCAACGGAGTTCCTCGATACCTCGTCTTTACAGCGTCGCACGAGTCCTCGAGAAAGACCTAGATAAGGAGTTTATCAGCAACGCAGTTAACATGGAAGTAATCGCCTTGCCGTAACATGCAACCTGTACCTGCCACCTGAAGAAGACCAACATCAGTGTCACGGTCCCGATACTGGTGTAGGTTTGTTGTACTTACCGCTCATCGTTGTTTGAGTTGATATTTAGATATCCCTGCCACGCTCTCCGTACTAGGTTCTGGCTTATCGACACTAGATTGTATTAGTCAATATAACTGAGAAGCGGACCGATACACAGGATTGAACCTCATTATGACGACTTGTTCCCATGCAAAGAAGTGTTGGCGAGACATTAAGAATCACCCTAAGGCGCGTTGCATCACTGTCAAGTCAGGCCGTGCAGCGACGAGAGAATTCGACACACCGAACTAGAGTACATTTCCGACTTCGTCCGTCTTGGAACCGAATCCTGATATTGTCATCCGATTTCCTGTTCGCAGGTCAATCCCTATACGAGAATAAACCCGGGTCACCGAAGTTAACAAGCATCGAGAGCTAATCTATAACCAGCGAGCGTCATTCCTTCGTCACCCTGACGAAGGAGGAGAAGCATACCTTTTGATGATGTCCAATCCACGAGCAAGGGCAGTCAGCTGAAACGTCGGGGTAAGTCCTCAGACCAATGGGAAAATGGAAGAGATAGCAGACACCAATCACAGCTTTCTCACTCGAGCAATTCTTTTTCAGCCACCTCCAATCATCTCTCAGTCAGATATTACTACGAGGTTCATCAGTTATAGTTCATACGGTGACCGAGAATCATCTCACCTACACGCATCGTCGTCTTATTAGTTATTCTCGACTGGCGCAATTATACCCCAAGGCAGACCAAGTCGACATCCCTACAAAGCCTTACAGGCAAGGCTTTTCCAATTCGACGGGCATGAAGCGGATGTAATTGGTGGCTCGTTAACCAATCACGACCTATCCGCCCAAGATAAATCTAATCCGCATGTTGGTACGACTGTCAAATGAAATGAAAGGGGATTGCTCACATCATCCACCCCAGAAACTTTAAAGTCCGCCTGGTCCTCTCGTAAGTTCATATTCATCAAATCAAGAACTTAGTATTATCGTTGGCCTGAACATTATCAACGCCACAAATTGTAACAAAAAAAAGGTTCTCTACTCACACATAAACCTCGCATCCACGGGTAGGTGATGCCTTGTTCGCGCCCTTCAGCTTCCGAAGTGATTCAGGGTGACTCACATGGCAAACTCGTAGTCCACCTGCCCATCGTGCTCGTGGAAGTCCCGAGATCTGTGTCTAACGTTCAGCGGAAGAACGACAGCTCCCCTTGAGTACCCTTTTCGAAGTTTCATCCTGACGCTAGAAGCTCCATCCTACAACAAGACCCAAAACCAAACGAGAGCACGAACGGGATTGGAAGACGAGCAAACAAGGGACTGTGCCGCGCGACCTTTGGTCAGATTATCTTCTTGGAGACCATGAGCTCGTCGGGATTGGAGAGCGCTTGACATCGGAAGCGACGGCCGCGGGAAGAAAATCGTACAAAGAAGTGTATACCCAGTGTGTGGATGTTGACGGATATCGAATGTTTAGTAGAAGCCAGAAGTGCAGATAGACAGATGAGAACGTAGAGACTGGAACTACCCGCTAGATAGGGACGCGCGAATTCGATTCTGAGAGAAGGTTAGTCCTGCCTAAGGCAACGGAATCCGACTCTGGTACAGCTACTACGGCAGGGGATACTTCGTACGTCGAAAGGTCATGATGCATCCAAGAAGACCTACGAAGCGAATGGTGTCGCCTTCCTTGGTATACATCGATACGAGCAGCTTTGGCAAGATCATGTCGTTGTTGGGGTACGTATGAGAAGAGCCGGCCAGGTTTTCTGTGCCACTGTAAGGTTCTACAGCGCGGCAAGCATGGCGAGGTTGACAATTATCGAAATCAATGGTGGCATAGCAAACGAAGCCTATTGGTCGTGTCTAGAAACTGAAATAGTGGTTGGAGATGTCAGTCCCGAACGCAGCCGTGCTCCTCCGACCTAAACCAAACTTAAACTGTGATGGAATCAATCGTACCATGCAATTCGACGCGACGCGACGCACCATGATTTCTTCTCCCCATAATGCTGGCTGTACTGAGGCAGTGAAGAGGCGTACGAGCACGATACGCCAGGTGGTGATGATGGTAAGAGGAGAGTGGCACACGATCGAACTCGGATGACTTGACTTTCTGCCTCCATCGTCGACGCTCTAGAATTGCCCTGGAATCGCCTCGACATACCCGGAACGCTTTCTCAAATTACGAGATGTACGCAGCTTAGCCTTCGCCACCTTCAAGGTATGTATATTATGCATATACATCCTCAGACTTACCGTCTAGTATGCACGTCGAGTCTGTATGTACTGAATCTTCTACCACTATCAAGAGCTTAGATCTACGACTATTTCCCTCCTGGAAGGAGCATTTAAATTCAGCCTTTCATTCGGGTTGTCCCGTCTTTTCGCCTTCCTTTGAATTCTTCACGCTTGGCAAGAAACATCGAGTCTACGCCGACCGGAGCTAACCGCATACCACAGAGCTATAACGAGCCGTAACGAGAAGCTACGAGACGCAGTATTCACGCGAAAATAGGTTCTCTAGGCTTGCATCTCACAAAATCCTTTCCCTCATGAAACGTTGTGCGTGTGATTAGCTCTATCTCTTTCGCTGTGCTTCCCGAAACAAGGTCAGAATTTCCCTGCCACTTGGCTATGCGGAGCGCTGCGAAACACTACTATCCCTGGGTAGGTTTTGAAAGAAATCCGATCGCTCGTCAAGTAACATACCCTATCGTCGTATCTGGGTGTCCGGAATGGTCGGAATGTATTCTTCATCATCTCATTGACCATTACCGAGCTGGACCGGAATGGATTAAGTGAAGGAGAGTGTGAATATATCGTTACCGGTGCGAAACTGTCGAAAGGTAGGTTTTGAAAAACCCTGAGTCACTGCTTGTCACAGTGCGATTTGTGATCTCTTTTGTCACGCTGTTTTCGAGTTTGCATCCTCAACCACCTCCTGTAATTTTATACAGGTGTCAGACATGCTTAGAATGCTATAATTAATCGTCTCAATTTTTTCTACGATTTAAGAGCTTGAAATAGTCAGCCGGGACGTAGAATACACTGATTTTGATGGTTTCGGATGGTTCTCAACAAGATACAGTGCCTCTGGCGCCGTGAAACTTTTGGAGCATAGTTATAGACATGGTACTAATATTTTCCGGACAAGAAATACACACGGAACGGGAGGGAAAGACCCAGAAAGTTGATTTTTCAAAACCTACCCACTTTTCAATACCTACCCAGGGATAGTATGCCCTAAGAAGGTGATCATGCAGAATCTCACCAGTTGTAACGTCGAGGTGTCGTTGCTATGCTCACGGAGGACACCATGTTCAACACATCTGGCTGCGTTTCGCCCTCTTTCTTTTCTTACACTCCAGATAATATACTGCAGCACGACCACCGGGACCCAACCATTATCAAAGAAGCCTTTGACAGTCTCTGGCGGCTCACTGATTCACCTGGCGAGGCGACTTACGAGTTTGCACAGTGCGAACAGCCCTCTGGTGGAACTTATCGTAAGTGTGGAACCAAACAGAAGTGATGTATTAGACAACCCACCTAATCAACATTGGTAGCACAGCGCTATTATACGGTGCATGTATAGGCGAGGAAGGGGCGCCTTTATAAAGAGGATGTAGTAGGGCAGGCCGCATCAATGATGTCTGCTAACATTTGGCGCCTTACCTTCTTCCATGTCCTGCTCATTTACGCGGTTGTACTAGATGCATCGTACGCATATCAACTATGTACATGATGTGTCCCGTGACTGATCCTGCTCGTAGACCCGCCACACTGTCCCCTGCCATCTCTCAGTCTCTTTCATCGAGGAACACCCACCGTAGAAACCGCCACACTGAATGGGTTGATCTCGGCGGACGCAAGTACAAGGTTGTACCTGTCGCGCTGATAGCTCAAGGCCATTACTCTGAGGCTTTCAATATCGTTGGTGGCTTTCAAGTTAACAATACAGCGCGGCGTGTGCCAGCGATCTTGAAACGTGTGTCGGAGGTAGATTTGGGGAATGGATACTCTAAGACGCGTGAGGAGATTGAGTTTTTGAAAATGGTGAGCCAGCTCCGAGTCCTTGAAGCAGATGAGATGGTGCTTACAGCAGCTTCAAGAAGTCGGTCAACCTATATTTGTTCTCTCAATGGAGGCATAAAGATGAAGATTCCTACACGATTGATATTGTCGTCAAAGACATCGGGAAAGTCAATCCACCATTCCAACCATTCTACAAATGGTACCTTGAAGACGAAACTGTTCGTGCGATCAGTGGCCTTCGTAACGCACGAAGGAATATCTATGAAAGGCTGAAATGGTATGCCGAAGAGGAAGGTCTCCTGTGCGTCTTCAGATTTGCTCACTGTAACTCGCTCAATCCCGATCAGGTATGAGGATTTCAACGTGCGAAACATTTTCCTTCGGAAAAGGGCTGTTTTAGATGAAAACGATGATGCTATAAAAAACGTCATGCCCATAGACTGGGGGCCACCTGGGCGCTACGCAGGTGTTATCGACCTCGCAGAAATAGCAAACAAGGACACAAGACTTGCAATGACCAAGATGTTTGTTGATAAACTATACAGTGAACTGGACAAGACCTTTAATGTTGAGGAGCTGGCACGTGAACTAACAAGACATGGTTATAGAATGAGAAGGTATGTTGAAATCAAACATGTTCTTGCTTATTCAAATATTCAACCCTTAACTTCATGTCAGCGAGGATTTCCTCCCGATGCTGTTCAAGGGCCAGTATTACAAACTTCTTCAGACCAGAACTGGGGAAATCAGGACGACTTACAAGGTTGTGGGACGTTTCCAGGGGAAACGGGCTCTACTGGACATTGTTCGAATACACTCAAGAGAAGCAGGTCTTCAACAAATCCGTCGTTCTCGAGATCTAGAGGTGCGGTGTTTCACACAGTTGGTTCAATATACTGAGATGGCCAAAATTTCAGATGAAGAACATCCTGGACTACGAAATGGAATACAATAAGCTACAGATGTTCTATGAAGATACCCGACCTCGATAACAGCCGGTACTTCAACCCGATTTGGCGATGGACGCTTCAGTCATTGCAATGGGAGAATCACCTCAGTAGCAAACTACATTAGGTCAATGAAAGATATAGTATTTATAATATGGCTCTGGGGCACGGAGGTGGTGGCTGATCAATTTCTATTGTGGCGTTGATCTGTCTCAGCACGAGTGACCAAGAGAATGCGGTACTTGACTTTTCCCACCCTTAGGTATCCCTCGGAGAGGAAAATCAAATTGCTACTTGTGCACGCACCGATTCGATGGCTTGTAGTTGTTGAAACGTTGAAAGATCAAAAAGCAAACCAGGCTCCCGGCCTGCTGTACAGTGCAATTCTCCGGGGAATCCGAGAGGGAAAATTGAATGTTCATCGCTACGTTATACACACTGGTAGACGACGAAATTTACCCAGTGTGAGCTCGTTCGATTGACAGCCTGTTTGCTCGGGATGTTAACCGTGTAACCTTGGACACGTGTGGCGCAGCTGCTAGTGATGGTCGACGGCAGCTCAGGAGCGGTTGTCGATATCTGGGTGATGTACAGGCTTCCATTATCGCCCAAAGACTAAATAATGAAGTAATACGACTATAAAGATGACATGGACATCACTGAGCCCCGTACTAAAAGCATGCCTACCAACACTTGGTACATGTACCTATTATGGCTCTTAGTTGTTCAAAATTCAGTATATGCAATGTATGTCCCTTACCGATAATTTGTTAGCATCTAGCAATTGATCCCATTTCAAGTCCCGCCACACCGCAGCTCGGATCGTCCGTCTCTGGGTCGCTGAATCGTCGCCTCGACCCCAAGCAATTTACACTCAACAAAAAGGAATATACTGCTGTGCCTCTCCCACCGCCGGAACAAGGCTCTTTTTCCAAATCCTACTCAATCACTGGCGGATTCCAAGTTGGCGACAACCACGTTCCCGCAATCTTGAAACAAGTATCGGAGAAGAAAGCAGAAGGCGAAGATTCGAAGACGCGAAAGGAAATAGAGTATCTGAAGAGGGTGAGTAGTCAGTCTGGTCCTGTGGAACAGATAAATGCTTACTTCTTCACTGGTAAGGACTCGGTTGATCTGTATCTATATCATGAGTGGAGTAAGACGACAATTAAGAACGAGAGCTACGATGTTAGTATTGTCGTTAGAGACATTGGAAAACTCGATACGCCCTTCAAACTGTTCCACGAATGGTACATCGAAGACGAGAACATGAGTGCGGTTGAGGGCCTACACAACGCGCGAGAGAACATCAGGAGCAGGTTACTGTGGTATGGAAAAGAGAAGAACCTGCTGTGCGTTTCCAATCCTCCTCCAGTCACAATTCGGCTCACCAATTGTGCCGATGTTCAACCGCTAAACATATTTCTTCGAAAAACGGCCATGTCGGAATGGGGAATGAAGCGCGAGATTGATAGTAGTGTGCGAGTCATGCCCATAGACTGGGCGCCACCAGATGGCCATTACGCGGGTGTCGTAGACATTGCGGGTTCAGCTAATAAGTCGGAGATTCTTCGAAAGTACCTGACCACCATACACGAAAGACTCGAAAGGACTTTCAATGTCGAGACATTGTACGAAGAGCTACAGAAACGTAATCGTGAGCTCAGAAGGTGTGGCTCAAGCTAGCAAGCATACCCAGATCTCTACTAATATCTTCATTTCAGAGGTGATGTCACTCAGGAAGAGTTCGAGGGCAAGACTTACGACGTTATACCTATCAAAGCGTCGCCTCAGGACCGCACGGAGACTTACAAGATACTGGGTGGATTTGAGAGGAGGCCTGCTCTCATGAGCTTCGTTACGATAGACAAAGAAATTGAAGGGGAAGACGCGATAGAGAAGATCGATCAGATGAGGGGCTTCCACAGTCAGGACCGGCTCGTATATTGACTGAAATGTGAACCATCAGCAAGGGCTACTGCTGGAGTATAGATTAAAACCCGACGAAGCGTGCATCGTCTACTTGGATAATCGACCGAGATTCTAGTGAATACTTAATTATAAGCGCGCGCAGGCTAATACGAGTATGCTTCTATAACTTGAAATAGAGTAAGAACTTTGGAAGAATAGAGAAATAACTACGTACGAGCTGGTCTCGTACGGAGGGTCGAGCGAGGTTCACCACAAATCTGACGGGGCTTTGGTACAGACGTTCAAGCCAGATAGGAAAGTTGCTAGTCTCCGAAGCGTGGTCATCCCGAGTCCGAAGGTTCCTGGAGGCATATCTGTCCCTTACACCTGAGTGCTGTTTCGAATGTTTTCCTTGCCTATTCAACGCGCTCTCAGTCCAAGTGTAATATAGTTCAAAGAACGAACGCACCAATACCTTTGGGCTTAGGGCTTGGTGGGTGTATTCAATCGCTTCTTGGTCATCGAAGGAGAGCAGCCCTGGAGATGTGCGACTCATTTTGATATGGATTGGACACTGAGATACGGCACGTCTCTTTGACGTAGATGATAGATCGATGAACACCCTTGGACGAGTGAACGATTGATTGAATGTACTGCTATATTCCTGGCTAGATTCGCAGAAGCGTCCATGGCACTGGTCCGTCACGTATCCGCTAAATGTGTGATCCTGGATGTTGATGTTCGCAAGGTCGCGAGGAGTATATGTCAACGTCAGAGATAGTGGTTGACGCGCTTCGACAAGTAGCAGTGCCAACGAGCCGCCTGAAATGTGCGTGTGCCTTTGCGGGCTTTGCATATACGACCTGTGATTCCTGCAAGATAGTCCTTACGTGAGGAGGGGCTAGGATGAAGTAGAATCATGGTACACACCTCGGATTCGTCAACGGTAATGTTTGGCTCCTGCGCGAAGATGCACCAATTCTACAAGAGTCATGTTCAGAGATGATGGGATGGAAGCGGATGGGACGCGGCGTACAAGTGGGAGGAGTTGCGCCATGGACGTCTGGTTAGGGCAGATGAGTGGTGGCTATCGTTCCAGGTGCTTGAGGCAAAATTAGGTTGTATAGAGTTGACTGCTTGGAAGGCGAAGAGAACCAGATATAGGCAGATCTTTTCATCGTCTCTGCGAACCAGTTTCCAGTCATGGTAGTGTGTGCTATTCGTGAAGGTTAGCGAGTGAGATGAATGGCGTAGTGTAACGTACCAGACAGTTATATCGTCGTTCCCCTTTGTCTTGGAATTGCATGGACACAGCGCGGTACAGGTGAATCTTGCGAATGAGGAGTCGTTGACCTTGCTCGGCTTGCCGTCTTTCAGTGATTGGGATTACAGTGGAGTCGTTGAAGCGGTTGAGATACGAAAGGAATTGAGACGGCGAAAGGAGATGGAGGGCCAGGAGGGAGTCAGCGAATGGAAAGCATTGGGACCATGCACATACCACTGGCAGGAATGGCGTACTCCATTCACAAGTTCGCTACAGTTATATTACTGCGCTCCGTATTATGCGATTAACTTGAATGCGAACCAAACTCGAAGTTGAGTGTATGGATTGGCCAGTTGCCATGATGGTGACAGTGTAAAGCCAAGGGTAGTGCCATCAAATCTTGCCTCCGACCACCATCTCACCCAACCACTGTTATATTCTGGTCTACTGTATTCCAATTTTTGACGATCTGCTTTGCTGACGTCCACGTAACCTTTGAACTTGCCACCTTGGAGGATAGCTCTCCCTTGCCTTTCATACTTTGGCCATATGCTGATACTCATTAGGCTTGAATGCCACCTCGCCGGAGCCGTCTAGCAGCCTCTTATAGCGTTTTTGTGCCAAAATCTCACTCCCCGTCCAGCTCCGCCGTCCCTCCGCGCTCCTCAACAGATACATCTGTCCACCGTTCATAGTGGCTTGCTCCCTTCAGGTATCTTCCGGTCGACCCCCACGAACTGGACGACCTACAGAAGACCCTAAGCCCATCCCAGTCGCATATGGCAATATACGAGCCCTAGACCCGCTCCCTCTTCAACGTCTATCGATGTCGCATGCCACGGGACCCGACTGTTGCTTGGATGCTTTATTGCATTTCTAGTAACATGGATCGACGGCTGGATGGTAGCGAAGTAGACTTTAGTGCTCACGTCGACTCCCCGGCGACGCCCACGAGGCTAATCTACAGAGATGTCCTCCCTCCAGCTATCCGTGGGGCGCGTCTTGCTTGAAATAGAAACGCCGAAGCGAAGATCTCTATTTCTGTGTCCTGTACTTAGCACGCTGATTCAATGTCAGATATTTGAGAAACATAGCTGTCATCTGGGTATCGCCCTATCGTCGTCTCTCGCCGCACAGCACACATGAGCAAAGTACAATAACATTGTCTTTCGTTGGCTTTCTTTGAGGATTTGTGCTGATATGTCGCGTATATCAACCCGTCGCTTTGCATTCATTGATTCGATGCTCAGTGTGAAGGAAGCAGGGTGCATACGTTTCTCTACACGCGCGACGAAATCATTGTCCTGTGAGTTTTTTGATATCCTACTTGGTCGGCAGTGCTAACCAAGTAACCTTAGTCACGTGTGGCGCAGATGCTAGCGATGATCAACGACAACACGGATACGACTCCTCATACCCATGGCGATTCTTTGTTGCAGCGTCCGTACCATTCCAGGATTTCGCTATAAAGACCGCAAAAAGGCCATAGCTGAAGGCCATACCACAATATGTTTGCTAACACTTGGTACGTTGCCTTATTATGTTTCCTACTCTTTCAAGAGTCCATCTATGCACGGTATGATTCCCTTTATTAGATTGCTATCGTCTAGCACCTAAGCCTGCTTACAGTCCTGCTACACCGCCGCCATCCGCCCCCTTGTCTCTTTCAGCGAGTCATGCCCAGCGTCGTGAACCACCTGAAACCGAATGGGTTAGACTCAACGGGACAAAGTACTTCGCTGTACCCCTCGAACACTGGATGGACCCAAGACGTTTTCCCGGCTCATACAAGATCACCGATGGCTTTCAACTTGGTAATAAGCGCGTTCCCGCGATCTTGAAACGAATCCCAGAGAGGAAACCAGAAACTGAAGATTCCAGAACGCACGAGGAGATTGAGTTTTTGCAAAGGGCGAGTTAGCTTTGGAACGTACTTAACAGGCGATGATACTCATCTTTTCAAGGACTCGGTTGGCCTGTATTTGTTTCATCAATGGACTAAGAGGAAGGATAAGGACGGCAACTACGCTGTGAGTATCGTCATGAGAGACGTCGAAGAAGACGACCCACCATTCAAAACATTCTACATGTGGTACCTTGAAGACAAGACTATCAGTGCACTTGAAGGCCTGCGTGCAGCACGAGAGAACATTGCGACCAGGTTGCTCTGGTATGCGAAAGAGGAATACCTAGTGTGCGTTTCCAAGGTTCAGATCCTCGCCTATGCTCATTGATTCTTGAATGCGAGCAGTTATCACGAAATCAATCGACGGAACATATTGCTTAAAAAGGCGGCCATTCGGGAACAAGGTGTCGACGATAGCAGTGTACGAGTCATGCCAGTAAACTGGACTCCAAATCAGGGCCGTCCTAACGGTGTCGAGGACATTGAAGATAAATAGGAAGGCGAACATTTTCCGGCAGTACGATGCGGATTTGCGCATCAAGCTGGAATTCGAATTTTCTGTCGAGAAATTATACAACGATTTAAAGAAAAACGGTCATGAGCTGAGAAGGTGCATTTCACTCGCATCCGTCCTTGGGATAATCAAACCTTTTTCAGAGATGACATCAGACAGGAAGAGCTCGACGGCAAGACGTACGATCTTGTACATATCAAGGAGTCACTACAGGACAAAAATCATACTCGGAACACTTACACGATAGTTGGCGGGTTCAATGGGAATCCTGCTCACATGAGATGTGTCCAGATAGATACGCAAAGTGAGGGGGAGCGGGTGTTACAAGAATTTGCTGCACAGGTTCGTAATACAGTCACCAAGGCTTAGATATCTCTATACTAAAATGTTCACCACCAGAGATTGACGACAGTGCTGGGCAGCAAATTGAGCACCAGTGAAGCATGTTTTATCTACCCCGATCATCGGGGGCGCAATTGGGAAGTCCCCGAAATGTAATAGCAGGCGGGTTTCTGGCGACGTGGTCGCCCAATATATCAATGAACACTTTGTATGTTTAAAACTCGCACGTAGCCATGGGTTGAGAAAATGACAATTATGGATGGATTCAGTACTAGGAAGCGGATCAATTGGTAGATAGAGCAGATGTACCGTTGCCGTTATAGTATCTTCGGACACAGCACGCAAAGACAGCTTGACACTTCGGGTATCCAGCACTCAGCGCCCTGGATAATATAGAGCGTCTTGTCGTGATGGTTAAACGGAATACAGAATAGTATCTCCACACCTTGTAAGCCAGTAGCTCGGGAGTTTGCCTTTTCTTAGTCGGTACTGATTGACCAAATGTGACAAATCGAAACCGTCCAAATAGTCAGAGTTGTGGAATGCGGTATCTGAAATCTACAATATAGATTACTAATCGATCATTCGGGATGTAAATCAAATTAATTGTGGTTACTTATGTCGATTGTGGCGCAGCCACTGGCGATGATCAATGACGACGCGGTGCGTTAGGTACAAAGTATAGGGATTTTTATATCTGTAATAGTATCGGTGTCAATGTACGAGTTATGCTCTCCACAAGACAAAAGGACTACATCTATAAAGGTCGTGGTAGTGTGTGTATATATGCCCCATACTCGAGAATGCATGTGAACACTTACATCACCTTTCTCTGCTTCCTCCTTATCCAAGAATATGTTTATTCCCTGTGCGCCCTTCCGCTTGTTCTTCACCATCTAATGGATTGATCTTGTCCACAGCCCCGCCACACCGCCGCCACCCGTATCGCGATCTCTTCCAACGAAACACATCCAGCGCCGAGACGCGCTAAAATCTGAAGAGGTTATACTCGATGGAAAAGAGTACACAGCTGAACCCATCACAGCGATGGACCAAGGTTACTTTTCCGCCTCCTTCAAGATCACCGGCGGCTTCCCAGTCGGCGATAAGCGCGTGCCAGCTGTCTTGAAACGAGTGTCAGAAGTAAAGCCAGAGAGTGACAAGGATTCAAAGACGCATCAAGAAATCGGATTCTTGAAGAGGGTGAGTGTCTCTCGGGAAGGGAATGGATAATATGGAAATTGAACGTTCGGCCTTTCAAGGACTCGATTGATCTGCATCTATTTCACGAATGGAGTAGCAAGAAGAACAAGGAAGGCACGTACGACGTCAATATTGTCGTTAAAGACATTGGCGAAGAGGATCCACCGTTCAAGCCGTTCTACAAGTGGTACATCGAAGACGAGACCATGGACGGATTTGAAGCCCTACGAAGGGTCCGAGAGAACATCGAAGACAGGTTGCTTTGGTACGCAAAAGAGGAAAACCTGCTGTGCGTTTTTTAGTTCGCTCGTCACGATCTGCTGACCGATTCGGCAAAGGTATCAAGATACCAATAAACGGAACATATTTCTTCGAAAAATAGCCACTTCGGAATGGGGAGCGAGGCGTGCCATTGATAGCAATGTAAGAGTTATGCCCGTAGATTGGGGCCCACCGGATTATTATGCGGGTGTCATGGATATTGCGGATAAGGCCAATAAGTCAGAGGAAATTCAGAGTTACGCCACACGCTTGCGCGAGAAACTGGTAGACACCTTCAGTGTCGAGGCATTGCATTACGAGCTACGAAGATACGGCCATCAGCTGAGAAGGTGTGTGTCAAGTAACTGAGCCTCATGCCTTTCTAATATTCCTTTCCAGTGATGATGTCGATCGGACCACGTTCGCCGGAAAGCGCATCTTCATGGTCCATATCAAGTGGACGCCACATGAGCGCGCAAACACTTACAAGATACTAGGTGGCTTTGATGGGGAGCCTGCTCTCTTGAAATTCGCCAAGATAGAATCACCAAGCGAGGGAATGAGTGCAATACAGGGTTATAAGCAGGTACGGTGCTTTGTCGACGATGAGATACTACGTGAACTGATTGAACCATCAGCAAGGACTACTGCTGGACAGTAGACTGGATCCTAAGGAAGTATGCATCATCTATAAAGATGTTCGCTAGATCATTGGGGACGAATAGAGGAAGAGGCCACATCGCGCATCTTTATTTTGTAGGACGTGAGAACGGCGACAAAAACCGTGACGATTCAAGTCATACCTCAACGTTCGGACCTTGCGTGACCGACGCGGAGTTTGTGAAGTACCTTGTCCAATTGGAGACGATATCCGGAGACTCAGCTCGTTTCCATCAGCCAGAATAGCACGAAGATGCGTCGTATAGCACGACGTGGCCACGGACGACAATTTCTGGCAACGAAACAAAGGGAAATTAGAATAGACACAAAGCATGCCAGTGCAAAACAAATGCGATGAAACATACACGTACTTGTTGGACATGCATGCATGCTGTGTTAGGACATGACATTGGAGGGTTCTCCAAATAAAACGACAGGTCCGAAAGCAGTGTAGCTATGAGGCGTTTGGACTGCATATGTGATCGGATACAACATGGCACGTCGACACCGTCAGATCAGAGATGCTAGTGCTTGCATGAATGTCGCATTGGGCAGATAACGACTAAAACACGAGTTTGAAGCTGAAATATTGAGAACTCGAGATAGCGACGTACGTCAGAGGGTATTCCGAGTCCCTAATAGTAATGGCGCGAATCAACGAGAAGAGAATCCCCTTGAGAGCAGACACAAGGGTTGCGAGACGGCTGCTGGTAGCAGCTAAAGCAAGATGTGATGATGATGGTACTTAATTAGGCGGAGTATCCGGATTTCGGGCCACACTTCCGAACGTCCTCTGCCGAAAATGGCAATGAACGCTTTGTTGACTGACTGGCGTTGTGTTCGTATTTAGGATATTGAGTAATATCGAATAACAGGTATACAACTATATCCCAGACGGCGTGGTATCAACACAACGTAACACATCTTCAATGTCCACCGCTAAGCTGTGCGGCAAATGTATATTGTGTCAGTCCTTACCTGGGCACAGGCTAGTTGTTTTCCAGAACGTTTAAAGATTCGGAAGGTAGTGCCATGGGAAAGAGTATTCCCCGCACTTCAATATGCCTCCTAACTCCAGGCATGTTACCCTTTTCTGCCTTCTCTTTGTTCAAGTAGCTGCGTGTTATGCATTGTACGGCCTTCCCTGCTTACTATGTTTTGACTTATCTTGTCATCATAGACCCATCACTTCTATCATATCAGTACCCTTTTCTCTCTTAACAAGACAAGCTAGTCCCCAGCCTGCATCCAGGTCACTCCAAAAGCAAACAGTCGAGCTTGGAGGGAACAAGTACACCGCCGTGCCCCTCAATGAACAAGGCCATTACTCCTACTCTTACAAGCTTGAGCCGGCCTTTAAATATCAAGGGAGGGAGGTTCCCGCCATATTGAAACAGGTGTCAGATCCAATCTCCGAAGAGGACGAGCTGCATTCCAAGACATATTGGGAAATTGGCTTTTTGAAGAGGGTGAGCCGTCTCTAGCCCGAAAAGCGCTGATTCTCATGATCTCTAGAAATCGGTTGACTTGTATCTATTACATAAGTGGAGCTCTTCCACGGATAAAGATGGTCTCTACGATGTCGATATTGTCGTCAAAGATCTTGGAGAGGCTGATCCACCCTTCAAGCCAATACACATATGGTACAAGGAGGATCCCAGTATTACTGCAGATGATGCCCTGGACCACGCGCGTGCTAATACCAAGAACCTATTACTTTGGTATGCCAACGAAGAAGAACTACTGTAAGTCTTCAGTCCTACCAGTGCTCACCGTGATTTGCTCACTAATTCCAACCTTAAAGGTATAGAGATTATACCATGAGAAATATTTTCTTTCGGAAGACAGCCCTCTTAGAAACGGCGGAGGCGAAGCGTGAAGGTATCGCTATGGAAGGCACTGTGATGCCAGTGGACTGGGGACCAGAAGAAAAATACACCGGTGTCATAGATGTTGCCAATGCGACTAACTCCGCAATGTACATTCAGGATTACTCAGAGGATCTGCACCCGAATTTGAAGGATCAATTCACTGTCGAAAAACTAGCATACCAATTATGGGCAAATGGCGATGACCTGAGGAGGTGTGTAGAAGTCAAGTATGATCATGCTTAAGAACCTAATATGATCACTCCAGACAAGATTATTTTTGGATGACCCACTACGACGAAGAGAATTCTCAGAGCGTGTATTGTCGACATCTCCAGATCAAAATCACAGAGCAAGATGAAGATGGCAACGTGGCATACATTTACAAGGTAGTCGATGGCGTGGTACACGACGGGGACATGAAAGCAATCAAGAAATATCATGGCTTTCTAGGGAAGAGTGCTCTACTGACTATTTCTACGATCGGCCCGGAAAGTGATGAAGAAATAACGAGTCTACGAGAGGTGCGGAGTTGCATTGATAGGCGAGCTATACAAACTGATATTCGGTGACCGTCAGAATGGACTATTGTTGTATGTAGAAGACGACGAAGAAGAAAACAAAGTATACATAGTCTACAGAGATACTCGCAGGAATAAGCGGGAGAAGATGAAGGAATGGGTGGAATGGAAAAGCGTGGAATACGCTGGTGGCAGCAATGCATACAAAACAGAGCAGACATAGTGTGGCAGTCAAAAGTAATGATATTGTAATACTTGGTGTATATACCATTCCTACGTGTGGCGATTTGCCAATATCGAAGATGAAGTTGAACCAGTGAGCTTACTGCTAGTTGAAGCTCCATATCAACTGCCTTCAGTTGAACCAAGAGTCAACAGTGGACCATGAATGACTCGAGTGGCGACCTGACGGAGAGATCGAACGATCAGGTGATCAGCCGGAATTATCCGCGCGCGCGTGTACATTGCCATGTGGCACACCTTGAAGTTGTCCTATGGTCCACCTCAATCAAGGCGTTTGATCTCGAAAAACGAAAAGCGAAAAGAACAGTAACTCGACGAATTCTTGGAGACGGTAAGGCGCAAGGCCTCGACTTGACTCTGAGTCTTCCACTGTTTTCTCGCTCCTGGCTCCCATCATGGTCTGGTTCTTAGCTGCTCACAATACTCGGAAGCCTCACTGGGCTTGGCACAACGAGTGGGGCTTTCTCACAGGACAGAGACTTGGTCAACAGATATGCCTCCCATCACCGCGGCCGCCCGTTCACTCAACATTCTGACCAAACGCACTGGATATCAACACACGACTCGGTAACCCTCTTGTGCGACATCGTATCCCAGAAGACGTGAAACTCGAGCGGGCAGGCCCGGAACGATGATCGCGATATCCTACCGCTCTTCACGATGTTGCAATGGTAGTCGAGCTGAGACGTTCGACCTCCGTAACCAATCCGTCTGTTAGCGCTGACCGAGGCAGCCCATCTAAATAGCTGCGGACAGCTATGGAATATGTCCTTGTCACACGAGCTGGCCTCGTAGCATGTACTTCAACAACACCTTTGTCTTCTTCCTCTTGGTGCTTCATGGGTCTTTACTCACTAATGCGTCGTATGCCCTCCTCGTCCTTGTCGTGACGTTTACTAATCATTGGCAGTCTCTTTTCCAACTCGACCATTTCTGTACGTGCAGACAATGTAGCGAGGGCCCCCAAAACGGAGATCGAGCTCACCACGTCTACGGAATACAAAGTCACGCCCCTCTCTTCCGCGGACCAAGGCTCTTTTTCCGATACCTATAGGATGGACAGCTTCAGCGGGGTTGCTGCCATCTTAAAAGTCATCGATCTAGTGAACAATAAGGATCCAAATATTGTAGCCAAGACAGAGAGAGAGATTCGCTTTCTGACAAAGGTAGGCGCAGTGCGAACGAAACAAACACTCGAGACTGATCATGATGATGTTCACCTAGGTTGGGCTACTTCTGCATTCCGAGACGGACAAGAAGAAGTATTACCTCGTCATGAGAAATGTCCGCAAGGATTATCCGAAGAAAGGAGACGAAATTTTCAAGTACCTTCAGGAGTGGTACATGGAAGATAAGACTTTGAAGGCAAAGGACGCTGTCGCGACGGCGCGCAAGAGTAGCACGCGCTTCTTTACTGACATCGCCAATAGTCGAGGACTAATGTGCGTCTTCATTATCTTGCTCACCGTAGCTTCACTGATCACTCGATTAGCTATCGTGACATTCATCTCGGCAATGTTTTATATGACAAGACGTTTACAAAGGTCATGGCCATAGATTGGGGTCCAGCAACTGAAAAAATCGACGGCGTCGAGGAAGTCAACTTGAACAGTGCTGAAGGGAAAGCGACAGTTGATGGATATCTCAAGTTCTTGAAAACCGAGCTCGTAGCTTATATCAGCGTGGTGGGTCTAAAAGCCTATCTAAAAGACTATGGGAAACAGCTGAGACCGTGAGTGCGGATACCAAAAGAGCGTAATGCATTGCCACTGACCTTCATAACAGGGCCGATGAGGCGGACGTGGAAGCCTATGTCAAGTTGGGACATATATCTTACCAAGTTGTTCCTATAGTTGATAGGCCGAACACCTACAAGATCCTCGGCGGGTTCGGTTCTGTGAAGATCGCTATGCTGAAGTACGTGAGAGATGACGGTACCCAAGATCCCGAGAAAGAGATTCGAAGATTACAGAAAGTGGGTGGATGAGTAACTTTGTGGAATGAAGCTGACCTTCATACAGGAGAAACTGTATCTTTTCTCGGGATACAAAGTAGACAAGGGAACGAAAATGAAGACATATAGCATAGTTTACGGAGCTCCAGGTTGACCGTTGAGGGCAACTAAGATGTTGTGTGGCGCACGTAAAATGAAGATTACAGTATCAGCATCAGGATGAAATAATAAGCTGCATTCGGTGGTCATTATCTCACGACGCCAACAGGCTCCGCTGCAAGTATTGAATCTTCCTGAATGCGTGTAAATTCCCGAACGCATGAAGCCAATAATTTAACGGTTTGACTATCAGTCATTCCGTGTTGTTATAAATTACAGAGCGTGCTTAAGATGCTGCTGTGTGAGTATAAATGAGTAACTCAAACTACCACGCCGATGTGTCTTGGATGTGTCCATGAAACATCAGAGGAGTCGGTATCCCCCGAGATCAAGTTGACTTGTCCTTTCACCACCATGATGCCTATCGAAATATTGCTCGATCTCGTTCACTTTCCTCCTACCACGTCAAGCTAACACCGCCACTATGCATGGAACATCCTAGCTGGAGGCTGGTCTCTACTCCGAGTTGTTCAAAGGTATGGCCTCACTCTTGTCCCCCAGCCATTTTCCTGACGAACTCCAAAGATTCTAACAGTATCGACGTAGACGTACTTACTTCTGAATCATCCTCGCGCCGTCCGTTATGAACTTACCGACCTTGTTTCCTTCACTGGTCAAAGTTCCTAGGACTACCGAAACTAGCCTCACGGGCTGTCGAAACAAACGCAAAATCTACCGCGACTCGCTCAATGCTCGTTGCTATTCCTGGGATGGGTGGGCCCGGCACGGTGATCTATCATCCCGCCTCTCCCCAAGAAGGGTCTCAATCGAGATGAGGTGAGCGGCTAACGAAAGCTTGCATGTATAGTATGTGCCTCTGCACTATAGGATCCATTTAAGCTAAATGACCTTACAGAACTTGTGGTCGTCAACCGAGCTGGACTCGTAGGGCATGAATCCAAACATATCCGTCCTCTTTGCCCTCGTCATCTTCCATGAAGTGTTCTTCACGACAGCAATGTATGTGATCATTATTGCTCATTGCGTGGAAACTGACGCTAAATAGACCCATTGCTTTTAAGAATGAGACTGCTGTTGTACGTGCCGACGTGTCGAGTGCAAGATTCGCGAGGGCCCCGACGAAGGGCCAGATGAAATCGGTCGTGCTAACTGCACGCACCAAATACAAAGTCAACGCCCTTTCCACCTCGGACCAGGGAATGTTCTCTGAAACCTATAATATCGTCGACGGCTTCAACGGATATGCTGCTATCCTCAAGGACGTCAACATGGCGAAGGGCGGTAAGGATGTCTTGTCCAAGACAAACAAAGAAGTCGGTTACCTGAAGAAAGTAAGCGCTTTTCCTCAATAGCAAGGCCCGAACGCTCATAATCTTATCATAAGATCGGACTCCATATGCACTCCGAAACTGACAAGGCAAAGTACTACTACGTCGTCATGAGGAACGTCCGAAAGGATTATCCAAAGAAAGGAGATGCGTTGTACAAGCTCCTTTATGAATGGTACCTCGAGAACCCCAGTCTGAAAGCAAAGACGATGATGGCTGCTGCGCTAAAGACACTCTACGGGCAATTGAATGGATACGCTACGACTGCCCCATTCCTCATGGCGTGAGCTGTTCCATTCACCTTCTTTGCATGCTAACTCACGCCATACAGCTACGAGGACTATCACATGAAGAACATATTCTTCAACGCGAAGTTCTCGGATGCCATGCCCATAGACTGGGGTCCACAAACTGACGAGTTCAGCGGTGTCGTGGATATGAGAGAAGCCGAAAAAGGTTACCTGACAGAGTACCAAGACAGGATGAAGACCGAAATTGTGTATGAAATGAGCGTTTATAGGCTGAGATACCTTCTCCTGAAGGCTGGGAAGGACTTGAGGCGGTATGTTGCTAACTGTAAATGTGGGCTAAGCTGATTTGCATGCTCCAGGGAGGACATTCCTGACGTGGAATCCTTCTATGAACTCAATCTCAGACACTACAAGATCGTGGCCACGAGCAGAGCAGGTATCTATCAGATCGTTGGTGGCCTACGCGGCGTGGATGTCAGATTGCAAGTTATGGAACTCCGAGCCGGCGGCGATCCTACTCCCATATTGAAGCGAATCCGGGAATTGAAAGAGGTGAGCTGCTTTGGATAAGTGTGAAGACATATCTGAAATCTGACTCCGCGTTAGGCGCGACGATACATAGAAGGCGAGAAGGTGGAAAGTGATAAGAAAGTCCAGACATACAGCTTCATCTACACTGCCTGAGGCAGCTTGGGAAGATAATGAACGCATCGCGTCCTAAACCTCTTTCATTATACGCAGAAAATGACCAATGGTTGATAGTGTAACTGAGTGTAAGTAATTCCGAATCGGATATTAGTACTTCCTAATGCAAATTGTATGTGGCGCAGATTAATGATACAATACATGATCTTGATAGCAAAAGTCCAAAGCGATATACAGCGCTACTCGACGTAAAGCTCGTCGTGGTTCCAGCGCGCGTTTGGCACATATCCCAACTCATCCATACGTGTTTTGACAGAGACGTGAAAGTTTGGGTTTGGTACGACGATCTTTCGCCCTCTTCCCAAGTTCAACCTGGGAGCCCGGATCAGCTAAGTGACATATACCACAGGAAAATACACACCCAAACCATTGTCGCCAGTGCCCTTGTGCATCCTGTGCGCGGAACATCCTCGGTATCATCTCCGGGATCCACCAAACAGAACAAGGATGTATATCATCGTGAATGGGCTGCAGTGCGTCGACAGCGTCGACAGCATCGATCTGTTTGCCCGGCGAATCGTCGTCAAGTTGAATATGGTCCAGAATACTGGTGGTCGCAGGTAGATTGTTGAAGAGAATGCCGCACTGTGATTCAAGCACTTGGCGGATCATCCATCGAAGCGATATGTTTCCCAATTTGTGCTCAACGTTATTGTCCACGGCACCACCACCAACATCTACAGAAAGACGGGATGTTCAACGAATGCGAAACGAAACGGATCGCTGGCCGTACCTCCATGGACGCCTATGAACCAGACTTCCAAAATGTCGGTTTCATTCCAGTTCTCGTCGTCATCTGGGATGGAGTAGTCTGGGTTTCGAACGCGCCCGGGCTTCATGATGTTGAGCCAGTCTACTAAACGTTTCCGGCGCTTTCGGGGCGCTTTCGGGGAGTGATCTTCCAGTGGACGATGGAAAAGGTTAGGCTGGAAATGGGCACGTCGCTGGGAAAGGTAAGAAGATGAATGCCTATAGTGGGTGGCAAAAGGACCTCGTCAAGTGCTAGAGCGTGGCGGAAGGTCTTGATTGAGCGATTTGAGTTCGTGAACGGCAGGGTCTTGCTCGCGATGAGCCCGACGCAGGAAACGGTTTCCCTGCATGAAAACATGAAGCCTGCGGAGGCGGAGAAGTACAGCATGCCAATACTCACCATACTCCAACGAACTCGACTTGTACATTGTGACAGAAATATGTCTTGAATTCTGCAGCCAAGGCGACGCTCTTGCGATCAGTTTGTGAGTAGAGCCTATATGCGAAGAGAAGCTGTTCTTCGTTGTAGCGAGGTAGTAATCCGACCTAGAAAAACGGAGTGAGGACAAAAAATGGTAAGATAATGGAGCGCACTTTATAGAGCATCCCAGCCAATGCGCGTGCCGTGTATGCTCCTCGAGAGAAACCTGGATACAGTTAGTGCGTTCGCGTTCCAAAAGTAGAGAACACGTGCCAAATATACAGATTTTGTCGCCTTTGCGGTAGTTCTGCATAATGAAGCGATACCCATCGATGACGTGCAGATCCAGATGCCTGGTACATCCTAAATAACGCGTCCATGGGAGTCAGTCAAAGAGGCGCACCATGCGACCGCAGCATCGATAGCTTTGGCGGCGAGTTCAAAGACGCGAGAGAGTAGTCCTGGTGGAAATATTGTGCCAATACCCGTCTACTGAATGATTTGGTTGACGAAATGGGGAGTAAATTGAGCGACGCACCTGGTAGTAGCACACCTGCTCTTCACCGTCGTCTTTCTGGAGCATCGAGAAGAATCGGACAACATTGGTGTTCTTGAAAGACGCGTGAGCACAATATATGCGCGCGCAGAGATCGCCTACGCTTGAGTTGAACTGCTCCCACGTTCCGTCGAGGGCAAGGACGAGCGTTCGCGGACGACGCGTCGAGAAATGGCTCATGGTGGGAGAAGGGAAAAGGGAAGCAAGGGGGATCGAGGAAGACGCGCCATTCTTATACCTCCAGCTGCTCCTCGGTCGCGTGGAGTGGCGTCACGAATCCGGCGGCGTCTTGAAGTCGTATGTAGACGAACGTCAACTTGGACAAGCAAATGATGGCAGCACTGATTTATTCCCACGGTTGAGCGGCTTAAATAAACCTTTCAATTTGGTCATATCTATAGCTGAGCTGCTCTCGTTAACATTAATGCGCAACATATGCTCTACGCTTGTCCGGACTCCTCCTCCTTAAGCAAAGCGACGTCTTTTCTAATCAACGTCAAAGCTCAGTGATGGCAGGGTGTCAAAAAGGTTGAACTCACGGCCTCAATTCCTTGCCACGCATTCTGAGTTCCGTATCCAATTCCTTGATACTAAATGCCACTCGAATTTCTGCCTTGAGCTTGTTTTGAAACTTTTCGAGCTTGGCTTTATATTCCTCCGTTCCCTGTTCTTCTTTGATTTCTATGACGCCAGCCTTTTTGAATTTTTTCATCGGTGGGCCCCAGTCTATGGGCGCGGCATGCTCAAACCCCTTGGTTACAAACACATTGCCCATGTGGAAGTCGTAGTAACTTTCAGAATGCGTCAGTGAGGATAAAATCGCCAGTATGAACTTAGCAGACACACAGTAGTCCTTTTTTCCTTGCGATAGAGAATAATTCATTTCCTGCAGCTCTCCGCATGTTGAGTAATGCCGCCTTTAAATCCATCTCGGTATCCTCAAGGTACCACCTGAAAAACGGCTTGTACGGCGGGTCCTGGCTCTCTACATCGACAACGACAATATAGTATGCCCCAGCGACTGTTTTACTGGCTTCTGCATGCAACAGTAGGTCAATCTATCGTGTTGTCACATCTAACACTGACTGTCATAAGGATGGAAATGCCAACCTTTTTCAAATACGCCACTTCTAGTGCGGTCTTATCGGTCTCTCGAACAACTTTCAATATGGCGTAAGTATCCATGAATGGCTCCAGTATCTGGTAGGCATCAGAGAAGCTGCCTTGATCGGCAAGTGGAAGGGGGTTGAGTGTGTACTCTGTCCCCTGTATTTCGACGGACTTCAACAGCTCGAATTGCTCTCGCCTGGAAAGTGAGCTGTGTGTAGGGCTTTGGAAGAAAGAAATCAGGCTCAAGAGTCTCCCTAACCGAGCCTTTAACTTACTGCGAATATGCTCCCGGGTTGAAGAAAAGGAGCACGAAAAAGAAAAATGAAGAGGGAACCATTGGGTTTGAGACCAGCTCGGTATGGAGTCTATGTCTATGTGGCCTAGTATTTAAACGCGAGCATTGAGATACGCTGCCTGTGCTAGCCCACTGTCAGGAGCACCGTATTACACGGGGTGAACCATTGTGGCGCGTCTATTGAACTGCCAACTGATTAGACTTTGTGTCATGGCCTCAGTCTTCGGACTGTCGACAGTGCTTTCAGAGGATATCATTTCTATTTCAGGACAAGCCGCTAAAATGTAGTTACATCTTACGCTAGTCTTGTTGCGTCCTTGAACGAAGGACCTGGTGAATCCTATACGCGCCCATGGTTACTAGTAAGAACCCAAATAAAGGTTGGTCGCTCAGCAGCAAACATAAGAGAAAATTCTATTCCACTAAGTATGCGTATTTCGGTAAAGCGAGAAGGACTAGTCTGCTCCATCAGTCTTGTGCGCCACCAACGACGATGAGATGCCCAGCCTCCTTGGCTTTGGATAGAGAACAGGAGGTTATCCGAAGACCTTTCGGTTTCTGGTACGATCTGAAAGTCTAAGGAAAAAGATGTCCATTTAGCCTTGACACCGCAGGAGGCGATTATGTCACTCACCGCGCTGACCTGTGCTGACAAGATAGTCTTGGAGGGGAGGGAGCAGATACTTAGTCTCCCAGAGGCTGAAGTTCTTTCTCTCATGAATCCAGGACGCATTCCCTTTATCGAGGATCGAGCTATATCCCTTTCAGAGTACACTGACGTGTGGCGCAACGACTGGGTACCTGCAAATTCCTTATCAGAACTCTGGCCAATGAACCGTTTAACGCTGTTAATATAGATACATAGAAATGTCACAGGCTGCTGAATACATTAGAGTTCAATACAATAACACCAGGACTCAGTTCCAATCCTCAAAAACCCAGTTGCTCCACAAAACTCTGCCACGTCGCATCCAACAACGGCGTCACTGGCATGCCCGCCGAGACTCCCCCATTCCCAAACGAATATCCTTCAAGCCCCACTCCCAAACTTGAATTTTGTCCCATATCCATTCCCGGCAAGCCCAACCCCTCAAACATAAAGTCAGTCGCCGGGAGATCAAACATGTCCCGCGACATAATCGCCCCGAAGTCGACGTCCATCGCATTGTTGTCCAGCAGGCGCATGTCCGCAGTGATCGTTGGATGGATGTACGATGGTGAATTTGGACTCGGACTTGGCTGTTGTTGGCTGGGTGACGAGCCAGTGGTCGACGACGATGATGTCGATCCTTGCTGAATCTCAGGCGACGACGGTGCAGAGTCAGACGCAAGAAGATGCGTCTTGCCACCTAGGCGATCAAGCTCTGCCGGAGATAGCGATGAATCCTGGGTTTCCTGCTGCTCGACGGCGTCGTGGGCTTTCCTTTGGAGGGTCTTGATCATATCCTTGCAACCCCGTTAGTCAACCAGAGTAGGGAGAACCTATGGGACAAGACTTACAACCATTGTACCAGCTGACTTGCAAGTCGCAGCAGCTTCTTCGAACAAAGTAGCTACCGTGTCTAATTCAGATAAAGACGGCTTGGCCATCTTCGAGGTCGGCGCGCGAGTCACCAGAATACACATGGCAATCTACAACTAGTCAGTATACGTTCACACCCGATAAAAAGACAACTCACAGCCCCGGTTAGTGCATGCGACCAACACATACTAACTCGCTCGCTGATCATAGGTGCATTTACCCTCACCATCCTCAAGCCCTGGATCATCCGCCATGCCGAACGATATGCAGCCATTACCGAAGGAAGATATCGATGCCGTGTCAGATCCTCTGGTTGTTCCTGTAATGCCTGCGCAAAGTACGCCCGATGTAGATGGAGCAGGACTAACAAAATCATTGTTTATCGCGAACACTGGATTGTCAAAGAAATACATACCAGTTTCTTTATACATCAGTACCGACCACCGTTGCATGTAATGTACCGGGTCTGCCGTTGCTGCGCCTGGGCCGCATAGCTGGAATTTGAGAGGAACGGGAAAGTCGCGGATTTTACGATCCATCTCCAGTATCACATTGTACTGCGGGTTCTTGGATCCAAAGGCAGTGGTCATTACGGTGTGCATCAGTGTCGTGTACTGCCATATCCATGAATGGACTAGGAACGATAGTAAGTTCAGTCGCACCGATCAGAGTTGCAACACGTACAGCCGGGCAGCTTCGCTCCGTTACTGTCTATCGTCGGTTCGGGGTCAGCAGGAAGCGGACAGTCAGTGAACTGTGGGCATATCATCGGAGGACGGCCAAACTCGAAGCTCTGTACACTGAAATCAGAGCCAACGATAATATGAACCAGAACTTGACTTACCAGCCAGGCGTCCGCCGTGAATAATTGCCAGAATACTAAACTACGGCGCTGAGTTAGATCGTTACTGAGATTCCAACGAGCGGGGTTTAAATCTTCAAAATAAATCAGTAGCATCCTGGGATGTATTCGGGAGACCCATACGCAAACCAATCTATGGGTTCGTTAGTACTTTACAGAAAGGTACAAGACAGAAGCTCACGCTCTGGCCAATTCTAATCGCAGCTCCTAGATAGATCCAATTTCCATTGCTGCCCAGAGCCTCCCAATCGCTGAGCTCGGCGTACCGAAACATGTGAATCATCGCTTGCATCCCCTCAAGCGTTGCATTCCGATTCATAGTCGAGAATGGTCCAAACGCGGCCTTGGCTAGGTAGGAGTATTCGCGAGACTCGACAGAGTAAGCATAATTGCCGGGGTCGAAGAGTGCACCAAGCGAGAAGATACTGAAGAGAAGGGAAAGCTTGTAATAACATAACGGGGCGAGGGCGTTGTAGGCACTATATGGGACGTCAGACAGAATTATAGTACTGGAGTCGTACTCACTCGGCACGGTAGACAGACATTAGAACCTCGTCGAACAGTTGCTGTCTTGGAATGGCGTGATATCTTTGGGATGATTCAGCGACAACCAATTACCAAGCGAATGTTGCTTACAGATATCGTCCATGGTCCAGATACAACTCGCAAAGTCGTATAGCTTCGGAAAGTGGAGGTCGAAGTTCAAACACTTCGCTGCCAAGACTCTGGTCGTGCTCTTCTCTTTCGGGACAATACGAATTGAGTATTTTTCTTGAAAGGCGAGGCAGAGCGAGGTCGGAGTTCAGTTGAGGTTTGGATAGGACTCTGATAAGATACTACGACCATGTCAAGAACAGAATGGCCCCGGAGAACAAGCGTACTTGCCTCTGAACGGGCTGTCTTGCCCAGAAAGTTGGTCTCGCCTTGAGTTCCGATTGTGAGCGTGCCGAAGGCATCAATAAAGTTCTCCTCCTCGACGGGCGCAATGTGTTGTGTGCTCGCGGGGCATTTTTCAGCATGACCATTGGCAAAACCGTTGGGCTGTTGTTTCTGGCGCCCGCTAAACACAGACTCTGGAGACTTGATCTGGAGGAGATCGGCGCGAAGAAGTGGATGGGGTTCTGGTGATACGGTAGCCTGGAGAACCTTGAGCGCCGTCTCGAGTTCGCGTATTCGAGAGCATAAATCGTCGATACGGTCGTGAAGTTGCTCAGTGTTGGCCAGAACAAGTCTGGACTCTGTTTAGCGCAGTTTCTTACTGAAAGACGTATATTCTCACCGGCTTCCCTTTCCTGTAGTCAACGATCCTGAGAGAGAGTCAGTGGTTGCTGCATTGCATCGTGAACACGCACCTTCGGGACATATGGCTCCACAACCTCTCGATACGCATTTCTCACATGGCACCTATACACTGCGTTCA
This sequence comes from Flammulina velutipes, assembly GCA_011800155.1. Lineage (NCBI taxonomy): Eukaryota > Fungi > Basidiomycota > Agaricomycetes > Agaricales > Physalacriaceae > Flammulina > Flammulina velutipes. The sequence goes on along the minus strand of CM022372.1, from coordinate 2,880,844 downwards.
CTTCACTTTCACTGGCACAGGAGTAATTCGGCGTACATTCTTGTCGCAGCGAAGCTTCAATCGACGACATTCTGCGCAGGAGGTTGGCCTGGCAGTCGTTTAGCAGCTGCTGCAGAACGAAAGACTGAGGCGTACACACGACCTGGCTTTCTGCGCGGCTTTGCGTCATCCTTGGCCATTGAACAGGTTAACTCGAGGAGTTGGTGATGGTGAAAGGGAAACCTACATCGACGCTCAGTAATTGTTCGGCATGAGCCTGCCGACATATGGCATTTGCCGGGATCGCGCGCGCCACACCGTTCAATCTCAATAGAGAGCTTTAATATTTTCGCAAAGCGTTCGAACAAAATAAATATGTAGTGAAATACCCGCCCCTCCCACTGTGAATACCACTTTCAGCCTTGGGGACCTGGCTTCTTGCGTTCATCTTTGTAAAATATGTCCGCTTTGCCATACTTCAATGAAAACTGCGTCGCCAGCACTGGTAGGTTCTGACAGTTGAGCAACGTCAATCTATGACTCAATAGGCAGTTCAAAACTTCACACCTTTTTGTATTCCTCTATCCTTTCAAGTGCTTCTTCCTCGGTGTCTATGTCGATGATGTCCAAGAGAGCACTCTCCCCCTTAAAACCATCGACTATCTTGTATGTCTTTGCATCCTGGAAGTTTTCGACGTGGAGGATATCGTAATACTTGTCGTCTTCGATAAATTTAATGTCTTCCCAATCGTCCCTGTAAGAAAGTAAGTATTTAATGTTGAAGGAGATTACTGGCTTGGACGTACTTCCTCAGTGTATGTCCGTGTCGCCGCAGTGCATTATACAGTGCCTCGACATTGAAATGTTTACTTCGCAATATTTTTTGTACGAACTTCTCAAACTCCTCGATAAGCTTCTCTTTGTTGGCCTCGTTTTGTATATCCTGGATACCCGTAAAAGTACTTGGGGGACCCCAATCTATGGGCATAACAATCACACTGCTATCAATCTGTCTCCTGGGCCAATTCGAGTCTAACATGGCTTCTTTCCGAATGAATATATTTCCAGCATGACAATCTCGATACCTTCGGGAAATCGATGAGCAAAAAATTGTCTGTCTGCAAAGTCGAAACATACAGCAAATTTTCCTCTTTGGCATACCAGATTAACCTGTCTTCGACGTTCTTTCTCGCGTCGTATAGACCATCGTATGCAGCTATGGTTTCGTCTTCCAGGTACCATTTGTAGAAAGGTTTGAATGGTGGATCTTCTTCGCCAATGTCTCTTACGACGATATCAACTTTGCCGGGGTTTTCGTTGCTCGGTTGGGAGAATAAATGCAGATTGACCGAGTCCTTGAAACGATGAGTACGCTCGCTGAATAATTCCCCAAGAGCTAGCTGGCTCACCCTTTTCAAGTACCCGATTTCCTCGCGCGCGCCAAAGTTGGGAAACTTTGTCTTTTTCTCTGACACCCGCTTCAAAATTGCGGGTACACGCTTATTGTTGACTTCAAAGCCATCAATGATCTTGAAGGAATCGGAATAATAGCCTTGATCCTCGAGAGGGTCGACAGTGTAACTTGTCCCGTTGAGTTCCACCTTTTGTGTTGTGAGTGGTATACGGCGTCGTGCAAACCTTGATGAAAGAGACTGAGGAGTGGATAGCTCTGTGGTGGGACTTTGAAGGGGATCAGTCACTGGCACATAATGGCTGGGAGGGGACGCACTACAGTGCATATCCCGGCACTTTGATGGCCAGGATACAAAAAAAGGTAATGCGCCTGATCTGGGTAGACATAGTGTGTTAGGAGATCCATCCAATAAACCTGCATGATCCTTTTATGTTGAGCTTGTTTCTCTGCTCTTCCCAGAAAGGATTCTTATCTGCACACTGTGCACTGACATTGACTAGCCATAGAGGGACACCTACGCCAGCGCATTAACACAGCAAATGTTATGGAATGCCTAACTGTCATGCTCTTGCCGGGGGTGATCCGGTGATGGCTACATCATTTATAAGCAGGACTCCATCAAACCGCTCAAATATTAACTAAATATATATGAATTTTGAAAAATAAATATATAATTACACTAGCAGGGCGTCCGCCACCCGACGCTCCTCCTCCTCAGAGTTGTCGTCCTCCTCATCAGTAAATACATCCACTTCTACATCAATAAAGTCACCTTCCTCAGGATCTGGACCTGCATAAGGTCCTAGACCACCATTGATTCCACCTTCATAGAAACCCTCAGGGTCTTCTGCAAGTGGTGTGAGCGCGTACAGCTCAGCTAGTCTTTGTCGGTCCTCTAGAGTCTCCTCAGCCTCTTCATAGCCCATGAGAGCCTCCTCAACCTCTGTGCCCTCCATGCGTTCTAAGAGTGTCATATAAACAACCCAAACATTGTCACGGCGGACCTCGGGCCGACCCAAATCCTCGTAGTGATGAGTAATGAGGCGCTCAAACTCCGGAGGAACCAGGACAAAGGTAGGATGATCGGGAGGCGCCCAAGCTGTCTCAACCTCCTTGAGATATTCAGAGTCTGGACTGATAGGTATCTAAAAGAATTAGTGCTTAGAGATAGAATAATAGAAAATGGCTAGAAATATACCTTGAAGTTGTAGCAATAATATTCTTCAGAGAATTCATCGATGTCGTCTGGGCAGCCACCTTGAGGTAAAATCTTTTCCTTTTGGTAGCGCTTTCTAGTAGCATTAAAGCTCTTGGTGTAAGCATCGAGCTCCGCTTGGAGCCAGGGAATAACTATCCACTTGAAGACGTTGCTGTATACACAGATTTAGTAAGATATTCTTTTATTCAGGCTAGAAAAAGCTGACGTACTATTGAAGGGGATCGAACCGGTCATACCGAATAGCCTCTATACTTTGTGGAGCACTTAGGATATCTTCAAAGCCTGGAGTGAAGCGCCGGCGCAAATTAGACCAAAATATCTCTGGGGGAATATTTTTCTTCTCCCGGCGCCAGCGATGTTGAATAGTACCCTGTAGATCAGGGTCTAGTCGGTGGCGCAGATAGGTATGACCTTTGGCGAATCCCCAGTTTTCCATGCCAGGATCACTCTGAGAACAGAGAGGTATATCTAGAATTTTATCAGTGTCAGCATTTAATTGGGTAAATGGAGAGACTGATGCGCACATCCTAGCCGGCGGACTGCCTCTAAGTAATAGCTCAGGATTAGGCGGGGATTACTATTGCCCCACCATACCTTGCACCATTTTACCTGTCCAGAAAAAGGATCCAAACACATATGAAGTGCAAGACCGTACTGCTTCCACTTGTCGTGTTGGTCACAACACCACAGGTCGTTACAACCTGCTGCCTAGAAGCGTTTGCGACGAAGCCTTCCCTTGCGCCTCTGACGAAGCAGGTCTGGCTCATAGGTGCGCATCCAATCCCAAACTACTCTCCTGCATATTATTAACCCAGTGAATAAAAATTAGAAAAATAGAAGTTCTTACCTAGGAGCCTTCTTCCCACGCTCATGAAAGAGTAGACGTAGCATATCCTGGATGCCGGCCTGAGGGTATTGTTGGCGGAGCGACAACATGTCTTCATGAATAGAGTTAATATCATGATCTAAATAGTGCAGTTAGTCGTAGGCGTGAAAGAGAAATTCCAATAGAGACTTACTTTGTTGTCGGGTATTCAAGAGCAGCAGAGATGCCCGTATCTGGCGATAGCGCGTTTTACTATGAACAGAGTTAGTGTATACCATAAATAGAACTAATCTCATTGACTTACCCTAAGCCATATACGTTGGTGTCGTAATGAGATTTGAGTCGCTCAAGAATTTGATCCTCTGTCAGGTGCTTGCGTTTCCATAGTTCACGTATAGGACCCTCAATCAAGGACAAAGGGGCTAGTGAAGACAATCAATCCTTTGAAGTTGATCTTGAAACATAGAGACAACTTACGATTGCGCTTATGATGTCCTCCTGCCATAGTTCTAGTAGACCGGAGACAGATAGTAAACTGATAGAAAGAGAGAAAATGTGGATAGAGGACGTCTTCACAATACGTCTATCTTATATAGGCTCTTACAGGAAAGTCTAGAAAGTAATGGTTTTGAATGCCAAGTCCATTACTCACTCTCAGCGGAGAAGAACTTGCCAACTCTATTGGATAATTTGGGCGGTTCGGCGAAAAACGCCACTTTCCAGGCTGGCTTCAGGCGGGCATTAAGCCGTGTGAATCAGGCACCAACACATGTTGCGCTGAAATTAGACTCCACACTCTCAACACACTGCCTTGACTCAGGCGCTGTATTGTCTGGACTTCTCGATTTTTAATTTCTCAATAATCCTCATGGTCTAACATGCCTTCAGTGTGTGTTTTCTATGAAATGCGCAGTCCACGATGACACTAAAAAAATCTTGGCCACTCTCTCAACCGCGAGATTTCCCGAAACTAAGAGTGGACCAATGAAATCGATATGGCCTCATGTCTACAACATAGTGCTTATAAGAGACTGGTTTTTCACTCAATAAATCTTGTGGTCCCGCTCTCTCTAATCTCTATCTATGGCTTCCTCTTCTGCTGCCTTCACTAGCGACGTCCGAGCCACAGAGGCATTTCCCTGTGGTCGCACCGCCTGCTCCGTACTGATCCAAGTCGGACAGAGCTTCTCCTACGTTGGCAACTCAACTCATGCTCGACGAGTCTGTTTGGACTGCGCGGCTCACTACCAGAAAAAGGAGCAGGCTCGTCTAAGTAAGCCTTATTTTATTCTATTATCTCAACTTGTATTAAACGTTGTCTAGCTGTGAGCAAGACGGAGGCACAAGAGGCTAATTTCTTCACCGCAGTCCGAAGCTCAGACCCTATGGGACCACCACCCTTGCCTTCACATCGCCGAGGACCCTCAGCACAGGGCTTTACCTCTAGTCAACCTTATTCTCGTATTCAGGTAAACCAGCGGCCCGATGTTCCGAACATTAACAGTATGATAGCTGGTTCCTTTCACAAGCGTGAGTGTTATTACCTTTAATTCCTATATTACTTGAGCTCACTATTCATATCCAGAAACTCATGCTCAGTATAAGGAGAAGGTGGTTCCTCTCAGCGCCGCCGCCGGTAGTGTTGCTGGCCCCCGTGTTACCTTGAACGTCCCAGCTGCCTCTCACCATGTTATGGCGCGCCCCCGTGCCAACGGTTTCAAGATTCAAGAAGGCTATACTAGCGCACATGCACATCACAGTTCTCAGCTCCGCAAGTGGGAGCAGGCCACCGACGCTCACAAGCCCGGCAGAGATGTCATCCCAGCTACACTGCTAGTTGCGCACTGCACTGTGGGATCTTCTCAGCTGACTGAACTTCCGGTGAGATGTCCTGTCCTATTTCTTTTCTTAGAAATGACTCTAATGCCTTGAAATTAGAATATGAGTCAGGCTTTTCGAGAGGTTGACGCTCGGATAGAGCTCAGTGAACTTTGCACTCTATGTCTTGCTATCGTCGAACAGCAGCTGGAGCTACATGCAGCAGGCTTTAACTTACCTCTTGGGGCTAGGTTCGACTGGATTACGTCTCTGTTCAAGATCAGAGATATCACGATCCACAAGAACAAGCAAGTGGGTAGTGGCGTTGACCTGCGTGGCCCAACTGTCCAATCATATGATATCTTTAATCCTTATCTGTTGACCTACGGGGAGTTCAAAGCATCAGGGAAGAAAGGTATTGATGGTGCCCACTGGAAGCCCAAGAACAAGGTGGTCATTCGCGTTGAGATTCCCGCCGACCAGTGGGATGCTTATCTAGACTGGATAGAGGATCAGGAGGTATGTTTAACCATATCTATTACTTTCCCTTCTATACTAACAGGATCTATTAGAAGGAGTTCGCCCGGATTGCCAAAGAACAACAAGCGGCGAAAGCTGCACAACCTATGATTCCCGAGGCTACCAACTCTACAAGGTCCACGTACTCAGTGCAATCTACTGGACCATCCCCTCCTGTATCCTCTTCCAGTTCTTCTAGCTATCCTAATAGCATGGAAGAGAGTGCACGCAAGAGAGATCGCTCGGTGAGTATTCTCTTTACCCTAAAATGAGACCCTCAACTAATAATTGTATTAGGCCTCCATGACCTCTCCACCACGCCTGGTCAAGCGCGTGGTCTCCTGGACTTCCCCTAAGACCAACGCCATCAAAGAGGCTTTAGCCCAAGGAGGCTTAGTCAACTCAGTATCCGGTAGTAAGTATTTCCAAGATCTTTCAGCAGGTTATGGCTTACACATCTTTCCTAGCCTATCTCACTAGTTACAGTGGTCATCTGGCTCTCGTCCCGTTCTTGGACATATACGGTGTTCTTAACGACGCCACATTGTTAAGCTACCGCCCGGATAACTACTGGATCTCTGCCATGTGTTCCCTGCAGGCCGACCTGCGCACAGAAAAGTCTATAGGATTTGGAGCCTTCAAGACCGCTCATCCTGCTACCTTAGGTCTCCAGACTGCGATCACCCAAGAACTCTTAAATCAACATCCTGGTCTAGGGCAGTTGCTCCGAGGTGCAGTGGTACTCAAACAGTTCTATGAGGATAATCAGTTAGTACAATCGGTTCTTTCTCATCTCAAACTTTCAACTTTTTACAGGACACGCCGTGCTCGCTTTAGCGGTATCACTGAGTTGAAGAAGGTTGTAGCTGATATCAACACTCACTACTGGGCTTGCCTTGTCCTAAGTGCCAGCTATGACTACATTGATCTCATCTGCTCCGACTCCAGTAAGTCTTTGACAAATCGGACTCTGTGTAAACTAACTGTTAGCTAGAATGGCCCGAGCCCCCAGCTACCCTCCCTCGATTGCGCTACATCCAGGCTGCTGTTTTCTCTAGCAGTAAGCTTGGAGGCAAACTTGGCAGGGAACAGGTTGTTGACCGCTCCTTTGTCATCGAGGAGCGTATCCCAGTACCCGAAGGTGCTGAGTTTGTCAAGTATATTCACAACGGTAACCCGAAAGTGTCACTCCCTGAGGACGACAGTGATTTCCCCAAGGCTATCTTCCTGTCTGCATTGCAGCATTTGCAGTACGAGAAGTTTCACCGCATGGTCTTCATTTCAGACTTTCAAGGCTACGGGAATCTCCTGACGGACGCACAAATCATGACTTCACCGTAAGTTCACCTTTTCAAAAGGTCGCTTCTGTATTAATTAATTGTGTTAGAAACCTGCGTGCAGATGGGAATACTCAGCTCTTTGGAGATGGGAATGTGGATACCGCCTTCAAAGAGTTTCCTAAAGAGCATTCTTGCAATCCTTGGTGTAAATGGCTAGGTCTCGGAGTCTTCAAGTTCAGCGACGGGAACGACCACCCGGAGGAATCCGTGCTGCGAAAGCCAGCATCTGTTGCTCATAGTTATCATACATAAAGTTTCTATACTAGACCCTTGGCGAACGACACAACAGTCTTTACTCTACTCTACTAAGCCTACTTTTAATAGTTCAATTTGTTTTTTCCCTCGGACTTGGTCCGTGCCCTGCCATCAACCACGTTGTCGGTAATATATAGTCGCCTTCTGGCCCCCAATTCCTTTCCATTACCCTCATCAAGATGCCTCTTATTAGTGACAACGGTCGCGAAAATATCCCAGTGGCGCAGGTGGTAGCCCTCCAAGCAGCTTTGTAGGTGTCTCTCTTTTCTTTTCTTTCAAGATATTAAGAGTATTCTAGTAGAAACCCCAACATGATCCTTCGTCGCCCCCGTCGGGGGCCTTCTAACATCCAGATGGAGCTTATGTGGCGTACCATCCAGATTGAGCGCATTTGGCGCACTCGGTTTCAGTAAGATCTTGCTGTACTTGTCATCAATGCCGTCTTACTCTCTTTATAGTTCTAACTGGAGATTACAAAATTACCTATACGTTACTCTAGATCTTGACCAGTCGGACAACGAGGAGTAGAAAGTAACTGGGATTAGTATTAGAACAAGGATCATATTGTATGCGAAATGAAAGAAAGTAAAGACTGTGGGTATTGGGTATCAAGTGCGACCGAGAGATCTACTCTGTAGGGAGGGTCAACCTTCTGTCTCCATGTCTGAGCCCAACTCTGAGCCAGAGTCAGAGTCTGGCGCTTCGGGGTCCCGCCAGAAGTACCTAGCGGCGTCGTATTCTGGACCTGGAGTACGGATGACCCAGCCGTCCGGAGACCGGTAGGGTGGGAGCTCTGGGTGATCGCGAACCTAAGAGAGGTTCAAGGTTAGAACTGAGAAGAACTCCCAAAGAAAGGTGGCTCTTACCGGTGGGGGGCAATTACACTGATCAGTGCCACGGTCCCTTCGGACACGGTTTGACTTCCAGAAAGCGAGGTCAGGGTGACTTTTGTAAAAGTCCTGGCGCCAGGATGCTGAAGTAAGGTTTAGACCACCGGACGATGTTTCATGAAATATTACACTCACTGATAAATGTGTCCGAGAAGTAGACTGTTTGTCCTTGGGCCAGCGCATGCGAGTCCTTGTAGCCCGCGCGCGCCAGATACACGTTGATCTTCTGCACAGCCTGCAGGACGTTAGGATCCGATGTTTCTTCCAGATTAGCCTCGCTGTAAGGAACTGTTACTAACGAGTTCAGTAGGTAGTAGGAGAACGGCGCGCACCTGTTAAAACAAGGGCAGTAATCATACCACTTGACCCATAGAGTGCCCGACAGGTGGTTCTTCCTATCCTTGGGAGCACCGCGATAACGTTCGCCGCTTCCCTCGATAGCCACTGGAGCTTCTGCTGACTTGTTAGCTCTTATCCACTCCATGACCAAGGGAAAGACGTACCCCAGTCAAAATCGAGGCCGGCGTCGTCGTACTTCGCACCAAGTTGGGGGAAGGTGAATCTTCCAATGTCCTCGTTGTTCTGGTCGACGTCGAACCCCTCCCAAGGCCAGTCTTTGAAGGAGCGCTGTGGTTCCACCGGAGAAGATGGTCGCGATGACACCGACATGACAGAAACGACAGTGGGGGTAGCAGTGGTGGTGAGAAAGATAGTTGTGGGCACCTCATGTTGGTGGTGAGGACACAGGATGTATCCGGACTCGAGTCTCGGCCACGCTTAGGGTCATGTGATCGCTTAGCGCCGGCCGATCGTCGATCGTTTACTCTCTCCTCTCACCTCCACTATAAAACCCCCCACCGACGTTTCTCTGGCTCTTCGAGCCAACATCCCCGATGCGAGGGGTGCGTGGCAGGCCTCATCTGCCTGTCCTGCGGCTCCCTCCGTTCCCTGCTCTTACCCTCACCGTCCGTACCGACGCTCTCCCCCCATCTCACATTTTTTCTGTCCGGCGCGACTTCGTTTGGAGTTGACGGAGTACCAGGTGCGCTGAGACGCTTCCTCTCTCTCACGTTTATTTACCTGTTTTAGGTCGTCCAAATTTACCCGAACGACGCTCTAACGAACGCCCCTCTTTTCGTTATGACTCTGCCGTCCCCCCCCACACGAATTCCGTGATGAGTCCTCTGCCTGTATCAACCCATCCTTGTCCTGGCCCGTCGTGAGACGCGCCCCCCCCCCCTGGAAACGACGATGCGGGACGCACCCACCGCCCCGCTCCAGACGCGCGCTGTATACCCCCCCCCTATCGCTTCTACTTGCCGTCACGACACGACTCTCTATTTTGTTTTATGTAATCGTGCAAAGCCTTTGGTCTTTCCCAGTCGACCGTCAACCCATATCTCCCAATAACACTCACGTTCCTTTCTACCATCCTCAAGCCCCCGGCGTCGAGAGATGTGCTGGAACGGGACGTCCCGTGGGAGGATATGGTCCACCTCTTCTCCACTGTAACCCAATCTCCCTCTTCAACCCTATGTGCGTCCTATTCTACCGTCACCGTTCGCTTGCCTACTGACCATGAGCCTAGACATCTACCCCATCGACTACGGCGTCTAGCGCGGCACTACGGCCAACACTGTTCTGACGAACGGCTCGTCGGTATACCGACGTGGCCTACGTGCCCTTAGACGCGAATTAAGTGAGCGTTCCCTCTCCTTCCTGTTATCTTTTACTAACCTGGATATCCTCAGTAAGCGCCCGAGCCGTAGGACGCCGTCGACGAATTTCTCTATCCGCGAAATGCTGGGTAGGCGTCTTCTTGGTGAGTTACCTACTGCTTTGCCCCCAAGATTGACGTTTCGCTAACGTCTAGGGCTACGTTAGCTGTCGCAACGTTGCTTTAATACCCCTCACCTCCAAATACTGTCCCCCTACGGATGCGGATAGCTGGAACGGAGACTGCGTATATCCCGCACTGGCTCTTTTACCTCCGAAAATATCTCCGGGCTCTCATGAACACGCCCAACCCCCTCTCTTCCCTAAGACCACCGACTACCGCAGCAGCCGCCCATTCGCTCTGTGACGAGTCCCCGTCCCCAGTCCCTAGCCCACGTTGACGACTCCCCACCTCCCATTGATCCCGGCACGGGTCTTCGAAATCCAGCCTGAAAAAGAACGCTGGCAACACATCGCGCGAGATTGGTCTGGATCGGGTTTTGACTGACCTGCCTGGAACCGGTAAACTGCACCACCGTCTGAGTCTTCTTCGTCGGATACCGCAGGGGAGGAGATGCGCGGCGTATATCGTTTTGTACGTCCTTCCTCTCGCCGATGTTTCTATGTTAACGTGAGGTCTCTACCCAGTGCGCGACACTCGCCGAACGACGACGACTTACGACCTCGATTCCCTCACTGCTTTTCCTTTCCCAGGAAGACCAATTAACCACGACGACGAAGACGAAGACGCCCGTGGAGACGCCAGCGGCACGTCAAGCGAGCGTGGGGCGCTGAGCCTGGGTTTACTTGTTGCCGAGCAGATGTGCCGCTATTTAAACACTCACTAGAGCTACTACATCGCTTCAATCTTCTTCACTCCTCTTCGTCGCACCTAAACCTTCGCCTACCTACTGTAACCGCTGTAATCAGTAGGCCGTCCGAGGACGGTGGATATATATATCATGTGATCTTACCACCTCTTATCGTCCTACCATCATCTCACCGTCGTTATGAGCGCCGCCGCCGCATCTGCTGTGTTGCACAATCCCCTCGACGGCGAATCCACCTTCTTCGCGTTTGAAATACCCACCGATGTGCCTTCTACTCTCAACAAAATCCTTCCCTCAAACTGTGCCAATTTCCTTGCATCGACTTTCGTAGCTCCCACTCCGGACCGATTAGAGCACCTCCGGCAGAGTCTGATGGAGCGTTGGGCGCAGGAAATCAACTACCAATACCTTGCGATCTTCTGGTACTACCGAACTCTGGGACTTCCCTACGATATGACCGGGGTTTACTTTCTAGACGCCGTCGATCTCTTTGTCGATCTTTATTTGCGACGCTCTATCCACCAAACCCCTGTACCCGAAATACAAGCCACACTGGAGAAATATCGTCTGCGAAGCACTCTAGCGGTAAGACGTGTACGTTCAGTTAGCCCGCTAGCTGACTTTTTACTCCTATTGCAGCAAGAGTCCCTGGCCCGACAAAGCCGTATCCAGCGACAACCCATGCATGCTTTGAGCCTTTTGGCGGAAGACGAGGACGACGATAAGGGGGGGAGTGAGAGCGATTGGGAGCTGTCCAACGACTACTTGGAGTCTGAGTCCGAGTCGGGCGAGGAAGAGTCGGATGACGAGTACGTCCCGGAGGAGGAAGATAAACACCCTTCGCGCACGTCTCACACGGCGCTACCGGACACGTCGTCTTCCCCTCCGTCTAAACGACTTCGCCTGGATCCCACTCCAGAGATATCGGAGTTCGACTTCCTAACTTCACCTGAAGCCAGCCATTACGCTATTTGTGGAAAGTGGGTGGCGTCTTTCTGTCGGGTGCTACCAGGCTTAGAGGAAATCGCGCGGCAGTACTTGAAGACAGAGGTGCGGTTCACTTAGTTTAGTCTTATTTTATGTTCTGACTTGTTTAGACGTCCACCTTGGACTACGATACCCTCTGCTGTGGTCTTCGTCGTTCTTATCTGGGGGCGGGACTTAGGTACTCTAAACCCAACAACTTTTGTCAGGCCAAACGACGGGTAACGGGTTGGATTCTCAAGGGCATGAAATCCATACCGTCTGCCCGTCACCAGACTGGTGAATGGCGTCACGCGGTTTTCGTGAGTAGACGTTGCAATATCGTTTCCACTACCTTACCTTCTCTAGGACTCTGGTTTAGCGGCTGTCATGATGCTGGTCGGCGATCCTAGCTATGTGGTGGAACACGCAAAAACCCTTGACGGCGAGAACGACGTCGTGGACGTCTTTCGGTATCAGCGTCTCCAAGATAGCTTGACTGCACTCTTACTGAACTGGATGCCCGAATCGGTCAGCTCTTCTTGGACTCCCCGAAACGTTCTTTTTCAAGCTGTACCTTTTGACCAGAATCTGGTATGGTCTCTCAATCCTATCGTTATACGTTTCACTAAGTGATGAGCAGCACAATTCTGGGAAACGCATTGTCAAGCCTTCGGACTTCCGAAAGGCTCTCACGGACAATCCATGGCTCCTTCCCCGGGCGGCCATTCCGGAAACCGTGTTCTTTCTCCATTCTCTTGAGAATTTCCTTCGGATTTACGACTTATGGATAGGTCCAGCACTCCAGGCCGGAGGCTGGTACTTGGACTTAATAGGCAACGACGCGCGTAAACGAGGCAACTTCTACTCACGTTTCATCCAGTATTTGACGAAGGAGGTGGGTTCTAGATATCGACAAGGGGAGTACGACCATGCAAATGCACTAGAGGTTGTCTTCGCAAGAACGGTAGAGGCCAACGACACTGAGAAAGAGTTTGAGACGTATCTGCGACGCAACACTCTTAGTGAGGTGCGTTTTTTTCCCTTTCGTACTGGCGCCCTTTGCCTGAACTATGCTGATAGAAGGATCGGGCCAAGAGAGAGAAGGAAGGGGAAGTACTATACCCCCAGGTAGGTGAAACCTGTCTTCGAGATATATAGGCTAAAAATCCCCGGCGCAACAGATCCGAAGCTGCACTGGCTGCTGTGATAAACCGCCCGAGCACCAATGCACTCAGATCGTCTATGTGACACACCGTCCCAATACTGCAGAGATGGAGGGATGTGGCATTAGTCGGTGTCCGAAAAGACGGAAGACCCCTTCCGTTAGTCCTGACCTGTATGTTGCTTATTAAACCCTAACGAGACTTCTAGGGAACTTCGAAAGTGCACGATCCCGAGCTCCTCAACCTTCGAGCCATTCGTTCTGACCCTGCAATTATGGTGCGCTGCCAGCGGCAGATCTTCTATGTCGTGGACACCAACCACAACCACATTCCTATGTACTCGGAAAAAACCAAATCTGAGTTTGTAGAAGTCCCTGTCCTCGACGAAAAGGGAAAACTAAGTCATTGGAAGCATGAATATGTGGTACGCTTCTTCTGAACTTTTTTGAATCTATCTCAAGAGTGAAAATAGATGGATGGTATCTTCTTCGGGCCTTTCAGCGAGCGCATTTTAGAGAAGCAGCGTGCTCATGAAAGGAATATGCGATGTAGGTTGCTAGCTCTACTTCCTGTTTTATTTAACCGGTATCCAGATATGTCGCCCTTAAAACGGGGTGCCAAGTTTTCTAATTATGCTGCTGGCAAAATGTACGGAGGCGGCGCTGGAAGGCAAGGAAAAGGTGGCGCTCTTGGAGATGGATATTCCTACTACGCACGCATGGAAGCTCAAAGCATCAAAGGCATCCATATTCTCATGGATATTGCACAAGTGAGCTGCGAACTTCTGGGCATGAAAGACTTTACGACCAAATCACCCCAAGGATGCGTTCTTTTTAGAATGTGTGGCGTATTTCGCCTTTCGCGGCCTGTGGAAGAGAATTCGTGAGACGGTGAAAATGACCGATCATATAGGCATGTCCGGCTTGAATGTCTTTCGCTGTCATGACTACGTAGCCCCTCTTCATACCGACAAGGACACCTCCCGCGGTTTCTGCTGCACCATCCGCTGGCGGGGGATACGGGCGCTGGACGAGTTCGCTTTCTGCCAGCCAGAATGGGGTTACTATATCGCTACTGAAAGCAACTTATTCTGGTATGCCCCTCTATCCGTCCTTCTTTACGGATTGAATGGAGGTCTGATCCCTTTAAGGTCGTTCGACTCCCGCCACTTGCATGGAACCATGCTGCCCTCCTTGGACATGCCTTTGTCCCCATTGGATGGCGATCCCCTCGACACTATTGATCAGCATGTGCCTGGTGACGGTGGTTCACTCTCTACGCTGGCAAGGCGGCAGCCTAGCTCCCTAGTTGCCCCCGTTCAGGTACCCAAGCGCGCCAGTAGTGGATATCACCAGACAAACCCTGAAAAAAATGTGTCGGCTGCCCAGCGCTACGACCGAGCTGTGCGCTTGCGGCCAGATATTCATTCACTGTGGAGAAGACGAGCGGACTTGTAGCTGGGATCTGTGCACTTTATTATATTCTTCAGACTTCCATCAATGGACTAACTAACTAATTATCATGCTTCGTTTGTTGGAATGTTGCGAAGTGAGGCGGGACGGAAGGTGCCGGGCAGTAACTACGCCACAAGGGCAAAGACCTAGTAGAACACGTGGATTCCGCACTAAGTGTACTATGTACTAAAAAGGCATGAACAGTATCTGAGGTCCTGGCTCAGGGAAATGATCCGCCATCAACGGCAAGAGCATGACAGTCAGGCATTCCATAAAATGTCGATTTGTTGCCATCGTCAGTGGCTACTGAAGATGCAAGTTGCCTTGATATCCGAGTCAGATAACTACTGTGTATCGAGCCTGTGGGTGGGAAACGACGCTTCCATTCGTACCAAGAGCAGAAGACCTTGACGGGACGGAGGGAAAACCAGCGATGCGTCTAGGAAGATAGCGTAGCTGCGGCTACCATCTTCCATCTTGAAAATGAAACGGATGTGTTCATCTTTCCGTAGATGCTTTTGACAGCCAGAAGAAGATCGACTTGATACGTCAGTACACGGGAAGGATATAATGTGGCATACGCGTACCTTTCACGGAAGAAGACATACTGGCATGTCATATATTATCAGTGTGTGTAAGTCGATGTCATAGACGATATGATGCTGGATATTGCACTGCAAACGAATAGAAGAGGCGATGGCATCGATTTAGAGGTGGGAAGGAACGGATATTTGAAGGCTGGTCGGTGTTGTTGCAGTGCCAATAGCAACGCGAATGATGTTTCCATCTCGGAGCCGGGGCACATCGTCCTGCGTAATTTTCTGTGTTATCGCGTTCTTGTTGTATCAGTAGTCCGGTATTGCGCATGATGAACAGAGGAAAACCCTATTTTCGTTTTCATAGTAACATGGTGGTCATTGATCAGGAGATGATAATTTTCTCACGCAACTACTTATTCTACGACATGTAAGTAAAGAGGAGTTAGTATACAGTTAACGTAGTCCATTAGATACGGTGTTGGTTGCGGTCACTGGGTGTGCCATACATGTCCTTGAAGGAAGCCACACCCATCGAGATCGGCCGGAGGGGGGGAGAGCACGTCATGGAAACATCGTCAAAAGAGATATGGCTAGGCTTTCTGGGGGCCTGACTCTGGCTACGCCACCTAGGGAGTAAGCTCCCACCCGCCGAAAACGAACTAATTCGTATATAAATTAGAAATGGCGCAAGCCATCAGACGCTGAACAAACATACCTGATGGTATACGTCGTCTCAGACGATGAGTTACTCAATCTGAGACGGGATGCAACCGATCCAAAGATGGTGCTTAGAGCTTGACGATAGTTGGACCGCGCTTGCTGCGTGACGCCAAAAAGGGCGAAGAAGAGGAAGGCGGTGAACGGCATGAGCCAACGTGCGAGCTCGAAGAGAACGCGCACGCGGTAGTTGTTTTGCCACAGGGAAGCGGGAATAAGATAGACGAACCAGAAGTCTGCGTGTACGACTTCCCAGTTGGTGTAGGGCATTAAAGGGGATGTGGCGTTGAGATAAAGGATCCATGAGCAAACGGGGACGGTGAAGGCAATGTCAGCAGCGGCGATGGCCATGAGACGGAAGTAGCGGTTGCGGTTGAGACCAGCTCGAGTCTGCTGAATAATGTCGGTGAATGCGCTTTGGTGGGCTTTGAAGGCAATAATGCTTAGTGCTGCGCGTGCCGTCAGGTTAGGTTACAGAGACGGACGAGTGACATACTGCAGTATACGAATGAGACGCATCCCACCAAAATTGGAGGTACATTGTGCAACACTAGCATGACCCATGTGTTGTAGAGAGCGGGAGTACAACCGTAATTCTCGTATATGTTGAATCGATTGCCTTGATAGACGATAGCTATAACCAATATGAGCGTTGGACGAAAAATGATACAAGAGGTCAGCGCACCTAATGCAACATGTAGGAGAGGGATGCCCAAACAGATGAAGATATCACCTATCACCTCGCGCCGTCGCTGGAACAAGTTAGTGGTGATAAAGCGTGATTTCAGTCAGAAAGAAACATACATCTTTCGACACAATATTTACTCGTTCCACAGTCGCTATGTGGTACAATCGCCTATTTATACACAGAGAGCATAGTGGGATGGCAATATTCAAGGCAATGATGAAGCGTGTGGCTGACTCGTTTATCAGCAGTTTCTTGAGTTGACGGAGGATCTAAGCTCACAAATATCGCACCAGATAGGTGCAACGTTGAGAAAATTATCGTTCCATAGTATAGCGTTGATAAAGTAGTTTAGACAAGCGAGGCCAGCCCAGAGCATTAGTGCACAAGTTCCAACGTTCCACGCTGTATATCTGGTCACTCTTTGTTATCAAAAGGGCGTGAAACTCACCTTGAAGGTGCCAGGGAAGCGGTATCATGCACGCAAGAAAGCCAAGACACGAAAAGACAGAGAATATTATGTTGGATGGACTCATGATGGGTCACGGAATGATAAAAAGAGAGGAAATGGAAAAGACTGGCAAGGGGAGAGCTGGTGGTTCTACAGCGGTGTCCGAGCATACTTAAATGTGGCGATAAGACGTAATTGGAGAACAAGAAAATCCAGAAAAGGCAAGTGTTCATCGTTTCGTTTAAGGACCATCCTTTGAGGTGATACGAAATGGGATCAAGAACATAGATAGGCTAGTGTGAAGCATTTCGGAGTAAGCTGAGAGCAAATATTGCAGATTTTACTGTGGTGGTTACTGACAGTGCTGGGCTGCCGAGCTCTGGAACTTGAATCGCGTGGTCGACACGTGCGCGTTACAATCCATGGGCCAAAACCCGCTGAGCGAATCGACTCCCTTATAACGATGAACGCTCGAGCATCCAATAGGAATTTGACAGAGCTAGGAGCAAGTATTGATTTTAAAAAATCAACGCAATTACATGTGGCGCAAACAAAGGTAAACCTGTACTATCACATCAAGTAAGTAAGTAAGTAAATACTTAGTAGAGGCTTGTGTCCTCCCGCTTCCGCTTCCTGGGAGACGGTGAAGGAGTATTGAGCATCTCGTAATTTCCCCCGAT
This sequence comes from Flammulina velutipes, assembly GCA_011800155.1. Taxonomy (NCBI): domain Eukaryota; kingdom Fungi; phylum Basidiomycota; class Agaricomycetes; order Agaricales; family Physalacriaceae; genus Flammulina; species Flammulina velutipes. Next base: position 2,863,383 of record CM022372.1, on the reverse strand, counting down.
CTCGATTGGGGTGTAGGGCGGGAGTATTGGTCGCGGTTCCATTGGAGGTACGGGTATGTTTCTTGGCGGGCCTACACCAGCGGGAGGCGGAGAGATCATCATGCTCTCCATGACTGCGGACACTGTATCAACGTCTATGACTTCTGTGAGTGCCACGTAGTCCACCGGCACCGCCGATGCCAACTTCAAGTTCACGTATTCATTGAACGCCTGTTCTTTCTGTAATTGTGCAACAACAGCGCGGAGATTGTTCACAATAGATATGTACGTCCCTGATGCATATGATCAGCCCCAATGAAGAGGTAGAGATGACTGGAATTTACGTTGCGTCTCTCGTAGTCGCATGCGCCCGACGTCGAACAGGGGCGGAAAATATGCAATACCTTCCTCGGAGCTTGTGGCATGAAAGCCATGCATGATGCTAACAGATCTTTCATAATCTTCGGGGCTCATCCGCCACTCGGCCTTGGAAGTCACGTCCATTCGTGCGCCAGGTTTTAGAGGCTGCGGGTTGAACAACTCGTCTGGAAGGCCAGCGTGAGGAAGATCTGGTATGACGGTGTTGCTGATGCTTTGCGAGTGACCTACAGGTCTCTGAATCATCGTCGGGGAGGAAGTGGGGATCCAGGACAATTTTGAGCCTTTTATCGCACTGCAGCCATTGTTCATGATCAGGACATTGATTGAGCCTTTGTCGTTGAGGATTATGTGACAGCATAATAATACAAAGGGAGTAGATCTAGGGCATGCGTTACAGTTGTCGTGAGATAAGAATACATACATATTTGGTTGCAATCAGGTTTACAATCGCTTGACAGTCAAGACCGCCACACGCCCGTCTTGTTCGATGCCGTGGTTGACGCCTGGAAGAATGGTGAGATGAGAAGATGTAATGTTGGCATTCGTTCGCACCATCGCTCCCAGCTTGGAGAAGATCTTCTCTCCACTCAAGGTCGGCGGCCCACCACATGCCTTTCCACCTGGTGCCGGACGTAGCTCGTTCAACAAGCCAGTCGCGTCCGAGATTGTATCCATTGGGAACAATCTTGTGGTTCCGCCTTGAGTCTTTCTCCCGAGAGGCACTGTGTATCGCTTAGCTATGTATCATAACGGAAGGTAGGACATACCCTATGAACCATGCACCCGTGTTGGCGTCTGAGCCGTTCTGGTGCCAGGCTCTGAAATGATTTCCGCCAGCTAGGCTCTCCCAGCACGTCCCCCAGACGGGAAAGTAGTACTGGCGAGCAAGGAATTCTTCGTCCTTGCGACCGTCGCCGTCTCCAAGATGGGCTTGATGTATGTCTCCGTAGTGGAGACCTAAGCATTCCTCAGAGAATCCAATGGACCTAAGGTAGGTCAGCGCCAGCAGAGAAGCGTGAAGGCGGTACTTACTTTGCGTAGTAGTGGAATCCAGTTTCTGTGAGGATGAATGGGTCTGACCGCGCTGAGATAATGACATTCAAAGGCTCGCCGAGGTCTGGAGTTGTAAACTGATGCTCGTTAGCAGGCATTGGGATGGAAATTATCTGCAGCCTCACATCAAGTAGACGACCGCCGTTGATGCGTGGATCTACAAAGTCCACCCTGCTATCATCGATGGACGCCAAAAATGGCTGCTGCTGAACGGGCGACGCAGCGACGAGCAGCGCAGCGATAGCAACGAAGAAAACGGAGAAATGGTCGAGCATCGCTGCAGACACCCGACCGAGGTGGTGGTGGTAGAAGGGAAAGGTAGGTGCTTACCACGTGCAGCGTCGCGATCATCCTTCCTCTTTACGTTACTTACTTACCTACCACCACCATCACCACTATGGATGGCCCGCAACCACAAAACTTTCGCAGCTTGCTGCACGTCGACGACGACGACGGCGACACTGCTTCCCAGCGCTCCATCTCCTTGTCGTCGCCAATGACTTCGCCAAGAGCATCCACGCACAGCGTCGACCTCGACAACGCATACGCCCAGGACGTTATTCTCCCCGACGACCCCCATTCGAAACGAGTATCCAAGCCGTACACACTGGACACTGATTTGAGCTCAGAAACGGACGATATGAGCCTGTACAACCGCGACAACCATGAAAGTCCCAATACCTCTGCTCCGCCGTCTGTCTTTGAGGAGCCAAAGACAATGAGCTACCCTCCACCGGCACACGATACCGAATCTCTGGCAGAGTCCTTCACGTCTGTGTCTTCAAGAAAAGCACGGCCGGAATCAATGCTGGTGCTTCCACCCGTAGGGCGCCTCATCCTGGGCGTTGCTCTGATAGACTTCAACCATTTAGTGCGTCTGTGTTGGTGTCTTTGTTTCTTTTCTGATTCATGGTCAGGTTGGCCCACGGATCGAATGGTCGAAAGGCGATATATTTGACGACGAGGAGGTTGCCAAAATTATCCCGTTTCTTGCACTGCCTGACGGAGCTCATCTTGTCCGCCGCCTTCTCTCCCTCTACGCGCCTCTTCTCATTCTTTACAGAGCTCTGAAGACTACTCATACTTCCATCTTGTTCCATCCGGCCCCAATCCCACCACCGTTTTCGGCATATCGTGAGCAGTTTACAGCAGTCTATCTCTGAAAGTGTACCAATTCGAATCTAGATGTAATCAGCAATTAGCTGCCTCGCTGCTCCTAGTCAAGATGCCCGATGTTACTCGATCTACGGTACAGAAAGCTGTCGTTGTTCTCGCCTCAAAGCCGGTCTTTGGGCCCATACGCGACAAGCTTGGCGTGGTAACCACCGCGTTGTTTCAGCAAAGGCGCGTCTATCAGCTTCAACGGTACAATTTGACTCGCTAATACCTCCGCAGAGATTTCACCCAAACGCAGATACTGGATGACTTCGAAGCAGCATTGGAGCCGTCGCTACGCGGACAGCTCACCGAGAGCGGATTATACATGGGTTCGTTTCGTTTATTTTCCAAAGTTTTACCTACTCATATGGTTACAGGAACTAGTTTGTGAGTAAACGCGACTTCTCATAGACCTATCTCATAAAAGTATAGGCGAGAGTTAGTACACGCCTTCCGGCAACGGACCCTCATATTGGTCAAAGCTCTAATACTCCAGAAGCGGGTTGGTTTAGTGTCCTTCAAACTGGAAGTTAGCTCATTCTACTTAAGATTATGTTCTACGGACATCCCGTCGAGCGTTTATGCACATACCAGTATTCATTAGTGTCCCTTTTACCTGGTTGGTGATACTCACATTTTGCTTCCTCCTCTGCTGACCATACCTTAGGCTTACTACAAGCACTCGATGACTCTGGTTCCCCTCCTTTGGCTTCGCGCGCACTTACTCTCAGCCGACCGACTGAACTACGCACGTCAGATCGCAAGAGTATGATGGCTTATACCGGATTACCGCTAGATATCTTCGGAAAAGACGCCTTTTTCCAACCGTACTTGCCATTGCAACAAATGGATATGTTAAAGGAAACTAAGAGCTGGCTTTGTGGCAGCACAAACACCATCGTGACGCAACATTCCGGCATCGACTTACTTGTCAACGTGCGTATCTAGGCTCTTTTCTTGCACGGTTTGTTTACCTGTCTGTCCAGACCGAAACTGGGGTGTTTGAATTCCGTGATCCTACGTTGGAGCGTTCGGCGGGTCTGACTGCGGCAGATAGGAAATGGATGGATGATATTGTGACTGACGTGAATGAGGGCTGGAACGAGGAGGATCCTACACAACCTGCGTCCATTCAGTACGCTCTTCCTTCGGGCCTAGTCTTCGAAGAGAGACAAGCTAACTGTTCTCTAGATTCAAGGGAAGCGACGACTATCTACGGGAGAAGGTACGTTCCTGGCATTATTACGGCCTGGACTTACACCCGTTACTTCAGTTCGAGGAGTACATAACAGCAGCGCTCGCAACAGTACGATATCGAGATTTCATGGCCAAGGGAGAAGGTAGCGGGGTGATCATTACCGGTGGGACCGGTTCGTCATCTCCTTGGGAAGGTAATGCACATTGCTTATATGCTAAATAGGCGGTGACGCGACCTCTACGGAAGATTTTAATCCTCTCTGGATCTCAGAGTTCAAGCATACAAACGCTTACGAAGTATGGGAGCGAACGACAGACCCAATGCTATTTGATATCGTCGAGCCACGGTAAGTATCCTTGTTTGGAACAATGAGATTTTCTCATCAATTCATTCTCAGGCATCCCTGCAATGAAAAAGTGTCCGTTGTCGCTGATATCGGCCTTCGTTTGCATGAAGGGATCCAGGAACTGAAGCTGGAACAGCAACTAGCGCCTGCGCGGGAAGCGGTAGCACGAACTGTCGCAGCTGGGTCGGCCAATTTCTTCAAAGCGGTGGAAGGTGTGAAGGGAAGATGGATGCAGCGCTCTCCTTCAAATTCGTCAACGCCCGATAGCCCACCCGTGGAAGTCACCAAAGCTGATCTGGAACCAGCGCCTCCTCCGACTGCAAAACCTTTCCTCTTAACGAGGCAGACTACGCGGGACTCTGTGGGGTCGCAGACGCAGACGGCGTCTCCACGCCAGACGTTTGCGTCTTGGGGAGCGGGGCTTGGAGCGTTCGTGTCCTCGCGTGCACCGAAGTTCTCGGGTGCCAAAGGGGACGTGCAACCCGCAACCATAGCTACTTCTACGGCTCCTAGTCCAGGCCCTAGTCCTACTCCCGCTCCACAACCAACGACCGTTCGCGAGCAGGAATCACCTGGTATGGCTCTATGAGTACAGTTGTACCGTCTTTCTTGCTTATTGGGGCTTGGGTTGCATATTCTATGTTTGAGACGACGGTAGTTCGTGTCTCCTAATGACCCTTTACCCTTCTATATCATTATGAGCATGACTTTTCCTTGTATCGAACTTGTCCAGATCCCTGTTGTGTTGGAAAGACACTACAGTGTTAGGAAAACGACGGCAGGTGCAAACTGCCGCCTCTTGATAAGCGGGGCGGCAAAACGGCAAACATCATTCGACGCATGCATGTCGCAATGTTACAACCACTACTTATCTCTTCCTCGCGCGACGTTGTAGGGGAAGGATGTCTGTACCAACATTTACACTGAATGATGGAAACAAGGCGGGTGGTCTATAGGATTTCTGGTGTTTACTGACAAGTAAATGTTGTATAGATTCCTGTTCTCGCGTATGGGACCGGTTCGGTCTGGAAATTCACAGATGTAGTTCCATACGTTGAGCAAGCCCTCGAGGCTGGTTTCAACCATCTTGACACTGCTGCCTGTAAGTTCTCTTTCACCACCCGGCCTCAGTTGTCTAACGAGGATTCGATAGTCTATCAAACGGAACAGGGCGTCGGGAAAGGTGTGAAGGAAAGTGGACTAGACCGCAATGAGCTTTATATTACCACCAAATTTGGTGGACGTGGGAAGGACATTGCGAAAGAGATCCATGTCAGCTTAGAGAATGTAAGTCTTTCTGACTAGGAATGAGAACTTCTCAAACTTTTGACATAGCTCGGCGTTAAGAACGTGGACCTTTATCTCATTCATTCTCCTACTGCCATTGCGAGTGACGTTGAAGGTGCATGGACCAAGATGGAGCAGGTGAAGAAGGACGGTTATGCCAAGTACGAGAAATCGACGCTTCCGTCACATGCACCGAATTAACAGATTTGTAGGAGTATCGGCGTCAGTAACTTTAAAGTGGACACGCTAGAGGCCATACTCAAGACTGCCAGAATCCCGCCAGCTGTCAATCAAGTGAGTCAGTCCTTTTCGGCTTGAGGTTCTCTTTATAGTCGGCAACATAGATCCAACTCCATCCATACAACTATGAAGAGATGAAACCAACAATCGAGTTTAGCAAGAAGCACGGTATCGTAATAGAGGCTTACAGCAGTTTAGCGTCAGTTTTTCCGCTCTATTGACTTCTGAGTGGACACGGCTGATCCTTTGTTAGCCCGATAACCAAGCTGCCTGGTGGTCCCGTTGATGCTGTTATTGAATCTATCTCCAAGAAGAACAAGAGTACGCCTGCCCAGGTCCTTCAGCAATGGGTTCTGAGCAAAGATATTGTCATTGTCACGTAGGCCTTCGAGATCCGTTCTCTGTGTCTTCCTCTGATGATGCTTCATCTAGAACGAGCTCGAGAAGGGAACGCCTCAAGGAGTATCTGTCGGTGTTGGATTTGTGTAAGCCAGTGTGTTTCAATTCCGACCGTCGCTCATTCGTCGGATCCGTAGCTCCTCTATCGAAAGAAGATATCCAATCCATCGAAGCTGCCGGCGCCAAGGGTGCGCCCACAGTGAAAGGTACTGTGTATCTAGCGAAACTAGCCCAAAGGAAGTGGCGCCCGGTGCTTTTGGCGACGCTCTTGCTATCGATACTCCTCATCATGTGGATACGCGGATCTGTAGTCTACCTGGTCCGGGGCATATAGCGGATAACAGTAAAGATTGTGAGGGTTCTCGCTTCCACGATTACATGTACTTCGTCTTGCATGCTCGTAGAGAGGGTAATACTAATAGAATCCATGGTCTCGTTGAAGGCGTTGAGCATCCCATCGGAGTTACAAGGTGTACCCTCTGAACGTTTATGATTTTTTGACGTTCCATTGGCCTTACGGATCTGATAGAAAATTTGTGACGCCTTTTAAGCTTCCGATGACCGGTCAAGTCTGAATGTGAGTCCACGGCATTGGATGGGTCGGACATGGCGAGACTACCGATCTTACTCTCGCTATGTTCTTCCTGTCGCGGAGCCTGTTAGGAGGACTCTCGGAACGTTGTAAATGTGTGCAATCAATCTTGTTCCCAACATTCAGATTGAAGCTATGTCATATGGTCCACTCTGCTCTCATCGAAGTCGCATATGCTTCAGGGCCGCATGGCTTGGTTCCTTGCGTCCGATAACCAGGCCAGGAAGCAGGATGATATAAAGTCGCGGCCTGGGAATTGCTTTCCCAAGAATTTACCTTCCTACCACCATGCGATTCACCCTCTTCGCTTTGACCTGCCTGTGTGCTCTGGCGACTGCTACTGTGAGTGATCGTTTAACTGCTTATAGGATGAGGCTGATGATATGACGCAGACCATCCCCCGCGCGCCTGAGGCATTGCCCCACGCTGATGTTAGCGAGCGAGATGTCGAGGTATGTTAAGCGACCATTTATCTCTGCGTCATCGTCTCGCGTACTGACCAAATGCCTAGGGTCGTGGCGTACCCTCGGGAGGCCAATCTTGGAAAAATTAAATATCATACTGTCCGGTGGGAACAGGATTCGGATGTCTCTGTGTGATATGCAATGATATTATATCTGGCTTGAACAACCCCCGCTGTGCATTCATACCATTATCACGACGCGTAGGTAGTAACCGGGGGACCCGGGATTTAATTTACGGACCGAGTACCGGATCACAAAGTTGATCGACATTGAATTCTTCTTTCAACTTTCACCTTCAATAACCTTGCCTTAGTACAGGATTCCTAGTCGTGCTATTTAAGCTGCCAGTCTTCTGAATTTCTGGACAGGGTACCGAAATCTGGGCCAATGTCTTCAAATCGTGCTTTGCGCCACATACCACACTGTGTACTTACTTGCCCCTCTGCGGTGATGGAGGGTCATTCCGGTCGTTCCCTCTGAAGCATGTCCATCCTTCAGGATCAGGTTCGTAGTACTCAAACGCACCGTAATACGCCAGTCACTTAGCTAGGACGCGCGGAATTCTGTCGCTTTGTGATCTATTTTTAACCAAACCACCCAAACTAGAATATTTCCTAAAGTAGTGCGCCACGGTTACTGGCGCTGACAGACAAAGCCAAACAGCTCCAGGCTATAAAGAGGACGCGCTCCCCACCCCACCTCTCTCTCTCATTCCCCCACCATGTCGTCCCACGTCGTACTCAACTCGTTCCCCGTCAACGCTCGCCTTCACCCCAAGGTTACGCACGCCAAAGACATCCTATCACGAGATATTGCGCGCGCCAAGAAGGTCATCGCCGGCATGCATGCCCACGGCCCTCTGGTCGTCCAAGAGGCGCTTCTGCAGAGGCACCACCCTCACCACGGCGAGACGCCTCCGTCAGAGCCGTCCTCTGGTCTCCATTCCATCGATGTCACTGACGCCAGTACGTTCATATAGTATGCGCGCATATATTCACCATCTAATCTCACTCCTAGCCGTCACGTACACGATGCCAGTCGAAGTCGGTACGCCACCTGAATCCTTCACGCTCCTCATTGATACTGGTACGTTGCTTCAACGACGCATATGCATATCTAACCCTTGCTATAGGCAGTTCAAACACGTGGGTCGGAGCTGACAAGCATTATCGCCCATCCAGCACTGCGCAAAAGTGCGTATGCCGTACGTTATCTAGTATATAGTCTGACAATGTCTTTCTTTAGCACTCGGCATCCGGTGGTACGTCTACTTCCAATTGGATATCCCCGTCCCTCATGTTGTTTATAGAACGTTAGCTATGGATCCGGCAGGTTCTCTGGTTCCGAATGTATGCTCTCTCTCTACGCTGTATCGTGACGGTTTATCATGACATATACAGATATCGATCGCTGCAAACTCGGTGAAGGCCTCGTCATCGAAAAGCAGTCCATTGGTGTCGCGTCATCCGCTACAGGCTTTCACGATGTGGACGGTATTCTTGGGTATGTGCCATCCGAACAGCTCCTGGCAGATCCCTCATTTCTGTTAGCATTGGACCCGTGGATCTCACCACCGGTACGCTCGTCCGGCCATCTTCGATTCGTTGTTCTAAGTGTCGCAGGTACTGTTGGAAGCACACCATCGGTTCCAACGATCACCGACAACCTCTTCAAACAGAAGACCATCGGCGTTGAATCCATTGGCTGCTACTACGCACCAACGACTGACGATACTCTTGGAAAAGGAGAACTTTCTTTTGGCGGACCTGACAAAACGAAGTGAGTCGTCGCCATCACGCCAATGTTCCTCTAATTAGATACACAGATATACCGGTGAAATAGTATATGTTCCCATCACCAAGACAACTCCTGCTTCGCGTTACTGGGGTGTTGACCAAGAACTGACTTACGGTTCGGAAACTATCATGGAAAAAACGGCAGGGATCGTCGATACGGGAACTACTCTCGTTCTCCTCCCATCCGGTGCGTTCGAGGCATACAAGAAAGCAACGGGCGCAACCATGGACGAGTGTGTATACCACTATGTCAACTCGTGCACTCTAACATGAATATCAGACAGACAGGACTGCTTTCTGTAACTGATGAGCAGTACGAAAAGATGGAGAGCCTCAACTTCAAAGTTGGAAATGTATGTTCCGCGGCTCATAGCATCGACGTTTACTGATTTTCCGATACAGACTACGCTGGAGATGACCAAGAACGCTCAAATATGGCCGAGAAGTATGAACGCGATGCTGGGTGGCGAGCCGAAGAAGATCTATCTTGTATCTGCTAGCATCGGGGAGATTGGAGGGCAGGGCCTCGATTTCATCGGTTCGTCTGACTTTCCCTGCCTCGCAGCCGAACTAATGTATCGCAGATGGATTCACGTTCCTCCAGAGGTTCTATACTGAATACGATACGACCAACTGTCGCGTCGGGTTCGCTCACACCGAACATACCAATGATACGTCCAATTAGTTTTAAAATAAAGATAGGGAACAAGATGTACTTTTAGAACAGCGACGCATTGCGCCACGGGCATCCAAATCCATGTGCTACTTTGACGGATGGAATTCAATGGTGAGATAAGATAAGATCCGGAACCGCGGTATGTTTGGCATTGATTGTCTTTAATACTCTTTCATCTGCGACCACCAGCATGTCGCGCAAGGAATACTACTCTCTGTTCTCACCACCGTGTCTGTCGATGACTGAGCTCGTCAAGACGACGCTGGACCACGACGCGACGGACAAGCTCATCGACAAATGGCTGGAGCACCGCGGGCTGCCTCACGATGCCTACCACGAATGGTTTCGCGACGTGCGCGAGCGAAAACACGCTCAGTCGCGGACAAGACAGGCGCTGCTCTGGACGAAAGGCGAATTCGTGCCAGAAAACATATTCTGTCGCACCGTCGACACTGGTCGCCTCATCCCTCTCGACCGGACATGGACGACACATGTGTACCACCACAGATCGTTGCAGGAACGAAATCTGAGCATGATGCACGTAGTATTTACGATGGTGCGTGGTTACTGCTCATCGTACGCGTACTTTGCATCTAACGCGACGACGCAGCTGCCAGAACTGATGCTCCTGCGCGGCATGCATGATCTGGGCTGCGACGAGATCTTCATCATCGTAACGGATCTGAAGCGCCAGGAGATGGACGACGTGACAAATTACTTCAAGTTGGTCTGCCAGAATACCTTTGGCCGGACGTGCAAGCAGAGTATCCAGCGCCAGATACAGCACGAACGTATGTTCCAGCCATCTTTGCCTTGTCTTTTCCTGACGGGCCCTGGTCCAGATATGCGAATATCCCACATGCTCGTGCACCACCGGCGGACCCCGTGCTTTCCCCAAATCGACCTCACCCTCCGTGCCATTCTCTACGAGAAGAAACCGCGCTTCGTCGTCCTCTTCTCCCACCAAACCACCTCTTATTCACAAATCCTCTTCACTCACTCCTCCTTTGTCCCCGACGAAGACATATACTTTGACTATCCCACCGGCTGCCCCAATCCCTGCTGCACAGAAGACTGCGAGATGATTCGTTTTCCACGACGCGGCCTCGATACAGCATCCGTCCTCAACATAAAGCGCGGCGGAAAGTTTGGCAAACGCGTACGCCCTAAACAGATGTGCAATTGGATAGAGTGTCAGGTCTGCTTTGACGAGGAGACCTACGCGAACACCAGCAGTGGCAGCTCAGAAGGCTCGGAAAGCAGTCTCGTCGAGCCTCCAAAGGTCATCCCACAGGTCTGCAGCAAGTGCAAGCTCGTTCAGTACTGCTCGCTTGACCATCAGAAGAAAGACTGGAAGGAGCATCGACGGGTATGTACTCGGCCCACTTGATTTTTCGCTTCGTATGTTGTACTTTTGGGACTTGTTTGTGTTTTATCAATGTATTGACATGCTTATCTTCCCTGCTTCGAACGCAATCGGTCAGGTGAGTATCACGCTATCGTTTTGCTATGTTGCTGAACCCGACATAACAGATTGATCATCGCAATAGTTTCGGTTCGCTAAGCTTAGGGAGTTCAGGGCGAAGGCTTGCGCCATTTCAAGGGTTTATAAGTCCTAACCGCAATTTTCATCCTGCAGATCTTCAAACTAATAGGTATGCCAAAATTCTACTGGTATCGTCATTTATTCAACTGCATCAGTAGCTTTGGTCTCCTTGGCAGTCGTAGTAGGATCTGCAGCATCCGTCGCTGGCGCGACATCTGTAGCTTCAGGCTCGACAGCCGTAGCAGGTTCCACGCCAGTCGCTTCGGGCCCGCCCACGGGGTCCGTCGCCGTAGGCTTCGTGTCACCACTGTCACCACCACCACCGTTGTCAGAGTACGCCTTGATCAGCAGTTTGGTCTTCTTCAAAGTTGCCTTTGCCTTCTTTTCATCGCCATCGGCGACGTCCTCGAGGGCTTTGACGATGTTTTTTAAAATCTTTCCTAGGCCTGCAGACTCTGTTCCTCCGGTTTCGATGGAGGGAAGGGAAGAATCCTTTTTGCCTCGTGCATCGAGGGCGGAGTCGCTGTTAATATTCAGTGGTATTCAAGATTTCGAGTGGGGTGGGCTTACCTGGAGATCGGACTAGGTGCAGCGTATGATGATACGGTAAAGACAGCCAAGGTGGCAATGACGAGAGTGCGTTGGAAGAACATGATTATGTGACGCGCCGGGCGTTGGAGTTGAAAGTTGAAGGAAAGAGACCAGCTGCTTTGCTTGGGCTGTCTCTGGTGAATGGCGTGGACTTTATACTCTCAGAAGACCCCCGCACTGAGCCGAGGGAGCTCATGAGGCGAATGAGCTTGCAGTTGGATTATTTTGCTGCGATGGTTGAATGTTGATCGTTATACCCCCGCTTACCACCGAGCCCCGACGTATCTTTTGCGTACAAACAGAGTTAATAGTAGTTGGAATGGAGCGTCATATTAACACCAAGTTGAATAAGTTGGACCAGAAGGAGAACAGGTTTTGGAATATGTACTTATAGGATTCAAAGTTCCTGTGTTGGTGCATCCAACTGAGCTCTCAGCTGACGCGACTATTCCATTACAGTCCTTTGCTTTTTTGTCCAATTGTCCCCATGCCGAAGGAGATTAATCTTCTCTCGAACTCTGAAACCAAAGAACGCACATGACAATGTAAGGTATATTTTATCGAGATTTGGTTTTTAGGTGTGTAACGTCCGTCGCGCCATATCTGGACTCTTCAATAGAACGACGTTAGTCGTCGTCCACGACGATGGTCCTTGTATATCCATAAATAGATTGCCGGAAAATGTCCGCCACCTTGCAATGTATAGTCCCCATTCAAAACTTTACAGACCCCGGACTCGCATCCACCTTCGGCGGTATCTGGTACGGATCGTCGTCTTCGGACAATAGCGAGTCGTGAGTCGAATCGAGTCGCTCACGCTCAGTCGCCACGGGGTTCGTGAATCGCACGGACTTTGATAGAAACATGCGATACATCGACGCCACGCTGCTTTCGCGCGTGTTGGGCCTATCCTCGGGGTAGCCAGACATGGAAGATTGGTACGATTGATGGTTGGACTTGTTGGGCTTGTCCTCTATCTCTGCGGCCGGCTTAGTGGGCTCGTTCGTGAGCGTATCGGTGGAGTTGCGGTATACTCGTTGAACCGGAAACGACGTCCCGAAACTTTCGCGCGCGTCCTCCCCCTTGAGGCGGACGGTGTTCAGCGGGATGCTGATGTTAGGCCTAGGTTTCATTGAGCGCCTCTTCGGGCGAGTCCAAGAGGTGTAGGTCTCCGCAAGCTCGTCCGGATACTCGACGTCTGGGTTTACACGGCGGTGCAGAAACATGGTTCCGACCACGAGGTTAGTGAAGAGGAGTGACGTTCCGGACTAATGATCAAGTCAGTGACAAGGGATGGAACGAGATCGCGCGCTTACCTGTATTATCGCAGTGAGTTGTTCGAGGCGGCTCCCAAAGGAAAATATTGTATACACTGCATGGGCGACACTGACGCCGATGAAGACGAGGGATGAAAGGAATGTTATGAGGAGGAGTCGGTGCTGCCTACTCGTGACTACCCCAGTAACAAGGACGACGAGAGGGGACGCCAAGAGCATTGTGCCCGAGAAAAGCTCAACTATTCGCCGTTTCGGTTTATGGTAGGACGGAGAAAGGCCGAAAGACGTACAAGCAAGTTCGGTGGTTCTCATCGTCTGATCTGCGTAAGTATAGGTAAGCTGAATAGAAAGGGCATTCGCAGGGGGAACATACTGGTACATTGAGGCTCTTCGGCTGTTTGCCAGCTTCTGTCGCTGTAGCAGAAGAAAACACGCTGAGCAAGCAAGGATAACCACATCAGGAAGAAGACGATGCATGCAAAGAAAGGAATCTGTCGGGAAAGCAGTCCTGGGGGGGCCAGACGAATGGTACACATTAAGACACTGATGCGCGTGAACCTGGGTTTGATTAGCTATTTCTCAAACACAGGACAATCGAACTTGTACCAAATTATCGCCAGGAAGGTTATACTGTCCGCCCAATACGCGCGAAGCCTAACTGCGTGAGTTTGCACAACTGGGCCAATGTCTATGAGGGGGTTGGAAGTTATAGAGACGGCCAGGACAGAGACACGAACCTTGCAAGTCCGTCTGAATCCAGTAGCAGACCAGCCAGACAAACGACGCCACCATAGCGAGAGCTGCGAAACCGTCATCCAGCCACAGACGATTGTTGCGAGTCTGGTACGCAAGACGCAGGAAGGTACACATTTGTGCGATTCCATGAATGCACGTAGCGGTAACTGTCTAGTGTGTCAGGCCCCGGAAGATAAGGCGGGAGACACTTATCGTACTTCTCAACGTGAGAATAGAGGCCATAGGCGCAATGAAAGTCAGTAAAGAACGAAGTGGGAGCAATTCGAGAGAGCCTGCTCCCAAAGCTACTGTACCAAGTCAATAGCGAAAGGCGAATGAAGACAGGGATGCGAGCGCGAGGTTTTTGAAGCGAGATAGATGCGGGTGACATGGGAACAAGTGAATATGAATGGAAGAGAAGTCAATTCCGTCTTTATGAACGCGCAACTTTGAATCGGACTTGGTGGAAGGAAGAAGACGGACGCACTCAATGAAGGGTGCCATCACGGACCTTTTGTGCGACTTTGTCTCCGACGATCATCATGTCTGTACGCTATCTCACTGCAAAGGTTGCTCAGCAGGTCTGTTTTATCCAGAAACCATCCTTCAGTATGATTGATTGTAGTTAAGATCGATGAAGAATTAATGAGCGTAGCTGGCGCGTTCAGCCTTGACCAGGTAACACATGAACAAAGCCTCCGACCCATTGCTTCTGCTTGAGCTAACGACGGAGAGCAGCTTATGGAGCTCGCTGGCTTGGCCTGTGCGCAGACTCTCGCCACTGTCTATGGTAAGGAAAAGTACGGTCGTGTTTTGGTCTGCTGTGGTCCAGGAAATCAGGGTATGTTTCTTGATGTCTCCTACAAGTTGTGAAGGCTTACGTTGGTTGGCATAGGTGGAGATGGCTTAGTTGCTGCTCGTCACCTGAGTAAGCTGCCTTCTTCCCGAATGGACTCCCTTCATAACAACGAGTAGGTATGTTTGGCTATAAGCCTACGATTTATATGCCCAAGGTAAGTATTCGTTTTTGTGTTTCTAACGTGACGCGATGAAGGAGCCCCATCCTTGTTTAGCCCGGGTCAAAGGACATCTACAAGGTGAGGACACCCGGATTCTAGGTAACGGAACCATCTAGATCGGTCTCTCTAGCGACTCCAGCAACAATGCGACAACGAGAGAATAAAGACGCTCGCACCTTCGAACGACACTGATGCCCTGCGCAGCGCGTTATCTTCCTCGGATGTCATTCTTGACGCCATCTTCGGTTTCTCTTTCAAGGGGCCCGTCCGTCCACCGTTTGACGCAGCTTTGTCACTGCTTACAGAATCCCGCCTTCCCATCGTCTCCGTAGACATCCCCTCAGGATGGGACGTCGAACGAGGCAACGAGTCTGGTGTCGGATTGATGTCTGACGTCCTCATCAGCTTAACGGCACCCAAAGAAGGAGTACGCTCATTTACTGGGAGGCACTTCCTTGGTGGCCGATTTGTACCAAAGTAAGTCGTTCAGTTTGGTATCTTTTTCGAGTGTATAATGGATGAGCATCTTTAGATCACTTGAGGAGAGATTCGAGTTGAATTTACCATCGTACCCTGGCTTTGACCAGATTGTCGAGCTCACATCGGGGTCGTCACAGAAGTTGTAAATGTGAATCAATATCAGACTCGGAACTGTACTTTAGACAATCCAATTCAAAAGATGTATTCCATAGGTATGAGTATCTGACCTTTCAAGAAAAACTGAAAGATCGTTGCCTCTAGACTCCGATTCTTCGTTTCCCCCGCGAGCCAATCGTGAGCGGCAAACGCAGCGGAGGGATTTAAACCCCAGGATAGGAGGAACGATACATAGACGCCGGGTCGAGACTATGGGAGGAATGGACCGAATGGTGCGTGCGCAATGCTCATCGCATAGCCATCCAACAGTCTAAAGGCCAAGCTTAACAAATGGCCCCGATTACACTTGGCCCCTTACACGGAAGTCACATCCGCTGCTATAAAATAATGCAAAAACCACCTACATACAACGCTTATCGACAAGATATATGTATGGCTGAAGTCTTCATACCGTGCTTCATATAGTCTCTATTCAACTACGAATATAAAAGTTGCGCCACACAAAACGCGAAGCATATGAAAGTGAGACGGATGTTGGTTCCGTTGCCGGTCAGCGGCATCGAATCCCCCAAGACGCTTTTCTCAAGATCGTGGATGTTGCTTCCGCTGGGAAGCGGTGCTGTATGGCTTAATATGAAAGCTTTTCATGAACAATGAAGGAACGCCACTTTTCCACTCTCTTTATACATCTCCCGTTCCTCTCACTACACATTTACCATGGGCCGCTGGACACAATTCGACGAGGTAGGTCGCTAGCATGTCTTCATTGCATTTCCGATTCCAACAATGCAACAGGATTACTATCGCACAAGTGGCTTGAGGCGTATAGCATACGACGCAGATACCCAGACCTACACATTCATTGACTCCAAAGGTCGCCAATATAGAGGTGTACCCGGCACAGAATACGAGATAGCAGGCCGTGTAACTGAGAAAGACGTTGCCACTGAGCGACCTGGAGCATTTTCTGGTGAGTAATAAATCTTGGATCGCCAATCCACTCATTGACAATCCTCCAAGATCCAAATATAGCGGAGCAGAGCCCCACCGCACAGAATGCCTTCACGTTCCAAGATTTTCTACCACCGAGCGCGTTAACCGCCCCGGAACCTTGCTCTCCCCCAAGCACCACCACTGCCTCGTCCGCCTCCCGGTTCCTCGGCGCGCGCTGCCTGCCTACAATCAGCGGCATGGTCAACGGACTCCGCCGTTCTTCTCCTTTACCAGAAGACAAACGTGCTCTCCTCCGGAGCAACAACAACATCTCCCCATCGCCCTACGGTGCTGCGTCCTGGAACGAGAAGAAAATCGACCCACCTCATAGCCATAGAGTCAAGACTACACCAGCTTCCAGCCTTGACGCTGAAAAGAGACCAGTTCACCGGAAGCCGCCACCAAATTTCGAAGAGGCCGACTTGGAAGGACCATGGACGGGGACGGAGGCTTTATGTAATTCTCCAAATAGCATACACGAGGGGGAGAGGGTACCCAGAAGAAGGTCGAGGACCTCCAGTCAACACGGTCGGAGGAGCCAAGTCGGAGTCAGCCCGCAGCCAGTACCACAGCTTTCCAAGTAGACGATCGCTAGAGAATGCTGGAATGGGGAACTCGCGCCTTGATATAAGTATGTTGTTTTGTATTACTTAGTTCTATAACAATGAACAACCTAGTAGTCAACACTGTTGAGAATGGCAGTGCACCAGCAGTGTCGGTGTATTGGTTTGGTCATGGAGTGGTGATGGAGGTTGCTGGCAACGTTGGGCATGCCGACGGCAAAGGCAACTCTCACTGCAACGTCCACTTAACAACAACCTGTGTAACTCTGGGCCTTCCACGCCTAACCCATTGCTATAAAACGGTCAATTCAATCATATACGGTGCTGAATGCGACAATCAAAGGATGTGGCGCAACGTAGGGTGTCGACAATCTCCACTAGAGATCGCACAGGAAATCTCAGGGTTAACGACAGGCTATAATACCCTCATGGGACCACATATCTGAGTCCTCCATTTCGAGCTGGCCTCGTAAGCTTTCTTTACCAATGTTTTCAAACACCATCTTCTTCGTCCTCTTCCTGGCTGTATTCAGCAACGCGATGTACGGCCTCCTACCCAGCCTTCTCTATTGCGTCTTTCTGACCTCCTTTTTTAGCCCTACCTCTCCGTCGTCCATTGGGAACACGCTCGAATCCAGAGGAATCATCGTTGACCGTGGCGAAGCACTTAAAAATCCAAAAAAGAACGTTACATTGGGTGGGCAAGAATACAGTCTCGTTGACCTGCCTGCACCATACCAGGGAAGCACGTCCGAAATTTACAACGCCACACGCCCCGGAGGAGACCCAGACAAGCCCGATATCATGAAAATCGTCGCAAAGACCGAAAGCCAAGCGCGGATGAAGCAAGAAATACGAACTTTACAAAAGGTGCGTTCTACCATTCTATTTATTTTCAAATCCGATCATATATCTATCCTATCAGGCCAGTTTACTCATGGGTGCATGGGAAAACGAAGAGGTCTCTTACTACCTTCTCATGAAAAACCTTCGGAATGGATTTCCAAAAGCTGAAGATCCCCCCTTGCGAACATTCCCGGAGTGGTACCTCATCAATAAGAATGTGAAGGCAAAGGAGGGTTTAGCAAAGCACAAAGAAGCTACCAAAAAGTTTTTGACGACCTTCACCGAGAAGGGTATGCAGTACGTTCTCCTGATTCATCGTCTCTTCTCTAATACTAATCGTTGTTCTGACCAGTTATGAAAACATACATTTGCGTTCTATATTCATCAACGAACCTCTCGATATCGCCTATGGTGTAGACTATACTCCGACATATACCAACTCCGAGGGCAAGATAATCAAGGGCATCGTCGAAGAGTACTCTGACCACGAAGCTTTTCTTGATGGTGCGACTAAGACCATCGATGAGCAATACACCGTCGAGAAGCTAGAAGCCGCGCTATCTGAAATTGGTGGCGCTTTGAGAGAGTAAGTTCGCGTTTCAGTGGGTAGTGATGGAATTGTTAGCTAATGTTTCCCGTTCATCAGCGAGGACAAGAATGGGCGTTGATTAATAGTTGTCGTTTTGTTTGCTGTAGCTCAAATGGCATTGAAGATGACAATCTACGACGCGCGGTATACCGCTGTCCGGCCCAAATAGCTGCAGCCGATATCCTTTACGAAAGAACACTATACTCCTAGATGCGCAAGACCGTCGTGCCGCATCGGCATCTATCACCTCGAGCTCTCTTGTTCAGTACGTATCATCGGTCCAAGCTTTCCAATCCGAGCCCAAAACGGTAGATTTGTCAATCCTGGAACCAATCTTGACATAGTAATCCGAACGCCTCTGCGACGTATTCGATCCGTCTCCAGTGTTCTCAATCTCACCAAAATATCTGCTCGATATCTGAATAAACAATGTAGACAACATTGAAGGAGAAACGTACGGCGTCGCCGTAGCCGCCAAAGTGGTGTATCCAGCTGCATTGATGAGGTTTGGGAGTGCACTCCTCTGGAAGACTACGCGAGCGAGAGCTCTCCAAGGGCGGGAGAGGTAAACCTTTCCGACTAGGGACGTCGTAGCGGACGACGCTTGGACAATGGTTGAGCTGTCAATAACATACCAATTTGGGTCTGAAGAAATTTCGCGCGAGTTCGCGGTGATGGCGCCGGGGCCATTGCTCGCTAGAGTACACTCGCCGAACCATGCAGAGGCATCGCCGTAGATGTAGTCAACCGCACCCTCGATGTAGCAATTGCTGTAGTATTGGTGTCCCCCGTCGGCGAAAAGGGTGTCCTATGGAAAGTAAATGTTTGGCCATCTGAAGAACGAAGTTGCAGTACTTGCCTGGTAGCCTTTGAAGCTGGAACCGTAGAAGCCTTGCTTCGTGCCTCTGGCTGCGACAGCAGTAGCTTGCACTCCGGACCCATAGGAGTTCTGTTATGATTCAGACTTATGAAATACAAACCCCAGAAATCTTACCACGACGTTACAGTTGTACAGATTAAACCCATCTTTCTCTGCCCGTAAAGTGGCGCATGCGTCATTCCCACCATTGTCCCTCGCATTGAGGTTGTTGGTAATGGTGACTTGATTAGATTTGTACGATCCTGTGCTGTTAGGTCTGTTCATACGCACAAACAATTAGTAGAGGAATGTACCTACTCAGTGGTGTAGCATAGCAAGTTCACGTTCGGAACGAGGACGTTAACTTGTTCCTTGTATGTCCCAGGGTAGACGAAGACCGTCTCTCCGCCTTTGAGGGAGGCCACGGCGGCACTGATGGTACTGGAGGGCATGTTTGTGGTGAATATAGAGAAAGAAGAATATATTACTAACTTGCCTGTACTCCCCATTTAGGGTGCCAGATTGTCGAACGACGATAGCGCCATTCGGAGGAGATGTGCGAGAGGCCGCGTTTATTGCGACGACAAAGGCGAAGGACGATAGTGCACGGGTAAGCCACATCATATGAGCCTTTCATAGTGTTCCGAGTTGGCGTCTATATAAATCAGACATGGAGAAAGACCGGACGAGTTCACAGAAAACCTCATGGTTGATTCCAAGTTTACACTCGAGTTTGTCGGTTGAAAGCCCGGTCCGATGTCCGGGCCGATCACCCATAGCGTCACCCGTGTGTTCTTACTGCAACCATGACCAGCGCCACCAGTCTACGATTGCTTTGAACGCTTACTGCCACATTCACTGTGATCTGAAAGCTAAGCCTCGGATTAATTCATCGCGTACGGAAAATTACAAGGTTGAACTGGCGGTGCGGGCCCCCGTTGATTCTTGCTGTGACCACACCCCGTGGCGTGCACCACATGTATAAGAGTGTAAGATGTAAGGTCTACTCTCAAAGCTTCCTCTGCGATGTGGCGGCCTTTCTCTTGCGTGCTGCTCCTCGTAACTACGTCTGTCTGTATTACAGCATCTCCGCTCGACCAAGATGCTACGCCAACAATACTAGCTAAACGCGCGACCTGTACTCCAGCTTCTGCAGGAAACGCTGGAACAGATGATTCACCTGCCATCATCTCCGCCATACAGTCATGCGGGAATGGGGGCGCGATTGTTTTCCCAGCGGGAAAGCAATGGGCTATACGTAGTCCGGTGACATTTAGTAGGTGTATCCATCTGACAAACACATTCACCTTACTCAAAGCATTATAGGTGGCTGCGCTGGCTGTACCTTGCAGATTGAAGGGACGTTGAAGATGTCAAACGATGTCAACTACTGGAATGGAGTCACTGCTGCCTTCCACATTAGTGGAGTAGTTGGTTTGACCATTTACTCTTCCTCTGGAACTGGACTTGTTGATGGGAATGGCCAAGTACGTCTCTTCTCCTTGATCACACATTTTCTAACCGTAACCTTTTCAAGCCGTACTGGGATGCATTTGCCGCTAACTCAGCCTACGACCGGCCCTCCTTGACTTACATTGATCGCAGTTCGACTGATGTTACTATCAGAGACCTTCGCTTCAAGAATCCACCTAACGTCTTTCACAGCGTCAAGGGCGGCTCTAGCAGGATCACCTTCTCCGGGCTAACAATGACTGCAGCTCAAGCAGACAGTAGCGGCGCTGTTCCGAAAAACACTGACGGCTTCAACATTGGGGCATCGACGTACGTGACGGTCAAGGACACGACGGTCAGTAACCAGGATGACTGTATCGCCTTCCAGGCGGGTTGCAACTATGTCACCGTCAGTAACATCACTTGTAGGGGGTATGTCAGATTTGGATATGTGGTTTGCGGGATACTCATATATTGTATAGGTCGCATGGACTCTCCGTTGGTAGCCTGGGAAAGAGCGCAGGCTCCACGGACCTAGTGCAAAATGTTGTCGTCAACGGGGCCAATATGGTGGATTCGACAAAGGCAGTCGGCATTAAGCTTTATCAAGGTACTATGCATGTTATTGAGTCGATGCATTCAAGTCTGACGTGAAGAAATACTAGGTGGATCGAGCCACGGTGTGGCCACCGTGAGGAACGTGACATACAACAACATCAACGTCGACAATTGTGGGTATGCCGCGCAGATCCAATCCTGTTACGGGTCGGACGACGCAGCATCCTGCGCGGCCAGTCCGTCGACTTCGAGCATCACCGATGTTCATTTCAATGGGTTCACTGGAAAAACATCAGGAAAGGTATACGATACGATTCCCCAAGAGTGTATCTTCAATCGTGTTCACCCGAATATAGACTATTACCAGTCTCAACTGCCCTTCGGCTGGGACATGCAACATCTACTTTAGCAACTTCAAAACCACGGCGGGATCGGGGACGGCACAATACCTATGTTCGAACATTGACAACAAAGACTACGGCCTTTCGTGTACTGGTGCAGCGAGTGGGTGAGCACGAGTAAGTATGTAGTGTCTATAAATAGATTCAATCAGAATGTCATCGATGGTAACCAGTGCGCCACACATTGCCGATCATCACGGCGAACCCCTAACTAATAGTCTTTACCTTTTACTTTCTCTTTCTTCACTTTCATTTCGACGATGGCCAACGGTCACGTCAATAACAAACGGTCGTTTACCGGCAGGCACACTCTGCTACCCGCAATCAAACCAAGCGGCACTGTCCTTTCGGAGTATTCACACCAACCAGCAACCGCTATCGTGGCTTGGACGTTTGGGCGCGGCTCTGTGGTGCGCCACACTTCATTTTGAGGAGATACGGTGCTCAAGCTATCTAGATATGGAGAATATGGCCGGCTGTATCGTTCCATACGCTGTTTGCAGCTCGTACGTGCCCAGTGCTAGCTCGTTTGCGTACTCTGATAGACTTGCAGTTGTTGTATTCCTACAGATGGAAGGATACGTAACTCTGAGCATTCCCAACGTGATGCTAACAGTCTTGGGTGCGCGCACTGTCCATCTCCGTCGCGATGTTATACTCACGTCTGGATAGGTGTCGTTATTGGCTTTGTGATATCGTATCGTGCGATGAGCGGGTGCGTGTTCTTCACGTGGCCTGCACTTGTTAATGTAACGATGTATACAGATACGAGCGCTACTGGCTTGGAAGGTCCTGCTGGACGGATGTCATGAAAAACTCGCGCTCGATGGGCAGACTCATCTGGTTCCATGTCCCGCCGCGTCTGTCTCCCAAGACCGCCGAAGAAACGGCGTCTGGGCGCGCAGACCGCTCCAAGCAGGAAATGATGAAGGTCATGGCTGAAAAGCAGATGGCCCTCGACCTTGTTGAGGCCTTTGCCGTTGCCCTTAAGCATCACATACGAGGTGTGTTACCAGCGCTCAGTGTAAATCATCTGCTGACAGTTGTACAGGCGAAGTCGGACTCTACTACGAAGATCTGTACCACCTCGTCCGGCCGCTTCACGACGTACGTTCTCTGTGTTACAAGCCTTTGAATATCCTCTAACCCTCCACAGCACGACCATACGGAAGAACAGAAGTTAGCAGCTGCAACGTCCACTGCGCTTCCTCCTCCGGGCCGTGCGCACCGTATCTCCTCCAACTCGTCGCTTCCTAAAGCCTCGCCTTCCCCTCCGCGCCCCGCGGAGTCGTCGCGTGGCGCGCGCACCCCCGCTATCCCGCCCATCAACGCCTATGGAACCTTTACACCGCCCAAACGCACCGCATCCATGAATTCCGGTCATGTTCCCCTCCAACCAGATGCCCAGCCCGCTGGCAAGACCAATGCTATTGACCAGGTGGATACCGAACTTGTCCCGTTCGGCAGCTTCTTCTTGTGGATTCGGAACCTCTTCACGAGGAAGGCCTCTACTGGGTATCAGGCGTTACCTACGTCTGCGGTAAGGAGTATCATCCTTGGTGAAATATCCTCGCTGACATGATGACAGCCTCCAAACAAGAACCCCTACAGCTCCAACGCAAGCCAAAGACAATGGGTTGTGCCTGTTCATCCTCGTTCTGGATCACACAAGCATAGACCTGTTATTGCCGCTGATGGACAGAACCTCCCACTCGAGATCTTGAGATGTCTGAGTGAATGGTTCAGCGTTCTAGAGGATAGGGCAACCGTACCAGGCAAGTCTTCAAATCTTCAGTTCTCGCCAATGCTGACTTAGATCTGACAGGTACTAGTATGGGCTCGATGATTGGTCTCATTTCATCTATGGAAGACACCTTGGGAGGTAGGTTGGTTGATTTGGACTTTATATGAGCTCATATCGTTTCAGCTATGGAGAAAATCCTCACGACTCCTTTGCCTTTGTAAGCCATCTTCACTTTCAAAGTTTCTCATATCTCACCCCCTTCCCAGCGTCTACTCTGTTCACATTCGGTGCGCATGGATCTACTTCTCCTCTTTCTACTGATATTCATCTCGGGTTGTTTCACAGACAGTACGTGCTCTTACCTCGACTAACAAACAAACATCGATCCTTATGTCCATTAGCACTGTTTGGATATACCTCTTTTTCTTGCCTTTCCAGCTAGTCACCGAATTCCAATGGTTCGCTGTTCCCGGAGTCTGCATCGCTGCCTTCATATACCTCGGATTCCTAGCAGCCGGAGAGGAGATTGAACAGCCTTTCGGTTAGTCAACTTCACACTTTGGCCTTTACCCATACCGATCATTTTGGCTCTATTTCCGTAGGTTACGACGAGGTTAGTACTCACGTCTTGCATCAAGATATGACTGTTGATACTGTATAGAACGACCTTGACATCGACATGTTCTGCAAACAGATCATCCACGTGGACATCGACCACCTCAGGAAGTCACCTTGTTTGAACGCATACCTGCCTATCGTCCGTCATCGGTCCATGACACTGACGGAGACGACGGTCATTGGTGATAGCGATAGCGATGGTGATGACGAGGACGAGGACGAGGAGGACGCTCTCACCCCGATTAAAAGGACGCAGAGTCCTGTACGTGCTTAGCGATATATACACCGATCTATGGGACATTTCTACGCATATCGATATATATGTAGCACTGGATGTACATCCTCTATAATTTATTTATCTTCGAAAATACCATATCTATATCAGTACTTTGGAGATGGGGGGGACTCACTCCCCCAGAAGGAATAGTCAATGTTCCACTTCCTATACACGGGAAACATCTGCGGAGTCTGACCAAGCGGGAACACGATAGAACACTGACCAACGGGACTCTAATATTAGATGAACGGTTGTGATCACTTATATTTCAGTTCCGTGGCGTGGCCACGAGGAAATGCTAGTATGCAATAAAGTGGTGTGAATTCTAATTGTGTATATTATCATTATATTATGTGACGTTAACTCTTAGAGCAACGGCAGTGGAGGTTTTGGAATTTGATACACTGCGCTTGGGGGTGGAAACACGTCGAGATCGTCCGGAGGCATTGTATATGGCTTGGTGTTATCCCCGTTCCTAGCGTTTCCCCAAAACGTCATAGAGAATCCAAGAGCTTTACCGGTCTTCTTTTTAAGGACTTTACCTGTCTTCTTATCAACCTCTTTTGTTGACTGATCGTTTATTACGACCTCCCATTTTCCCACAGGATCCTCACCCCTGCCAAAACAACTTAGCTTTCGGGGTAGATGAAACAAACAAGCACATACCAATGCTTTACAGTCGTAAATGTCCACCCCATGAGTCCCGACGTGTCAGTGTCTCGGGGACGTTTCGTCGCGAGCGCACACACAATTTTTTTGGGGTTGAAAAGGGTGACCTCAATATCACCTCGCTTCTCGTGCTCGACCCACACCCTGACTTGAATATGTTCAATCTTGTCGAAGTTGGCTTCTCGTACCATTCTCTCAGTAACGATTACCTCGCCTTCCGCAGTGTTCCCACCAACGAGACGCTCCCCACCTGTCACCTTTTTCCGGTCATTTACTGCTCCACCTTCGAACTGAACATACGGTGGTTCCATCCAGACTTGCGGTTTGGCGAGTGGCCATGTCTTTGCTTTCTCAACGAAGATTGCCGCATCGAGGACACCGAAGCCGAGCTTGGGGTTGTATTTGCGCCCGTTCACCAACGAGTCCGAATACACGTTTTGAGGAAATTGGGCAGTTTCAACGCAGAGATGCTGTATATCTCTCCATGTAAGATCAGGGCGTGCTTCCAAAGCCAAGGCAAAGATGGCCGCAGCAGCTGGAGCAGCAGCAGATGTCGAGGTATAATTTCTGCATGCAACATCGTTGCTACTTCCGAGACTGACCTGCGAATGTTGTTAGGAGGGAGACAAAGCTTATAGATTAAAAACTTGCGATTGAAGACGATTCGTCATCTGCACTGCTATAGACACTAGCCATGACTACCGCACATTGTTCTGAGTATCTTGCGGATCGACCCGATTTCTCTACAGCGCCGATGGCAATCGTGTATATACTGTTAACATTGAGCAGCCCGAATTGTAACTAAGAGAATGAATAGAATCTCACCTATTCACATAACTATCGAAGTTGCAATCATCGTGTTCTTCGTCTGGGTCGCCGCCATTCCCGGCAGAGAATACGAAGATGCTCCCCTTTCCATCTCTGCCCTTGTTGACGCCATTTAGCAGAGCTTGTTTGCCAACGTACTCCAGCCCTCCGATGGTTTTGCCGTCGTCATCCATTCCATAGCTGCAGCTGTAGATCGATATGGAATCGTAGTGGTAATTGAAGGCGATTGCCTCTCTGATTGCGTACTCTGTGTATGGACCCTGGGATTTTCCATCCGAATTTCGATATGTCCCTCCCAAGACGCGTAAACTAGCTACTTTCGAGTCATAGGCGATACCCACACCACAGATATTATTCCTAGCAGCAGCAACAACCCCGGCGCTTGCAGTACCATGGGAGAGCACTTTAGGGTCAGTCGGTTGAGTTTTGGAGTCGGTGACAAAGTCGTATGAGTGATTTGCAGCCTGTAAGATATGGACGTGAACATGGTATCCATAGACTTCTCCTGATGATATGGAAACATACATAATTGAGATCCTTGTGGTCTGACCTGACACCACGGTCCATGACTGCGACTACGATGCCCTTTCCGGTGTACCCCTTCTCCCACACAGTGGGCACGTTGAGTAACTTAAGAGACCACTGATCATTGTAGAGAGGGTCTTTGATGTCCACGGGTGCACGTTTGGCGGGTGAGCTGGCAGTAGTTTCGCCGGAAAGAGGAGCGCGTGTGACACGCTTTTGCGGCGCGACTTGTCGCGACAAATGCCTGAGAGCCAAAGACATATCTTCACCTCGTCGTGACAGCAATGTCTGTCGCCGCATTCTTCGGTATGTTTCAACGACGGGATCATCGACCTCTGCTTCGCCATGTTGCCCCCTTGAAGCGAGATTGTTCCTAGGTATCCGTGCCAGCCAGATATCTTTGAGTTCGCCGATAGGTTCCACTATTTGAAGACCAAGAAGGTCCACAACCTCAGATAGGGAGGCGTATGCGGGGTCGTGGTGTAGAACATAATAGTTGTGAGTTCCATGGTTTTGGTGATGGTATAAAGCAGCAGACGTCGTCGTCACAAACAAAGCAAGAACGAGGCAAATAATCATCTTTTCACCTGGAGAATATTTTAGCCCTGCTTTTATTCACGTCTCTACCTGTCTATCGCCAATGTACCGCCATTGTGCGTCCTCAGACCGGTGTAGCAACTTGACGATGATCACGAAGGGATACAGGAAATCAGCACCGGTCCGATCATCCATGGTGACCAGTGCCTTGCCGATGAATTGCAAGGACAGTCAGAAGGGTGGCGTCGCAGTGGTCTCGAAAGCCTGCATTTAGAAATTGTCTTCTCTGTCGTCTCAACGATGATCCTGAAGTTGTCTGAAAGAATTCTGCATTC
This sequence comes from Flammulina velutipes, assembly GCA_011800155.1. NCBI lineage: Eukaryota > Fungi > Basidiomycota > Agaricomycetes > Agaricales > Physalacriaceae > Flammulina > Flammulina velutipes. The sequence continues at coordinate 2,836,255 of CM022372.1, read as the reverse complement.
TCTAATTTCCCTTCGGTATTCGGAAGTTTCGGACCGGCATCCCGGTAAGCGTTAACTCGCGGCGTGACCGCGTTCAACATTCAACTACGATCCTTCTCGCTTTCAAATCGCTTTACGACCTTTTACGACTCGACTCTGTGATTCCTCTCAAAGCACACCTATGAAGTCTGCCTGTGATGTATCTGGTAACCACAAGATCTTTATCTGGTTAAAGCTTAAAACCGAGGAGGTTCCTATTGTACGACTGGCATGTTTTTTCTTTCACGTCTAATAGATGCGCTAAGGTATCACATTCCCTCGTCATTCTGATATACGTTTGACCACTAGAACCAGGATTTGGTACTACTTAGATCATCGTCAGGCATGATCACTTGGGTCTATTCCGAGTCATTGCTTTGATCGTCTCTGGTGAATCTGTGTCGACGAAGGCCTTCTTTCCGTTTTCCAGAAGATGCCTCATGCTACTACTACGCTAGTGCTCCCAGGAGGCACTAGATCTTAACACTCAAAAGGACTTTCTTCTCTGCTTGCTGTTTTGCTGCTTTCATGGACGCAACTCGTATCTCAACGAGGCTGCCATTCTAGAAATTTTACGCCAGTGTGGGTTTCTGGATTCAAGCATTCCCTAAACGCGATGCTGAGGTTGTAGGTATATATGCCTGCATATTATACTCAACTCTATGGAAACTACTATGAGCCGGATTTCTTAGGTGCAGCATTGCTATTTCCTTCAATAGCCGTCCCAAACGTGGGCAAAGATATTCTCCTTCCTTATCGTCCTTATGTTCCTTCTGGGGACACTTCATTTATCTGTGAGTTGGTGGTCCCTACGAGCCAACTTTGTAAAGAAAGGCGCTACAGCAGAGACGATCTTCGCGAATATCCTGAGCTCGGAGGACTATGAGGTCTGTATCTTGTGGCCTCCCGAAATCCATGCCACTGCTGGTGTTATGGTTCGTACATAGACCCATCTGGCGATTACTCTAGATACGGCGACCTTGGGCAATAGAAATAGCTGGAAGTTCGTGGTGTTTAGCTAAGTGTTTCTGAGGCGAGCTATATCGTGTCTCCTGACTGTACTGACGCCTGGCTAGTGTCAACGTCGTCTTCGTCTGGATACAAGACATCTGTGGCTTCCGAGATCGTACATTCGTTCTCATGCCGGGAGTCTTCTTAGCTTGGGCTCCTCTACTACGGATTTTCACCTGCGACCACAGCCATATGCACGATATATACTTATCGTGCACAAAATCGTGCCTCTCAGTGACGGCTGTATCTTGAAGAATAGATATACTTGGGGCGTACTCATCGTTGTTGAGCTGGCGGCGCTACTCCCTCTCGCTGATGGTACATATGATACTAATACGAGTTTGCGGCGTACAACATGAACGTGAGTGCTTCGCTTCCTGATCAGTGGCATTGTCTCGATGGACAGTTGTCAGTGTATTGCTACGCTTGCGCGAGTGACTTTGGTATCTGAGAGCTTGCATGGATGCTCATCTTGTGTAACGCGCGTATCGCTTTCATACGTACGATAAGAGCTAGATAGACGGAAATGAGCAGAGTGTGACGAAGAATGTGACGAAATCGCGTGATGCCGGACGGAAGACACGTTCGATTCCGCAAATTTCCCTGACCTCTTTTCTCTTTACAACCATCATGTCCCTCCCTCAGCCTGTCCCGCCCTCCTGGAAGGTAAATATTCCATTCTTCGTTGTTTTATTTGTTGAACTCACTGTGTTTGCTTTATAGGATCTCGGAAAGTCCTCCACCGATCTTTTGGGCAAGGATTTCCCGTTCACCAACACCGCGCTCGAGGTGAAGACAAAGACACCCTCGGGCGTCGTCTTCAAGGTCGCCGGCAACCAGGACAACCAGTCTGGCTTCATTGCCGGAGACGTAGAGACCAAGTATACCCACAAACCGTACGGTCTGACCTACACGCAAACCTGGACCACTTCCAACGTTCTCAAATCCGCGTTTGAGCTCGAAAATTCGTTCGCAAAGGGCCTCAAGCTCGATTTGAACACCACTCTTCAGCCTGACAAGGGCAGCAAGTCCGCCGTCCTTAACGCTGCCTTCAAGCAGTCTGGTGTTCACACTCGCGCTGCCCTCGACGTCTACAAGGTATGAACCCCCTGTCTCTCAGGATAGCACGCGTTGATCCCTTACAGGGCCCTACGGTTACCGCCGATGCTGTCGTCGGACGTGATGGTTTCCTTGCTGGTGCCGAGGCTGCATACAACGTTACCGATGGCAAGATCTCCCAGTACGCTGCCGCCGTTGGCTACAACGCTGCCGACTACGCTGTCACCATCCATGCTCGCAACAACCTCAACAGCTTCACCGCAAGCTACTACCACCGCGTCAGTGCCGATGTTGAGGCTGCTGCCAAGGCTGTCTACGATCCCAAGTCCACTCACGGTGGTGTCGCTCTCGAAGTTGGTGGAAAGACGTAAGCCTTTTTAGAGCACATGAGATGAGAGTCTGAATTCCCTTTCAGCGTCCTCGACAAAGCCACTGGCTCCGCGTTGAAGGCCAAGATCAACAATGCTGGTGTTATTGCTCTCGGTAAGTTGACATCGCATCATATTTCCCTTCTAATCGGTTTGCAGGCTATAGTCAGCTCCTCCGTCCTGGTCTCAAGGCATCTTTCGGCCTTGCTCTTGACACCCAGAAGCTCAACGACCTCACTCCTGGTACTGGGCCTACACATAGGGTACGTTTCCTAGAATACTTTTTTCTTTCTTCTGCTGACGGCTCTCCTTTAGGTTGGTGCTAGCTTTACCTTTGAGTCATAGGCTATCTGTATTGTATCACGATATGAATCCACCGGATAATGTTTATTTGACGATGTTTCTTTTACCGCTGTGTACACAGGTGCGTGTGCTATGCTCGATTTATTTACCTACAGCTGGCAGCCTGCCACTCGCCGTTTCCCCGCCACGATACCTCACAATGTTACTGGAACCGATTGGTATGTTGTCGCGTTGCTACATACGCGCGCTCCGAGCTTAATCTATCCTTCTCTAGTCGCCTAGTCTTTAATCTTGAGTGGTCTAAGTCAGCGTCACCTCAAGATCTTGCTATCTCTAAAACCCTCTTGCCCTCTATCCACTGGCGCATCCAAATCTAATGGGTGTTTCAGGGGAAAGGGGGCATATATCGACTGGCGTCGTTTTTGATACATACTGGTAGAGCGGATTTCTACTGATCCTCTTCTCTGTATCGAAATACGCACAATTATCATGATAATTTGCCTTACCTTGTATGTGCAGATTTCTTCAAATGGTAACCATCCGCGCGCTTATAGGATCAATGTTTCTTGTTTTGAAAGGCTGAAACGATAGCGGGGGTAAAAACTAACGATGCATGCTCTTACATGTTCGGGGCGATGACCACTGTCGCAGTCGAAGAGGCAATGCTTACCGCAGACATTCTAGGCCACAGTACACGCTCAACATGACTGCCACTTGAAACTGTGCTCGCTGCTGTGGTACTGTACACACAGCGTATCTATTGACACATAAATACGACGCTGTACTTCTATGGCATAGGTCAGATCCACATCCCGAGCTGGCCTCGGACCCGATGTTGTCAACTACCTTCTTCCTCTTCGTGCTCCTTTTCTGCCATGGGGCGTATTCGCAGTACGTTCTATGCTCCCTTCAGTACATCCAGTAGCTGATTCTATCATCCCCGCTGTGAGTACGACGAAGGCTCTTGCTTCGCACGGACTCGGACTGACAGACGGACGACGGAGGCAGAATCTGATAGATACGAGGGAGCTATGCTACGGTAGAGTACGACAACCTACTATAAATACAAGTAACTATGAAAGAGTACCATAAGCGTAAGAATAATGGAGAGCAGACTGAGCAGTAGACTACAAAGAACTAGGGAGATGGGCGCTAATGCGCAGTACAGTACAAAGAAGCGGGATATGGGCGCGTAACACTACAAAGACAACTACGTAGGTGGCGTTAGAATAAAGGAAGAACACGAGTCTAGAACCGGTCCGATAATGTCATCTAATCTGTGCGCGTAAGCGGACTTGATCATCTACATCCCATACAAACTTGCTTATCAACCTCCGGGTTGATCACTGACCGTCGTCGTCGTCAAACGTGTTCGACTCTTCATCTTTATCGTCGTCTCCGTCGTCGGCAACGCCTGCCAAATCCGCTGGGTCGACAAATTCCGTAACCTTGAAGTTCTTCAACGACCGCGGGTGATACGGGACGAGGCGAAATGCTGCAAACTTGAGCCTGGATACGGCTCCGTTGAGTTCTGCAAGATAGTACGCGCCGCCTTTGGTTCGACGAACGACAACCATGGGGCCGAAATAGCGGGGCCGAAACTTTTTATTCGTGCCAGGCTCGATTTTTTTGTTGAGGATAAGGACGAGCGCGCCGGGTTGGAAGTTATAGTCATGGATGGTATTGGCGTTGCGACGTTCAAAGTCGGCAATGGAGCGGTAGCGGGCAGCGATAACACATTGTTCAAGGTGCGCAAGATCTTCTTCCCGTCGTTCAAGCTGACGAGCTCGCATATAGATAAGGTCGGAGTCGGAGAGCTTGCCTGAAAAATGTGGGAATAGGAATGTTGCATAGAGGAGGTCGAATGGAAGGAGTGGCTCGATGCCATGGGCTGCGTAGAAGGGAGACATGCCCGTACGACGCGTCGTGGTAGCGCGTTCCGCCCAGAATGCAAGGTGAGCCTTCTTTGGCCAATGCTTTTCGTTTCCCTCACACAGCTTCTTCAGCGCGTCTCGAATAGGACGATGGCCAACCTCAACAGTACCGTTCGCTTGCGAGTTGTACGCGGATATGCGAATATGGCGGATGGCGTATTTGCGAGACAGATAGTCCAGCGCTGCGACGATTGGTGGTCCATTGTCGGTGACACAAATCTCTGCGACACCGCCCCAGCGGCATAGGATCTCCTCGAAAATAAACTGGCCGACAGTCTCGCCAGTCTCGGATCGTAGCATGCGGAACTCTGGCCAGTGAGAGAGACTGCAACGTCCTTGGATGATGTACTTATATCCCGCAGCTTTTGGAAGGTGCATAGTGTCGAGGTGGAATTTTTGGAAGAGGCCTGCAGGCATGGAGGGGACGGGAGGTAAGCGTACATGCTCGGTGGATTCGAGCTGACACTCATGGCACGTTTTAAGATACCAGACGATGTCGGCGTCCATATTTGGCCACCAGAAGCGGTCGGCGATTCGACGTCGAATAGGGTAGAAGCCTCGTCGATGGCCAAGCTCGTCGTGAGCAAGTTGAAGGACACGAAGACGTCCTGGATACAAGATAATGAGCTGGTGGCGACCATGTCGGTCGCGGCGGAAAAGCTGGTTGTCGGCTACGAAATAGGGACGGGATCGTTGTTGGAGGACATGAAGCTTGGAGGAGGGATAGGAAGGGGGGCATTTGAGGTAGGAAAGGTAGTATATGATGTCTTCGAGGTGTTTGTCGCGTTCTTGGGTTTGGTCTAGGTAAGGTATTGTTGTTTCGTCGGTGTTTTTATTTGCTGATAGAGTATATGCTAGTTGATTCTTGCTGAGTGGAGCCAATGTCGACAAGGTTTCTGGCTGGAGGAAGGAGGCGACCCAAATGGTAGAGCCAAGGACTTCGTCGTCAATCCAGTCTTCGGCGTCTTCATCAGGTATGTCGCCAGCGTCGTCTGTTCGTTCGCGTCTTGATAGACCATCAGGTCCTTTGAACTTCTCTGCTGGAACATGGACGAGCGTAAAGTTGAACATGAGGATGGCCGCAATCCAGCGGTTGATAGATGCATTGGGATGAACGTCGGGGTTGTTTAACATACCCTTGACATATTTGGCATCCATTTCGACAATGAAGTGGTTGAGGCCGACGAGGTACATCCGCATGGCATGGAGCGCGCGCCAAAGGCCTCGCAGCTCGAGTTTCGACTGTGAATATCGTTGCTCAACATCGGACCAGGCGATGGAACCAAAACGTGCAAATCGTCGACGCGATTCTTCGTCGAGCTGTTGGAGGATATAGCCGCAGGCGATGTAGGAGGTATCGACGGATAGGATGACGTCGCAACTGGACTTGTAGTCGATAGGGCGGATAGCGGGACAGGTAAGCACCGCGTTTTTGAGTTCGTCCATTGCGCGCTGATGCTCTACCTTCCAGGAGAATACGACATCCTTCAAGGTGAGGGCAACGAGTGGGCGCGAGAGCTCAGCGAAGCCCTTAATCCATATCCGGACAGTACCAGCGAGGCCAAGAAAACCGCGGACCTGTTTGACGTTGCGACATGGAGGCCACGACTTGATTTTATCGACTGCGATAGCTTCGGGAAGGCGACCGTCGACATGGCAGAGTTGGCCTAGGATAATGGCATCGGGAACGCCAATGCGAAGCTTTTTCGCGGAGATAGTAGCACCTGCTCGTTTGAGACGATGGAGCACTCGATGGACGTCTTGTAAGTGCTCCCATACAAACTTTCGAATTTTGCCATTCTGAGGATGTGTTTCGTAGGAGCCGTCTGCATGCTGGTAGAACGTTCGCGGGCCGAGAACGTTGATGTCGTCGACAAAATTGGGTGCGATGTCGGTCTCGTGCTGGAGGATAAATGCTATATTGTTATGGAAGATGTTGACGGATCCAGTCCAACCCTGTGGGAGAGTGCAGAGGCGCATGGGGCCAAGATGGGTGTCGACAGTGGTAGGATCTCGCGAAATATCGGCGAGGCGATGCTGATCATATCCGGACAGGAGATCAAGCTGCGTGTAGATGACGCGACCTGCAGCGTGCTCGCAGTACTGGTCTGGGAGAGGAGGCTGTCCTGTAGTACGAATGGTATGTCGATTCATTTCGTCGGGATTGACAACAACTCTGACTTTTCCGTCCTTTTTAGCGACACAGAACCATTGCGTGCGGTAGGAGCTATCTGAAGGTTCCCAAAGGCCAAGACGTACTTTTTCCTCAACCTGTCGGTGGACCTCGTCGCGGATACCAGGCGGGATGGGAAGTGATTTGCGTGCCCATGGAACATGTTCGATGAGAGGAATAATGGCAGGAGAGATGTAGTCGTCGCGTAGGGTGCCGCGTTCTTCGGCGGTGAAGGAAATGGCATCAGAGTTGAGCATCAGGACATTGATGGCGAGACGTCGCTCCTCTGGCCACAGGAAGTTGTTTTCGTTGATGCGCAGGGATGCGAGGCGCTCCTCTGAGAGACGCGCGGACGGGGAGAAGTCGGAAGGAAAGGGAGAGAGGAGAGGGAGAGTAGCGAGAGGATCTTCGGGGAAGCGACGTTTTACTTTGGCGTCTTCGGAGAGGATTCCTGGGACGGGATTGGCCTTCTTGTCCACACTCTTGTAAAGGAAACAACGTGCCATTTTGTCGTAGGTAAAGGTTGAATTAAGAAGGGATTGAGTGAATGCTGAGACGGACTTGATTTCGCTGAGTGCATTCCGGACCGGCACAACCGAAGTTGGATCAACGTGCTCCCATGCGTTGACCACGTCCATCATGCACGATATCCCGTATGCTTGAGCTGCTGGGCGTTTCCTCTCTTGCGTTACCACAACTCTGCTATCCAAATACTTCTCGCGTTGGCCCCAAATCTGGATCGTAACTCCAGTGTCGGTTTCCCATTTTCGCAGGCGGACAGCGCGTTGCCATGGTCGACCAAGCAGGAGGCGGTATGGTGCCGTAGGGACGATGAATGCATGCGCAAAGGTGGATAGGCCATTGACAATGAGCTCCAAGCGCTCGGCGCAGCCAGGAAGCTGTTCTTTTCCTCCATTGGCAGTTTCCATAATCATGGCACGATGCTTGTTGACGTCGACACCAATTTCTTCTGCAAGGTCAGCGCGCATGACCACTATTTCAGATCCTTCGTCTAACAGTGCTTGTTCAGTGTGCCCAGCGATGGCGACGTTAATGACACGAAGGGGAGTGCTATACTCGAGAGCGAGAGGTGGACCAGTAGGATCAGGAATGGCAGAATTGGAAGAGGAAATGGGTGAGACTGGTACTCTGGAGGTGCGTTCGTGTGCAACTGCATGTTGTAGAAGGTCGGGGCTAATGGCATATAGGTCACCAATGGGAAGGGTAATGGGAGTGTCGAGGACATGGCGATAAATGCGAGCGGCAGCGGCAGGATCGTCTAGCTTGGACTGGTAACGGAAAGCTGGTCGGTGCGTATCTTCTTTCTTTGATTCAGGTTTTGGCTGATCCTGTCCTCTAGAGGGTCGTTCCGTAAAGAGTGGTCTGGCGCTCTCAGCGTTTGGCGCAGCTGGTCCTCCAGGTTTCTCTAACTCCTGCGTGGCTGCGTCAACCTCGACTACCCTCTCATCCTCACCAGTATCCATCTGCAAAAATCCCCACCATGTTTCGTCTTCATCGGAACTATCTCCCGCAGTCAACAGTTTCTGAGCTGCTGGGTGATCATCTACAACCACCTCGTCGACTACTGCTGGCATGTTCATCACCTCTTCTTCGTCTACGACCTCGACGATGGCTGCAGCAGAGGTGCTTACATGGCCTGTGTCAAACGCCGTGCGACTCAAAAACTTTTGGCGGCAGGAGCATTGGACGTCGAGGCGGGTTGGGGAGCATTGGGGCTGGCGGGGTCAGGGAGAGAGCCACCGAAGAACTCGTCGATGGTGGATTTGAGACCACGCAGGCCAACACGTACGGCAGTCCCATTGAGGAAACGAATCAAACGGTCCGCCTGTATAATGCGCCGAGCTGCGATATAGGCAGCAATCCAGCGGCAGGCGGACATCATGTGGCCGGGTTCACCACAGAAGAAACAACCGTCGATGCGGTTTGTGTTGAACGAGGGGCCGGTGTTGTTACCAGGCTGGTATGCGGGGTTCTTGAACTGGTACGTCGTTGCGGCGTATGCAGGGGCAGTGGGAGCGGGAGGGCAGACATAGGACACGAGTGGTTGCAGCATCGTCTGGAGAGTGGACGTTGTCTGCGTGGACATTTTGTCAATGGCAGTAGACGTGTGCATTGCCATTTTATCAAAGGCGGCGGAAAGGTCATCAACCGTTAGCGCTCGGGTTTTAACAGCACCAGAGGCTTTGGCTGGCTTGGGAGGGGCCTCGATTTCCGAGTCGTCGCTCGAGGAATTATCGGACTCCACTACGCGCTTGGATTGCCGATGTTTTGAACGTTTGGAGCGTCGGGTAGAGGGTTCGTCTTCTTCGTCAGTGAAGGAATCATCATAGGTGCGTGTCTTGAGGACCCAACGTCCAGTACTCATCACATTGTCGATAGTAGGAGGACTCTCGCGATCCCAAGATGTGTCGACCTGGCAGAGTCGGTCCTCAATGCGCTGCCTGGCGCTGCGCTCAATGCCTCTCCAGAACCAACGTTGTTCTTCTGCAGTGGTCACCAGACCTTTCTTCTCCAACCTGCGGACTACTGGCGTAAACTCGAGATGGTAAGTCTCTAGCCGCTCGGCAGTCAATGGCTTCCTTCTCCAGCGCCTGACTATGTCTTCCAGGTCACGCAAGGAGCACTTGGTCTTGCGCAGGACAGGGTAGAAACCATCGGTAAGTTCTTTCTTGAATTTCGGCCAGTCGCATTTACTAATGTCGTCGTCATAGCCTTTAGCTTCCTTCCAGAGGCTTCTGGCACTGGAATCAGCATATCGAATGGCGGCATGGACCTTCTCGTTGTCCTTGACACCAAAGGTTTTTGCAAGAGCATCGAGCTCGAGAAGAAAATCATCGAGTTCCTCGGGATGGTTGGATTTGAAAGCTGGCGCGTCATCGCCATAGCGAGACGGAAGCGCGCCGAGCCCTTGAGGAGTAGACATGGGGAAGATGATGAGAGGAGGCGACGGTGAAGTGGATGGGGCGGCTGATGAGACGAGGGATGGAATAGTGGACGGAACAGACGAGAGGGGTGTAAAGATGGAGGAAAAAAGGTCGGCAGGAGGGAGATCTACTGGCGACGGGGCGAGGACTGGCGACGGTAGAGTGCGCGGGGAATAAAGCAACGACGGGGAAGGGGAACGGGGACGTGCGTTAGGGGATGGAACAGGTGGCGGCGCGTTTGAGAACGTCAAGCGGCCGAGTCTAGCAGGCAGATGGAGATGGCCTCCTTCTCTTGAAGCGGCGACGTTGACGCGAGAGGAATTGGCGGCACGAAGGATGGAATCTGGGTCGTCCACAGGAGGGACAATGGGATCGCGACGCGAACGAGTAGACAGGCGGGACGGCACCGCGGCGATGTTAGAGCCGCGACGAACAGGGATACGAGACGACGGCGAGATGATCAACCATGGCTGCAGGGTAGGTGGATCTGCAGTGGTTATAATCACTCAGCAATTTTGCGGATCAGGTGGATATAACCACTGGCCATCTCAATACCCCGGTGGTTATACCCACTGAGTCCTAGGTCCACCTAAGCCTGTGCTTACTGCCACTTCCAACCACTCCGGGAGGTATAACTCCTTGCAATACCATTAATTTTCTCGCATTTCAGCTAAAATGTTTAATTTTTCATTAAACCACAAAATATATATATATACAGCGCGCGGAGCGCGCCCAAAAAAAGTCCACGTGTCTAAGTGTCCCGCGTAGCCGCGTCGTCGTCTCTGTTAGCCACACCACTCGGAGTCCTCTCCTCAGCCTCGTGCTCGTCATCTGATTCCTCCACGACCTCCAGGTCTACGCGATCAGGGACACGTTGCCTACCCACACGCGCAGGTTTCGCCCATGTCGCCACAAAGCTCGAACGAATGCTCCGGTAGACATAGGCCTGGCGCCGCGCGAGCGCTTTGACTCCCTCCAAGCCTAGAGCATCCAAATCGTCTCGCGCCGTCTCACGCCTCTCCCACTGTAACGCCTCGTACTCCAGGGAGGCTAGCGTGTAGGTGCGCTCGTCCATACCCAGCACCGTCTCCTCCCGCCAGCGTGCGACCCGTGCACGGCTTTTCAACCATTCAACACGAATGGCCCCATCAAGATCATCCTTGCCAATCCCCTCCAGCGCCCCACCCATCAACCAGATCCACGAAAGGGTATGACTCCCACTCCCAAAAGAAACACCGGCGCTTGGCTTCCTGGCATTATCAATATCGAAAATCTCGGTGTCCAGGGCTCGGATATCCTCTTGTTTCAGAATACGAAGAACCTTTTCCCATTCCCCGGGCCCACGCAACACAAGAAGGGCATCTCGTGCACGATGGTACTTCTCAGCTGCAAGGCTTGACTTCCCCTCCAGGCGCTTGATAGCAGCAAAAGCACGTCCCGTCTGGCGTTGTCCGCGCAAGTTTCGGCGACGGAATGCCTTCAGAGAGCGCCGTGTCCTCTGCATCGTACGTATCGTTTCGAGTGCGTCATAGCACTGCGCCTCTCGGAATTTTTCCTCCTTCAAAGCAAAGCCTTCCGTGCATCCAGATCCTCGCAGCCCAGCTGCCACCTCAGAGGGCAAGATCAACATTTCCGTCTCCACATCGCCCTCTCGACACCCTGATTTCGCGGCCAGAAGTGCCACGCTACACGGCATATAGACGGCTTGCAGTTCGCGGAATTGACGTAGATGGCGCTGCAGGGCAATTCGCTTGTCTTGGATGTCTTTAACGACGGCGGGAGCTTCCGAATCATCACTGTTGAGCAGATGAATGATACGGCGCCTTTTTGACAAAAAACCAGTCAATTGCAATGCCGATATCAGAAAACAGAAAACTCACTGTTGATCTTCGATAAGAAGACCCAGCGACATGCACTGGGTTGCGCTGGTGTCGTGAATAGGCGATGTTCCCTGATCAGAGAGACGTTCATCCTCGGCCAAGTCCTGTCGCACCACAGCCTCAGAGGCATCTAAATGGGTTCGTCAGCTTGTAAATAAAGGAAGGAGTAGCGCAGACATACACGTCGCAGGAAAGTAGTACGGACTAGGAAGGTCGCGTTTTTTCTCCCCAGTCTCCCTCTCCCAAGCCTCGATCTCCTTTGTCCACCGTGCAATAGCTTCCTTGGGAATAATCGCAGTGAAATCTTCGTGCGCCTCGGTATGGGTTCTGCACGCGATGTTCGCCTTCGCCAGGCGTTGATGAAGCAATGTTCCTACAACCGATATTAGCTCAAACCTCACTGAAAAGAGCAAAAACTCACCGAGCCGTGTTAATTTCTCCCAATTATGGGCACCGAAGCGTCGGTCAAGCATATCATGACGCCCGCCAGGGAGCATCTCCTTGGTTGCAGGAGCAGACGCGTTGATACCGGACCAAGTACGTTCAATGCCCTCCCCATCAGTGCGCCCTATGCCATTCTGTATGTTCATACAATACTTGCACTGGCAGGCGATTTTATGGCCTGGCGAATGACATTTCGGTATGCCCCCTTCTGGCACGAGGTCGTCCGGAAGACGCAGGGCTTCTGGAAGTTTGCGCATTCGTTCCATTAACTGGATGCTCCACTGACACCAGATATCATAAGAGAAGAAGAGCCTCTTCAATGTTGACGTCTGGATCTGGATCGCGGAAAACGCGATGTAATCCATGTTACAATACCTACAAAAAATGTATCAGCCAAATCCCGCGCCCATGAAAGAGAAAACGTACCGTTCTCCTCGCTGGAGATCTCCTACTCCGCGGGGACGAATCATTTCGTGACGCGCACAGATACACATCCCTACGCCGGTAGCTTGGAGTCCCGCGGAGGCTTTGGTTTCTGCGTGGGCCAATGTCTTGAAACCACTGCAGGAACTAACCTGGAAAACATCAGAATGTCGTTCTCACCTGAATAAGAGCGCGACTTACATCCTTCTGACGCGGGTACTTCGCCAGGTGCTCCAAATAATCTCGGTTCTCAACAAAATAGGCCTTCCCGGTATGAAGGCCAGGGTCCCTATTACTCAGTCGGCGTAGGTTACTCAGTCGAAAGTTGGCGTCGAGGGCAATGATCAGCATGAAACGGTACCTAAGGGGAGGTGTCAAAATTGAACCCAATAAATGATAGTATAGTGAACTCACTGTTCCGCATCGGGTAAGGATTGCCATCCCAATGGCAAGTTCACCCCATCCCGTGGGCACGCAGGGCAAGGTATGGCTAGTTCCCCCGGACCAGTCGTTGCAACGCCATCCGCTACGTTTCCGCGGCCCGCTCGCTTCATCATCTTGAGATGCGCAAACTGGCGGTTCATTCGGAGATATGCCTTGTAACGCGACTGAAACATGGTGATTATTAGAACAAAATCTTTGTCAAATGAATTAGCGTACCTTGGGAATATCAACCCCCGTATTATCAGTCATCCGCGCCAGGCCATTGTAGTGTTCGTAAGGCGACAGTTTTCCTGTTGTAGCAAGCTTCTCAAAGGACTCGAGAAGACGGAAAGTGGCGCCAGACCACGGGAATCGATAAGTGGATGGAAAAATTTCGGCACGAAGCAGCTGCAAACGGCGAGCGACTCGGTGTTCGCAGCCGCAGAAATCGACATTGACGTGATGAATACCGTTGTCGTGCAGGATGGTGAAATCGTCCCGGCCGGGTTCTGGGTTGGTGCAGCCGCTACTGCTGTGCGGTCCGAGTGAAAGACGTAGTCCCAGGTTTTGAAGTGTGACTCTCTTGAAAAACCCATCCTCCCAAAGCTAGATAACCAAGTCAGCGAGGGAAGGAGGGATTCAGGATTAACAAAGACTGACTTTAATTCGATGGAACGGAAGACGGGCGTGCGAGTGGAGAATGCACGAGTGGCACTCTAGGAATGATCCAAAACAGTCCTCACACGCGAAGACAGCGGGGCCCGCCACTACTTCTGAACCCGCCAGTGGGCATGAAGCACACCGTTCCGTGTCTGCATCCCCTCGACCTTCCAAGCGCACAAACTCATCGAGAAACTCTTGCTGCCGCCCCTCTCGCACCCAAACCAACAATGTATCGTCCTAGGTAGTAGATGTGATGTGAATAAACGAAGCCTTAGTGTCCCAAGGAAAACGCACCGAATTGGCATAACGGCGAGCGGTCTTTACAGCACGTGTTGGAGCTTGGGGAATGAACGAATCCGCTACAGCAGAATCGAAGTGTCTAGCCCAGTCAACGCGTTGGGAGGCTCCAGCGACCACGTCCACCTGTGCGCAAACCTCCGGGATAGAAGTGCGTAAACGTTTGCGGTCGCGAGTAAGTTCTTGCCTGCGCGCCAAAAGGGATGTGGTTCCTTGGTCTTCGTCATCGTCTGCGCGAGCAACACGAAGAGCACGTTTGGAACCAACCATTAGGAGGACCCGTGGAATAAGTACGAGGAGGTTGTAAACAGACCCTAACCCGCCATCAGTATCAGTTGTTGAATGTTCCCACGCAACCAGCTGCGATCCGTGGCCAACACCAGCCTTTGGCTGGCTTATCGGCGTTGCCGATATGGCCTACGTTCGCATGCTGATAGAGAAAACATTGTAATTTTTACGGGACACTCTAAATGAAGCTACGGTACAACTAAATTTAATGCGGTTTACTATGTATATACTCTATTACAATTTCTACCGACCCCAATGTTTACCTAGGAGGACCGGACATCAAGCCACGTACAATGCCACAAACCAGCATATGATCCTCGGGGTCGCGGGGGTGGTCGGCCAAATATCTCGCGTATGTGTGAGAGACCATCCCCGGCGTCATCCCAGTGAAATCGGGGTAACGGGAGGGGTCGTACCTCGGGGGTGACCGACCAGACGACGACGACGACGACGCCTCGCTGTCAGGAGAGCCTGAACGAGAGCCCGCGACAGGGGATGGGGAAAGCGATGAAAACGACGACGGAGAGGAAGGATAGTCCAATGGTGAGGACGACCGCTCCCTCTTGATATAGATAGGCGAGGACGACCGCTCCCTCTCCATTGCGATTTGGGGGGATGAGCTCTCCCTCTTGATTGACACATCAGGAGGAGGGGGCGACAACCTCTCGGAGGAGGGCGAACGTGCTGGAGAGGGAGTCGTGGACGGGCGCGGCGACGTCGTCGCACGCGGCTTACGGGGACTGTTGGGAAGCAATGCAGCGCGGTTCTCTCCCTTGACCGGAGAGGAGTGACTCGGTTTGGCTCGCGCCTTGCGTGGACTGTCAGGAATAATGACACCCTTCGGCCTGGCAGGGAGCATGCGAGAGCTCGTGTAGCCCTTTCCTGCTTGCTTTGGCAACGGGCGCGGGCCTTTTGGGCGATCGTTGGCCTCCAAATTAGACATATCGATGGGGCGCCAAAGACCATACTTGGTCCGGCGATACCTCAGCATTTCTACAGCCCACATAAGGCCTGGCCAGATGAGACCCTAGAAAATTGTTAGCCAATCTCCTGCATACGCAAGGAACATCCTCACCAAACGGCGGCGGCGAAGACGAAGTTTGAACGCGAGTTCCCCTTCATCCAGCTCACGGGCCTGACGAAATTCGACATCGAAAGCAGTGAACAGCTTTTTCCGGAATCCCCGAAGTCCTCCGATTTCCAGGTGTGGATTCCCGCGTACACGAACGAAACCAGTGGCGTACGGCAGTAAGAACGATTTCATGTCTCCCAACAGGCCCTAAGTGGGAGATTAAAAAAAGATGCACAGGTCAGAGAATGCATACCTTGGGAGCAATCGGGGTGAAGAGCAACGCTTGTCCGCGGATGAGCACCTTGCTTTTTTTCCTACCCATGGATGTGCAGAAGCTTGAGCTTGATTGTAAAATGTGAGGGTACCAAACGCGATAGCGTCGACCGGAGTCTGAATTGCTCCTGTACAGTACCCTAATCAAGGTTTAGAAGCGCACTCTACGCACGTAAGTGGCGGTGGCACGGTGGCAGTGCAAGTGTGGCGCATCGTCGCGTACAGAATCCTGAGTGTAGCGGCTGACGAAGCGACAATATTGATAGATCTATGAAGACTGTTGAAATAACAAGGCTCTATTTTTGGCGGCGTTACGCAGCTTATGTTTCTCCGCCCACCCTAACATATCCTCAACGTATTCTAGCATGCGGGCAAATTTGTCCCGCGTGGCCGCTCCCTCCTTCCAGGCATTGTGCAGAATCCCGCCCTCCTCTTTGATGCATTCCAAATCGACCTCGATTGCGGCGAGAAGAGTGTTGTATTCGGCGACAAAGTCGATGAAAAGGAGGCGGCCGTCCTCTCTGTCCAAGGACTTGTACTGCTCGAGCAGCGTTTTGGCGTATTTGCAAAGGGACGGGCCCACAGTGGCTGTCATGCATCCATCTTGCACGCGAATGCGTCGGATATGGCGTCGAATGGCAGCTTCGTTGACGATACTAGTGCACAAAATTAGCGAGCTGAGGTCACATAATGGAAACACACGTACGGAATGGGGGCGCTTGCTCGGACAGGCTGGACTGCGGGACGGACTCGATCTCCGCCTGATTTCTTGTCATAGTAGCGCCGCATTTTCTCTTGTTGCTCCTCGCGATTGCTGCTGCGCAGTCAGTTTTCCAGTACCATGAGAGGATATGAGATCGCACCGATGATACCAAGCCCGTTTACGGGCACGCTCGGCTTCCAGCCGTTCATCCTCGTCCTTGTACAATTTCTTGCGGCCCATGGCAATTCGGAAAGAAAAAGACGACGCCAAACGATGATCGCAAATCCAACCGGGTCACATGTGTGAGAAGAAAAGGATCTTGCTCCGAGTCCTACAGGCGTACAAATACTATCTATTTCTATCCATGCAAAGAGAAACCATTGCTTTATCCAGTTGGCTTGCTACATGACGACATAATATCTCTAAGGGAAAGAGTCAGATAATATCTGGCCAGACAGAGACACTCACATACAGTTCGGACTTGGGCGCATTATTTTCACCTTCAGCAAAAGTGATGCTCGGACGTAGAGGTAGCTGAGTGAGCGTCGACAGCGACGCTTGGACTGGCGCAAAATTCGTAGACGCTGGTGACGGCAATGAGCTCAGGTGATGGAGGGACTAAAGGGAAGGCATACCTTTGAGCGACGTGCCAGTACATTTGCGCATCATCCATCCCGCTCATGTTTCCCTTCCAGCACAGGCAAGCAGCGTTGGCGGCGACAGAACATTGGTCCGGCGGAAATCGACACCTAGAATAGCTGGGCTGGAAACACGTCAGAGCCAGGCTACTAACACCCAGAAAGAGAGAAAGAAGACGCCCTCGGGAACGAGACATGCCAGCTAACAGTCCTCTAGCGCAGTCCCTGGTTGAACCGCGTAGAGGCGGCATGAAGGCATACGGCGAAGACGAGGGAAAAAGGGAATATGTAAGATATGAAGATACAAGACATACCAGCAGGAGACGTTACTTGAGGATCCAGTCGCGGGAGTCGGTGCTCAGAGAGTAGACGACAGTGGTGGGCAATACTAAGATGGCTTTGTTTGGTCTTCGGTGGGGCCTGGGTTTGGCCATTGATGGGTTGCCATCTAGTGACGAATAGCCGTCTAGTAACGAATAGCCGTCTAGTAACGAATAGCCGTCTAGTAGATGGAAATCGCCGGATCAGTACCTTGGAAATTTGGGAAATTTAAAAGTCTTTCTACATTGCTCCTGTGGTCAATCCTTCATAGTACAGGGGCTTAACGAGTGTTACTAACCTATTTGCGACCTTCGTCCCGCTACAATTATATCATTTCTGGCCCTAACGAGTTAGCGTCTAATAAAAGTCTAATGGGAACGAAAGGCATTCATATTCCTGTACGCAAGATGAGAATGAAGTAAGTAATTGGTCGAGGTGCGCTCGGTGGGTGGTCCGGTTATTGGGGAAATGTCGGAAATGCATTGGCATACAATACAAAAGAGTTATGCAACCTCAAACCAGGCAATTAGACTGTCGTGAGCTCTAGAATGAGTGAACGATTGGTCTGCGGTGGGAAACTTACCACGGAAGTTCAGGTTATATTTAGAGACATTTGATGGCGTCGCTTGATGGTGGTGCCGCCTTGTCTTACTCCCACCATCACGACCAACTGTCGAGCCGTAGTGCTGCAAGACCGACTTTCCTTCCAGCAGGCAAGACAGACATGAACTGGAAACACGCGCAATGTAGCAGCGGCGGGTCATAGGACGTGCCTATTATGTAGGCGTTGCCAACGGCCGACGGAGTTTTTGGTCAGACTTTTTGCTCGCTGTTCGGTTCGAGCTAACTAAATTTTCAACCATCACCTCCACCAACCACCACTGCTACCATCGCTCTGTTAGCCATGCCTGTCTATGACTACCACCAGTACGTTCCCCTTCCGTCTTTTTAAGCATCTGCTTCAACATTAATCTTTAGTTTCACTGGCCTGCGGAAATTGTTCTTGGACGGTCAATGCGCCATGTATTTCGCCATGCGCCAAAGATCCAAGAACGCTCAAGCCCGCATCTGTGTTGAGGCCGTCTCCGTTGTCTTCCTCGAGGCGTTTCCGTGGTGGTTGCCTGAAAGCGTTGAGCCCAGGGACCCCAAGATTTACGTGGAACCGACGGGGCCAGACGTGCCAAGGCAGAGAGCAGAGGCGACGTTACGCGTGCAGGGGGTCCGTTGTCTTTCTCTGTTCATCTTTCGTTGGGCTCATCCCTTCTTGATAGTGGATTCAAGCTCATCTGGAGTACGCGTGGGGTCATCGTGTTCTCGCTCATGCGGTTCGCACCTTCGAGGACCAATTTGGGATGGCATTCTGCCAGGTAGACCACGCGTGCGCCTGCGGTGATCCAAGGGCTCCCGTTACCTATGTGCCAGAGGCGTTACAGGACGTTCATAAACATGACTGATATCCCACCGTCTGGATTGGACAGTATTTCTTGTACCTATCGTGTTCGCGCAGTGTTTTTTTACATCCCTTTTTTTGTATAGTTCATACTGTACATTTTTCGTCCTGTAAATAAATGACTGATGTGATTCGCGAAAATTGATGTGTGACCCAAGTTGGCTTCAACCATCAGCTATGCCTCCGTATACGTTCTATCAGTTCGTCGTCTTGTCTTCCTTGTTCTTTTGCTTTGCGTTAATCTCTGTTCCACAGCTTCAAGGGTGAGCGTAAACGCTTCCTTGACTCACATTGCACCGTCTATTTCGTGTTGCGCGAGAAACAAACCGATTCGACCAACCACGTCGATGCCCACATACGTGCGGTGTACCTCCTGTACCTGGAGAAGTTTCCGTGGTGGTTGCCAGAAGAGTTGGAGCCCGAAGAGGGAAAGGCTTACATAGAACCAGCAGGACGCGGTATGGCGAAGCACAAGGAGGAGAGATGTTACCTCATCCAGCAGGTGTGTTTCTCTTCAGTTCGAATTGTAGCTATCACTGACGATGTCTACTGGCATTAGTGGATAGAAGCCCACCTGGAGTTCGCCTGGAATTACCGTCTCGCTTCCCATCAAATCCGCGTCTTTGAAGACCTTTTTGGCCTGGCATTTTGCAGTTCCGACCATGCCTGTCATTGCAGTGGAGTCCATCCCTCACCCAACCCGCGCCCCCCTGTAGCATACGTTAAAGGGCCTCTTCAAGATGTCTTTCAAGTATAAGACGCGCCGCCCAGTCAATTCTTTTGTACGGAGTGGTGTATATATATATATCTTGTTCCGAATAACGATACCGCCTACGAAGTTCTACGCACACGTGACGCTCAGCTGTCAAAAAATTTGCAGCGTCTCACTGTCAGCCCGGACCAGTACTTACCACAAGTCCTAGTACCTACGCGCTTGATAACTTCAACGCGACTAGCCGCGATATAAAATGACCGCCAGCACCGAGGAAATGATGACCCTGTATGTTACAGCATCATGATTTCGCACACACGCTGACTTACCTCCGTTAGGCCGTCAACGCCTGCAGACCTACGTCCATTCAAAAGAGGTTGGCTCAAAGGCTCCCGCCGCCTGTACCTCGAAGAACGCCTACCCACCTTCCAAGATAAACGTGCCAAAGGCAAAAATCTCGGACGCGAGTACTCGGATGGAGTTTTCAACGCGTTCTGCCAGGCCTATCCGTGGTGGTTAGCGATGGACGTCGAACCGAATCCCGCAGTGGTCTACGACGAGGCGGCCTTGCCCCCCAGCGTCATGGAATTCAAGTCTGCCATCATCGCCCGTTTGACTACCGTGCGTAACTCCATCCCCTTTCGCAAGTAACTCGTTAATTTTTTTCGCAGGGGATTCGAAACTACTTCGAAAATAGCTGGAACAAGGCGGAGCCAGTTAACAAGATGACGAAGGCTCAGATAGCCAAAAATCCTGTCGCGTCCTTGCTGGCGAAAGTCAGCGACGTCAAAATCCATCGCCAGCGCGGTCGAACCCCCCAGCAAATGTATTCCTCGGAGGCCTTTGCCTCGATTCGCGACGAATTTAATCAGGAATTTGCGGAAACGGGGAAGAGTGGGAAGACTGCACGCGTGGATGAAGCAGCAAACAAGGTGCGGAGGGCATTCGAGGAGCTCCCGGACGACGAGAAAAAGTATTGGGCACTGCGCGCGAAGCAGGATGCTGCTCAGGTTGCAAAAGAAAAGGCTGAGGGTGGTCTTCTGCCCAGTCGCCTTGAGCCCGCGGAAACGCAAGAGTACGTCGCTAGCCTTGGTTCTCTCTTTCGTTTCTAACATGACCTAGGGCGTTAGATGGTCTGGCCAATACCATGCAGCCGCTGCTCGAAGGCTTATCAAATCTTCTGGGAGGGAATGTTTCGTTCTTTTATGCTGGACCAGAGCCTCGCAGAGGCGGCCAGGTCAACGTTATCTCGTACGTTGGTCAAAATAAACTCTCGGATTCGTTCTGACCGTTTGATGATAGACTGCATGTGGGAAATGATAAATCGGCCATTCCACAGACGTTCGCCACGGCAGGAGGGGAGCGTGGCAATCGACGACGCAAGATGGCTGAGGCTTGCATTGGCGAGTTCGCCATGGAGTGTTTCTGTATGTCATCTGGATGCGCACTCGAGGTCTGTGCTGATCTTACCCTTAGCCTACGCAGAACAAGAGGAACGCGCCCTTCCGGGCAGCGTTATGCCGGCAGCACTACCCATGTTCATGCGGCAGCAAAACCCGTGGAACGTTGCTGGTAGTAACTTCGTGGTCAACGGGCCTTCTGCGGGCTCCGCGACATTGAGTTCAGAGCCCCAGATGTCGCTGGGAGTGCCAGTGGCTTCGTCTCCTACTATCATCGCGAACAGCAAGAGCACGAAGAAGAGAGGGCGCCAAAATCGGGACAGCCCACGGAAGAAGCGTCGCACTCGCAACACTCAGAAGGGCGCGGATGCGGATGAAGAATCTAGCGCTAGCGAATCCTCTGACAGCGACGACGACGGTGACGACGAAAACACCGGTGTCCGTCCTCCGTGTTCTCCCCGCCCAACTCGGACGTGTACCAAGCAGGCTGCCCCCACTTCTCCACGCTGCCCTTTGGAAGACCTTACCAACAAGGAAAGCCCGCTCGACAACACTGTCATTGATCCTGCCTTGCTGGAGGACGATGTCCCGCCTGCTACGCCGCTGCAAGTGGTCATCCCGACGTGTGGGCCTCTTGACTCCGAACACCCTTTCGGCGACAGTCCGGCTTCGAAAATCCCGGACCTTCCTCCCGCTGTTCCTTCTGGCGCTACCGCCTCAGCTGGTCTGCCCGTGGGAAAGAAGGATGGGCGCAAGACTGTTGGAAAGAAGGATATTGCTGGTATCACCCCCAAGCTCCTCGTTCACGCCGAGGCCTACATTCGCGGCTTCCAGCTGGCGGAGCCCCTTTGGGAGTCGCTGATTGACGTATATCTGGAGATGGAGGGAAATGGGACCTGGGCTGGGAAACCGCTGCCATCGCGCTCTCGCCCTCCCTTCGTCCATCTATGGCTGCAAAATGCTCGTCGGATTGATCCTGAGTTGCCCAGCCAGGTGAGGGATGTCGCCAACGGATTTTGGGCATGGTGGGCAGGAATGCAACCTGATTGGCGTGGCGTTTCTGCTGAGGATTGTCCACTCCGTGAGCGTCATCGTCCGATTGTCAAGGATGGTAGCAGCTGGGGTGCCTTGCAGACACGCGGGCTCAACGGTCACTTCACGACACTTGCGCTGCTTGGATGGTGGGGGCGCGCATGTGGAGATGATGTTTTGGCTTTGGGTGAGTGGATGGCTGCTGTTGAGGACGTATCTTGGGTCCTTACGGGTCTCTCTGCCGCTTGAGGCCTTTTTTGCTCTTGTCATATAAACTATTTTTTGCACGCCGAGTTTTTGTACGGTACCTTTCTTGTACGATATCTTTCTTGTACGCTATCTTTCTCTTCGGTTCCCGTCGTTTGTACGTATGTATATACCGAGGCGTGTCCGTACGTCATGTTGGACTTTGCAACGTCTGTCGCTGTCCAATATGGCTACCTCGTCGGCTGCGAATCCATCGCCGCCACCTTCACCTTTGCTCAACGCGACAATTGGCCTCCCTACGCCTCCCCTGGATGCGACTGCCGAGCGATTGGAGAGGGAAGAACGTGCTCTGCGCGAGTTATCAGAAAGAGATTGTTGGCTGGAACGACGCGCGGGGGAATTGGAGTTGGTTCGCCTCAACCACAACGAACATATCCTCTACAAACAGGGGTTGATTAGATTCTGGGCCCCCGTGGAGCTGGAATATTGGGAACCGAGCGAGCTGGGCGATCTAGGAGGTAGCGACGAGGTTTATGTCAGGAGGGCAAGTAACGACGAGGTTTACATCGGTGCGTGTCTGTCTTGATTTTCGGTCGACACTGACCTTAACAGCAGTCGTGTCTTCAGACGAAGATGAGGATGTGGAAAAGGAGGGGGACAGCTTGCGGGAGAATGAGAAGGAGGTGTCTGGGTCTGAGGAGTCTGAAGATGATGAGGCCAGCGAGGAAAGTTTCTATTCCGCGAGCGAGGGCGATATCGACTTAACGGCGCTGCATCTCTGATGAGTGTAGACCATATAAATAAAATCTGTCTTTGCATCGCGCTATCCTCAGGCCTCCGTTCCCAGTTTTATTCGACCGATTCCGTGGAATGTTTTGGAGAGTGATGCCGCTGTGTCGCTCCTTGTGTACCGCCTGGGAGGTACCACAGCGGCAACTGACCATGCGACTTTTCCCGCTCCATTTCCCGCCTGCCCGAGCTTTTTTCCCGCTCACACGAGTATTTTCCCCGCCTACCCGCCACACACGCATTTTTGCGTGCTTCCGCAGGTGTGCACGTGGTCTCCGCTCAAAGAAAGATGTATGAGTGGCTGCGGGAGCGGCATTAATATATTTCCTGCCCCCCCGGTCCTAATGCCCGCCCGCCCGCCCGACCGCTACGCCACACATGAATTATGTGGGAAAGCAATGTCCCAGAGACAAATACTATTGAAGGAGGTGTATATTCGTTATAGTACTACAATAAACTACGACTATTCCCGTTTCCCGCATCTTTTGGGTCGGATACGAATTGTGTGCGCCACACACGGCATATTTGTATAATATGATTCGGTGCTAGCGTGAGAGCACCTCTCTTCACACGCAGACTAATACGTGGTCGCCGAGCACAGTGTGGTGTACAGGAACCATTTCCCGGATTAAATTTCCCGCCCGTTTTGGGATTTTTTTCTGGCGCGCGGCGGCACAGCCGCCGCGTTGACCGGCAACGCCCGGTCTTAACGGTTATTATGGATTATGGATTAATGGATTTGTGGTAGTTAATGACGAGTGGTTAATAAAGGAGGATTAAAGCATTTGGCATATGCCAGGGCACGGGATTTGAGTGTTTATATCCAGTTTGTTTGCAAAAGGCCTCACTGGGACCAACCACTGCTTTTTGGATAATATTACAGTGTGGCCTGAGATGATTACGGCGGGCGGAACTGAAGGCTTGCGAAATTTCGATGCGGTGGGCTCCAGATGTGAGTACGACGAAGGCTCTTGCTTCGCACGGACTCGGACTGACAGACGGACGACGGAGGCAGAATCTGATAGATACGAGGGAGCTATGCTACGGTAGAGTACGACAACCTACTATAAATACAAGTAACTATGAAAGAGTACCATAAGCGTAAGAATAATGGAGAGCAGGCTGAGCAGTAGACTACAAAGAACTAGGGAGATGGGCGCTAATGCGCAGTACAGTACAAAGAAGCGGGATATGGGCGCGTAACACTACAAAGACAACTACGTAGGTGGCGTTAGAATAAAGGAAGAACACGAGTCTAGAACCGGTCCGATAATGTCATCTAATCTGTGCGCGTAAGCGGACTTGATCATCTACACCGCAGTCCTGCAAACACCTTGCTTGGAAATCCAATGAAATTTAAGGAGTTGAAGTCTGTAAAACTCCAAGGAAAAGAGTATGAAGTCAAACTCCTTTCATCCAGTGACCAGGGAAGCTTCTCCGATACCTATGAAATAGTTGGGCAATTCAACGGCATGGGCGCTATATTGAAAGTTGTTCCAAACGGCACCCGTGAAAATCAGGTAGACAATGCGCTAGAAGTAAAGTATTTAAAGAAGGTTGGTTTTTTATCCAATGCGATCCATGGCCAAAATCTGACATGGTGTTAGCATGGACTACTGTTACACTCCGAACGACACAGCGAGGCAATCCCTGAAGCAGATTACATCGTTGTCCGCGACATGGAGAAAAACATCCCGCCATACAGGCCTTTTTATGAATGGTACGAGATGGACAAGGATATGGATCTAGCAAAAGCCCTAAGAGACGTTCGACGAGCCGTGGGAAACCAACTACGCGAGATAGCGCATAGAGATGGACTACTGTACGTCAGCCTAATTTATCCTGTGTTTTCGCCCTCACCAACGCGTCTGAAAGCTACTACGATTACCACATGAACAATGTGTTCGTGGACAAGGAACTGAAACTGGCTGTACCTATAGATTGGGGCCCACAAACAGATAACTTTGATGGTGTCGTCGAAAATCTACTATCGAAAAGTACTGGAGAATATGATGCCAAGACAACGGAGTTCAACGAGGAGCTGAAGAGGCGAATCCGGACGAGATACAATGCCACAAAATTGAAGATGGAACTGAATAAGCATCGTTTGGAATTAAGGGAGTGAGTTCGAGATCTTTGTACCTTAAAGTTACTGAGTTTTTACTTCGATTAGACAAGATGAAGCTTTGGTTTTGGCCGAAGAGGCGGAGGCTGCGGCAGAGGGAGCTTGATTCTGTTCAAATTTTATGGTCATATAAGTGGTGTATATAGAGAGAGTATTAACGCTCTCTTTCCTCGGCATGCAGTCAAACGACCGTGGGAATTCCCGACAAGAATCCCCCAGATATGTAGATGGTACTTAGTATTCAACAGAGGTCAACCGCTCCTAACGCTCCTCTATTCGTTCAAAACTTCAAATGATCGCCACCCAGTAGACCCGTAGGAGGCATCAACACTGTACCTCGCCTGCCAAACAGGTATGTTGCAAAGAATGCGATCCAATTGGCTGACCGCCACAGAAATGATGGAACGCGGAGAGTATACAATCCGAAGAGAAGCAGTGAGGAGTATGGTAGGATTGTGAGGGTGGAGTGCCGGCATATTTAGAAGAGTGTTGGCAACCTTTCCAGCGCCACAATGAGGACAGTCCAGTAAGATGTGAGATAAAATGGCCTCTCATGAGCGAACTGTAGGATGGCGAGCTCGCAGAGCGAGGTGTGAGAGAGGCACTGCAAGTGGGCGAAGTTCGGGGGCAGAGAGGATGAGGAGTAGAAAGCTAGCCCAGCCTAGTCGTCGTTGAAGGCATAGAAAAGAGTTGGAGAAGTCTCCAGCTGGAAGAAATGGTAACACGACGGCCCAGAGCGATGGTGGTCGAAAGCAATGACAGTAGGGATGCAACGGTAACTATGGACTGGATTATTAGGTGTTTCGTTTCAGAAAGCTGAACCAAAGAAACATTAATAAACGGTGCGGCGTGTGTGGCGACGTGTGACTGCATTTTGGGACCGAAACATACACCAGGCGAGTCAAGCGACCAAGTGGTCTGCCGGACTTTCAGGAATATGGGCTGTTCCAGCTTGCGGTACAGTAAATGCGCCACAATGCTATCAGCTCGACTGCCAGCTGTGTGATACCATACAAGCAATGCAATTAGATATTTACGCTTAAATACCGCATAACCTCTACTAAACGACTTACCAAGCTAGCCTCAACAATTCTCAATGATTCCTACCTCTTTCCTCTTTGTGTTTCTTTTCTTCTACACTGCATATGCACAGTACGCGGCTGATCACTGCAAACATCCAACAACTAATCCTATTATTTCATAGATTGGATATACCAACCCAAAAATCTGTAAAACTCAACAAAAAGCAATATACACTCCGACTCCTTGATCCTGCTGATCAGGGCAGATTCTCAAAGGCCTACCGAATAGAGGAACCGTTCCATCACGACGAGAGGACAACTCTCGGTATATTGAAGGTCGTGAAATACAAAGAAGGTGCTACTCTTCTAGAAGCACAGTATATGGAAAAGGTTGGTATTGTCACCACCACACCTGTGTAGTCAAGTGACATGTCATTAGGTGAAGCTGCTCTTGCACGCAGAACCCAGTGATCCATACACCGGATTATATTACCTCGTTGTCGAGGACCTGGAGAGAAGGGACCCGCCATTCAAGCCGATTTACAAGTGGTACATCGAGGACTCAGAGATGGACGCACACGATGCCCTATATAAAGTGCGGCAATTGGTGGGTGGAGGACTAAAGAGGATAGCAAATGAACACAACCTCCTGTATGTCAGCCTATTTTATCCTTGTGACTTCAATCTCACCAGTCTGTCTGAAAGCTACTATGATTTCCATATGGCTAATATCTTTGTCGACAAGAACCTCACATCTATCATACCCGTAGACTGGGCTCCTCCCGTACATGGAAAACAAGAAGCGGCCGGGGTCATTGACGTCGGAAGGTATAAGCAGGAGGGGAATCAAGAGATATATCAAGAGAAAATGAACAAATTTGATCGTAAGTTGAAGGCCGAAATCAGGGAGGAATTTACTGTCGAGAAACTAATAAAGGAACTGGAAAAGCGTGGGAAAGGTTCTTCTCAACTTAGTGCCTAGTACCAACACACCTCACGATAAAGAGAAATTCTATTTGTACTCTAGGTCAATGGAAATAATGTGCTACTTAATGTACAAGTGAGATGAGATGTATATAGTCCATGCAGTAGATGTAAAGTAAGATAAACAAGCTATGGTGTGAGATGTGGTGGTCCGATAATGCTTGGACCTGGGGAGGCCGGCGGGCTATATAGACTAGCAGGCGAGAAATCTTCGCGCGGGGGAAGACTCAAACGCATCGAGTCGGCGGTGTTCGCCACGTAGTATGAACGCAGAAGCGGAAGGTGTGACATGTCTGGTAGGAATATGAGGGGAGATGGGAGGGGACGATACTGTGGTCCTAGTTGGCGATCCGAGCTTATCTTTCGACGATGTCTACGATAAAGGTAGACTGTGAGGCCCAGGGCGATAAATGCCAAAAGCGGGAGGCCTATGGAAAGTCCGTATATGAGGCTTTTTCGACGCGAATTGTTTGGACTCGGCACGTCATTGAGCGTCTGGTTTCCCGTGGAATCGCTGCCGTCCAGACGTACGTTGACGAAATCTAAGTGAGCTGAAAGAGTAGATTGTTTGAGTTGAGTTGAGAGATGTGATTGGCTCATTACCTTCAGCGCGATCTGTT
Source organism: Flammulina velutipes (assembly GCA_011800155.1). NCBI lineage: Eukaryota > Fungi > Basidiomycota > Agaricomycetes > Agaricales > Physalacriaceae > Flammulina > Flammulina velutipes. Next base: position 2,808,678 of record CM022372.1, on the reverse strand, counting down.
ATAGACAGAAATTGGACGTAGGGATCATTGGAGCCACCGGCATTGAAGGTTCCATAGTTGAAGAGAGCGTAGGTGTTTCGTACTGAGCGTGTTTATGAATGGACGAGTTGTTGTAGTAACTGTCGACACTTACAAAATGACATCCCGAGGATGATGTCGAAGGTCGGGTCATTCCCCAAGTCAAAAGTGATAGGCTGAAACTACGTCGTCCAAAGATCAGACTCGGTTTGAGAGACTAGACGTCCACATACCATTCCAACACAGTAGGCTTGCCCTTTAGCGTTCGTCAGGTCATGGATACCCAATAGCCCAGGGTCCCTGGGGCGAGGTCAGCAATAATCCGAGGGCAATGTCTGAGAACGTACAATGTCGCGTCCATGGGATGTATAGGATAGTTTTGACCTCCGAAATTGAACGAGATGTTGACCTCCTGAGAGCACGGTACGATCCACGTCTCGCCCACCCCGTTTACATGGCGAAACTCTGCACCCTCGAAACGACTGTATATTGCGTCGGCCACGGTCCTTGAAGAAATGTGAACTTGGAGAAGGTGAGGAAGGAGACAGTGAACGTACCGAGGGAGTTGGGTCAACGAGAATCCAGAATCGACGACAGCGATGGCGTGAGAATTTTGGGTGGCTTCAGCGACATGCGTTCGAATGGGAATTGGACGTCCATCCGGTCCTATTAGTCCGTTTTCGTCCATGAAAATCTGGAAGTGGTGGTCTTCGGCTCCAGTCATAGACGCAGCGGCTACTTCGAGTTTGGGCTGCTCCTGAACGGTATCGTAGCCGTCATATATTTCCCCGATGGTGATCGTGCCAGAAATCTTGCTCGTTGGGTCTAGACATAATGACAATCATGGGCGGATGTGATAACGGTAGGTGTACCTTGTTGTCGCCCTAAGAGCATGGTAATGTAGTTCGGCGTAGATGTGTTTTGTTGGAATATACGGTCTATTACTGGATAGCCAATGTCTGACTGTAGTGTTTGATAGATTCTTGAGCCAATGTGCGGTCCCAGTCCCAGTAAGCCGGATCCAGGATTATGTTTGTTATCGGGATCGAGAAGTACTAGACGCGAAATGAGAAGACGAGCGTTGACCGGAAGGAAACGTACTAAATGCCTGATTAGATATGGAATAACCAGAAAATGACAAGTCCGCCAATTGTATTGAACCTTGGTCATTGTCAAGATCAATATCCGATAAGTCTCAATAAAGACCTACCATTGACAGAGCCGTCAACGTAATTCGCACCCGAAAATGCTCCTGCATCTTGAGACCCGGAAACGCTACCGCATACCCAAAGATCGGAACTGGAGAGCAATGAGGACAATTTTTTGCGCGTAGGATGATCCATACCTTCCAGTGTCAACAAGAACTGAGAAGAATTGTTGTCCTAGTACAATGCTAGCATAGTAGCTGATATCGCCAGAGTTTCTCAAAGGTGCAGTTGGATCGAACTCGCGCCGGGGTAAAGAGGCCGTCTGGCGACGAACTCCCTGTACACCAATGCGCAGGCCGAGGGAGTCTTCTGCTAGCACTGCGATCGCTAGCAGAAGAACATATAACATGGAAGTACAGAGACAAGGTAGGCGCCAGGTTTAAAATAGCGATGGGTGTCAATGTCACCGCCCGGTTCCTGCTCAAACATATTGAAATGGCCCTGATTCATGGAGCGCCGGCGCGATAGCCAGTAACTGTACATTTTCCCAAGGCAAAGGCAGAGCAGAAGAGCTGGTGTACGTCGATTGCGAAAAGAGATACTCGAAGGATGAATGCAAGAACATCATGCAAGGTTTAAGGCCCAACAGACATGTGGCGTTGTGCCGTGGTGGCTGTGCTTGATCGCCGGATCAGCGTTTTGGATCTCCAGCATTTCCCGTTCTACTTGCGATTCTGCGCGTTGAAGATTGTATCTACGCCACAGTACAGTGCGCAACCGCCGAATTGTCGAATACAGCTGTGTGGCGCACATTTGCTGAATATTCACCTCGCACGGATATTCGCTCCGTTTCACCCACGCGTAACCAGCGAGCGAACGAGCTTGGTCAGGGGTCCAGGCCAAGCTCATCCACCGACCACCACCATCCTCCTTCCTCTTTGCTTCAACGCCATGCATTCATTAATCCCACTTTCTTTACTTTTAACTCTATTCGACTCTTGCGTCTATGCCGTCCATCTGCCAGTCCAGATACGAACGACGAATGTACCCCGGAGGCTCAGTCCGCGCGAAAACACAACGATACCAGTCGGCAACTTTGGGAATGCGCAGTACTTTTCGAATGTAACTATTGGCGGCCAAGAGGTCGCTCTGCTGCTGGACACCGGCAGGTGAGTCCTGCACGGCTATCGTAGGCCACAACTGACCGCAAGCTTCAGCTCTGATCTATGGGTTAACTTTCCAGACAAAGTTCCAGAGACCAAGGATCTGGGAGAGTCCTTGAAGCTAAGCTATGCTATAGGCTCAGCCACAGGTACGTTACCCTTCTCTATCCAACACTCATAATCTCATGGCAACTAGGCAATATTCATTCTGCCAAGGTCCAGTTCTACGACTATGCCATCGACGCGCAGGCTTTCCGTACGTGGCTACTGTCTACCTTTCTCTATCCAATTGACACGATTGCATAGTCCTTGTAACGGACACAAGCTCATTTTCCACCGACATCCACACCCAAGGATACGATGGACTTCTTGGCCTTGGCCCTAACGAGGGCAGCCGCATCTTCGACGAGATTGATAACGACTCTGCCAACTCCCTGCTCGCCAACGTCTTCAACCAGAAAACATCTACATCAAACTTTATCACCTTTCTCCTCGATCGCGACGCAGACCCCTCCCAGACATTTACTGGCCAAATGACCATTTCAGAGATCGTCCCCGGTTTTGAAAAAATCACTACCATGCCCAAAATCGACGTCGAAGAGGTCCACAGGCTCCTTCAGTCTGAACAGCATTGGCAGGGCCTTACCGACAAGGACAACGGAGTCATTGGCCCGGACGGCGAGATCATAAACGTCAAATCCATCGTGCCCAAGGCTCCTGATGGTCAACTCGTTTCGGTCTTCGATTCTGGCTTCACCTTCACCCAAGTACCACGAGAGCTCTCCGACGCCATCTACGGTCGTGTTCAGGGCGCCGAGTACGATGCGAAGAACGAGTGGTGGACTGTGCCATGCGGTCAAATGCTGAACATCACCTTTAACTTTGGTGGCATATCCTATCCCGTGCATCCCCTAGACACCGTTGACGATAATTTCAATACCAAGAACTCTGCAGGTCAGCGGGCATGCATAGGATCCTTCCAGCCCATTACCTCCGCCTTCAGTCTGCTAGGAAATTATGATATGATCATGGGCATGAACTTCCGTAAGCAGGCAGACGCTGGGTTCAAGGTTTTCATTTCGCTGATTTTGCCTTTCAGTCCGCAATGCCTATACCCTCCTCGACTTTGGTAGCTGGGCTAACGACAAGGACGACACCAGTGACCCCTACATCCAACTGCTCCCTCTTACCGACGTCAAACAAGCCAGCCAAGATTTCATTACCGTCCGACTCGGTGGTACCGATACCACAGGTGACGCCAAGTGGGCGCTTCTCTCCACGGAAGACATGCAACATTCGCCTGTCTCTGACGAAGAAAAGAAGAAAAAGTACCAGGAGATGGTTCTCAGTCGATGGCCATACATCCTGGTTGGATGTCTCGCCGCTGTCATCATCATCATTGGCTTGATTATCTGGAGGTGCTGTTGTCGGCGCGACAAGAAGGGGCAGAAGGGTCAGAAGCAGAAGGGCCTCTTTGGAAAGGAGCGACCAACGTCGTACTTGCCAATGCAGGACCATCGAGACGGAAATGCAAGCACGGTGTCATTGGCGCGTAGTCAACATACCAGCGATTCGGACTCTCCGTATGCGAAGGAGCAGTACGGACAAGATCAGTTTGGGCGCGACCCGCACCCGCAATACGGGCATGATGGGTCACCCTACGGACAGGACCTCGGGAGTGACCAGAGCTCCCATTACGGGCATCAGCAGCAGCAGCAGCAGTACGGTCACAACCAGTATGCCCAAGCGCAATACGCGGAATCACCCAACCCATTCGTAGACAATAGTCACAGTCCCTACGGGCATGACCATTACCAACAGCAGCAGCAGCAACACGGAGGATATAAAGCATATTAATATTTATCGACCTTCCCTCACCTTTATTTGCTCTCGTCGCTCTCAATATAGTCTGCTGTGCGGGCGCTTACTGATCTTTACCTTACACTGTATTCGGTCTGCGGTACTGGACATGGACAATCCAGATAGTGTATTTAAATTAGTCTTTTCCCTTTCTATCAAGATAAGTGCCCCGATGTGCAGACCTGAAGTGTGGCGTAATACTTCGTTGAGGTGGAGCTCTACGATGTATTGTGATATGTTCATATCGAAGGTCCTATTCCCCAAGAGAACGTTGCGGGGCATGGTAAGGCAGCCCGGGAGCTACGTGCATAATTCTATCGAACCCACTGGAAACCCGGTGACTCTCACAACGCACACGAAGGCGAAAGAATACGGTTGGAATAGACACTCAATCTGAGGAGCCAATCATTGGGTCCCAGCTAGTCATCCCTTTGCGAAAAAAGCACGGATGTCCTTCTGCTTTGAATCGTGTGAGATGCTTCCAATACCTCCCTTTTGGCGAACCTGTAGGCAACGATCATGATCAGGCCTCCAAATCTTCGTCGACAAACGACGACATACCACTTTATCCAGATGCGGGTGACAATTGAATTCAGTAAGGCGGACCCTTTGAGTTGTTCCATCCGATGTTGGGGTCTAATTTGGCATGGGTTAGATTATCATGACGGTACATAGAGAGTTCAACGACGCGCTTACAACTGACATACTTGCCCAAGCTGTATTTCGCAAGCCCTTTCGCCGCATCTCCCCATCAGTCTGCTCGGACACCCCTCGAGCGAACAATGCAGCTATCATCTCATTGATGAGGAGCCCATGGCTAACCACAGCGATTGTGACCTCTTCCTCCTTGTCGTCAGATAGCACGTAGGGTAGTAAGAGCTCATCTACAACGCGTGCAGCTCTCCTCCGAAGATCGCTCTTGCTTTCACCTCCAGGGAATTTGGCGTCTGGATCCAACGGAAGGCTGATGCGCTTGTAAGACTTTCCTTCGGCAGTCCCAAAGTGCTGTTCTCGCAGGAGCTCGGAGGCAGAGAACGGCGGTCGTGGGTCTTTCTGGCGTGCGTGGATAGTCTCGGCTGTCGTATAGGCGCGTTTGAGATCTGAGCTGAGGATAGCGGTGAATTGGGTGGCAGAGAAGTGTTCTGCGACTGCTTTAGCTTGCTGATAGGACTTTAGTCGCGAGGATTGACGCCAGAGAGAAATAAAACGGACATTCATTCCTAGGATTTGATAGAGTTGAGTCTAGTGGAACCAATGGTAATTATTCTGACGTTACCGTGATTTGACAATGGTGAGTCCTTCCAGCCCGCCCATACTGCTTGCTATTCAGATCGACAAGTGTTGGTGAGAGCGTTCAGGTAGCACTTACAATGTTGTCCCTAGTTTCTCCGTGTCTGATCTGAGGAGCTAAAGCCTAAATTGTTGTCATCGAGGATAGAAGAGGGGGACGCACAAATGTGAAAGTTGCCATTCGAGTAGCTGCATGAAGTAAGACCAATACCAGCGCGAGGGAAGTAGACAAAGAAAACTACAAAGTGTCCAGCACTACGACGCCCGTGGGGATACAAATCAAGGTTGTTGTGGTTGAGGAAGAGCGTCCGGTTCTCCGGCCCGAGATCTTCTTGACCACCGCCATGTCAAAATACGAGGTATGAAATAAGGAAGGACTTTGGCTATAAGAATAATGTATGCAGGCAGTTCCAGGCTACTTTCTACAGGATTTCCCTGTCAACGCGCCTGTAGCTGTTCCTCCGCACTTTGGCCTTCTTGATACCTGGACTTGGGATTCGTTGAAGACCGAGATCTCCCAACTCAACACAAACGCGGAGGGGGACGCGTCGTATAAGCTCTTCTTTTTAGGTAGACACGGCCAAGGTTTCCACAATGTTGGCGAGTCCAAGTACGGTACTGAAGCTTGGGACGAGTACGTGTTTTTCTGGCAATGTAGCTTCACTGGCTGATCGGACGCGATGTACAGCTACTGGTCCTTGCTCGATGGAGACGGCGAGATAACTTGGGGTCGTGAGTTGTCTGTCGCCTCAATCTTACCTCCTCCGTCCTAATACTTTCCAAGCCGACGCCGACCTCACTCCCCTCGGTATCTCTCAAGCCCAAGCTGCGCACGAAATGTGGCTGAGCGAATCCACATCAATATACCCGACTGTCAAGCTTGTTAGCCCGATGTCGCGGGCTATCAGTACATTCCTTCTCACCTTTAATGAGCTCGGTTTGGATGCCAACGCTACCATCTTGGAGAACTGTCGTGAGGAATATGGGATACACACGTGCGACAAGCGCCGGACCAAGTCAGAGATCGCGGCCAAGTATCCGGAAGATGGTCTAACCTTCGAAGAAGGCTTTACTGAGGAAGACCTTTTGTGGGAAGCGGATGTTAGAGAGAGCCGTGAGCATGACCGGGAGCGTGCTAGATCTGTGCTGGATCGGGTATTTGGAGGAGAATGGGGAGACGACGAATGTAATTATCTTTTATTTTGATTGAATGGTCGCTGACTGCGCGTTCAGATATTAGCATAACCGCACATGGCGGTATCATCAATGCTTTCTTGGAGGTTATAGGCAGAGAGCGATATTCTCTCCCTACGGGCGGTAGGTAACCCAGAGCGATTCAATGCGTAACTCAATTGTTTCCTCAAGGTGTCCTTCCTGTGATCATCAAACGCACGCCGACATGACGAAGCGATGGAAGGTGGGGTTGGTGGGGCAGCTTTGTAACCTGATACCCAGCATGGCTTCTTCGTTTTGCACGTAAAGTAGCCAGACAATGTTTCAAGGATACAGTAATGAATTTCCAGATCAATATGGTCAAACGGAATATTGCGCTAGGTCATCGAGTACAATCTTGACAGCCTCGACTATGATACCCCATTCGACCTTATGAAGTCTTTCTTCGTAAGTCTCTAATGTGTCTCCCTCCTCGAACGGAATCTCCCTAACCAAGACCGGCGCACCACGGTCAACCTCCTTTACGACGCGATGTACCATTACACCAGATCGCGTTATTTCTCCCTTCTTCCATGCCTCAAACGCCCTATCAATGGCATGCGAGCCGTCGAACTCTCCCGGCAATGCTGGATGTAGGTTGATCACGGCAACTCCTTTGAGTTGGTCCAAAAAACCTTCACTCAAAACATGCATCCATCCTGCCAGCACGACAAGATCAGGTTGTGCCTCCAACACAAGTTTTGCAACCTCCACATCGTAGTCTGGTCGAGTTTTCCCTGGGTTGGCTTTTAGGTATGGTTGTAGGGCGAGGTAAGCGGTTGGGATGGGGGGAGCGGCTTGTTGTGCGCGGACAAGGCCATATGCATTTTTTCGGTTGGATAAAACTAGAGATATCGTAGCATCTGGCAGTTTTGCATCGATGAGGGCCTGCAAGTTGGAGCCAGAGCCAGATATGAGCACAACGATACGCTTGGACATGTGGCGGAATAAAGAAACGGAGTGGCGGACCGAGCTCCGGAACAACGAATGTTGAAACCCTAACCTATGCTAACTATGTTTCCCAATGCCTTCATTCTCCGATGAACTGACGACCACTGTCTTTGGCGCCATTCAGGCGTTACCGTCGTCGAGAAAGGCCGACTTTCTGCTGGATACTGCTCTAGGGCTGATTGACGCTGGACAGTATGGCGACCAAGTCGAAAGCTATCTTGAGGTGTACTTAAAGACGCCAGGCTTGAGAAAGGAGAATGTATCAAAGGCATTGCTCGCCCGAGGGAAGGCTCGAAAGTCGGCAGGCGAAAAGCTAGTTGCCAAGGCGCACCAAGGTCCGTGCGGCGTGCTGACCACTATCGTGCGCTCAATGTTCTCTAGACTTCCAGGCGGCGATGAACTTGGACCCGGCAAACCGAGAGATACAAGCGCATCTGCGACGAGAACGACGAGTTCGTCCTTTCGTTGCATCAAGTACTAACGCTAAAGTTGAATAGATTCATTTCCACGACGAGCCGGCCTCGCAACGAGCACCACCAGAAATCTGGGATCGCATTGCTCGCAATATTCCCCGATACCACTTGCGCACTTGGCTGCGCGTATCGTCTTTCCACCGAGAGATAGCAGTCCGCATCATCTTCCATACCGTCGATCTTTACTTTGGAGACGACCAGGAAAATCTCAATCGTGGCCTTGACTTCATGGACCGCGTCAAGGAAGATACCGTCTTTGCCAGTAAAATCAAGTCTTTGCGTATACATTGGGCATACGAGGAAAGCGACGTATTGGACTTGATGACTCGATCTCTAAGGACAGCCCTTCCCAAATTCAATGAGCTACGCGACTTTGAATGGATTGGATATCCAGAAATGCGTGCAGAAATCGTTCAGAACGTCCTTGCCACTCATTCCCACATACGTGGCCTCGGTCTGATAGGATGGCATTTTGACGCGGTCGGCGTCTCCGCTTTCCAGAATCTCCACAAATTCACCCTGCGGGCAGAGGACGACGACGGGTTTGCGGACATGGGCGAAGTCAGGACCGTGCTGGACGTGAACAAACATACGCTGAAGCATCTGGTCCTCGGCGCGTTCCTCGAAAGGACTCATTCGTGGGACAGCGCTTTCCAAAGCGTGACAATCAAAAACCTCACGCACTTGGATCTTGTGGATACCAGGATATCTCATGTCGTTCTAGCGAGAATCGCTCATGCCCATAACCTCCAGACATTGACGCTTCATGGAACTTTTGAAGAGCCTACTTCTGCAAAGGTCGTCTTTGGAAGTGACCACATCATTGATGGCGAACACACCTTCCTTCCACATCTCGAAGTTTTCAGGCTGGTTCTTGTGGGCCACGAGGATGATATTGGGTTATACAAGAGCGTAACGGCATTCCTTCGCAGACGTACGCGATTGAGGCGGCTTGATCTGGGAAGCTGTCCATGGGACCTTGTCGCTACCGTTCTCCCGCAACTCCCAGGCCTACGTGTACTCGGCGTACGCATAGCCAATGTCTCTCAGCAGGCCATCGAAACCCTAGTTCGAAGTATCTCTCCGTATATGGTGGCCATTCGATTATCATGCATCGTATCGGACCGACCCCTCAACGAATACGCTTCCTCTTTTTCCTGCTTCCGGTCCTTGGCCTTCATCCACTTCCACACGGCCGGCAAGCACCGACCTAAGGCCAACTTGTTATCGGACAAGGATGTCGTGATACAGACCGAAGCGTGGAATGCGGCTTTGCATAGCGTTGCGGTGGTTTTGGACACTGTGGATTTCGTAGGGTGGCATGGGGAGCATCATGTCGTGGTGCGGCCGGAGAAGGGTATTGTGGAGATGAAAGAGTTGCCTGCGAGGAGGCGACTGGACTGTGGGAAGGGTGTTGATTTGGGTGGTGCGGATGCGGCTTGGCTGGAGAGGAAAGACGTCCCGATGGATTATGAGATGCCTGGATTGGAGTGATATATTTCTCCTAGTACAATTATTGTTTGAATAGGTTACATCTTGTATATTTAGCGCATGCTTGTCTTGTACTTTGCTGTCGGTTGTTCTCAATATATATCGGTCATTCAGTGACCTCCGAGTCTGAACCCTACTCTCACGCAAAGACCAATCTGCCTAGAGCCCAAGGCGGAATGAGGTCTAAAGGAATCTAAAGTCCGCACTGGTAGTGCTGTACTCGCTGATTTCGAGGTCACTTTGAGTCGAGTTCGTGGCGGTGTGGCGCACCCTCCCAGGTACCACCCCCAGATGTGTTTTCAGTGCGGACATCAATGATGCTATATATCCCATGGTATCGGAAATTAACATAGCGCACCGCCATGCTACCCCTGGGGGTGCAGCGCTTAGGCATATAGGTGGCGCCTATTTTGATTGTTTGTACCTCCCGAGCCGTGGTGTGAGCTAACGCTCGGGGTTCCGCTAAAAACCTCTCAATCGGCGACAGTGCGCACTCGGATTGAACTCGTAGTACCGAGTTCCGAGAGCTATATTGGACGAGAAGCATTGTGCTAGACTCTAGTCGGACAGACGTAGCGCCTGAGGCTGAGTGCCGGCCCGGGGGTGTTCGGGTACAGGTATATAGCTGTTTATTAATGTATGCTTGACACTAAGTAGTTGCGAGATGGGCTCAGTCAGCGCCACAGGTTCTATCCGAAAGCGGATCTGTGACCTAGGTTACAGTGAGGAAAGACACTAGGCGATTTTCAGTAGTATCAAAATACTGTCAATGATTGTGTAGCTCAAGTATGTCAGTCAATGTTTCAGATGAGGCACCTTGAGTGGGGTGTTGATTGTGGCGCACCAGTGGAGGTCTTACCAACGGCGATTACGCGGTGCTCACGGTGAATAAGAGAGAATGGAACATCATGATGATAGAAGCTGTTGACCAATTGTCTATCCTCCGATAGCCGCAGAGAATGTAACACCCAACTACAACAGTTCTGCAACAAAAGAGCTTTACAGCTAATTACAAAATGATCATATGAATATACCAAGGGTTCCAATATATTCCACCAGCGGCTAGCCTCGGTATCTGCGCCACACAGCCTCTCGAAAGCTTGAATGATAGTCAGTAACTAGTCTGGTAGATTGGTCTCTCATTGATGATATCAATTAAAAGCATCAGTATTTAATGAGTCAAGATGAAGAAGTACATGTCCACGCTTCTTGGACTTGTCGTAGTCTGATATGGCTGCCGTTTAGCCCGTGGTCATGGAACTGTAGTAGCTCCCACGATAGACCCCAGGCAATCACGCGTAGTGTCGTAACCTGTCGAAATATCCATGTAGGGGCTTTTAAAATGTACTTAACGCTATGGGTAATACCTGGACCGACGCGCGAAAGACTACCCATCCGTGGGAAAATACCTAAACGTGTCCTGAAAGGCTAAAACGCAGAGCGAGGACGCGAACCTGATCAACGTTAGTGGTGATAGCACGCGGTATTGAACAGCAATGGCGGGGTTTTACTCATCGTTCTTACTCCCCATCCGGAGTGCCTGTAGATGTTTATCCAGTCACGTCTGAATCTACGTTTCAACTCATCTCGGCTACTTCCGCAGCTCCAGATACGGTATCATACACAGGCCACGGTGTACTGGTCCTAATGGAATAGGGTATATCGAGATTGGCGTTGATGTGGGACAGGGATATGTGCATTATCAGTGATTGGTCGTTTGGACATCCCGAAGTATTCCGCAAATTTTGAGAGACGCATTGCGCAGAAACTTCGCCCCAGTTAACGTGAACTGCGATGTGAATTGATATTAGAAGAAGAATTTGAAGAAGACGGCACCGAAAACCAGATACCTAAATCTCCATAAAGCAACTTGGGCACTCGATATAGCATATGGACCGTCGTAAGACTCCCAGCCACAATGTCCGAAATCGATGATGCGCCTTCCATCAATTTAGTGACTCGAAGCAGTGCAAAGGCGGCGGATTTTGTGCCAAAGCTGTTCGCCCTGCGCCGTGATCTCGACTTTGTACATAGGCGTCAAATTGAGTCATGAATCCACATATAACGACTCCGCCCGATATGAAAGCACAAGTCTGCGCAACGGGACACAAGAGGCATCATCCAAGTACGGGTATCGATAGGATTGCCGTATATAAGACGAGCCGCCTCGTTCTATGACCTCCAACAACACTTGAAGCTTTGACGCGTCTGCACAGCCAACGTAAGTGGATTAGTATATATTGAGTTGGACGTACATCTTGTGTCTCACTATCATGTCCTAGCCCACCTACCAGCCTTTAACGATGGACTCTCCTTCGTCTAGTAGCTCCAAATCCCCAAAGCAAGTTCGCTTTGCGGATTCCACAAACGCCTCGTATTACTACGATTCCGATGGAGTTCCTTCACCGACGTCAGCGAGGTCACCGCCATTCCCATCCTCCAATTTACAGCACTCGCCATCGCCGCCTTCCCACATCTACAACTCGCGTTCCCTGAACGAGACTCCATCACCTGTGTATGTTCCTGTTACACTGCCGCCGTCCAACGACGCGTCCGACGTCAGACAGACGGCCAGGTCGCTACCTCCGATCCAGACTGGAACACAGCCTATATTCCCTACCGCGATTGCTATACAGACACACGGGCGAAATGACAGTGGCTCTTCGACGACATCGTTCTCGTCGATCCCACCGCCCACACCCAACCTGCGGCCCATTGAGCTGCCATCGCTGGATGGTGACCAGGGCGCTGCAGTCACTATCACTGATCTACACAGACTGCTGTTGCATGGACATTCGGACTTGAACCTGGCATGCGATCCCAATGATGCGGAGAGATACATAGCCTCGCTGCCACTGGAGGTAGCAACGACACCAGGGAGGCACACGATGGTGCTCCAGTCCAGGTATCTTCCTTGGAGAGTACATGTTTTCCCTCAGGACAGAGATTTTATGGTGACAGTGAGGGACGTGATCATAGCGCTTTACAGTTCTCTGCGGATGCGCGTCACCGAAGAGGAGATGGTGACGGTAAAGGCGGGAAGCAGCGTAAGGGCCGCTTTTCAAAGACGCGTCGCAGGCAAGAGCGAGGCAGAGCAACAGAAAGGTATTCGCCGAGTGGATTTCCTGCTCAAGAACACGAGATTTCGCGGTCTAGCAGCGACAGACAACGCGAATATCTGGAAGATCTGCCTGGAGGCGCTGTGAACGACGAGTCAGTATACCCACATTTACCTTATATACTATTGTAAGACCAGAAGTGTAGCTCTAGTTTTGTATTGTTGAATCAAAGTGCTTGACGTCGAGTCGCAGGCCGTTTTCGGCAAACAGCGTACACACCCTTGTCCTCTTCCCGCCATCATCTCCTCCAATTCATTGTCGTCCTTCAAAATCTCTTTGAATGAGCGAGAATATCCTAACGACGCCGCAAGACGACGCCGAGCGCGTACGTCTCCAACGTTAACTCACAAAGCAGACTTGTAGATCCAAATAATATCCAGATTCGCCTGAGGAGATTGGCAAAACTCCAGGCTTCATCAACGAGCAGCTCTTCATCGGAGGCGCCATCGCAGAGTACGACGCCCGCGCCCAAGCCCGCCACTCCAACACGTCCGCCAGCGAAGAAACCCGTCGTAGCCAGCCCCCAATACAGCGCCCCATCGCCAGTACAGCCAAAGAAGAAGGCTCCGTTGCGTCTGGATCTCTCCTCCTGGACCCACGAAAACATATCTCGGATATTAGCAGTGACGCTAGACGTGCGTCGGCTTACCATGATCATACATCCCACAGCTCATACCTTTTCTATCTGCAGAAATCAACAGCGGAACAGAGCAGTTATGAACTCGTTTGGCTGAAAACTCTGGCTGAAGAACTGACAGAGGAAGGTGGAAATGGTGTGTATTCCGCGCTAGATCTCTCATCCAGCTCACCCGTTCGCTAGTTCAGATCGACGACACCATGATCGACCGTTTACTCATTTCGCGCCTGGAAATAAATCCTGAAGAAATGACCGACGATCTAGAATACATGCCCGTCCTTGCCAGTCTTCCTCCGAAACAAACTGTCTTTGAGTACCTGGTTGGTTGCTGGAAGCGACTGAATTCGGCCAAGACTGTGCTCGTAAAAAAGGTCCGTCAGTCCACCTCCAGGTTATGCTCGCATGGGCTCATTTGTCTTAGGGATACCTCCCAACAGAAACACAAGCTGCAATTGACAAACTAGAAAAGCTTCGGGATCTCATTATTAGCTATGCAGGTCTCATCCTCCAAGAACCAGAGATGTTTCCACAGCCCTCAGGTCGCTCGCTAGGCTCTATTGAGCTTGTTGAACCTCTCATGTCTCTATCAGCCTTGTCGGCTCCCCTTCTTTCTGGTCCCTCATCGTCACCCAACAAACTTGGTCCTTCTGACATTGACCAATTTCTGGGAGACCTCGCACGCCGTTTCGAGCCCGACAACGAGCTTGATGATATCCTTGGACCGGTCGTTTCCAAATTGTTACTCAACCCGGTACTCGTTAGACCAGAGGGATTGGGTGGTGGAGACGCGGGTTGGCGCGGAATTGTCAGCGGCCTGGAAGCCTTGGTCGCAGTCAAACCCATTGCTGTCATGATCACGCGATTAGAGCAGTGGAATCCCCCCTCAGCGACAGCGGCTACCTTCGAATTGATGTCGCTTATGGGTCCGCTATGTCGTCTCGGAGTGTTCCCGAGAGAATGGCCTGGCATTGCAAAATCCTACTTTTCTGATCCCGAAAAGAGGACGCGAGGGGACGTGGAAAGCTCAAATGCGAGTTTGAGAGGCACTTTGAAGAGCTTGCAGAGCTCGTTGTTCACCATCTTCAACACGCTCGTTAGAGCATCAGCCGAATCTAGAGAAGCGGTCCTCAATTATTTCGCTCGAGTTATCTCCCTCAACGAAAAAAGGACGGGAATGCAGGTTAGTTACTTCCCAACCATGCTATGCTATGAGTTTGCTAAAGTGTGCCAGGTCGACCCCGCTACTGTTGCAACCGACAGCTACATGTTCAACTTGTCATGCGTTCTTCTACAGTTCGCAGAGCCGTTTATGGATGCCAACTATACCAAGGTGCGGTTTACCAGCTTGTCTTCGTTATCATTCTGACATGCTACAGATGGACCGTATCGACGCCTGCTATTATGCTAAATCTGATAGAATCAATCTTGCGGAGGAGACGAGAATCAAGGCGACGAGCAATGAGGCGACGGAATGGACGAACGAGAACAAAGCTTTGCGTACGTTTCCACCAGATCGATTCTCCGCGTCACTGAGCATTTCCAATCTAGCACCAGCACCCAACTTCATATCTGACATCTTCTACCTAACTATCGCCATGGGCCACTATGGATACCAGCGCACTATCCATTCGTTCGGCGAGTTGGCGAAGCACATAGATGATATCCAGCGACATCTGGATTACCTAAATGGTGACGGTTCATGGATGGGGGTGAATCCTTATTCTCGCCTTGCAAAGTTGAAGTACTCATGATTTGTATCTAGACACCAATGCAAGGTCGACGCGAGGCTGCCATCAACACTGTAAAGGTCTGCTACTTTCCCTAAGTCAATCTTACAAGATCTCACTGTCACTGTAGGGAGAAATAGCGAAGATACGGTCGTCGCAGTTTGCGTACCAAGCACAACTGCTGGATCCCGAGTTCGTTGTGAGGAACATCGGCTTCACGAACTATCTATCAACTTGGTTGATTCGGCAAGCCGAACCTAGGAAGAAGCATCCGAATCCTCAAGTAGAGTAGGTGGCTTGACGAGACTTGACGGCGGCGATTAACGTTTTATAGGCTACCATTACCTCAAGAGGTACCGATGGCATTCAGAGTCCTTCCGGAATACGTGATCGAAGATGCCATTGAATACTACCTCTTCACGGTACAGTAAGTGGTGGATATAGCCATCAACTGGATTTCTCATGGTGTAATAGGCATGCCCCAGAAAAGTTCGAGTTGTCGGGCAAGACTGAGTTGCTGGTGTTTGCGTTGACGTTCCTTTCATCGACGTGGTACATCAAGAATCCCTTCCTAAAGTCCAAGATAAACGATGTGCGTTTCTCTTTGCTTCTGTAGATCGATCCTGGTAATCTGATCTTGTCAATCCAGGTGCTTTTCATGGGTATTTGGAACTACAATGGGCGGCAGAGTGACGGACTGTTGGGTTACTTGCTCAATTCGCATCCTTTGGCACTGAAACACCTCATGCCGACCCTCATGCACTTTTACATTGGTTAGAAATCTTCCTCGACATTATGGTACCTGTGACTAATAGCTCTTAGAGGTCGAACAGACTGGTGCCAGCTCACAATTCTATGATAAATTCAGTAGGTTCATGCTTTTTGGTGTTTGACAGTGTCTAACTTATTCCGTTGTCAGATGCTAGGTCAATGATTTCCCATTGATTGAGGAATTAACTGTACTGACGCACTTGCAGGAGGAGCATCTCTGCCATTCTCAAGGTGGTTTGGAACAACCCCACTCATCGTGAGGCTCTGAATGCTGAAGCGCGGTACGTTGGTCCTGCTATGCTATCGCGATCCCGGAAGTTCACACCTACATCAGGAACGTCGACAAGTTCGTTCGATTCATCAACCTGATGATCAACGATGTCACCTATCTCATGGACGAGTCTCTGGGTGAGTTGACACAAATCCATACCATCCAGATGGAGATGGAAGACCCAGCGTGGAATTCGAAATCTTCGGAACATCGACGAGAACGGGAGGGGACACTACGACAGTTGGAGCGACATGCCTCTGGTTATATCAGTCTTGGACGTTCGACCGTGGAGCTTCTCAAGGTATTCACTGCGGAGACGAAGAAACCGTTCATGATGCCGGAAATCGTAGATCGTCTCGCGGCCATGCTGGACTACAACCTCGTCGCACTCGTTGGCCCAAAGTACCAAGAGCTGCGGGTACGCAATGCGGAAAAGTACAAATTCAACCCTCGGGCGCTCCTGGGCGATATCCTGCAGGTGTTCATCAACTTGAGCGACCAGGAGGAGTTTGTGCAGGCTGTTGCTAATGATGGGCGGAGTTATAGCAAGGAGTTGTTCGCGAACGCGGAGAAGATCGCGGTTGGGAGGACGATCAAGACGGAGGCGGATATGGAGCATTTGAGGCGGTTTGTGACCAAGGTGGAGGAGGTGAAGGCGTCTATGGAGGCTGAGGAGGAGTTGGGCGATGTGCCGGATGAGTTCTTGGGTATGGAGATTTTGATCATTTCGGGTTCTGCCTCGCTGATGTTCGACCTTTCTCGCAGACCCATTGATGTTCACGGTCATGAGGGACCCTGTGATCTTGCCTTCTTCCAAGGCTGTTATGGACCGTTCGACGATCAAGTCCCATTTGCTATCGGATAAGACCGATCCTTTCAACCGTATGCCTTTGAGTATCGAGGATGTCGTGCCAGGTTAATGGGCTTTTCCTGTCGTAGTCTCGTCATGATTGCTGATGTTCATGTGTAGATACGGAGCTGAAGACTCGGATAAACGACTTTTTAGTGGAGAGGAGAAGGAAGAACGTCGAATCAAAGATGGAGGTGGATGTGTAAGCTTTGGGGATGAGAACTGTAGATTGTATAACTTAATGTAATGTGTGGCGCCATATGTAATCGAAGTCGGTAATAGCTATAGGGTTATGCACGAGACTGCACGTCAACAAGTCGTTATGGGGAGAGGCAGTGGTACTGATGTAGAAGCTTTTCCATAGTATGCACCCTAAATCAAACGCTCCATTAGGTTACATAGCAAGCTCGAGACGCAGTTGATTGAAGATCCAAGAAACAGAACATATCGATCTTGACGTGGTCGGTGAAAGTCGTAAGTAAGTGGAAACATACCTGTGGCAGAAACTAGATGCTGTACATCCATTCTTCAAACTGTCTGCCCCAGAAAAAGCACAAGTACTTAATGAGAAGCACAAGTTTTGGGAAATCGTGAGTGTGGCGGCGTAAAAACGATGTCATCCAGTGTTACTGTCATCCGGTAGTAAGAGGCTTCCGGTGAGACACCGTTAGATAATGAGCCAAAGATGAGGATGGATTCTATTCTATAAATAAGGTATGGTCGATACATAAGGAAACGGAAGGCGATAATGTTAACGATTTGAGCCAATGAGCCGATGTGGGGACTAGTCATCTTTCTCGAGCTCCTCTGCTGCACCCGGTACTAGCCCTGCGCCTCCCGGTTGTTGACCTTCGTCATATCCAACCGACATGTGCAGCTGATTCTTGTCTGCGCATTTATCCTTTACTGTGGGGACAATGAGACGTGTGACTACGGTCAAACAGAAGTGTACATACCACACTTCGATTTTCCCTCGTTTGTCAGAGTACAGCAGAACATGTTGGATTGATCCTTGCCCTTAGGGCATGTGTCCTCGTCAAAGATGGCGTAGTGACATTTGGCCTTTGGATCACGCCTGTCGATGCATTGGTCTGAGCATTTTTCTGTGCCTTCTTCGCTTTTCTTTTCCAATGAAGAGCTCGTCCTGACGCGCGACAAGGGCCTGGCAGCAGCGACAGCGAGAACGTATAGAGCGAGGAAAGCGAAAAGTCTCATTTGGTAGAGAATAGAGGTGGTAGACGGTGATAGGGAAGCTTTCCGTGGTTAGGTGAGGTTTTTGTACCGTCTCGGTAGCAGTGCATATGTTCACAGCAAGTCAGAGGCGGAATCCAGTGAAGAAACGATACAATTGATGGTGGCGATGGAGGCAACAACAATAGCTGCCTGAAACGGATAGTACAGGCATAGCGTTTAGACAGTATTTGGTTTGATCATAGTCGCTGGCGACGTTACGTTGGTTGTGTGGACCATTCGAATACTGTTTGCGACATGGGAACAAGGATGGTGGACAAACTCCAAAGCCAATATTTTTGGGACACGACTTTCAGTGAGAGACAATTCGCAAAACAAAGCGGGTGCATCGCTGTCGCGATTCAGCGTGTAGCGCACAGAGCAACCAGACGGTTGAGACTTCTGTATACTTGTTACATTGCTCATACTATGCACAACAATGGTGTCTGCGGTCCAATGTAAGTGTTTGAGACAGTCAAATAAACTTGTACGTACTTTCTAAATGTGTACAGAAACTTGCATATTGAAACACGATATCATGCGGCACTGGGAAGCATATATCCATCCATTCCAGCGTCCAAGAACTCCTGAAATCCCGACATCACAGTATCTGACAACAGGCACACCTGGTCCGCCACAACCTTCGTGAGCTTCTGAACGCCTGGAGTTCCCTGTCGCCTGGACTTGATCATTGTGTTGAAGTTATCCGAAAGATGTAACGACTGACAACCGAGTTGTACTCGTAATGTGAGGCTCGTCAGTCGAGGAACTTCTTTCGAAGTCCCAGCGAGGAATGTCCATAGGGAATCGACGGAGGTGTTGACGCCGGAAGAACACCCTAAAAGTTCCAGTGTTTTCAAAGCTGGTGTAGAGCGTAGCATTACACCCAACGCATCCATCTCGGCAGGATCCGCGAAC
Source organism: Flammulina velutipes (assembly GCA_011800155.1). Classification (NCBI taxonomy): domain Eukaryota; kingdom Fungi; phylum Basidiomycota; class Agaricomycetes; order Agaricales; family Physalacriaceae; genus Flammulina; species Flammulina velutipes. The sequence goes on along the minus strand of CM022372.1, from coordinate 2,789,549 downwards.
ACGAGAGGTACACAAAGTTCCTTCAGCTTTGCCCCGATCGCACGAGGAATGGCTGCTAGCCTCGACGACGTGTTGTAAGAATAGCCACCGCTCCGGCTCTTCTCCCACGCGTTTACGTCGGTTATGTCAAGCCCTTGCAATGCTGGTAGTTTTGCGGATGCCACGCATTCCCGGTAGTATAGGTAAGAGACGGCGAGAAAGCGAAGCGATGGATGACTGATAGGTTGGACACCGCCTAGGAGCTTGAGCGACTTCAAAGATTTCATGTCTCGAAGCCTCGTTTTCGTCAATGCACTCTCGTTTCCCATTTCAAACCAGCCCGCATCCGTTAATTGGCTCCATGGGACGCGAACCCTCGAGTTGAAAGCTATATGGCCCTCATTCGAATCCGTGACGACGATGAACGAACGAAGTTTGGGCGCGGACATGAATCCAGTGAAGCAAGTTGTTGTGTTGAGGGTTGCATTACCGCTGACTCTGAAATGAAAATGAACGCTTTTCAAAAGAGGGAAGTCGTCGCCGGAGAAACGCAGCATGCATATGCCAGCAAGGTTGCTGTGAATGTACAGTTTTTTCCATCGATGGGCGTTACCAAAGACTTCCGCAATCGAGGTCGAACTCCAAAGGACACCAGAAGGATCATGGATGGAGATGCGGAGAGGGTGGTCCTGAGAACGAGTCATGATAAGGCGGATTAGCGAAGTAGAAGCGAACGAATTCGCCTGTCTGCCATGGTCAATAGACAGATGTATTGTAGACCACAACCGGGGAGACGTCAGAATGACATTCCGCCACTGAGTACAGACGTGAGAAAATATCCACAGCGGGTGTCGCTGTACGTTGAGAGTCGACATGAGAGTCGCCGGATTCTCATCGTCCATTGTGTCGATATCCCAATACGAGTACTGCAGGAAATCTTCGTCGGAAACAGGAATTGCATTCTCTATGAGAGGCTCGAGGATGCGGTAGATGATTTCGTTGGGAACTTTTCGGATGGGATGTAGGACATGTCGCAGTCTAGCGATGCGCTTGAGCATCGTCTGGTGCTCCTCTTCGATTTTGAGGAACGCCTCGTGAGCTTTCGCTTTCTTTGCGCCCAAAGACCTCTCATCCTGCTTCTCAGCGTCGAGAACTTGAGCTATCTGAACTCGCTCAATGTCAGAAGGAGGTGCATTGGTTTCCTTCAGCCTGTCCACATTCTTCTGCAGACTTGTAGTGAGCTCTTTGGTATTTTGGGTTGCTTGCCTTTTCGGTGGCATCCTGTTGTAGAGTTTGAGCTTAGCTTGACGGGCGTTGAAGGAAGACTTACCTTTGCTTTTGAGTCAACAATGGCAGACGTCAAAGGACGCAGCCACGTGCTAGCGCACGATCAACAAGTAAAGGTGGCGTCAGGAGAAATAAATGCCGTCGGCAAAATCAGAATGAAATTACCTAATACTACGGCTTTTGCTCTCTCAAATTGCCACTTTGTGCAGTACTTGCAACCAGGCTCTCGCTATCGATAAACTTACAGCATGCTTAAGGTTACTTGACTATTAGGGCTTCGGGCTTTGCCTTTGGCTACTTCTCCTCCTTCTCTGTCAACTTGAACTCTCGCCTGTCGCCTTCAGTCTCGTCGAGCTTCTCAGTATCACTTCAAGGCTTCGGTCTTCCCTCAGCTCGGGCTCTGCTGACGAATTCATTCTGTTGTTGTGCTGACTACTTCCCAGCCCAACCAACGCCTGACTCAGCCTCGGGCCCGCTTCGCATCTACCGCCATACCTGCATCGATATCTTTCCGGTCCGTATGCCGCGTCCATGATATAAAAGGGCATGATCTTCGATGAAGCTTCCTCACCACGATGGACCAATCTCTCTACAAAGATATCAAGGTCTCCCGAGGCTTGACCTATCACTACTATCATTCCCCGGCCCAGGCTGGCAAACCTGTGTTGCTTCTCCTCCACGGCTTCCCCAGCACCTCTGCCTGCTGGAAGTATCAAGTGGCGTTCTTCCAGGAGAGAGGCTACGGACTCGTCGTCCCGGATATTGTCGGATATGGTGGGACCACGAGCCCAAGCGACCCGAGAGCCTACCTCTCGACCCTCTTCACGAAGGACTTGATCGACATTCTCGATGCTGAAAAGATTGACACGGCGATCGCGATTGGGCATGATTGGTACGGCGTTGAGTAAATGCGCTCGTTGGTACCCCATGGCTAACGTTTCAAAGGGGATCCAAAGTCTCGTCTCGCTTGGCCAACTACTTCCCCGATCGTTTTATTGCGCATGCGTTCTTCGCCGCTGGCTATCAGCCTCCAAGGACTGAGAACAACTACGACGAGTTTCTGAAAATTGTGAGTATGTGTCGCCAATGGTAAATTCGTCTAACCGACCTTGTACTCAGAGCAAAAAGATCTACGGATTCGAGATCTTCGGATACTGGCGGTTTTTCTCTGAGCCTGATGCCCCAAAGCTGGTTGAAGATCATTTCGACTCCTTCTTCTCCTTGAATTACTGCGAGGATCAGGAAAATGTCAAAAAGTATTGGGCTCCGGTTGGCGCCCTGAGGCAGTGGCTGGAGGCAGACAAAAGGACGGAGGTGGCCGCGCATGTTACACCAGAGGTGAGCCGCGTGGCTTGCTCTATGTCAACGTCCTTTGCTCATGTTTGGTAGGAATTGGCGTTTCAGAAGTCAGAAATCATGAAGAGCGGAATGACTGGCCCGTCGTGCTGGTATGCTGTTGAGACTTTGGGGCTCAGTGCAGAGGACAATAAAAGTAAGTAACACTTCCTATTCTCTCTGGATATTTGCTGACGACGGCCATCTGCAGATGTTCCTCAAGAGAACATCAATATTACGAAGCCAACGTTCTTCGGTGGTTGCAAAAAGGACGTCATTGTCATCTCTGACATGCAGCTCAAGAATACGCAGCTGTTTTGCCCTAACCTAACTTCTCACGATTTTGACGCGGGTCATTGGTTGTTGTGGGAGGTAAAGGACGAGGTAAATGAGAAGTTGTTGGAATGGATTGAGAGATTGTGATCCAAAGTATGGTGAGAGAATTGCAAAGACGCTGTACCAATACAAAACGAGCCAATAAATGTCGAGGAGTCAATAACGAACAGGAATATCCGGCTGGCCAGGCAATCGCTGGGTATGTAAATCGTATTGCACGCTCACTGTAGCTTTGGCGTACCTCGAGTTCGAACGAGCAAATTTGACGACCGTTCTGTCCTGTGGTGTACTCCCACTACGAAACTTCCGTTGGTAGAAGGACGAATACCGAATCTAAAACGTACCGACAAGACTTTATACAATCCGTCATACCTGTACCCTTCTGCGGGGGCATATATCGAGGTAGAATTATGCCCACGAACTACTCGCACCGGTAGGGCCGATTTGATCGAGGCCTACAGACAGAAAATATCAGCACGGATTTAGTAGTAGGCGTGAAGACGAACAGCAAGTGACTCATTATGCTCATGGTCAATCCACTGGTCTTTGTTCTGCTGGGACCCGCTGCTAGCCTACTCATGGTCAATCGCCTCGATCAAGAAGAAAATTGTCACATACACCAAATGAACCCGATTGGCCTCCTATAGCTATTTGTCCAGTCATTTGACACAACACAATTCAGAGACTGTGCGCACCAGTCCCAGAATATGTTCTAGCACGGTTCACAATCTTATCATCAACCGGATAAAGCAAAACTCACAGTTTGATCCCATGGTCAACATCTCCATAACGTCCGGATGCGCATATAGAATACGCGCCATAAGCCCCGGGAGCGATACCAGCCCGAGTTGGACGATGAACGCCAGCTGCGCTACATTCCTCTCTATCGACAAATGAGTTGCATGTAACGAGGATCTGGCTGAACTGACCTGCTTGCCCACATTGAGCCTACCGGGAATTGTGGTAGACCACCGTGAAAGTCAGACTGAGGCCGCTCGAACGGCTCGACAAAATCTGAGAGTCTCTCCCTGGCACGTCTAGAGCCGGGTTAGTGAAGGAGAAACGTGAAGGGGATGAGTGGCAAACATGGACTCCATTGTCCTGAGTGTGAATAGTAGAGAGATGGGACCTGAGTGCGGCTTGCACTGATTGGTAGTATGAGAGTCTAAGACAATCAGAATTCGAGCTTCGGTACCGCGGTCAGCTGCCACAGGATCTTTGCTTGGGTGGTAGATAACGGGTGATTACAATGACGGCAGCCATTCAATCACTTCCTGTATTCTCCTGCGCCATCATTTCGCAAGCTTTACAGTCGGCCAAGAATATGCTAGAAGATATCAGTACATTGGTGAGCTCTGGAGGCTAAGAAGACTTGACGCTGAAGATGTAAGCATTTCCAAAATGTGGCGCAGTCACTAAGTCGACAAGGTGATCAATTATGGAGGCCAAGACAAGTCGCCACATGTTTTCCCAGCAGCCGACGCGAGTTCATTCGTGTGATACAGGAGATAGCAGAGAGCCTGTGCTTGGTTTGAGATGGTGATGGGAAGAGTTGTCAATGGGCCAAACAAACAACGCCACACAACATGTCTTGTACCTTACCATCACCTCCAACTACGTCGCAATGCTCTGTGTCAAAGCGTCAAGTAGTGCAACCAAATGGTACGTCGATCCTCGGTGCGCTTGTTCTTTGATTTTTCTCTTTCCCTTGGGCCGAGAGGGTGCTAAATAGAAAGAATGATAACCAGAGGATCTATCTATGAGAGCCTTGATCTCAACATTCTCGTTTGGACAGAAGACCTGGACGAATGCGAAGTTTTCACTAATGCCACGGTCATCGACGCTTGATGTTGATTTGGATTGGCTCGTGGTATTCGCCTTTGTACCGTTCTCTAGCGCAACGAATATCCCCCACATCCGTCTGATCATGTGCACTTCCTTCGCGTCTCGGTCCCTCTTCGACACGACGACAACTTCGCCATTAGATTGACCTCTCTTTGGACTAGAGATAGTAGTCACCCTGTAGCGTGCGTTTATCAATAACATCTTCACCGACGGCAACGATATGTCTGCCTTCGAAATGCCGTCTGGTCCATGACCTCACACCGAACCTCTAGTTCCTTCAGGTACCAGTATATCCCCGCAAGAGGGTTGTCCTCGCTCTACCCAGCGTACTGGCGTTACTTCTAGCAGGCCTTGTCGCTCTCTTCGTTCTTCTCGCTCAGTAATACCTTCATCAATTCCATCGTTTCATTAGTGAACACTGGATAGGGTGGGGCAAACTTCTCTCAGCAAGAGCTTTCGTTTCCAGCATGTCTACACTAAGCACAAGCGGAGCATCAAATCGAAGCAACTCTCCGCATCACAGTTCATTTTCCCAGTGTTTGGCACTGTGGCAGCGTACTCGGGAAAGAGTCCCCCATTATACTAGATGTGGGCCCGTCCTCTTTCGTACCAATCTCAGAGAAGTTTGACGTACTTACGGGACGGAGTAGGTATATACTTGATGTATATATCCCTAGAAAGCAGCTCATCTGTTTCATGATATTCGGGGTTACTTCGAAGATGAGTAAAACTCGTGAAAGAAGAACTCGAAGGTGCGAGGACCCAAATCGGCATCGTTCACTCCAGTCTAACTGCAGCAAAGTATCTCAATATGCGAATCCTAAGCACAACAAACGACGATGTACTGAACGGTCACCGGAGAACCAAGGGGAACACGGGGGATGTGAGGCAAGGGACAACGAGAAAAGTGCAGTGCTGGAGGTCGGAATTAAGCTACGAGGTACAGCTCTTCAAAAGTTCTCCATCTTAGGCTTAGTCCAACAGTAAATTGACAGCACCTACAACGATCCAGGAGGCCGGGATGCTAACCGTTTATCACGTGATCGTGTGTTTCACGGCTGACTTCATGAATTCGACCCATACGATAGTAAAATATCAAGGAGTACTTAGTGCTATCTGTATGCGATAGTCATATAAAACATAACGCGCGGTGAGAACGGTCAGAACGCCCAAAGCCTTTCGATTACTACGCCAAGCCCTGACTCTCGATTCGGAACCAGTTGATCGGAAGATTTGCAGCCCTGGATCGCAAACTTTGTCTCCGAGTCAGACTCTATGAACCGTCACCAGCCGTCACCCTGTCGGCATGTTTGTAATGATTCGAGCAAGACTCGGGCCTCAGGCTTTGAGACACTGCATTTATAATCCCACTTACCACTCATTCTTTCCCTCAGACGAGCATGAACACCCGTCATGCAGGATCTTCAAACAAGAGAAGGCGGTTGCCTCGTGCCTGCGATAACTGCAAACACAAAAAAGGTATGTCAGCGCCGTTTGAGTTGCCAATGCTGACACTCTCATAGTCAAATGTAAGCTTCGAGGCCCTTACCGCCAACTCTGCACTAATCCTCACAGGCAATAGCGATGAAATGCCCGGGAAACGCTGCTCGAACTGTATCGCCTACAACGTGCAATGTAAACACGTCGAAGCTTTGAATGTGCGTAACCATCTGTAATAAAATGTTCATATATATTGATGGCCAAACAGAGTTTCGGGACCGCTAGAGGGTACGAATCATTCCTCTCCGATGCACAAACCCTAGTATGAACACGACGTTGCATTTATAGCTACGTTCAAAAACTTGAAAGCCGCGTGGAGAAGCTTGAAGCCCTTTTCAAAAAGGTTAGGATCTATTCAGCTCATCGTGGAATCTCGTGCTCATGTACGATACTTAGATTCTACCGGATGTGGATTTCGAGCATGAGATAACAATCGAAGAAGAGCATGTGCTGCCTGATCCCCAACGAAGTCAGTTCGACGATCCTGTGGGTCAGATCAACCGCCAGGTCAACCATGTTCTGGCTATACCCCCCGGTAACCGCTTTTTTGGCAAGTCAAGGTATATTATGCTTTACGGTATCTAATAATTATCTGATCTTGCTCCCGTAGTGGACTTCATCTTGTTCCAATGGTCATAGAGGCCAGGGCTCGATATTTAGGAGAGCGGTACTCATCCACCATGCAAATCAAGAAACGCGAAGAATTTTGGAACTTCCTACCAGTGAGTCGCTAAAAGGATGAATCGGCGACAGGCTGAATATACCAATAGTGGTCCGCCTTTCCTCTTCACACTCCGATCGAGTACGAGTATCCACCAGACGATCTGATGATCTCTCTCGTCGACTTGTATTTTCGACACCAGAACGAATGCTTACCTCTATTGCATCGTCCTACGTTCGAAAAGGAAATAGAGAAGCTTGCCCACTTATACGACAGACAGTTCGGGGCAACCCTCCTTCTGGTGTGCGCTCATGGCTCGCGCTACTCCCACGACGAACGAGTATACGTCGAAGGCAACGGCGAAGCGGGATGGAAATGGCTTTACCAAGCCATATCCACTGGCACCCGAAATGGCTTCGAAGGCCAAGATCTTATATCACTCTACGAACTTCAAGTACACGCGGTTAGTCACTGTTTGCCTATCATGTCGACTCCCATGAACATCGAAATAGCTCTCGGCGTCGTATCTCCAAGCCGTCGGTCGCTGGGAGACTGTGTGGACCCAACTCGGGTATGCCTTTCGTCGTGCACAGGATATGGGCGCGCACATACGCAGAAGTTGTCCACCGAATAGTCAGGACGAGCTATGGAAACGAGCCTTTTGGTATGCATTATTTTTATATCATGAAGACAACTCTTCACGGCATATCAGGGTCCTGTATTCTCTCGACGTTTCGCTGGCATGTCGATATGGTCGTCCAGTGTCCATGAGATATGAAGAGTGATTACCGTTTACACCTCCACGATGCAAATTCGCTGATGTCTTATCAAGCATCGATGTCGACTATCCGATTGACTGCGACGATGAGTTCTGGGACCACGAAGATCCTGAACAGAACTTTGTTCAACCTACAGACAAACCCTCGAAACTGTCGTACTTCATCTGTCTCCTCAAGCTCCTGGAGATCGCAGCATATGTCAAGCGCTTTGTCGTGCGTACTTCATTCATACTCGGATATGACCACTAACGGACTTGAAGTATTCAAGTCGAAAATCCATGATATTCAGTGGGTACCGCCGACCCTCAGAACAGGAGATTCTCTCCAGCTTCGATGCAGCATTCGAGCAATGGTCCCAGGAAACCCCTTCCCATTGTGCGCATTCCGCTTCGATCAATATCATGAGGCTCACCTGTCTTCAGTGAAATGGAACCCCGACGAAACGAACTACACATTCCTTATACAATCGGGTTTCCTTCATATGGTCTTGAACTATATCCGTATACTGGCCCATCGCCCGTACATAGTCAGTCTACTCGAGGACCCGACAAAACTTACACAATCGAAGAGTACGACCACTTGTACAGAGGCCGCGTATGCATGTCTCGAGGTCGTCGCTGATTTGAAAAAGGTTGGTTACATCAAGATCCTACCATCCGTAGTACGCTTCTCCCCCTTTCTTATCTCTTTGTGTTGAGCTAAACCTATTGGTAGTCGATAGTTGGCGCTGTCACGCTTACCCTCCTTCTTATCATTTATGGGAGAAGATCGAAACCAAGTGACATGGACATGAAGCATGTACTCACAGCCCTCGAAATGTTGAAGAGTATGGAGGGAAGGTGCAGAGTTTTCTCTTTCTCCTCAAGCAACACTAACTACTCTCCAGCATACCCCCGGCCGGCGCCTTTTGGTGAGCAACCCGATCGTACACATTCTGCGCCGCGGAATTCACATAACTCATCGTTCTCGATTATAGGGATATCTTGTCGCATCTGACGAGCGAACCATACCAGAACAACATGCGCGAACAAGAGCCCCCTACACTCTCACAGGACACGCACATTTCTGGTACTCCCCTCAATCCTGAAATCTCCTCGGAGGTGCTCGATTTCTACTCTTTTCCGACCACACACGAAGAGGGAGACTCATTTAACAGTGCATTTACTCCATCGACATCACAGTCCGTATTTGACGGCTCTGCGATCCAATTTCCAGGGTTACCGTCGATTGATTATCTCGCGACGCAACCATTCTTGCCAGGGAATTGGCCCCATGGTAGTCTAGAGTGAGTACCTCCATTTCAGACAACAATATCCTGATGATTGATGAGCCATCGTAGCATGATACCGGAGAACTTCTTAGACTTACATCGTGACTCTGATGTGCGCCACACTATGGGCTAGAATACTGCCTTTTTTGTACACCATCGTAGATCATGCAAGAATCTGCTCATGGACTCTCTACGATCCCTATACTCGCAGAGGCCGTTCACCTATGTAGTTAATTTTGTCACCCTTCAATCTCGCGCCTCACAATTATTGCGCCACGAGTCGATCCAGCTTTGTAATCTACAATCGTCTTACAAAGCCAGCTAGATAATGAACCCAAACAGTCAGAGATCGCTGAGTGGGCACTGCGGATGGAACGTCCGTGTGACGAATCACGCAATTTAACTGTTTGAAAACTCGACATTGAACAGGCAGTGTGCGAGTACAATGTCTACATCCCCCTTCCACATCGATCTAGAGAGTGAACGCGTCAAGCTCATTCCCTTCGACGTGAGTCTACTGCCTGACTTTTACATCCAGCTGAACTCCTATCCAGCTCTCAATACACCTACGCCTCCTGCTCGACGCCAAGCCGCCAGATAGCCTGTACGACCTGCTACCTCTCGGGCCCTTCAAAGATGAAGAGCACTTTAAAACTTCCTTCTGGATACCGCGAATCGAAACACACCCAGACGAGGGATGCCTCTTCGCGGTATACGACAAGACGCGCTCGGAATCTAGCTTCGCAGGCATCATCGGATACCTAGGCACTTCATTCGTCAACTTGAACACTGAAATATATCTCGTTATCCTCCCGGCGTTCCATCGCACACATGTCACCAGCAATGCGATAGGCTTGCTCCTGCAGTACGCGTTAGAGCTTCCCGTCAATGGAGGGCTCGGAATGCGGCGGGTCGCGTGGCATGCGACCTCGGTGAACACGAAGAGCGTGCAAACTGCGAAGAGGATGGGTTTCCAGCAAGAGGGGATTTTGCGCTGGCATAGGGTCCTGCCTCCTGAGGATGCGAAGGGTGGTAATGGCAAGCCGTTACGCGAAGGAGACCCGAAAGGATCATTGGTTGGCAGAGATACGGTTGTCTTGAGCGTGTGTTGGGACGATTGGGAGGGAGGAGTGAGGAAGCTGGTGCTGGAAGCCATGGCGCGAAAGGCATGATGGTACAAGAAAAATGTTGATTACATTCGATGAATGTACGATTCGTGTTTGCCTCGATGGTAGATGTAGAAAGCTGGCAGCGTTGATACACCGATTGGCCGCCTCGACGTCGGTTCGATCAACGTTGGGAGAAATTATCCAGAACCGCGAGCTCGAATATTCCGACTAAGGATCACAACGGGAGCGCATACTTGTCATTGGCGTTGAGCAGAGATGGCCATGGGATGTAGGGACATGACGAGGCGGCCGCGGAGATTGTTGGCGCACAATGAACGTATCCTATGTCGGAATGGTCACTAAAGGCAGTGTTTATGGAGAACATGAGCTACGCACTAGCTTTTGCTCAAAATGGTGCTCTGGTGGCGTAGCAGCTCAGTAAGTTAGCGCGCTAAGGTTTGCTTTATAACGAAGCAGACAGCTTGACTTGAAGAGACACCTGGATTATGCGTATGGGCTCGACTTCCAAATACAATTAGATTGTTACGCACGGATGAAGACTCGACGCGCAAGCCATTCGAACAGAGAGAGACCGATTTCCCAACGGACAGATGATGGCAGGAAGGAAAGAGTGGGCCGGATCAAACAGCGCCACACAACACTCTTTGTTTCTTACCACCATCTCTTGACCATCTCCCTTGCTTTCGATTCTCTTTGCCTCTCTCCTCGACTAAACAGATGGCAGAAATTGAACGGTAAATTTGTCTTCGTCTATCTCTCACTCACAAAAGCTTACCACGGCACCAAACCTGTAGACTCGTATAGACGGTTTGGCACCCTCCGGCTTTACCTTGCTCGTTGTATTCCGTACGAAACCTGCTGTGAACCTGGCGAGGAATATAATCCATTTCGCTAATTCTCTGCACATTCAAGCGATCACCGTTTTTAGATAAACCGTGCTGTCCAATTGCATGCTTCAACGAGCGCGTTATACGTAGTAGATAATAACATCAAAATGGGTGGTCGAAGAATACCTGTGAAGTAAAGTCCATAGCCTCCTCGCGGTAAGTATCCTGCGTGAGGCTCAACGGGGTAGATGCATTGTCACTGAACAATAACATGTCGTGCGACTCGGGCGTATATTTGGGCCAGGAGATCCCAGTGTTCCCGTTAGGGTCCAGGGTGGCGACAAAGCGAATGAGATACTCAGTCAAGTCACCACCGCCGTACACATTGACGATATCCGAACCATGGAACGCACCCAGCACAGGAAGACGTTTCTGGCGCTTATAGACTGCAAGTTCAAGCCATCAATCACCACACACATAAAGTACACTGGAGTGGACATACGGTAGGTATATATATCTTGCTTTCCAGCTCGCTCATGCAAAAAGAATCGCCGGGGAGCTTGAAAGATGGCATCTCCTAGGAAAGACGAAGCGCGTTTGTATTGTGGCGTTATAGCGTTGGCGGAGCCAGTGTCAAACGGAGAACCTTGGGCTGGATCAGCCGGATATAGATCCAGAAGCCTATTGATGTCCTCTTCGGGGGTGGTAGGAAGCCAGGCCAATTGGACGAGTGCCTTGAACTCAGCATCGGTACTGGGATAGACTTCAACTAGGTCAAGGATACGAATGAAAAACTACTAACCTGATATTCTGGCCTATGGCAAACACTGTACCCTCATCATCACAGTTGCCTACGCAGACACGGTCAGAATACTACTACGCAGATAGGAATGAGAGCAACACACTGGTAATGAGCGGGATATTCGCTACTTTCCCTTGTGATACGAGGTGCTGAGGGAAGTCGCTGAAGAATGAGCCATCAGTCCGCGGTAGCCATACAAATTCTGCGGATATGTTGAACGCCGCTTTTAAAGTATCAAAATCGACGGTCCTCAGACAAGCGAGAGTGTCTTCGGCGCCGGTGCAGCCCGTCCTGTTGACGATACCATCGTAGACTAAGTGAGATATGTTAGCATAATCATATGTACTATCCGTCAGAGACAGTACCTTCTTGCCCATTCTCGATACCACCGACAGGAAGAACAGAACCCGATTGGGCGAAAGCTGCTCGGAATAGACCCTCAGTATCCCCATCGTTGGCAACCATATGGGAGGAGATGGATATGGCGCCTGCGGATCCACCCCAGCTAGATACAACCATAAGTACCCAGCAGAAGACATAAGAAATTGGACTGCACAGTGTCACTTTGGCGGGATCTCCACCAAAGGCAGAAATGTACTTTTGCACCCATTTGAAAGCTAAACGTTCTATAGGATCAATGAGATGGTGTAATACCGCTCCCAGTTATTTGTGAACGTACGGTCCCTCAATCCGAGGTTACCCAAGCCAGCCTCCTTGACCTCTTTGCTAGCTAGGAATCCGAAGCCTACGAGGGCTGTGTCAGCCACCTGACGGCATAGAACTGTTGCATGGTACATACCGTTAAGGCGGTAGTTCAAGGACACGTAGATCACCGGCTGCTGAAGCTCGAGGGAGCGCGATACAATACTTGAACCATCATACCTAATGCACATTGGTATGGGTATAGAACCACACTCATTTATAGCGACTCACCCTGCAGTTCCTCCAGTCTGAAAGCTCCCTAGAACATCGTCCAGCAAGGTGTCAATTACTCATACTATCATATCTCACCTCCATGAATCCACTGATGACAGCCCAGTATCAGTACCAGTTAAACACCAATCGAAATGAACATCATACCACAACAACGGGGAGCTTTGTTCCCACCTTTACGGACGCAGGTTTGACGATGTTGACAGTCAGACCTGACAAAGACAGGATGTCAGTCTCAGGCTCATACCAAAGTAACTCACAACTCACAGTCCTCCGAGGTTGGGTTATCCGTGCTGAACGCAGCGACCTGAAGTAGGAACGCTAAGGTCTCCGGTGGAAGGCTGCTGATCGGTGGGCCTTCTGAAGTCATTGGGACACATGATGGGCCGAACGTCGTCGCGTCGTAGAACCCAGAGTACGCATCAACAGGCTCGGGCAGCTGGAGTCGAGACTCGCCGGCACTAATTAGGATGGTTAGACACCAAACACCATCGCAGTAGATAGAAGGACGCTCACGTCGATTTTGCGAACGGTATCCCGAGGAATTTGGATACTTTCCCGCTTTGTACGCCAGTGAAGATACCGTGGTCCAAGCGAACTCTGGGACCTCCACGAGCCGAAATGCTGGCTGCAGTGACAAGGGTGATGACAGCATGGGCTACGAGGAGCTGAAAGTACATTGTGCGGGCAAGAGAACGAAGATGTTCGTTCTTTATAGTGGCCGGATGGCCGTCTTGCGTACGCGTGGTACGCCCCTTGTACAGTAACGATACGATAACGTTCGCCCAGAGTTCCTGTCCTCAGGCCTCAAGTACTACTTCCGAGAGAGATCTCAGAGTCCCAATTGAGTCCGACTTACCGGCTGCTTAACGTCATACCAGGTTCTAGCGAACTGGGGCGAGCGAATTCCCCGACCTGTAGTCTTCGATTCAGCTGAGGAGAGAATGAAGATAGACAACGGGTAATACGAACACAGCATCATCCTCAAATTGACAGTGGTAGTTAACCTGTTTTACGGTAAGTCATTTTAGATGAACACCGTGAGCTATCTGGAGTCGTACCAGGTGATTAAAAGTGTGCGACCGTTTACCCGTAGGACTTGCCAAGCCTTACATTCCAACATGTGCAGCTTAATGTAGTCGCAAGTCAGAATTCCAAGAGATCGTTTGAAGATGGAGCAGATTGATCATGGTGAAAGGCACAGCCACATGCCTGAGTGGCGTCGGCTATAAATATCGGAAGAATCGGACCGAAATTTGCTCCGTTGGGCTTGCTTGCTAGAAGTAACCGCCTACAAGCACCTACAAACCAAGACAAACTCTTGCCGTCTACCCTCATGATGGATCGCGTCGTTTGCTCGCTGCCAAGGTGAACCATGAATCTGGATAGAATAAGGCGGTGCAACCATATTAATAGCGACATCTGCCTGGGCCTAAGGTGCGTCCTTTGAATGAATCAATTTACTATTTTACCCATTCCATTGACAGTCGAGCCGATAGTCTACCCTTCTGCTATTATGCAGTCAACCTGATTAATCGGCTGTTATTCTACATGCTCAAACCAAACGACGGCACGATTTCGTGTCTCGCAGACCTTTAGACATGCTGTGTCTTATATCGATAAAAATCACGGTTGCGACACCTCACGTTCCACAACTTTCATCTCCGAACACATAGCAAGCTACTACGCGCGCCCGAAGGAGCGCACATCACCGCCCCGACACCTCGAAAACTTCTCACCTACTCTCCAACTTGTCTTCAGGTCCCTGACGCTTGCCATCGGTCGTCAGAAATCCCCCCTTCAAAGCCTGCCTAGTCTGTCGCTCACGGCGGGTCCCCAGCCAACGTCTTCTATTTCACTCATTGTACATCCCATTTCTGTCGTCATTTGCTCCCAACCCAGAGGTTGTTAGACCGAGAGCGCGTTGAATCCTGTTGATGTGATTCGACGATCAGCGCAAATGGTGTTGTCCTTAACGTCTTACTGGTCACTTGCTGACCTCGTTGACCTCGTCTTCTTCATTCTTCTCTCTTCCATGTCACGCATAGGCCGTACCTTGTCCATGGACGGCGGGCCGCGAACTCGACTAACCAGGCTCCGTGGATGTGGAAAAGGCCGAATGCTCATCTTCAAGTCTTCTTTTCTCGAGGAATTACTTTTCTTTCAGCCAAATTTCTTACTGGGTTTAACAGCAATAGCAGTGACATTTACCTGACAGTGCTTACTAGGATTAAAAGTGCGCTAAAATAACCTCCTCCTCCCCAACTTCGCCATCACAATCTAGCGCGGACGTGTGCTGAGAGGTGGTTTTTTCGAGGTGCTCCGAGAGGAGATTTCATTCCTGGTCGCGCTTCGGATCTATATAGATAATGCACGCTTCGTCACTCTTGAACTGACTGTCCAGCAGTGTCCCTTCCTGATGGTTCACATTTCAGTTGATATATCATGGCCTTGACCATCGAATGTGCGCACCTTTCTCATCCGCTCTATCATGGCGTTCACCACACTTTTATCAGGGGAGCTGGTGACTCTCATGAGAGCCTTCTCGTTCTCAAACCCCCCAATAATCGCATAAGTGTGTACGCTGTCCGATGTGTGCTCCTCAATAAGAGGTAGAAGGTCGTAAGTCTTGTCATTGACCTTCTTTTGGACGATGTCTTGTCTGAAAAATGAATATCAGCTATCTACGGAGATGTTCGTCAGCTTGAAACTCACTTCCTGAGAGCAAGGCCGTGCCACTTTAGGTCATCATACAATGCCTCAACACTGAACTTCTCTTGGAGCAATCTGCGTACAGATGCTACATGCCTCAGAAGCGTCAACGACTTCGTGTCTTTGGCTAAGGACGCAACGTCCACGACACCCGCGTACTTGGTTTGGGGTCCCCAGTCTATGGGCATAACCTGTACGCTGCTATTGATATCACGCTTCATTCCCAATGGTTGAGTGGCCGCTTTTCGAATATATATGTTCTCTGGTTTTATATCTTTGTAACTGCTCAGACGAGGTGAGTAAATGAGTAATTGGGATATTGAGGACGTACAGGAGGTTTTGCTCTTCCCTGTACCACCGCAACCTCTCTTCGATGTTCTTTCGTACATTACGCAGACTCTCAACTACGTTCATGGTCTTGTCTTCGTCGTACCATTGGTAGAACGGTTTGAAGGGGGGATCGAGTGCGCCGACGTCTCTAACGACGATACTAACAAGATAGTAGCTGTTGGTCGTATCCTTCGCTTTGCTCCATTCATGATATAGGTACAGGTCAACCGAGTCCTTGGAAAAAAAATAAGCATCTGCATATCCCGTTCCGAGAGACTAAGACTCACCCTTTTCAAAAACCCGATTTCCTGACTCGTTTTGGAGTCTTCACTTTCTGCTTTGCCCTCAGACACTAGTTTTAAGATTGCGGGAACGCGCTTATTGCCAACTTGAAATCCGTCAATGAATCTGTAGGTCGTGGAATAAGAGCCTTGTTCATGCTGTGAGAGGCGCTCGACGTTGTATGGTTTTTTGTTGAGGGTTAATGTTATGTCACGGCGATGATGGGCATGGCCCGCTGAAAGAGACTCGGAGGCAAATGGTCCAGGCGGAGGTGTGGTGGGACTGTAGAAAGATCAGTCACTAAATGATCACAAACGATCAGAAGGAAGCATACAATGCATATATGGATCCTTGTATATATAGGAACCATAAGAAGGAGATGTACCAAGTGGTGGTAGACATGCTTTAGTATAGGGCATAACCATGCCTAGCTGTCGTGAACTTTATAGGCCCACTGAGTCTCTCCTAGAAAAGAAATGATGCTGAAGCAGTTAGCGATGACTGTCATACTCACTGCCTTTGCGTTGTTGTTGTCGTTGATCGTCGATCACCGCTAGCAGCGGGGCCACACGCGACTAAGGCTACGGTTAGCATCGCGATCGCCGATCGCCAACATAGGTATGTTTCCGTGACTTCCGTCGTTGTCAAGTATGCGTAGATCTACGCTCCATGACGATTTGTCGTGGGACGAAATGAGTCGGCACGAGGGAAAAATCGGTGTAGTACGAGACGAAGTACGAAGACGATGTTGACCGATTCCGGCCATTGGCGATTCTCCGAGGCTATGGCGCGGACAAGTTCGTAAGAGAGTTGACATTAGATTTGGTACGATCTTCAATATTCTTGTCGTTTCGACAGCGCAAGATAGATAAAAAAGACAGTGGTGGTCCATTCCATTTGCAGAACGATCTAGAAAGCGAGCTCGTTCCCTTCGACGTAAGTTTACTGCCAGACTTTTTCACCCAACTGACTCCTTTCCAGCTGTACGCCTCCTGCCCAACGCCAAGCCGCCAGATAGCCTGTAGGCCTACCTCTCGGGCCCTTCAAAGACGAAGAACACTTTGAGACTTCCTTCTGGATATCGCGCATCGAAACACACTCAGATGAGGGATGCCTCTTCGCGGGATACGACAAGACCCGTTTGGAGCCTAGCTCCGCAGGTGTCATCGGATATCTAGGCACGTCGTTTTTCAACATGAACACTGGAATCTATCTCATTATCATCCCGACGCTCCATCGGACGCATGTCACCAGCAACGCGATAGGCTTGCTCCTGCAGTACGCGTTGGAGGTTCCGTCAATGGAAGGCTCGGAATGCGGCGGGTCGCGTGGCATGCGACCTCGGTGAACACGAAGAGCGTGCAAACTGCGAAGAGGATGGGATTTTGCGCTGGCATAGGGTCCTGCCTCCTGAGGATGCGAAGGAGACCCGAAAGGATCATTGGTTGGCAGAGATACAGTTGTCTTGAGCGTGTGTTGGGACGATTGGAGGGAGGAGTGAGAAAGCTGGTGGAGGAAGCAATGGCACGAGGGGCATGATGGTGTCCCAAAGCCATCTTGCCAAAAGGATGAGCCACCTGGGACGTGAGTTTGACACGGGAATGTATCCCAATGTCAGAGATAGTAGTAGGCGCGATCCGGGCCAAGTAACAGTCTTAACGAGACATCATGAATAGTGTGCGAATGCCGCTACAAGCTTTCGGATTCCTGCAAGATGATACTTGAGGGGGGAGATAGGGATGAGGTGGAATTACGGCGCGGATGTCGGATTCCTCAATGGTAACGTTTGGCTCCTGTGAAGATGCACGGATTCTACAAGCGATATGGCCAAAGATGATGGAATGGAGGCATATGTGATGCGACGTACATTGCGCCATGGACGTTTGGTTGAGCCGGGGGGCAGATTGGTGGTGCGCATCATTCCAGTCGTCGGTACGATTGTGGCACAAGAAGATTGGGTATTGACAGCTGCGAGAGCGAAGGAAACCCAGAGATATAGAAATAGTTCCGGAATCCATGAGATTTTTGCCGTACGCTAACAATGCATGTGTTAGCAGGGGAGACTAATGGGGAGAATGCCACGTACCAGGGAGCTGCATAATTCTACCCCTTGTCTTATTGCATAGAATTCAACAGGAAGTGTTGGCCTCGCAGCTGGACAATCCCAATTCCAAAGCCGTCTTGCCAGAAGGATGTGCGGGGAACGACAGCGATGATTAGGACAGTTGAAGGATGAGCTACCTGGGACGGGTTAGCGGATGGAAAGCAATGGGACACGCACATACCAGGATGAGCTGCACTCAACGGGGCTCGTGGCATTGAAGCTCGTCCCGTTCGGACTCCACTGTTATATGAGCGCCTTGGATGCGCGTATCGAGCGTCAAGTTGAGCATTTGAAGATTTCCTCGATGAACGAAAACATTAGCATGATGGTGTAAGCCAAGGTAGGTGCGCCATCAAATCTTACCTTCCGACCACCATGTCACCCGTCCGACTTGGACAAAGGATATCGACAGTGCTAATACTCGACGCCTTGTCGCCCACATCTTTGAACTTGCCACCTGGGAGGACAGCCATAACTCACCTCCAAGCCACCCTTGTCTCCCGCGAGATGTGTGCGTACGTCGAGATAGGATGCGCGCTAGCTTGTACGCCACCTATATCTCAAGGCGCATCTCCGGAGCAAAGTCTGGTTCGACCCCCGCCAATGTCATCCTCACATAGGGCCGAAGGTGGCAACAAGATACCAGCTGACAGCAACGAGGTGTGTCTGCATATCTTTGGACATCTACGTCGGATTCTGATCCTAGCTATGCGTCAAGATAGATTATAGATCTCGCATCCCTCGCCAGTGTCTTCTAGCAGCTTTATATAATGTTGGGCTGTTTAATTGGGCAGTGTTCGAAAATCTCACTCGCCGACAAACTCTCTTACATTGACTTCCTCGCCGCCTCCAGCTCCGCCGTCCCTCTGGGCTCCTCAACAGATTCATTGTCTTACTCCATTCTACCATTTGACGAGGTATCTTCTGGTCGACAAGCTGATGTATCCTCGAAATCCTGTCAGATGGCTTTCAACTCCTCCCCACGAACTGCCAACACGTCGTTCTGAGCTCGTCCCAGTCGTCACTGACCATGTATACTAGGGTAATTGCGAGCGCAGCGAGCAAACTATAGGGTAACACGCAAGAGACCCGTCCATTCAGAATGACCAAACAAGTACAATCTTACTTTTCGCAAAAGTTCAATTTTTCGGTAGATGCCGCGAACCTTCGGGAAATACCGATATCGTTACTCCGCCTGGCGCCACACATTGGAGACTTACACCTCTCGTATACAGGCTTGTCATGATATTGTTGTATACCCAAAGTGTGGATCACTCGCTGCGCTCGCACTCCGGGGGCATCCCCCATCCTTTATATACAACGCGAGCCTTTGACTCGACAGTTTGAATGCTGGCCCGCTGTGGAAAATCAACCGCTTGCCTTAAATCAGCCAGGTACGAGCTCACACCTCGAAAAATTCACAACTTAACGATGGAAATCGCAGGGAACGATTACCACCACTTTGAAAACGAATGAGCGCAAATATTGAACGAAATCTATGTGTATCCGTCCTTGTTCGAAACTACTACGGTTTAACTAGACCAAAGATATAGCACGCCGACGACTCCGTCGACACAATCCTGTTATAGTTTATGGACCTTCAATTCAATTCCGGCTGCTTCGTTCGGAAGTTACATATATCTGCTTTTCGAAATGGACCCTTCCTTATCCCTTCCTCCCCAACCTCGGGATATTTTTTGCCCTCGTTACTGCCCTGTATACCAGCACGCCAGGGCACAGGTGGTCAAACCATACTATCATCCCCAGCCGGCGCGTGCAATAATGGTGGCCCGGCCGTGGCATTCGCAGGTTCTATCCTAGCGAGCGTGTGGCGCGACTCGCATTCGAGATGGATGATCATTGGAATGGCCAGCAAGTTCAATGTCGACTGGTGAAGAGGATGAGCGTCTGAACGCGCGAGTCGACGAAACCAGTTGACGGACGTGCCTCCAAGGAGAGACTACCGTTGGCGGTTCTGGCTGCGAGTCCATAGACGACTCCCCTATGACTGGTTTCGTTTTGGGCTCAAGCAAACAGCGCCACACAGCACTCTTGGTTTCTTCAGAGAGGACGCCTCCTTCACTAATGACCAGACGATGCGGATACGAAGGCCACTGTCCAGAGTCTTGACCTCCCAAGTCGCAGGAGGTAACCTTCCTCGACGTGGGACTTGTCCTACAGAGAATCGATTCCGGAGTTGAACGCACACAGTATCCAACTCAGAGGTTCTTGATGCGCTCATCCAGGATCCTGTGAATTCCTAATACTGCCTTAGACCGAGAACGCGCTGAACACGTTGGTATCGCTGATTCGACGATCTGCGCAAATGACACGCTCTCGCCATTCTCATATTGTTGTACTCGTCTTCCTCATTCTCTTCAATCATTCTCTCTTCAGCGTCACACATAGGCCGCACCATGTACGTGGACGGCGGGCGGTACTCAACTAACTAGGTCAGAGTCCCGGAGGCTCCGTGGACTGTTGAGAAAGGAGGCGGCTGAAGCGCTGAAGGCTCATCTTCATGTCTTCTGTTCTCTGAAAATCGTACGTGATTGCTTCTGTATTAGCCATATCTCTTACCCTTATCTTTAGGTCTAACAGCAAATAGTGGCAATTGCCTGCCTGTGCTTACCAGGATTCAAACTGCGCTAAAATTTCCTCCTCCTCAATCAGGTTATTGCAACTTACGCGTGTCTATATAGATGAGACACGCTTCGTCACTCTCCAACTTACTGTCCAACAGTAGCCCTCGCTAATAGTTCATACTTCAGTTGATGTATCATAGCCTTGATCATGAAATCTGCGCACCATTTTCATCTCCTGTATCGCATCCCCCCCGCCACCTTTGTTTCCATCTGTCGTGATGATTCTCATGAGAGCATGCCTCGCGGTTTTGAATCCCCCAATTATCACGTAAGTCTTTATGTGATCCTGTGGCGTCGCCTCAATAATAGGCAGAACATTGTAAGTTCTGCCCTTGAACTTCTTGTCAATGAAATCTTGTCTGAAAGATGAATATTAGCTATCAATGGGGATCACCGGCTTGAAACATACTTCCTGAGCTCAAGGCCATGACTCTTTAGGTTGACATACAATGCCTCAACACTGAAAGATAGTTCAAGACTTTTGCGCACGTGCGCTGCGTGCTTCACAAGCTTCTTCGACCTGGCCTCAGTGCCCTTAGCCAAAAACGAGATGTCCGTGACGCCTGCGTAGTAGTCTTCTGGTCCCCAGTCTATGGGCATCACCTGTGCACTGCTATTGATCTCACGCTTCATTCCCAATGGTTGAGTCGCCGCTTTTCGAAGAAATATGTTCTCTGGTTTTATATCACTGTAACTGCTCGGATAAAATGAGCAGATGGGTATGCGGGAGATTGGGAACGTACAGGAGGTTTTTCTCTTCTCTGAACCACCGCAACCTCTCTTCGATGTTCTCTCGTACATTACGCAGACTATCAACTGCGTTCATCGTCTCGTCTTCCTTGTACCATTTGTAGTATGGTCTGAAGGGGGGGTCTAGTCCGCCAACGTCTTTAACGACGATACTGACACCGTAATTGCCAGAATCATCTTGAGTCTTACTCCACTGATGGTATAGATACAGATCAACTGAGTCCTTGAAGAAGTTAACATCTATTCGTTCCACAAGACAGGGATTACTCACCTTTCGCAAGAACTCAATCTCCTTACGCGTCTTGGAATCTTCACCCTCTGCTTTTTTCTCAGCCACTCGTTTTAAGATTGCGGGAATGTGCTTATTGCCAACTTGATATCCGCCAGTGATTTTGTAGGAGTCGGAAAAATGGCCCCGTTCGTCTCGTGGGATAAGCTCGACACTGTATGTTATATTGTTGAGTTTGAATCTATTGGGGGGAAGGCGGCGATTCAGCGACCCAGAGACGGACACATGTGGGGCGATTCCGGAAGGTTCCGGTGGAGATGTGGCGGGACTGTAAACAGGATCAGATCACAATTTACAAGCTAAGTTATCAGAAGGAGAACATACAGTGCATATACGCAGCTTTGAAGATATAGGAACCATAAGAAGGAGATGTACCAACTGGTGGTAGACATGCTTGAGTTTTGGGCATAGCCATCCTCCTTCTCGTGATCTTTATATAGGCGCATTCCCTCTCTCCTAAAAAAGAAATGATTCTGAAGCAGTTAGAGATGCACTGTCGCTCCGTCCGTGTTGTTGACGATCATCGCTAGCAGCTGTGCCACACGCAACTAACGTTACCGTGGCGATCACCTATCACCGGCATTGTCTCCGTCGCTCTGGAGTGTGTGTAGATCTACGCTCCATGACAATTGAGCTTCATTCCCCGGAGTCGACAATATCAACAACTAGGAAACTAGGTGAGACGAAGGATAAATCTGCTCAACAACGTAAGCATTGAAGATGGCAAATGAATGTCAATGGAAGTGTTCTTTTGAACACTCACGGACATGCTTGTGCACAGAGATACCGGTCCATCCTCCAATCAAAATCAACGAACGAACGATCGAAATTCAATCTAGCATTCGCCACACAGTATAGACTTACTTTTAGCACACTTGTTAAGCGTTCATTACTGAATTGGGTCTATCAGCGGCCCGGGCATCCATTGAAGCCAGATCATGCGCGCCTTGAATTCCTCGTTAGAAACTCCTCCATAGCATCCCAGATATCGAGCCCCAAGACCAGGGGTATATCTCTCATGACGTTCTCCAACCCCGGCCTCAATTAGGAGGAGCTGAGGTAATGTTTCTGCTGGTCTCGTAATTATTCCTGGTAGCGTACTGAGGGAGGGAGGACAAAGGCGATCGCGAAGGCAGAATCTTGAGAACGTGTGCCATGAAGAAGTGGTACGTGACTTCGATGTAATAGAACAGGAAGACCGTCAAATGTCGTTGTTTTCCGTGGATCCCGATACCGAAAGTGCGTGATGATGGGTAGAAAGGATATGACCGTATTCGTCGAGAGCAAGGTGGGTGAATTTTCGGTGGTGGCCCTTGTCAGCTAGGTATCTTTTCAAAGGGAGATAAGTCATGTTGGAGCAGAGAAGGAGTAGATCTGAGTCTGGCAGGGTGCGAGGTCGCTGGACAGCATTGATGAACACATGAAAAGCATATACTCCGGTAGCGTTCGAGAGGTACACCTTGATATACAGCTGACGTTCAAGCCTAAGCAGGTGTCAGTGCTTGAGTTGACTGGGCGAGGGATAGATACGCACCATTTCCGTGTGTCATGACTCGGAGAGACGAGAATCAAGTCAACCGTTGAACGCCGCTGGATGGCGACTCTCTAAGGCTGCGAGTTGGAAAATGGTGCAGATAAGCTCTCAAGGATGTGATTTCAGGAGTGCTTCAATATTTTCGTCGTTTTGACAGCGAAAGATAATAAATTGATGGTGGTGGTCGAAAGGCAAGGCATCTTGCTTTTCTACGGCCCGGAGCAAACCTTGCTCCGAACCTCCTTATTACTTGCTACCATCTTGAATATGATCTTTTAGTACTCCTAGGGTATCGACATCTCTGCAGTTGGCGAAATTTTCTCATACGTGCTAACGTACTCTCCTCCTCCTCAACCTCAACTGGGCATAATCTAGCGCGTATCTCTATAGATAAGACTCACTTCGTCCCCTTCCAACTTACTGTCCAGCAGTAACCCTTTCTGATTCAAATTTCAGTCAATATATCACAACCTCAACTGTGAAATCTCACTGTCTCCATGTTCTGTATCGCATTATCCCCGTCGCTTGGCCTATCAATCTTCATGATCTTCATGAGGGCATGCTTCCCACGAAACACCTCAAGCATCTTGTACGTATTCTCATCCTCCTTTGGCGTCGCCCGGATAGGTATAACGTCGTAAGTCTTGTCCTTGAATCTTTTGTGAAGTATATCCCCTCTGAACTCATGATATTAGATATGTCAATGGAGATGTTCAATTTGAAACACACTTCCTGAGCGCACGATCATGTCTCTGCAGGTCGCTGTACAGCGCATCAACACTGAACGTTCTTTCCAGAATTCGGTGTACCTGCGCCGCGTGCTTCTTTAACATCTCCGACTTCGCCTTCGAATCATTAGCCAAATCTGCGATGTCGATAACACCCGCGTAGAGATCTGGCGGGCCCCAGTCCACGGGCATAACTTGCACACTGTCATTGATCTCGCGCCTCCCATTCATTCCGGAGGATTGAGTCGCGGATTTTCGGAGAAATATGTTCTGTGGTTTTAGGTCGCTGTAACTTCTCGTACAAGTTGGTGAGCAAATATGTGGTTTCCAATGGAGAACTAAGAACATACAGTAAGTTTGCCTCCTCTCCGAACCACTGCAACCGGCTTTTGATGTTCTCCCGTGCGTTGCGTAGGCCGTCAGCCGCGCTCATGGTTAAGTCTTCGCTGTACCATTTGTGAAATGGTTTGAACGGGGGCGCGAGTACGCCGATGTCTTTAACGACGATATTGACAATGTATTCTCCGTCGTCCGTGGTATTAGAGTGTATTTGTTGAGGCATAAATTCAATATTCGGATATATCCGAATACGAAACCATGATTCCCAATGCGGCGAAAGGGTCAAGTGGCGCAGATGAACTCTACGACCTCGATTCTTAGACCCACGAAATTCCGCGACTGCTATCATGAATGGTAATCTCGATTTGTTTCTGCTACAGAAAATCTTACGGAGATCCATTTAGAGGCTCAGTCCGCTATTTCGTTGCTATCAAATGGCGTGGAGAGCTGTGGAGTAAAATTCGGACTACTCCGAATGCTGGTAAACGTGAATAAAAACTGCCTTTCAAATACACTCTATTGCTCCACTCGTGGTGCAGATATAGGTCCACTGTGTCCTTTGATGGCAAAACAATGAGATTCCGTTCCCGGATACCATCCCGGACTGGGGGAACACTTGCACTCACCCTTCTCAGAAATCCGATTTCCTGAGCTGTCTTAGAATCCATGTCCTCCTCTGATTCCCACTCTGATACTTGTTTCAAGATCGCTGGAACACGCGAAGCGCCAACTCGGAATCCGTCGGTGAGTCGGTAGGATCTGGAGTGGTAGCCTTGTTCCTGCCAGTCGAGGGGTTCGACGATGTAGCTAGTTCCGTTAAGTGTGAATTGCTTCGCTCGGGGGTCGATGCGGTGACGGGCATGAGCATGTGGAAGGGTTGTGGCGGGACTGTATAATAAGCAGGATCACGGTCAATACCTAAATCATAACGAAATAGGCTATCAGAAGATGAACATACAGTGCATGTATGGTCTTTTGGATATAGAGGAAGCATAAGAAGGTTATGTACCATGTGTTGGTACAAGACATGTTGTAGTGATGAAGTCCGGCCATGGGTCTTTATAGGTGCGCTGTTTCTCTCCTAGAGAAGAAATGATAGGTACGTGCAACGACACCGCACACTGCAAAATGGTTGTTGTCGATCATCGCCAGCGGCTGCGCCACACGCGACTAAGGTTACTCGGTTAGCTGCCGACAGATGTATCAAAAGGCCCTCAAAGGTATTTAGTAGTTACAGTTTCACTGGTGGTGTTGTATAGTTAATGAACAGCTCTCCGGATCTGCAAGTTCGAAAATGGCGTAAACGATTCAACGGTTTGTGCGATAGTAGCCTAAGTAAATTACATAATTCAACAGTGCGGTGTGCTGAGAAGATCGTCAAGCGCCTCACATCTAGGTGTTATCTTACATTTGAACGGTAGGGGGTGTCTATTAATCAAAATTTAGATGCTCGTTTAGACAGGTAAGAAGACATCCAAACTCACGCGAGCAGTCCGTCTGTATAAGCTGTGACATCCGGGAGGATTGCCTTTCCATCCGTATCCTCTTCAGGTGCGATGTCGAATGCCCACAGTAACGACGCGATGGCTATAAAGACCGATTTACCGGCAAAAAACCGACCAGGACAGATCCTTCGACCAAAGCCAAATATACTCGTAGGGTGTGGCTCAGGATTTGGGCCTATAAACCTATCTGGATTGTATGCTGAAGGGTTTTGATAGGTGGCTTCGTCGTGCAAAATAGCCCTAGCGGGAGGTCAAGCACAGGAGACTCGACGAGGAAAGGAACTGGTGTACCAGGTATTTCCCGTCACAATGGATCCTATTTGCGGCGCAATGGGTAAGCAAAATAGGTGGAAGGCGTACAGTGCGGCGGCATACCTGCGGGAATAAAATAACCATCATATATATCGTCTGAGACGGCGGCATGTGCAATTCCTGGTTCGATTTTAGTATTTCATTGGACACTATAGTAGACTCTCCAACCCAAGTTTAGAACAGGCCTCCATCTCATGGACTCCACAATAATGGCCTCGATGAACTTCAGGTTATCGCAATCATCAAAATTTGGTAGCCTATCGTGACCAACAGCCTTATCCAGTTCTGCCTGAGCTCGGACGGCAAATTCTGGGTGATGGAGGAGAGCAAGAATAGTAGTCAGAACAACGGAGATCGTCTGGGAAGTATTGCATGAGTAAGCGGTAGGCAGAACGAGCATAGGGCATACCGTGTCCGCGCCAGCGAGAAATGATATACCAGCTGCGTTCCTGATGACAGTTGTCATATCAAAACCTGCTTGCTGTGTATAGCCCGAGGTTTCCATGTTTGCCGTAACAAAACATGACTTTGCTGTTCCAGCCGCCTAGAATGAAGTCATACCACTACACGGTGAGATATTGACACACCCATGAAGCTTACCATTGCATCTAGAACATCATAAAATGGTTTGTCCCGAGCTGTAATAGCGAATTTCGCATTTCCAATTGCATTACGTTTGAACGAAGCAAATGGAAACCAGGCTTTTGTCACTTTCAATAAACATAGAAAGAACTCAAGATGTCAATAGCTTACTTGGGATCTGCTTCAACAACGGGAAGAAATCGACAAAGAAGTAGCCAGGTATCAATGCGTGTTGCAGTCCGCGAACCGCCCTGTCGGCAAGTGTAACTAGTGTGTCGTCTTTTGCCTGTGCTTCGTAACCGTAGGCAACTCGAAGGATGATTGACCCAGAATAACTCGTAATGTCTTCAGATTGCTGAGAAGCCAGGCATGCCAAAGGCGCTTACTGGCGAACGTGACGGAAGAGGTCCTGTGGAGAGGCGAGCATATGGTGTAAGAGTGCATGCGCTGCATTCAGCTGTATGGGTTGGTGCTTTGCGATGTCCTTTGCTTGGAAATACTGATGGAAGACTTTACGGTGGAGTCTGAACTCAATGTTCAGAAGCAAACAGTAACGACACGAAAGGTACGAACGAACCTCCATTCCTCCGAATAGCGCATATTGGCAAAATCCCACCCCCATTGAGTGAGGTCGTTGGCCATGTGGAATGCTGCCATAGGGTTGAGAAACATAAGTCCTGCGGCAAGACATAACACAGACGTACGAGGCCTGTCGGCGTAGTTGGCAGAACGTTTTTCGAAAAGCTCGTTTGCAACCTTTGCAGAGTTGAGGACTATGAAGGGCTGCCCAAAGACCTCTAGGGATATGATATCGCCGTATTGCGATTTCATGTCGGTAAAAGCCCGAGATGCGTTGTCAATCGGTCTGTTTAAGAGATTGCCTATAAACGGGATACGCTTGGGCCCAGGAGGCAGAGGGAGACGGCTACTAGTACGTCGTCGTCTGAAGATCAATCCTGCAGCGACAGTAAATAGCAGAGACAAGATGAAGTGGTAGGTTGCCATCCTAGCTAGCGACGGGGCCTCGCAAACTGAACAATGCCCTGTGATTGGGCCTCCGCGGTTTTATATACTATATTCGAGACCAAGTGACAAGACAGTTTCGTCTGAAGTATATCCCGAGGAGAGAAGTGCACATGGTTGAAAGGTGGGACAGATTGCCATGTAATGACAGAGGCCTGGGAAGGTGGGGAATATATCGAAGCTCCCAGTTATTGTTGACCAAGTAATACTACCGACAATGCCGGACAGGTAGTACGAGAGTGTCAGAGGACACTTATCCATTCAATGGCACATAGTTGTGTCCGTCATATGTGGGCCTGTGGCAGTTCTGAGTTGAACGTTCAATGAGAAGTCTTCATCAATTATCGGCCCGTGTCAGCCCGGCGCGTTCGTCTCACCATCAACCACCATATATCTCCTGCTCCTTTTCGACGTCTTCAAGCTGATGACTTGCCTAATTATTTCTTATGTCACCGACGAGGGGCCTCCGAATTTTCTACGAGCTCACTCGGATAGTCTTTGAACTCGCGGCCTCAGAGAGTCGCCACACCACCCCTAGTCTCATACGGTGCGCATAATTGGTTCGTAGTCACATATCCTCCATTATTTGTCTTTTACGTTTGTAGGCTTGAACGCGGGCTATACACCCAAGCGCCAAGAGGACCAAAAGGCGTTCGAAAGATGCAAAATTACTCCGGACGATGACGCGTTCTTCGAAAATACCGTTCAGCAGCTTTGTGTAACGCCACATTCAACATTGCTATTCCTGGGCCTCACTAATATAACTCGTCTACACTTACGAGAATAAACAGATCACTGTCTCACGAACTACACTTTCCCCTCCCTCAGACATCTCAAAAACTCAAATACTTGCACGTGGCTCTCTGGGATCTGGGGGTTGGTTTCTTGTCAGAGGTCCTACCTCCAGATATCACGCACTTGCAGCTCCTGACACGAGTTTACGAGCCGATCCTCCGTTCGTTCGCAAACGGTTGCCCATTGCTATCCCATATCATGCTCGACTTTTCTGGATTCGAGGATTGTCTAATCACGCGAGAGCTACCTGGTATCATGGCTACTCCGTCTTTGGACTCTGTTCAATTTACCATAATCCTCCATACAGCATATCCACTCAAGGTCGGGACATTGTCAGTAAGTGACATACAGAGCCTCCGGGAACGGTACAGTACTCGGCTCACCCTGGTCGATAGCCCACAGAGGACCAAATTCCCGAACATCATGCAATGCGACTATTCTTTGGTCTCGCTGTTCGCGTTTTGGGATGAGATGAAGGGCTCTCTATCGGGGGAGTAGCTGATACGTTCATCTTAGACTAGTATGGAATCATCGTCGACTCCAAGGCTCCAACACTATCTAGGCGGAAGACTGGTGTTCGGGGTGTTGTGTGGAGGGCCGCGGACGACGCCCTTCCCCCTGGTTGACCTTCGAGAGCGTCATGAGATGTGACTGGGCGAGATCAAAGTTCTGGGACAAGATAGAGGGGTTTGGGGAGCAAAGGCGGGACACCAGAGAGAGCGATAGCAGGCATAGTGTTGCCCTTACTAGCTCCTACTAGTCAGTACTGGGCGGGAAAGGGTGTATCGGAGAATTCTTTCGTGGCACCCTTGGATTTTGTGGTTCGATGAAGGTTTACAACGAGAACACCTGTGTATGCACTCCTTGTTCCCGCGTTATGTCCCACTGTCCGATAGCTACATTACCAAATTGCTAACTTCGCTACTAGTAGTCGTATTAAAGGCGATTACAACGTTGACACTCTTCCTTGCCTCTTATCTTCATGCCTCTCGCACCACCAATCAACTTTCCGGCATGGCTAGAGAAGAACAAGCACCTACTTCAGCCTCCTGTCAACAATTTCTGTCTGTACAAAGGCAAAGACTTTGTGGTAATGGCTGTTGGAGGACCTAATGAGAGAAATGATTATCATGTCAACGAAACAGAGGTACGTTCCTTATTGGACTCCGATGCAAGTATCTGTCTCCTGAAACCACGAACAAAGGAGTGGTTCTATCAGCACAAAGGCGGGATGCTACTGAGGACTGTGGATGAAGGCCGATTTAGAGATATTCGGATCGAAGAGGGTGATATGTTTCTATTGCCAGGTAAAGCTCTAAACTCTAATCTATAGAGCTTCTATATCTCATGGATATTTATAGCGAACACCCCGCACAACCCTGTCCGTTTCGCCGACACCGTTGGCCTCGTCTTGGAGCGGGAGCGCCCCGCGGGGGCACTGGGTCCGTCGTACTTCTTTGATTACGATTTTCATGCTCATCTTCGAAGATCGGATGCGATGGTACTGCGAAAAGGGAGCCCACGCAGAGCCGACGATAATCTACGAGACGGCTCTCCACATCTATGATCTTGGCGTGCAGCTGAAACCCGTCATTGAAAAGTGGATGGCTGATCCCGAGCTGAGGCAATGTAAGATCTGTGGGGAAGTGGCTGATGCTAAATAGAAACAGTGACAGGGTATTAAATCGTCCATTCAAGGCGTAAGTAGATATAGTCCATACATAGGGATAGTATGTAAAAAGTCTAGTGAAGCAAGGCAACGGCAGCGAGAGCAGCAACCAAAGCGGTCAGAGTTACTCCATCGGAAACTGCGGAATCCGAATTATCACCCGAGCTCGAGCTTGAGCTCCCAGTACTTGAAGAACTACCCGCAGATCCTAAACGGGATTAAGTAACGTATAGCGTTCAACTGGGCTATAGTACATACCGGTCTGCGTGGCAGCGTCACCTCCCGATCCGACGACGCTCACAGAACCTGACGAATCCGTTTGTACGGCTATTCCGTTGCTGATAGTGCTGGTGGTCTGGCAGTTACTTGATGATGGAGTCATTTGTACGCTCGAAGGGGTGACGGTCGTGCCGACGGTGTAGGAGACGGCGGAGCCATCCTCTGTCAAGACACCAGTGAAATACTGGGCGAAGGTAGAGTAGCCGGTCGATGTTCCGTCGATGGCGGTGATGTAGACACCGGGAGGGTCTGGGGATGCATTAGTTGTAGTCGGAGTACAATGTAAATGGGACATACAAGCAACTTCGGCTTCGCAGGATTCACTGAGACAGGGTGAGCGTTGCCCGCAGTCAAGTACGAAGGACATACAATGTGCCGTTAAAGTCGTAGTTGCCAGGCATAACGAAGTTACAGCCCATCTCGTCCAGTTTGTGTTCGCACATAACACCGGAAGACCATGTCTCGTTGGCGTTGGTGCAGATACGGAAGCACACTTGGTTGTAGGACTAGAAATGGTATGGGGTCAAGTGTAAGGAACTTGGACCGGGACATACAATAAATGACTAGAGTATCCAAAGGGTTAGAATTGGCACTGAGAAAGATATTGTGTGTTGCGTACCATCCATTCCTCAAAGTTCACGTCATCCCCAGTGACGGCGTTGGATGTAACATTTCCGCCGACTGGGTTTCCATCGCCAGACGCCCCATGAGGGTCAAGCTCACCGCCGAAATCCTGATCCTGGACGTTTATTTTGGTAAAGTCGCCGTACGCCTTGAGCTCGACGTAGAAATCTAGTCAATTATTAGAGGAGGGAGGAATGTATTGGCAGTGATAAATTACCAGTCTTGATGAACGAGGCACCAGTGATTGTGCCATCGGGGATGACGCGCGCGCCGTTGCGGGCTTTAGTACACCATGCAACCTCGAATGCCTGTATAGTGGTGGATGAGGAGGGAGTCGGGGAGGTGAAATCACGTTACGCACCTCGGACTCGCCGATCGTTACGCCCGCTTCGGGGGGTGCGAAAATGCACCAGTCCTAGAGAATCATGGTTAGAGATGATAGGATGCTGGATAAGACGAAACGTACATCGATTGAATTGAGCGAGATGAGGCGTGCCATGGATGTCTGGTTGACGTCCGTGCCCATGGTTGCCTGGGGCGGGTTGGTGGTGCCCATCGTTCCAGTTGCTGTCACACCAGCAGCGAAGGAAGATTGCGCATTGACAGAGGCGCCAGCTGCGAGGGCTAGGAGGGTGAGATGTATAGACATAAGGAATGTGTGGGTGGTGGTGGTGTTGGAGAAGGGATAAAATTTGCGAACGGCGCATATGTATTTAAAGAGTGGTGGCCACAGTACTCCACCTGGTCCAAAAATAGAGCACATAAGGACCTACATTTTTATGCGGGCTTGCGCAGCCGCTGCGGGTTCGGTCTGGGACAGTGGTGGCCTCTATTGCGGCCCATAACGAGCTCAAGAAAGGAGTCCAGCAAGAGAGCGAGTAGGCGAGAACGGTAGTAGGACTGCTAGGCAGGATCAGGCATGGATCAGGCATCCGTGGATGGTTGGAGCTCGACGATGATGTATCATTGACACGGAAAATAAAAATAGAGCTGTCGTGAGGTTGATTTGGGGTGCGTATCTATGGGCCGTTCGAGTGTGGCGTAACTATTCATTCAAGAACTTGTGTCAAGAGAGTATGCCAGCAGACAAGACTATAGGAGTACGCAGACCGAATTTTCATGATCGTTCTTAGAGAGGCCGGTCACGCGTCACAGTGACAATCCTCCTTCGCATGGCGCTCCCACCACCGACGCGACGGGAACTTGTGTTGGTGGTTCTGCTCGCCACAGTTATTCTTTATTTCTTCTCTGCGCCGTCGCAGCTGCACGCCACAATCAGCGCAGACGCAGGACGTCCGTCTTCTGCAACAGACGTCGCAGCCGTTCCAAGCGCACTGCACACCCGCCTGTCCTGGGGATCATCGCCTGTTCCTCCCACAAAATTAATAACGCACGCTCCAGGTATGTCAACGGGCTATCGCTAGTGCTGCTGCTCACCCGTACAAGGCTGGTCAATATTCGACAAACTCTACATCTTCAAGGGCACCGTATACATCGTGTCGGACACACCCAAGGACCTCCCAGACATATCGACCATCTATTCCAAAGGTAAAAACATCGAAACTGGCAAAGAGGCAGAAGAATCCCGTCTCCCAGGCCCCCAAGATATCCAAATAATCTCCTCCGCACAGGCCAAGACGCTTTTTGGCACCGGCGCATTAATAGTCGACGGCGTTACAGTCAGTCTTCACTCGCACTCAGCTGATACCATACTCAACATCCTATAGTTCTTCATTAACGATCCCCAGCAATAGTGAGTCTAGCATTCTTACGAAACATCACCCCTCTAATTCAACTCAGTATCACCCATTATTACCATTGGTCCGCAGAACTATGGTTCGGCCTATGGCGGACATACAGCTCCCTAGACCGATACATCACTGTCAATGGCACGACTTCCCTCCCACCGCCTCGTCGTCTCCTCTTCAATCGCATCGACGCTGCCCACTGGCGGGACTATGCCTCCATGAATCAATGGGTCACCCGCTCCTCCTTCCCCTCTCTAACAATGGAATTCATCGACGACTGGCGGGACAGGATCGACCTCGCCGTGCCCTTCGTTTTTGAGCGCGTCCTCATCGCAGACCGCTCTGCCTCCATGCTCTCATACAATTATCAACGCTTCCAAAGGAGTGCCTCCGCGGCGTTTGGGCTACCAGGAAACGCTTATTGGTGGCTTCCTATTCGGAATAACGTCGTTATGGCCGCAGGCGTGGATCCTAGTGTCGGCACTGGAACGACCTCGAATCCTGTCATCACATATGTCTCACGACAGGCCTGGGGCCGTCGAATGTTGATACCTGAGCACCACGATAAGTTGGTTTCGGCGCTGCACAAGTTGCATAACCAATATGGCTACGAGATCAACATCGTGAGCATGGACTTGCTGTCGAGGAAGGAGCAAATTGCATTGGCAGCGCGGACTACGGTATGCAATGCGGCTTTACTGTAACTATAGCTAACCTTGCTTTTTTAGATCATGATGGGTGTGCACGGAAACGGACTTACGTCGCTTTTGTGGATGCATCCGACGCCACGGTCAACAGTGATCGAATTTTTCTTCCCTGGCGGGTTTGCGCACGATTACGAGTATACCACACGAGCGCTAGGAATGACTCATTACGGATTTTGGGACAAAGAGTATGCCTCGATTCTCTTCATGTAAAGCGGCACTTACCCTCTTGTAGATACTTCACGAGTCCGGACGTACCATTACCTGCGTATCCGGAAGGTTTCCAAGGTATGTCTTTCTGTTATCTTGTCGGGCGTTGTCTAACGTGCATCTGCAGGAAACGCTATTCCTCTCGACGGAGATGTCGTGGCGAAGTTGTGTCGCGAGAGACTGACGCTGATTGTGGAAGATGATGATTGATTTGTTCGTTGTTGCCCGGGACATTCACCTAGAGATTACTTATACTACGTGCAATGGCGCCTGTAATGCTATGGGAGGATAATTATATTTATTAAGTAGTGATTGCAACGCGTACGCCTGAGTTGTGTGAGTACCTGATCTGCGTTCCGGATGGAGATAATGCCTCGACGTGAAAATAGAGGAAAGCGGTGAGTTCCGGATTTGGACTTGCTTTCTCCCTCATCACATGTCACATGGCTTTCTTTCTTTTCGGCTGGTGCTTTGTCCTTGGTACCTCACGCTGTTGTCTGGAACTCTGAGCTGTGTTTCTCTTCAAGAGTCCTCCGCGCTACCTTGGTTCGCGATTGCTTCAGACTTTGGCTACCTGATGCGTCTTCACCTTGCCCATGGAGACGTCTTGCGAACCTTTCACACTCATCTATAATAGCACATCACGGTCAACGCGGACCTACACATCAAAAAGCCCTTTGCTAACTGTGATTAATTCCACACGTTCACAACAACGTCATGAGAAGTGTCTTTGTTCAATGTGAATTGGCAAAGCTGGCGTTCTACCTCTATTATCACCTCGTTGCGTCTCTTTGCCTACAATCGGGTCTTTGACCCTATGACAATAAAACTGGGTACGGGAATGGCGCTCAACATCATCTCATCCGCTCTCTGGGCTATTGAATCGCATTGCACTAAATCCCCGCCTACTTTTCTATCGAGATGTCGCACCGAAACCCTCTGCACCCTCCCATCCCATCTTCTGCGCAATCTGGCTTTTCCAGCCTGGCTCCCCCTGGACCCTCAACTAAATTCCTGACGCCCAATCGCGTGCGCGTACCACAAAAGACCTTTGCACCAAAATCCGGGACGCAGAGACTGTCACCTCCGATCTACTTTGACTATAAGGGCTTTGCGCAACAGGGTGTTCCGCTTAAGGAATTTGCGAGCGACGCGTCGCGTCCTGCGATAACAGGCGCGGGGGATGTGGTGTTCACGAAACCTGGGGTCACGAGGATCACTTTTCATATCTTGGTAGGTATTTACCGCTTCAGTCGTTGGAGTCGTTAGTAACTAACATTTCATCCCTCTAGTGGCCTGGCTATACTCACGTCGAGTGGTCTCGCTCCTTGGAGATAAATACCAAGACTGGGCCAATGACGAGGACGCAGCTGGGAATATTCGTGGCCGGTAACTTGATGCGCTTTATTGAGGTTTGTTTCCAGCTGCATCTATAACGTCCTTCCCGACTGACCCACCTTTTAGAAATCGCAGTACGAAACCATTAACCCGGCGGAGCGACAATGGAAAGTCGGCTCTGGTGGCATACGCTACGAGAACGTCGTGCTCTTGTCGTTGGTGAACACTTACGAAAATTCATGGCAGGCGGAAATCGCAGTGGACTTTTGAGTGGCGTGGCTTGGACCATCTTTACTTATCATTATTACTGTCAATTTCGTTCGTGTTTTAGACTTGTTTTGTATCTTAGCGCCATCATAATCTCCATTAGTATCACTATCTTTATCAAGCTCATGAGAAGGAAGCCGAGGTTTCTGTAAAATCCAACGGATCAAATATCGGACTCAAGTCCAACGGAGCAAATCCCGGTCCGATTCTTCCGGTGTTTACACTGTACAGCGCCACTGAAGCATGTGGCTTTGCCTTTTACCATGATCAATCCGCACCGTCTTCAAACGATCTCTTGGAATTTTGACTCGTGACTACGCCAGGTCGGATTGTAAGGCTTCGCAAGTTCTACGGGTAAAAGGCGGTCCAGTTCTAATCACCTGGTACAGAGTAGTTCACGGTGTTCATCTAAAATGACTTCAAACAGATTAACTATCACTGACAATTCAAGTATGATACTCTATCCGTATTACCCGTGCTCTATCTTCACTTTTTTTCTTCAGTTGAATCGAAGAGAACACGTCCGGGAATTCGCTCTAGCTCGCTAGAACCTGTCGTGACGTTGAAGCTGCACCTGGCAAGTCGGACTCAATTGGGACTCTGAGATGTCTCTCGGAAGTTCTTGAGTACTGGAGCTCTGGAACTCTGGGACGGCGAACGTTATCATATCGTACAAGGGGCGTATTGGGCATACGTAAGACGGGTCATCCGGCCACTATAAAGAGCGGTCATCTTCCTCGTTCTTTCGTTCGCACAATGTACTTCCAGCTCCTCGTAGCCCAGGCTGCCATCACGCTTGTCACTGCAGCCAGTATTTCTGCTCGTGGAGGTCCAAGAGTTCGCTTGGACGGCGGTATCTTCACTGGAGTCCAAAGCGGAAACGTCGCCAAGTTCCTCGGGATACCGTTCGCTAAATCGACGTGAGCTTTTGTATCTATCAACTGTGATAGCTGGTTCTTGTCTCATTATTACGATTAGTGCTGGCGAGTCTCGACTCCAGCTGCCCGAGCCTGTTGATGCGTACTTCGGATTCTACGACGCGACTGCGTTTGGGCCATCGTGTGTCGCAAAGACATCGGACGACCCACCGTTTAGCAGTCTTCCACCGGAGACATTAGCGTTCCTGCTCCAGGTCAATTCGTTCAGTCCGACTAACCCGACATCGGAGGACTGTAAGTCGCTCTGAGTTGCTTTGGGACGAGGGCTGACATCCCGTGCTTGCCAGGTCTGACTGTTAATATTGTCAAACCCGCGTCCGCAAAGGCGGGAACGAAACTTCCCGTTGTTGTGGTACGTTGGCTTTTTCGATTCGGTTCGAATCAATACTTATGTTGGGTTGGTATCAGTGGATTTATGGAGGTGAGAAATTGTAGGGGTGACTGGCACCTTATTGAACGACGTCCTAGGGAGCTTTGAGTCTGGAGGCACTGAGGGGCAAGTCGCTATATCTGAGCGTGATTATATACCCCGTACTAATGCGTGTTCTAGATATGATGGCTCAAGTATCGTGTCGCGCTCCCTCGAGCTCGAGCAGCCAGTGATCTACGTGTCATTGAATTACCGTCTCAACGGTATGGACCACGCAACTATGTCGCCAGGTAGCTGACACAGCTCTCTTAGGCTTCGGATTTTTGGCTAGCAAAGAGGTCAAGGACGCTGGCTTGGGCAACCTGGGCTTGCGGGACCGTACGTTCAAGTTCACAAGTCGTGAGTTTGTAGCACACCGACTGATTGATGTATAGAACGCTTAGCCTTAAAGTGGGTTCAGAAGTATATCTCTGCCTTCGGTGGGGATCCAACTAAAGTGACACTGTACGGTCCTTGCTGTCCTATTTCTTTTGCCGGAAACTTATGGTTGGATCTAGCTGGGGCGAATCCGCAGGTGCCATATCCATCTCTTCGCATATGGTCACCAACGATGGCGATACGGAGGGTCTATTCCGAGCAGCTTTCACGCAATCGGGTTCTGTCATTCCTGTCGGCAGTATTGAAAGTGGGCAGAGAGGTAATGTCTATGATCGATAAGGATGTCCTATAACAATGCTAACGCAAATCCATACACACAGCCTACGATGATATCGTCAACAGGACGGGTTGCACTGGCGCCGAGGATACTCTCGCTTGTTTGAGAACGGTCGATTTCGATATTTTGAAAGCGGCCTTCGACACATCCACAGTATTCGCGTGGCTACCCCGAACCGATGGTTCATTCTTCAGTGACTTCCCTCAGCACCTCGTATCGCAAGGGAAAGTAGCAAATATCCCGCTCATTACTGGTGTGTGGTATCCGTTCCTATCCGCATAGTATTTTGAACGTGATTGCACAGGCAACTGTGATGATGAGGGTACAGGCTTTGCTATAGGCCTGAATATCAGGT
Organism: Flammulina velutipes; assembly: GCA_011800155.1. Lineage (NCBI taxonomy): Eukaryota > Fungi > Basidiomycota > Agaricomycetes > Agaricales > Physalacriaceae > Flammulina > Flammulina velutipes. The sequence continues at coordinate 2,751,718 of CM022372.1, read as the reverse complement.
TAGTGGTCTCCCGTTCGTGCGCTGAACCTTAATGAATCTTTTTCCAGCACCGAAGCTGAATTCAAGGGACTCGTCCAAGTTGCATGGCTTCCTACCGCATCTGAAGAGGATGTTAACAGGCTTCTCGATCTATACCCGGCTGACCCAGCCCAAGGCTCTCCTTTTGACACCGGCTCCGCCAATGCCATAACGCCACAATACAAGCGCTCTTCTGCTTTCCTTGGAGATGCGATATTCCAAGCTCCTCGTCGATTCTTCCTGCATGAGCGAGCTGGAAAGCAGGATATGTACACTTACAGTGCGTCCCCTTGGGTATATTTTGGGTGTCTGTGATTGATATTATGCACTTGCAGTACATAAGCGCCAGAAAAGCCTCCCAGTACTGGGCTCGTTCCACGCTTCAGACCTCGTCAACGTGTACGGTGGTGGCGACATGGCGGATTATCTCATTCGCTTTGTCGCCACGCTGGACCCCAATGGAAATACTGGGATTTCCTGGCCAAAATGGACGCCCGAGTCGCAGGATATGCTATTGTTCAGTGACGATGCATCCGCCCCGCTGAGTCTCACGCAGGATACTTACCGCGAGGAGGCCATGGACTTTACTTCAGAAGTATTCTTTGACCACCCATTTTGATGTTTTTATCTTTTAAGTTATGTATAACGCTCTCGTTGAATCATACGATTGGACGGCACTCTTTATCTGGAAACTTGTGACATTTGCTATTGAATACCCGAACGAAATAGCTGTCGTTGACGGTCTTCCGTACTTACTGATCCTGTTGATTATTCAAGTGAACAAACTTACGTTTTTCGAGATTGAGATGATCAAAAGAATTGCGACGTCTTTGCCCCCGGCTGTCACATAATTGAAGTCATAAGTCTACGTGTTTCTAACTTGTCTATAATGCCAGTATCCTTCTACAATAATCACAGTGCATCTATCCACTTCAACAGCTGTTCATTAAGTTCATTTTTGGCTTCCCGTAACACCCAATGGCCTGTGTCAAATTCATAGTAAGTCAAATCGGTGCAAAATGGCTGCATATTCTGAAGCTGCATGTCGGGAACAACGATACTGTCCCTCTTACACCCGCCGAAGAATGTTGGCTTGGCAATGCTGAGGTTCTCTTGTGGTACGTCTGGAAAGAGTATTCAGTCAGACTACTCTCCAAGAAGAATCTGTAGCCACACTTTTGTTGTCCTCCGCGCTCAGGCCGGAAGTCTCAACCAGATACCAGCATGACGGACCCGTCATTCCACTCTTCATCAGTTCAGACTTTTGAATCTCCAGGTCCTATACGATGTTCAGAACATGGCAAATCTCGTAATTCGCAACTCGAACTTCTCACCTCCGCCGTAACGTCATCAGCCACCTCCGTCTTTCTATCCGCCTCTAGCCATCTTCTCAAAGAACCGACCGGAGCTGAATATCTCATCGCGTCTTTCGGGTCCTTGCAATTCGCTAGAGATAGAAACGAGTCCATATGGTCCTCGACCAGCTTTGGCGCGTCTGGTTCCGAGAAAAACAGCCAATATCCGAAGAGCTCGTAGCCGTATGATTCTTTTGTCTGATAATAATAGTCAGTATAGTACGCATGCGGAGTCCGAAATCTGACATACAACTTTCAGGATGGCTTCGTAATCGTTAAAGGTATTAGCAGGTTGATACCCCACTGATAAGAACGCGTAGCCGATGAACCTATCGGGGTAATAGTTGGCCAAACGACTCGCGACTTTAGATCCCCTGTGAATGAATGTTAGGCAAATGACAAGGGCAAAGAACTGCAAAGAAGCGATGATTGTGACACAGACCAATCATGTCCAATGGCGATCGCTTGGTTAACGTTCTCGGCATCAAGGATATCAATCAAGTCCCGAGAAATGAGACTGGAAAGATAAGCGTCGGGGTTGCTAGGGCTGGACGTTCCGCCGTAGCCAACGAGATCGGGAACGACGAGTCCATAACCTCTCTGCTTGAAGAATGGGACTTGATCCTTCCAACATGAAGAAGTATTTGGGAAGCCGTGTAACAGAAGCAGTACAGGCCTCCCGTCCTCTGCAGGCGAGCAATAATAGTGGTAGTTCAAGCCACGAGAGACCTGGATGTCTCTGTATAGTATGTGTTCCATAGGGAGTGAAGGATGGTGGAAATTGGTTTTCTGTTCGATGGGTGCCCCGCGTTCAGTGGCAAGAGTTGCAGAGTTTGAGTGGGGGAATGGAGGGGATACGAATCCGATTCCCTGTTTTAAGCCTCTCAAGATGGGACGGTCCGGGCCGCCGTCTCCAAGCTCCAATATTTTCAGATCGTTACACTTGTCCATGCGGGAGTCGGTACTTTGAACTTTGCGTGAAACCGTTGCCCTGCATCTCATTCCCTACAGAATACGACAATTCAATGAATTCAAGTCAGTAAAAGGTAGTGACACACATTGTTTTCTCCTTTCGTTGTATTTGCTTCCCATCCCAATGGTACTGTCTGTGAGAGAGGTCGGAAGATGAATGTTTTGGTAGATTGTCATTGGTGAAGCATGACGGCGTGGCGTCAAAGGCGGATCACGGGCCGAACTCTTGTTCGGAACGACGGAACTTGTACTTGAACTGGACTTGTACTACGACAACTCCATCACGAACTCCAACCATCGCTCGGATATGTATGCTTTGGGTCTTACTCTCATCCGGCGCTATGCAGTTTCGGGATTTTATCCTAAAGATAGCTACGAACTTCAATGGTCACCGCACAATTGCCTTCGCCTTCGGGTTCTATTATAGCGATCTGCCCCACATTACAAGCCTACAGACATCATGGGTACTATTTTCTTGTCGGAGACTACCAGGCTCTATGGTCTTTTTATCTGCCCGCTGGAGCTGTGATTGAACACAAGACTTTATAAAGCTGGAATCGCAAGGTGTTGTCCCTGCATTGTCCGTTCTGCGTTCTGCAAGGCTCCCATAGGATGTCAACATACCATTTTGTTTTGTCTCTGTTCTTCACTTTTGCTGCGGTATTTGTCCTCAGACGTCGACGTACTCGGAGTCATCTCCCACTGCCTCCTGGACCGAAGGGTCTCCCATTCGTAGGCAACCTCTTCAACCGACCGACTGACAACGCATTTCTGGTCTTCACCGATATGAAAGCGCAATATGGCGATATCGTCTCCCTTGAAGTCTTTGGACAGCCCTTTATAGTTGTCAACTCGGCAAAGGTCGCAAACGAGCTTTTTGAAAAGCGCTCCGCCAACTACGCGGACAGGCCTGGTACGTCCTTACATCACAGCTGCTTTTCTATTATCATCTTGACTCCACGCCAGCATTCCACATGGCCAACGATCTCACTCAATGGGGATGGGACTTTGCTCACATGCGATATTCAGAAGAGTGGAGGTTCGTCATTACCTTCAAGGTGGCCACTGACTGCTTCTGAGCATTCAGTTCAGACTCCATCGAAAGGTCTTCCATCAATATTTCCAAGTCAAGGACATTGCAAAACATCAGCCCATACAGCTGGCTGCCGCGCATACCCTACTGCAGCAACTACTTGCCTCTCCGCAGGACTTCTTTAGTCACGTTCGCCAGTAAGTGTGTTCTGAACTACTAGTACCTGGATATTCAATCTGAGAGCATTCCAAGTTATGCCGGGTCAACCATCCTTCGAATTGCCTATGGCTACCAAGCTCAGGCGAAAGACGATGAGCTAGTCATGATCGCGGATAAGGCGCTTCGCGGACTACAACATGCCTTGATACCGGGCTACTACTTTGTTGATTTTTTCCCATTGTTGAAGCGGATCCCAAGTAAGCTATTCGCATTTTCTTTCTGTATGTACTGAGGATCTCAGCCTGGTTTCCGTTCGCCTCGTTCAAACGGGTCGCAACGAAGAACGCGAAATGGGCCATAGCGGCTCGGGATCACCCATTTTGTGGTGTTATAGATGAAATGGTAAGCTTCGCACACTACCTCGGCGTGCAATAATATAACTTGATCGTCTTAGGCAGCTGGAACGGCGGAGCCATGTTTCGTCACAGAGAATATGGAATCCTTTGGTTCCACAGAGCAGGCAGGTTTTGATATGACCACTGTCATTAGAAACGCAGCTGGTGTATCATTTGTCGCTGGAGCAGACACGATTCGTCCTACGCTGCGTCCGCTTGGTGTGCACTCACGCGTCACGGTATAGACGGTCTCCGTTGTTCTGACTGCTGTTCTTGCGCTCATCTGTCACCCAAAAGTGATTGCACACGCACAAGCCGAGTTAGATGAGATCGTTGGTCGAGATAGGCCACCTAATTTCGACGACTATGATAACCTGAAGTATATTGAAGCCATTGTTCTAGAATCTATGAGATGGAGGCCTGTTCTACCTTTGGGTGAGAAAGATGATATCATTGGTGTCTATGCGATACTAACAGTTTGCCAGCAATCGCGCACGCAGCCGTATCGGACGATATTTATGACGATTACTTCATACCTGCAGGTATGCCGTATCTCTTCTTCGTATTATGTCTACCCAATGCGCCACCAAACAGGCTCAATTGTAACGGGGAATACTTGGTAACCTGGCTCTATTTCTCATCACCCAGCTTGTGTTTAAACCTCCCGACAGGGCTATCTTACACGACGAAACGACCTATCGCAACCCGTCCGCATTCGATCCAGCTAGATTCATTGGCCCAAACCCAGAACCACACCCTACGAGTATATTCGGCTTTGGTCGAAGGATCTGTCCTGGTCGGTTCTTTGCCGAAAAATCGGCTTTCATAGCGATAGCGTCGTTTTTATGGGCATTCAATATTGCGCCTGAAGAGGACACGGACGGAAAGGCAATCCTCCCGGATGTCACAGCTTACACAGACGGCTTGCTAGCGTGAGTTTGATGTCGCCTTACCGACCTTTCACCTAATTTCTGATTTATAGACACCCACTGCCGTTCAACTGTAAGATAACACCTAGGTTTGAGGGACTTGTGAATGTTCTCAGCATGCCACACTGTTAATTACCGTTGTAATAGCATGTATTAGTAATACGCAAATCGTTAAAACGTTCACCATCTCATCAGCAGGAGTTATCGCGTTGAAGCTCACCGCCGTTCAATTCCACTACGCCACATCCAATTTTCCCTCCCATAGCAAGAATGCTACGAAGTAGGAACAGTGATAGAATCGGAGACCACGTGGAAAGGGACAGACGGGAAATGGGAGGGCCATCGCAAGTCGCGCGGCAGAGTGTCCTGCGAGGGGAATGGCGCACTCCGGGACGGTGATGGCGGTGCTTGAGGATTCGAGAGAAATAAAGAGAGAAATGTGGCATCTGGCTGCGCTTGAGCCCTTAAGGACTCAGTGCAAAAGAGCAAATTTCAAGTCGGATATCTTGTGTGATGTGATGGACGCGTCGATATCGGCAGTTTGTGTGAGCAGGATCGACCGCTGTAAGCCCTTTTTTGACAAAAACTTGTCCATTTCGTCCCAAAACTGGAACCCTACTCTGTCGCAATGTACGATGTTGTGGAATACGTCCCTGGCTAACTTCCTGTCAACTAGGAAGACCAGAGGATGGTACCGCTCCTGGAGGCTCTTAATCTTATCGGCTGATATCTCTCTATTTGAACCGTGGAGATGGGGCACGACGATGGCAACATGACAGCACTGCGATGGAAGAGTGTCCAGAATACCCGGCAGTTCGTCTGCGAACGTTTGAAATTCGTAGTAAGCAAAGTCCAAAAAGATGTGGGATAGAGACGGGATGTTGTGAGTGAACTGCAGGTCGTTAAGGGTGATGTCGCCGGACCACCTGTAGCAACGGAACTGCAGGTGGGTGATTTTCGGGGGGAAAGAGAAGGAATGGTCCACTGGAAGCCCAAAGAAAGCGAGGTGGGTGAGATTTTGAAGATGTCGTAGGGAGGAAAGACAACAGTACTTATAATTATAAGTATCTGTGTATTCCAGAAGATAAAGATGGGTGATGTTGGTGCAGACAAAGAGTAAGGTCGAATCCAACGCGACGTAAAGCTGCCGAACGACGCTGGCGAAAAACACATCGTCGTCGCGCGCAATTCTGCATCTTTCGAATGCCTTTCGGCTGGCCAGGCTATTGAGGTGCACTTTGTTGTATAGTTGACATTCAAGCCTAACAAATGTTAGGGGAAAGTAACAGTGAATATATGGGTACGCACCAATTACGCGCCTCGTGCGAAACTAGGATGAGGGTGAACGCCGTTTGGAGGCTCTCAGACGCCGCAAGTTCAAATATTTCACGAACAAGCTCGTAGGGAAGCTGGGGAGCCATTGTTGAGGACAGATGTGGTTGATTGGTGGTGGTCAAAAAGCAAGATGAGCGATCTTGATGGCATCTTCCTTTTCGACCACCGTCATCCTTTTCCCAAATTTATCTTGCGTTACTGCTATAAAAATATTGCATGCTCTGTCAACTCCCGTACGAGATTGTCCGAGCCATTTTTGAACTCGCAGCCTCACACGGGTGGCATTCTCATGTGGTGCCACCGTGGCAACACACCGTGTGGTGCCACCGTGGTACCACCAGGGTTCTGTTTCAAACAATACTTATATATTTAATTCATTATTGATATATTTCGAGCAAAATAATTAAAATGAATAGAATGTTTCGAATTGTAGTCCGGCCATGCGGACGCCACCCACCAAAGAAGATAATGAAAGAAGGTCGGCGGGCCCTACTTGTGTAGATCAAGGAATAATCAATCATGATTCATATGTGATTTTGATAAAAGAAACAGAGAATTTATATGGCGAAGCTAGACGCACACATTAACCTTTGACGGGTCGAAATAATCAAGGATCGACTTTTGTCTGGTACTGAATCTCCGAACTATTGTAACTGGCTCATGTTCGTGCGACATAGTGAATTACTGTCACGTGATCGTTTCCGGATCAGAGACCTGAGCACATTTTAAACACGCGTCGATATCCGATGAAATAGATCACTCACAATTATTGAGGTTCTTTCACGAAATACTTCTTGGACATCTTCGAGAACAGAGCAATGCCCGGCAGAATGCGCTATCTACGGAATCTCTTTCACAGATCAGTCGCTCTCCCGAGAATATCTTCTGACAGCCAAGGTAAGAGAAATGTCCTTCAACTAGAGGAGTAGCCAAAACAAAATACCTACCCAGTTCCCGATGGTTCGCTGCCACCCTCCTCAATCGTCCCACATACACCGTCAATCCATGACCTCCCTCTCTACGAGGACAATCCCCCGGAGTACGTGGACGATGCCGAGCTCGGTCCACTGATCGAGGCAAGTGAATCGCTCCAGACAATGCCTTGCAATTCCAGGGCTCTCGGTTCTCCTCTCGTCGTTGATAGGTGGACGAAGGATATCATCTTATCCAGAATTCTCAAAGGCCAACTTGCGAATTGGGACCGACTGCCAGGCCAGAAGGTTATCGCCTACTTCTGGAAGCCAACGATGATCGAGGTCAAGGACAGTTACGGCGCGGAGATGATGATAAAAGAGATGATTGAAGGCAGCCTAGGAGTGTCGAGGGTGAGGGTGCTCATATCAGCACTCGAGAACGAACACCGAGATACATGGAGTGTTTTTCTGGTGTCCAATCTCACCGCCGCTGTCGCCACTGAGTTGGTTGATCGAGAGTTTCTCAACACCCCGAAGAGACTATCTTCATTGTCTCTTACGATAACACCGTCCCGACGTACATCATGACAATTGATGGAATGCACTTCCCTGGCGTTGATACGATGGTCAATGAAGAAGTCCGACAGAGGATCATCTTGGTTTTCGCGTCCGAGCCCAGATTCCTGGAGATGATGAACGGTGTTGATATGGAAGTCCCTGCCAACATCACGGACGAGGAAACGGCTCGATACAAAATTGACGCGGTGCTCAACAGCGTAGTTGTCGAGGGCGTCATGATCAGCTCGGGCGGGCGGGCGCGCTCCCTTTTCCACCTCTATATGCATATACCGAGCAACGACATGGTTTTCTTCGACGAGTTCCGCGATTGGATCCGGAAAGCAGCAACATTCTTCCTTGCAGCCCGAGGTTTGGGGAAATGCATTGACTGGGAGTGCGATAATTGCACGAGCTGGTCACATCCAAGCCCTCTGTGCCCCGTCGCCAATATGGAGGGATTTTTCGAATCACCCACGCGCTGTCTTAATCGTTATTGAATCATATAGTCTCTTTAATGATTTGATCATACCTTGAATGTCTTGCGCAAACCCTCGTTATTGAACGTTACTCAGGATCTAGGACGCAAAGTGGGCGTCAGTCATACATTAGATATATATCACAACTCACCACGGTTATGCTGAAAGTTACACGGGCCTCACTCCGGGGGCTTGTTCAAGAAGATACGCATTCATTTATCTAATGTACAAGTTTATGACTACAATTATGTACGCTCGTATGATTGTACTATCCATGGATTATTGGGCTCAACGCGGGACGTTACTTTGAGGTCTTGCAGGTGTTTGTTGAGCTGCACAGTCCGATGGTTATCTCCTATCACAATAAGGTGGTCATCACGTATCAACAGCCTCCTGTCGGTCGGGACGTCCGCAAATGCATTCCCAGCTTCTCGTATCACCTCGAATAATTCCCAATGTGGGACAGTCTTCTCGCTTGGTCCTTCGAACTGCTCTGCATGCTGGATGTACCTGATAGGCCGTACATACGTTCCCTGCCAAGGTCCCTCCAGTACCATCCAACATTTCCCTGCAGTGGGTCGCGGGCCCGGATGTTGAGGAATAAGATCCTGAGGAGGCAGTGGCCCTCCCTTCCTCATGCCTCCTTTTTGAAGATCTATCTCGTAGATTTCACCTGGCATTCCAGCAGTTCTGGAGGCCCTATACATAACGGGTATGCTTCTCGGTTTGGCCGCCCGGGAGCTCTTGCGAAATACCTGCACCACAACACCATTGAGAAAGTCGTGGCCTATCCAGTAATCTTCCGGCTTCGCTCTTTCGAGGATGTTTGAGGCGGATGCGCCCCCCCCAGCGGTATCGAACTCCAGGGTCGGTGGAAGGGTGTTGTGGATATCTTTCAGGGTATAGGTTCGACCGAAGTGGCGAACCATTTCCTGATGCCAGTCCTCCTTGTCGCCGCAGAAACCGACATGAATGTGGCGAGGACTTAATGGATACGCTACACGTAAAGGCCATCCCGTTCTTCAAAATTAGAATGTCGATACATGAACAAAACAAGAAACAACTTACCTTTCGTCAAGGACGTCAGCGTAGTCCAGATTCTCATGAAATGAAGTGCGTGCAACCGAATTGTACATGACCACTGAAATTCGTAATCCCGATTTCGTGGCACCTGGCATGATGCTGACATCCACAACGTTCGCTCGCTGCCCTTTGAACTGATGCTTCCCAGTGACTATCACATTCACATCTTTCCAGGGAATAAGTCCGGTATGGTAGTCCGGAAGGGTCATGTGATGCGGCAGATTGACTTGAGGGCGCACAGTGAGAGTGTCAACCAAGGGAGGTGCTCCAGGAACGTGACGAAGTAGGGCGTTGGGACCGTTCCAGAAGCCAGTAGTGGCGCGACAGAAGTTTGGCTCAATGTCATACATCTAGATTGATTTTCAGCAGTGAGCGACATGTCTGATAATTGTGTAACTGGCCTCTCCTCTGTACCCCTCTGGTGTGAGATGATGAGCAAATATCTCCAGGAGCGATCCCCGTATGTTCTGTATGACCCACCCAGAGCCAGCAACTTCCGTAGAGGATTCAGAATATATGACCACCTCGACGTACTCTCCTACATCGAAATACTTCTGGGTTTCGGAAGCTGGGATCAGACGTTCTTCCCTGACTCCATCTGTGACGCTGTACGCCAGAATGTCTTCCCCTCGCCATTCTATCATGTATCCCACCCAACGTTTTGGCACATGAATAACGCGCTCGTCTTCTTCGAGCTTGGAGATTGTCGGAGGTGGTAGGGCCCCTTTGTCGATCTGCGAATTGTCCGATGCTTGAAACTTCAGGCGTAAAGGCCATGGAGTCATCAGAGCAAGAGTGAGGCATCTCGGCCGGACTCGAATGAGTTCAAGGTCTGTGGCGAAGACTCTGAGGCCAAATTCCTCGTACACCTGGAAGTCTCTTCCTTCGGTTGTAAGGGTCAGATCCGTGCGATCCACCAAAAGACGAGGATCCAGGCGACCGACGGAGGGATTTCTCTCTGACCGGAGCCGCTTCACCTGTCCTTCTGTGTTGCCCATAGTTTGTCGTTTGCCATTTTCGTTGAGGGTGTCCATGCAGTCCGGGAGTTTGGGTTCGTGTAATACTCGTGGCACTACGAAAACTTCCACCCAGCTGCCCCGACTCCCAATGACGTCCCAGATGGCAGGGCCAGGACGCACAAAGCCCACATCTCCATCGTAGTCGCCACCCCGGATTACCACCCATTTCCCCGCCCAATCCATACGGTGGCGCCGGCGTACGCGTGCCAGGAGGGTAGTGACGCGATCTTCACGGTCCAAGATCGGACGGACAGATCGCGCGTCTAAGAGTCTGGGGAGCTTCTCCAAGCACCCGTGAATAGCGATAAATGCACTAGCCATTGACAGGAATGCTTGGTCCACATCGTCCTCGAGGTTTAAAGCAGAGTCTCCGATATTCCAAACGTTTTTGAGTTTCGCTAGTTTGGTGTCTATATTCGTTGATTCGTCGGCCAAGAAAACAATAAACAAATGACGAGAGGACCCGACGCCATGCGTAATCCAAGAGTCGCACAATAGGTCGCGCATGCCAGAGATGCGTTCAACTCTGCGCAAGATGTGCTGTGTATTTCCCTGGTAGCAGGAGATTAGTAAATACGTTACAATATAGAGAACCCACGTACGAAACGAAGGTTGTAACACAGTATGCCAACGCCGGGGCGATCAGCTATTTCCTCAGCAGTTACACGCAAATGTGCAGCTACATCTCCCTCATGTATAGGTTCATCATCGCTCTCAGAGTTATTGTCGTCTTCGTCGTCTTCGTCGTCTTCGTCGTCTCTCTCTGCTGCCTCTGTGGGATGGATGGGGCGTTGCGAATACGCGTCGATGATGACCTGCAGCCTTGTCATGAAGGCAGGCGGTGTACCTTCCACTGCGCCACTTGTTCCAATATTATGTCCAGCGACCTGCCCGCTTGGAATGTCTGTGTTGTCGTCCAAGAAGCTGTCGAGGTCTGCGAAGAATTACATTAGTTTCATCTTCACGCGAATTGATAGAGCAATCTACCGTCTTCTTCAGGCTCACTGTCATTTTCTTGAGCCTCGTCGTCAATGAACGGATTGCGAGTTGGGCGAACTGACATGACGGGTCCTGTAAATTTGATTAATGAGCCAGTATTCCAGACATTCAGACATTTATATTTTAAAATAACTGCTTTACACTACACTAGAAAGCTATGACATATACTAACGGTGAAACTTACGAATAGGCGAAGAAGGATAGGTATGTAGATGCTGGTGGCGCAAGAGGAAGAATGGAAAGCTTACCTAATTCTCACACACGGACGTTAGCGCACATTCATCAAACGACTTGGGCGGGTAATTCCGCGCAAGTCGTTTGATGAACGTGCTTGATCTATTGGTCGAGAAAAATTACGTAAGTTTTCCATCGTCGTCTGGAACCACCATCATGCTTGTATGCGCACTCATTGAGTGTGCACGCAATAGAATAGTTTTAATGTAGATAAATACAATTAAGATCAGCAAAGTAAGGAAGTTCAGATAGAAGTAAGGATTAAGATATTGAAAATGTCGCCAGGTTCCAGGAAGCAATAGGTCGGTGGCAGGCCAGCGCTTACACCAACGTCGGTGGCAGCCAGCCCTGGCCTTTAATCGCGGTACGAGACATCAACAATTATATCTCTGCCTACATGTACTAAATCAATCCCAAGAATCTGCGCATGACTCGATTATTTGCTGTCAGCGCTGTACGATGCCAGGGTATATCGATCGTGCTTGCCTTCGCAAGGCCTCCTCGTGTCCTCGTTCATCACACCACCGTGTTGCAACGCATTCATAGAAACCGATCACAACACGAGTTCTTTCATTCCACATTTTGACCATAGTCAGAACCGAGGACTACAGGATCTTCTCGTATATCCCGACCATGTCATCCGGAAGCGAAGACAATACCGACGCTGGCCCGCAATCAAAGCTCGCTCCTCACGAATACCGCAAAAAGCCTGAGGAAATTGGCCTTGCAGTGCGTTAAGTTGTGGAAGAGACATAAAAGAAAACTCACATCATGTCTAACAGAGAGCCCTCTATCTTCATATTCGACTTATCTGGCTCGCCCTCAACCCCCAGAAACCACCTATCTCAGCCACATCGGAGGATAGGCAGGCCTTTGCTGACCGGTACAGTGTCAAAAACTGGAATCCTAAAGAGGGGTTCCAAACTGTCGTCTTGGATGCAGCAACTCTCCTCAGGCTGACACGCCTCGGCTCTGAAGTTTTCGAGGAATATAACAAAAGCAACAATAAGACCATCCAGCAAGCTCGTAAACTCACCCAGGACCACATTCGGAATATGTTTGTTGAGGTGGCACAAGCTGGATTCCAGCACTGGCGTCCCGACCTACGAGAGGGCCCCGACACGGACTACAACGTCGCGCATATCCAGCTAGCTATCCAGACCTTTCGGCGCCTCCTCCGTCAGGGTGCCTATGCTCATCTGCAGCCCAACGTGCATTTATCGAATGACCCCTTCCTCCTCTGCAACATCGCCATCCACTACATTTTCTACTTCCTGCGCAAGGGTTTCAAGTCGGAACTGGTAACCCCTAGTATCACAGAGGCTCGCGCGCGTGCGAATGCCGCGCAAACCTTTCGCGCACGGGTACGTTGGCTCCTACATCAATCCATTTCGTCTAACTGACTGTGCTGCAGCTTGCTCAGCACCGAGAATCTTTCGCCGGAAAGCAAGGATATTCGCCAGAGCTCGTCGCCCTAGTTGGTAGCCCTCAAGCGACGTCTGAAGACGAGCGAATGGAAGATGAAGATGAACCGATTCGGTACCGCAAACCAAAGCCAAACCGCGACGCCGCTGCTTCGTGGTTCATCCGCATGCTAGAGGATATGCAGAGAAGGGCGCGGACGGGCATTCGTTTTGCGAAACACGAAAAACGCGTGGAATGGCCAAGCGATGTACCTATGATCGATGTCAGGTTATCAGGCGATCCTTCGCCGGGGGATGGGGTTCCTCTCGACTTTTGGGATCCAGTTCATTTCAATGAGCTCCCTCCTTTCGAACGTGCCCGATGGAGAAACTCGCCTGTGGCGCTCCCTACAATTAAGCGTCTTCAGACTGATGCCGCCAGCGGTGATTGGAAGACTATGTCACCGTCAGCGTTCTTGTCTAAATACGGGGACGAGAAGCGGGCGTTGTACGTTTTTCCGACGCCAGAGGAGATGCGACAAATGAAAGCCAACGGTCACGATCCTATGGCTGATATGGGGAAGCGGAAAACAAAAAGAAAGAAGCCGGCGAGAGGAGAGGACGATGATGGAGAATTAGCTGCGAAGGAACGAGTGCATAATTTTTGCAATGCAATGTTTGAGAGCTGGAAGAACGAGGAATTGCAAGACACCCCTTCTGCGCCTTCCCCTCCGCACGATGAGCAACCTCAAAACTCCCCTTCCTCCTCTACGGCGACAGGTACACCAAATGCTCCCCAGCCACCTCCTGCGACGGCCCATTCCTTTAAGCCAGCAGGTGCACCTTCTTTTACATCCAAGCATCCTAAATCACAGCCTCCGAAAGCTTCCTCTTCTTCGCAGGCAGGTGCTACTCCCAAGTCACAGCCGGCTCCCCCTCCCAAGGTTCCTTCCTTTAAACCAGCAGGTGCACCTGGGATCACAACAAATCCTCCTAAATCACAGCCTCCTCCGAAAGCTCCTCCGAAAGCTCCTCCGAAAGCTCCTCCGAAAGCTCCTCCGAAAGCTCCTCCGAAAGCTCCTCCGAAAGCTCCTCCAGCTTCCTCTTCCTCGCCGGCAGGTACCACTCCCAAGCCACATCCTCCTCCGAAGGCTTCTCCAGCCACATCCTCCCCTCCTACGGGTCCATCGAATGTTCCCGAACCTAGCCAAGAACCACGGGGACCTCCAGTGCCACCAAATGCACCTAGGCCACTGTTCGTAGGATACACTCTACCCCCGACCGAGAAGCTACGGTTCGTGTACATGTGTGCAAATTGTAGGCAAGTGCCGGAACAAAAGGGGGTCCTGAAAACATGTAAGTTTTCTAGCAAGTCGATGACGATTGCTTATTTCTTCCCTAATTAGGCGGCGGTAAGTGTGACCGCTATGTCAAGCCTTGGTACTGCAGCAGGAAGTGTGCTGTGGCTGACTACCCGGCCCACAAACCATACTGTAAACCTGGGATGGCCCCTTCACCGCCCCTCCCGAACCACTCGCGTCACGGTGTTCCCCTGTCTTCCTTCGAAACACCTCAGCCTCGCCCCAAGCAACAGCAATCTGCCCCCAAACCGACTCAAAAGGGCCAGTCAACGTCCGCGTCTGCACCTACACAGGCTCATGATGAAGACGTCGACATGGATCCTCCTCGATCTGACCCAAATCTGGCTCAGACGAGCAAGCCGGAGTCCTCTACCGGAACGGGGGTCTCATCGCATGTTCCCCGTCAGTCTCCATTTGAGGATCCAGATGTGCGTATGGACTCTCCAACTCCTCCTGCCACCCCATTCGATCCTCCGCGGCCATCCCAGAAACGGCGCTCACCTCCAATGCCACCTACGCCACGAGCCCTAGCAGTAATATACAGGAAATTTCCCCGGGCTGTAGCCACAGTGTAAGCTTTTAATTTACATAGCTACAGCCACCTCACTCTTATGGTCACGGGGTCATCACCACGGCACACCACGGCATCCCGTTTGGGCAGGTCCCACAGGTAATCCACGTGGCCATAAGAGATAAACACGTATCGGTACTTCCCGTTCATTCTAGCCGGCGGCACGGGCCCAATATAAACATTTCTGCGCCACCGTTTAATAGGGCATCCCCCGTCCTCCTTGCCGCGAAGGAGCCAAATACACAGTCATGTGATGTTGAGACACCATCGCGACAGGACGATCACCCTCCCAGGACCTGCGCCACACCAAATGTGATCTGGATTTGCTCCCCCCTGCTGTTCTCAGTTACTCTTCCTAGCGCGGTGATGCGCATTGTATTAATGCAAGTACGAAAGACCCCAAAATTTGCAATTCTAAGAAGCATTCTTAGTGATAGAACGAACCTATGAGTACAAGAACCTCTAGTTACAGACCGAAACGCGTATACGATACAGTGTAAGGAGTTTCCGTGGTACGACCGGAAAACTCCTAAGATTCGTCGGAAAAGCGCCACACGCTGAAGGGCGTGTAGGTATAGCCAAACCACACATGACGATCTTGAATATCATCATCAAAAGTACCCCGATGGAGACATCGTGATCAAATACACTTGAACGCGCGAAACTCCGAAATACTTAACGGAATTCGGCGAGTTACCCTTACACAAGGAAACTCTACATAAAGAGACGCAACGCCAGCAAGCAGTTAAACGCTGGCTGGACTAGCAAACCAAATGTTCATACTACTCAGACGTCGGGATATTACATAGGAGACTCAGGAGTCAGGGTAACCTTTTAGGCTTTCAAAAGATACTGCTCGATCACCGATCGACTTACTCCGGTGGACTGTTCCTGATCGATTCTCGGGATCCACAAGTAAATCGTTACAAGGACCTACAATGCGAGTACTATCGACAACTCGTAAAGATACAACGATAGCTTTTCCGGAGTACTACCGGAAAAGTCCGAACATGATACTAAGAACATACTTGCGCGTCCAGTATACCAAACCTAGTCGGTACTACTCGGACTCGTAGTATGAAATATGAATATGAACAAAGGCTAAGAGTTCCTGCTAGCCAGGACTCGACCGCTAATAATAGTGGAAACGATGAAATAGTGGAGCTTCCAAGCACAAGGAACAACCTGGCGCCGCTGAAAACTCAGTTACGGCGCCACCATTGGTTGGATTCAAAGCAAATAGAAGCCAGAACGAATAGGCAGCAATGCCAAGGGCACCATTAGAGGGATATTCCGTACATCCTATCGGAATATTCCCCCGAACCAGCGGACTCGGTATTATATCCTTATTCAGACGTATATAGAAAACACTATAAAGCTAGCTCGTTTGTACTATTTACAGTAGCTTACGCCCCCCGTATCCACAGCCCACAAGCCGTATATACTGGAGGAATAGACTCTAAGATTTAGTTAGAAAAAGAACCACTGTTTAGATAGGTGGAAATAAGAAACAGAACCAAAGATCTAAGAACTCATTGGAGCTACTTCCCATATTAAAGAAGTTGAAGCCAAGTCCTTTGCGATTCAAACGATCCGAGTTTCCGCGGGAAATTCCATCTAAAGAACCTACCAACTCTGGTTGGAGTCCCAAGTCCCATACAAGTGTGGTTCAGACTGTGCTAGGCTATCTATTCAGGCCCCGACTAGTTGTTGGAGAGTCCTGATTATACAGATAGATACCAGAGCTCCCGCTCCCTAGTGTGGTTGAAGGTTGTTGGCCTGGGAAGAGCCTCATTAGGTCTCTTTACACACATCCCAATCGGCCTGTGACTTAGTGGCAAACTAGAACTCAGTTTAAAGATCAGATCCCTGTTACCCCGTCGAACTAGTATAAGCATTTTGAGCAGAAGATAGAGAGAAACAGTCCCATAAAACAAAAGATACAAAGAACAAGAACCCGTCCCATACCACCTATTACAAAACGAACGATTGCTACTATAACGTGAAATCCCGCTATAAACCTCGGACTTTCCCGCATCGCACCATTGACTTGTTAGTGTGTGTTTTGTGTGTGTTTTTGTGGCGTTCTTCTACACTGCACATCACCGGAAAGGTCTCCAAGTTCAGAGATCCCACGACCACCTCCCCGAAAGACGAAAACCATGCCAAAGGCTCCAAGTCCAAAGGTAGTGGCACCTCGACCCGTCCAAGCACCCATGCAGATGCCACCAATGGCAATGGTTAGGCCTGCTAGGGCTCCGATGGCTAAGCCAACCCAAGGTTCCCAGCAGATGCCCCTTCCGTCCATTGCGATGCCTTCGCCAGAAGAAATCAAGGGCTTGGGAAACCGAAAGTTGTCGAAGCTATCGACAATGGCAGCTCCCGCAGCAGCTCCGGTAGAGGACCCGGAGGTAGCTTTCATACGAGCGGTGAGCTTTCGCGCCAAGCAAGCGAGAATGGAAGATGACTCCGGACAGGAGGTCGTGGATGAAGAGGCACCTTCTCCCAAGAAAAAGACCAAGACGACGAAGAAGACGACGACGAAAGCAGTGGGTAAGAAGGTGGCTCCAGCAGCCAAACCCAAACCTAGCGTCAAGTCGACTCCGATGTCAAAACCGGATTCGCCCGCGAAAGCCAAAGGAACGAAGAGGACTCGCGAAGTAGAAGATGGCGACGCCGATGGTAGCAGTGGTGATGATGATGGGAATGAAGACGAAGAACAGCAGGAGAACGACTTCGAGCCGAACGATGATGACTTCGAGCCCGACAACGACGATTTCCAACCCTCCGACGAACCAACGGACAATTCCGAGGAAGGGTCGGAAAGTGAAGGGCCTGCGAGAAAGAGGAGAAAAACGGCTAAGGGCGCCGTACCATCAGCCAAGAGCAAAGGCAAGCGCAAGGCAAAGGAGCCGATTCCAGCAGACAAGCTTTGGAAGTACTCTCAAGTACTTTGCAAGGATTGTCTCAAGAAAAACAAGGAGTGCAAGTACGCGACCCCTACGACCAAGTCTTGCATACGGTGCCAAGTGATGAAGCTGAAATGCGAGAAGTTGGACCCGGAGTCTGACGCGGTCAAACGTCGACCTCAAGCATTGCTGGAAACGATCCAAGACCTGCGAAACGACGTCGACCAGCTGGTCGAGCAAAACGGCAGACTCACGGACGCCGTGAACGATCTACTTAGGCATTGGGGAGATCCCAATGTCCTAAAGTACTATGGGTTGGCGTCGGGAAATTCCGTGGCAGGACCCAGTCGTCGTCGTTGAAAAAGGGTTCTTAAGTAAACAAGGTCGAAGCCTAGCTCCCTTGAATACTTAAGAGTGGGTTTTCTTGTCTAAAGCCATTGGTTCTTTTCCGGGTTTTTAGTCGGACTTCCTCTTCGTCGAAGCCTCTCTTCATTGTACCTATATACATACATGGGATTTAGCGGCCGTAGTGCCAAAAAGATATATATATATATACGACACACAAAAGGATACTTACAATAAGAAAGCGAGCGTGCTACTATTGTGAGAAACCGTGTGAACTAAGATCAAGAAAAACTTGAAAACCTACAAAAGATACCAAGTCATTGAGACAAGGGATTCTCCGGGTTTTCAAGTGGAAAAACAGACTCTTCTAGGATGAAAGCTTAGTAGACTAACAAAGATACCAGTATGATAGCATCTAATAAGTCAATGGGAGACGCCATAAATCATGACGATCTCCGGACTTATCAGGAGCGCGAACATTGGTTATGACTAGAGACTACGCTAAGGCTAGTACGTCTCAAGTTACATAGAAGAACAAGCCAACGAAGGTCTTAAGCCATATATACCTGAGGCTACGAGTATGAATGCAATAGCATGAAAAATACTCAACTCCGATGAAGATACGGGAATTCCCGCGCCACCATCAATTTGAACCACAGAACGAACTTGGTAACAAGGAAAGGGTCTAAATTGAAGGTATAGCGCTACGACATAGGATAACCGACAAACGATATAGACTAAGTGTCTAACACCAAGATGATAGACTTTTAACGGAAAATCCGACTACTGGGTCGGAGGAGTACATTCGACGGCGGGATGACTAGTGGGACAGTGGGTACACATAGTCTGTCCTAGCGTATTGAAGTGGGTCTATCAGAAGAAAGGTGTTAGAATAATACACTAGACGTCGAACAGAAGACTTACGAAAGATCTGACCACTGGTACTGGAGAACTGATTGGAACAAGTTCAGGCGTTGAGCTAGATCGCCGTTGAGCAACACAATGGGGCTCTGGTACGAACTCAGTAAAGCGTTCGGCGTGGGGACCAAGTCTGAGGTCACTAGCGTCAACCAACCCAGCCGGAAAATCGTGTAAAGGCGAATAACCGTTGGTAACGACCCGTTCATACATGATAGGACGAGTATCAAACTCGGGCTGAATGTTGTTAGCGGAAAGATAACGAGGCCACCAAGCGACCAATTGAACATCGCTGGCATCCAAACGAGATAGAGGGACAGGGATAGCATCCAAGACCTCAGGATGGGCAAAGATCCCACCCAAAGAGTCAGGCGCTCCCCTATGATAGCCCAACATTACGCTGGTCTATGGAAAATCCCGAGATTTAGTACGGAAAAGGTGTATAGGTTAAAGAACTCACGATGAAATCGGCGCTAGCATCCAAGTACAACTCCGTAAAGTGCATATGGGGTTGGCGATATACTTTGGAAAGCCATCCTTCGAAGGAAAGACCATCGAGGGTACAGTTTCCCGTGCGTCCATGAAAGAAGTTGGACACCAATCGAAGACAGACGATATACAACGAAGCTAAGTTGTAAGCTTGCCCTGTACGAAAGTCGGGATGTTCGCAATGCCACAAACTAGAAGCGTGTTGCTATCAAGACCGTTAGACCCGCGAAATGTAAGGAAAAATCCGAGACGTACCATTACGCCTAGGGTGAACCTCAATGTAGGAGCGTCTATCTGACGAGCAGGACCTAAGTGCAAGTCCGCAGCCGCATCGGTATACCGTGCGGTAAGATCCAAGCTATTGAGTGGCGTGGCCACGATAGGAAAGCCTTGAGCAGTGCGATATAACGATATAGCAACGGCGAGACCAGTCTCAGCCTGCAAAAAGTCCAAGGCCTCTTCGGAAAATCGCTTGTCCAAACCCGGAATCATGGCGATTTTGAAGTTGGCCCATAGAGGAATCAAAGCGATAGGAGAAGGCATCTGAGACAGACGAAGACCGAGACATTACAAAAGTTCAGTTTTATAAACGATGTACAAATCTAATAGGAGGTGTATGATCGACTGGCTAATGGGTCGGGTATTCGTCAAGGCGAAGAAAATAACGAACGTATAGGCTATAGAAGATTGCCAATGCGGAAAACGAAAATTGTAAACCCCTAAGAACAAGAAAGGAGACCGGCGAAAACTTCATGCGAAATTCCGCTAGGAATCACGGAAGTGGCGCACAAGTGTTTTCGGGGTCTAGCTTGAAGTGCAAATCACACGAAGTTTAGGGGACAGTTATATTTGAAGTCAATAAGCGATGGCTACAGTATCAGAAAGATAAAGATAAAGATAAAGAGCCCCGGAAACACAATAGGTAAACAGTAGTATCACCCGGAAAGAAGGGATGGGTAACTACCTAGTTGTAACAGGGAAATATCTATTCGAGCATAGACTTGACAGTAGCGATATACAAGTCCTTGGTACGGTTGAATGTCTGGACGTCGCCGTGAATACGATTCAAGAGTCTAATCAACTCATTGCGATGCGCCACCTCAGTCGAAACCAGACCAGGTCCGAGTTCAGTCAACTCGTCGGCGGCGAGGAGTCGGTTGACTTGTTTGATAACTCGAGCAACAGAGCTTCCGTAACTCTGAGCGGTAGCGCCCGCTAAGAAACACGGAAAAATGCGATAAGTACAAGATTAAGATAAGAAGAACTAAACGCACCTCCAATGAATTGTTCGACAAAGGTGTTGTCAATACGAACGGAGTCAACCTTAAGGCTCTTAAGAGGACGAGGAGATCCATCTTCCGTAGCTTTGCGTTTAGTGAGCAAAGGAGCAGGTTCCACGAAAGTGACCGTACTTCCTATAACCTCCATGGCCTTCTGGTATGCGCGAGAAGTTATCAGCATACCTGGGATCATCGAGTAGGGAAGATAAGTTACCACACGGGGGCCTTCGACTTCAGTAGGCTATGAATAAAGGAGAAATGCCTTTAGTTCAAGCCTTAGAAGAAAGAGACAAGTACGAACCTGAGAAGGGGGGAAGTCCTTGCGGCGCATTCCATCTCCATCGATAATGGTCAAGTCCTGCAAGGGTTGAGTCAATCTTGCGACGCCTAGAAGGGAGCAACTGAGCTTACATCTTCATCGTCAGAAAGATCGGATTCAGACCCACCATCGTCCATTTCTGAAGACACCAGACAGTCCGTTTAGTAAAGCGGAAAATGCCGGTCAAGAACGAACATACCGATATCCTCAGTAGGAGTGGCGTTGGCAGTATCTCCAACGGCCTCGAGGGCATCGTCGATAACGGCGGCAGACTTAACAGTCTTACCAGCCTAAGAAAGTGATACAAGTTAGAAAGACCGAAGAAGTAAGCGGAAAAGTCCATACCTTTTTCGCGGCAGCCCGCATGGCCTTAGCAGTAAGCTTAGGTGTAGGCGTAGGCTCAGGAGCTGGAGCTGGCGCCTTGACCTTAGGAACTACACGCGAAGCAGCATGAAGGGGGTGGCTCTCGGGATAAGGCGGTGCGATATAAGCCTTGCCTCGACCCACAGTATTAAGAACTGGAGTGAACATATCCGCAAGGTTGATACGGTGATGAGTTGGGCTAACGCCTAACTCCAAAAGATAGACCCCAAGGACGTTGCGCAGATTCCAGAAGAAGGAGAAAATCTCGAAGGAAGCCTCCGCGGCGGTGGTTCCCTTCAGAGATTGATTGATGAGCTAGAAGATAAATAAAGATCTTAGCATGAGACATAGAAAGAAAGCGAAAAGACATACCAGCAACTTGCTAAAGAACTTGTCCACAACGACAATCGGAATATCCCGTGGCGTCGGATTGGCAGACACCGTACGCAACAAGGCCATCACTGGGGCAGTGAGCTGTTCGATGGCGTCGACAATAAGGGAGTTGGTCGAATCCGGGAGCGAGTAATTAACCAAGAAGTCGTTGATCAACGGGGCAGTAGCAAGGCGATACTGGACGAGCTCCAGCGTAGCAATGGGGGCTTCCGCAGAGATTGAAGAACCAATGGAGTGCCATTGAGGGATCTTGGGAGGCATAGTAACGAAGGATAAAACGGAGAGCGCCACAGTTTTCAGCCTGCTTTTATAGTGAAGAAATATTGGCAATGGAACGTGCAAAGCCGGGAGAATTCCGTTGAAATAAGCGGAATTGTCCTCCTACCTATTGGCCTTTCCAAGAGCCGAGTCCAGGAAGAATATTGAGGGATCCAACGATAGGGGAACCAGGATGGTGCGGACACCATCAAATAAGTCTATGGGAGATGATGCGCATTGTATTAATGCAAGTACGAAAGACCCCAAAATTTGCAATTCTAAGAAGCATTCTTAGTGATAGAACGAACCTATGAGTACAAGAACCTCTAGTTACAGACCGAAACGCGTATACGATACAGTGTAAGGAGTTTCCGTGGTACGACCGGAAAACTCCTAAGATTCGTCGGAAAAGCGCCACACGCTGAAGGGCGTGTAGGTATAGCCAAACCACACATGACGATCTTGAATATCATCATCAAAAGTACCCCGATGGAGACATCGTGATCAAATACACTTGAACGCGCGAAACTCCGAAATACTTAACGGAATTCGGCGAGTTACCCTTACACAAGGAAACTCTACATAAAGAGACGCAACGCCAGCAAGCAGTTAAACGCTGGCTGGACTAGCAAACCAAATGTTCATACTACTCAGACGTCGGGATATTACATAGGAGACTCAGGAGTCAGGGTAACCTTTTAGGCTTTCAAAAGATACTGCTCGATCACCGATCGACTTACTCCGGTGGACTGTTCCTGATCGATTCTCGGGATCCACAAGTAAATCGTTACAAGGACCTACAATGCGAGTACTATCGACAACTCGTAAAGATACAACGATAGCTTTTCCGGAGTACTACCGGAAAAGTCCGAACATGATACTAAGAACATACTTGCGCGTCCAGTATACCAAACCTAGTCGGTACTACTCGGACTCGTAGTATGAAATATGAATATGAACAAAGGCTAAGAGTTCCTGCTAGCCAGGACTCGACCGCTAATAATAGTGGAAACGATGAAATAGTGGAGCTTCCAAGCACAAGGAACAACCTGGCGCCGCTGAAAACTCAGTTACGGCGCCACCATTGGTTGGATTCAAAGCAAATAGAAGCCAGAACGAATAGGCAGCAATGCCAAGGGCACCATTAGAGGGATATTCCGTACATCCTATCGGAATATTCCCCCGAACCAGCGGACTCGGTATTATATCCTTATTCAGACGTATATAGAAAACACTATAAAGCTAGCTCGTTTGTACTATTTACAGTAGCTTACGCCCCCCGTATCCACAGCCCACAAGCCGTATATACTGGAGGAATAGACTCTAAGATTTAGTTAGAAAAAGAACCACTGTTTAGATAGGTGGAAATAAGAAACAGAACCAAAGATCTAAGAACTCATTGGAGCTACTTCCCATATTAAAGAAGTTGAAGCCAAGTCCTTTGCGATTCAAACGATCCGAGTTTCCGCGGGAAATTCCATCTAAAGAACCTACCAACTCTGGTTGGAGTCCCAAGTCCCATACAAGTGTGGTTCAGACTGTGCTAGGCTATCTATTCAGGCCCCGACTAGTTGTTGGAGAGTCCTGATTATACAGATAGATACCAGAGCTCCCGCTCCCTAGTGTGGTTGAAGGTTGTTGGCCTGGGAAGAGCCTCATTAGGTCTCTTTACACACATCCCAATCGGCCTGTGACTTAGTGGCAAACTAGAACTCAGTTTAAGATCAGATCCCTGTTACCCCGTCGAACTAGTATAAGCCTTTTGAGCAGAAGATAGAGAGAAACAGTCCCATAAAACAAAGATACAAAGAACAAGAACCCGTCCCATACCACCCATTACAAAACGAACGATTGCTACTATAACGTGAAATCCCGCTATAAACCTCGGACTTTCCCGCATCGCACCATTGACTTGTTAGTGTGTGTTTTGTGTGTGTTTTTGTGGCGTTCTTCTACACTGCACATCAGCGGGATAGTCCTTCAGCGGGACTGTGTCGCACTAACGCTCCGTGATAGCGTTGTGTACCCGTCTCCAATCGGCCGCTACATCAATCCAAATATGGGACGCATCCTGTTCCATCTACAATAGTAACGTGTACACGGAATGCATAGATCACTTTGAACAACTCGTGTCGTCTCGTTTCCGCTGCGCCGCCGCCGCCTTTCTGCCGCCGCCGCCCCCTCATGTGTGTCCCAAGCGCCACACTCTCCATGAACTTAGATGGCACGGGGAAGCGCGCCATACATGTCCACAGAGCATGCACATAGCAATCCCGCGTTGTCGGGGAGACTCTCATGTCGCCGGTACTTCCACTGCGCCTTACTACAGCTGTATTCCCGATATCCTTCCGCCCGGTGGCTCCGCCTGCAGCCTAGTTAACTATCAACTACAACACGCAGAGTCTAAATGGTACGTACTTACCGCAGTCAATTGTCAATGGGAAGAAAAACATTGTTCTCATGCTGTATCGAACACACGGGCTAAAACTAACTCCACTAAATTCATCCACGCGGAGCCGTTACACCACCTGTCGGTGAACAAGTTGTATTTTGTCCGACCATCACCCCTTTGCTTCCTGTGCGGGTTGTAGACTTGAAGTATTTGGTATGGCCTATGGGATCAATTGCTTACATCATCAATGCATGGTTTTGCATGTCCTTCCCTCCCATGATAATGGGAGGGAAGAAACATCTTTCATTCTCAATCCTATCTAACCCTTTATTCTCCTACTCGTTCTCCGCGTAATCTCACCTGTTCGAGCATCCACAAGGCATCTCCCATCCGGTCTTCCCAAACAGCCATTCCGTCCGCATCTTCTGCGCTCGACACCGTGATTCCCCACCACCAAAGGCACGCCACAATGGACAACCAACCGTTCTGTCCCCTCGTACTCAAAACGCCAAAATCCTTTCCCCTGTATTTCGCACGACTCCAGCCGTTCCCTTCGCACTTCCTCCACTTCGGTTGCATTCCCTCCCACCATTCCTCATATTGCGCGACAAAGCGTGGAAGGGCAGCGATATCCAGGTAAGGCATGACCTTCGTCCTGGTCAACCGTCCATCAATGACCCAATCACCCAGAATCTTTGGTCGCCCCGGCTTCGGTAGGCAGTGCAATGGATGCAAGTACTCTGCCTCGTTCTCCAACAGGATCCAATTTGCGAGTAGGATATTCCAATCATCGCCTAGCGGTGTCTCCCTAAAGAATTCCAGGGGATCTTTAACCCAATCTGGCGCACGAGCCTCTGCCAATATTGCCTCCTCGACAACACCCCCAAGGTCCTCGCCCTCAACTTCCTCTTCCACGCCCGACACCTGTTCAGCACTCGGCGACTCCGCATGATCAGATGGTGCACCGCACTCACTACCGTCTACTGAAGCAGGAGAGGACTCGACGGGAACCGACAAGCCAGACACCGGTGTAGATCTCAGGGGAAGGGACACCCTGGAGGTTGGGGGAGATGGCGTAGACGCGGAGGGCGGAGATGGCGGAGACGTGGAAGGCGGAGACGGAACCAATGGAGCGACTTGTCGCGTAGAACGACGGAGCGGTGCGTTTGGGTCGACGACAACCCTCTTTTTTACTGACTTTTTCTTTGCCTCTATAGAAAAGCCGAGTTTCTGTGCGATCGACTCCTTGTCGAGGCCAAGTGACTTCAATAACGCCTGGTTTTTCGCGATGTTCTTCTCCCGGAGGAGTTCGTAGTCACTTTGGAAAGGGCGCTTTTCCGCGGGCGGACTGTCGTCCTCGTCAACATCCGTCAAATTACCTTCACGTCGTCTCTTAGACGCCCCAGCCTCATCCACGTCCATTGCATCGTAGTCATCGTCCGAAAAGTCCTCTTCACCGTGCCAAAGGTCCATGTTGTCATCCTCAGCCGACATCTCCCTCTCGTCAACCTCTGGTACCGCTTTTGCCTTCCCTGCTCTCCTTGCCTTCAGATTTGAAGGCGGCGAAGGTCGTGGGGTAATACCAGTGACCCCGTCGCCACTGTCTATCTCCTCCATGGCCACTTGACTGCGGATGAATGTACTGCCAGCTGGTCGTGCTCTGGCCATATCTTCCATCGTGAATGCCCCAGCGGCGAACTTCATGAGACGCGCTCGATGAGCTCGAATGGCCTGTGGATCTTTCTTCACGAATGATACTGGTGTGGCCTCCAGGTTCTTGCCAGAGCATATACTACTTTTCGTGAGTTTTTTCGCTACCAACGACATCGACAATAATGCTCACGTGATACACCCCAGTTCGCCCTTTTCGCTCGGCATTGGACCAAAAGCATAGATCACCATCATAAGCCCCGTATGCCTCTCGATGTTCTCCATAACTGGGGTCAAGAAGGCGGGGATGTTATTGATGGTCCTATGAAGCATCCACATCAACACCAACTTCAACGAGGAGGAACAAGGTTACTCACGTTTCCAACGACTCTGTCGTACGAGCAGGCATTTTCCGTGCTTCCTCGAAAGCCAGCCGTTCCGCGTCTGCGATATCTTTCGCTCGCTGTGTGCATGCCGTCCTTTCCACCTCCGTCAGTTGGCTGAACATGTCCCGTGCGACAGCCTGCCGGAAATCATTGGGAATCTTGCGCGTGGCCTTTGTCGGGTCATTCTCATCGTCGACTTTACGCTGCCATCGCACCGCCATCTCCTCGTTCAACGCCGGGCGGTTCTCCACTTGCCACTGCTGGTACCCTTGCCGTCTTTTGCGGGGTTTCTGCAGGCCCACTAGTTTCTCTCCCAGCACAGAAAGTTTCTCCGTGCCTGAGGTGGTGTTGGTATTCCGCGTCACCCGATAACGTAGCCACTCTCGGATTTGCTACAGAAGGCAAGGTCAAGCACCAATAGCACAGCAGCTCGCAGACCCGCATACCTTTTGCTTTGCCTGGACGAGTACTTGTCGCCCCTTTTCCTTTTCGGGACTCAGCCGCGCCAATGGATAATCGGCCTTTGCGTCGTACGGCTTCAAGACAGTGGGTTCCTCTCGTCTCTCTGTGGCTGGCGCGACGTCGTCAGGGAACTGAAACAAATATTCCTGCATACAGTCTCGCATAACCTATGAATTTGTGAGTACCGACATATGTGGCGCTCAGCGAAGGACTAACCTCATTGCACTCTGCCTCTCTGCTGGACCCGAACCATGCCGCCTTGAACCGCAGTAGATACTTTCCAATGACATCCTCTCGCAGGCCATCTGCCCACCC
Organism: Flammulina velutipes; assembly: GCA_011800155.1. Classification (NCBI taxonomy): domain Eukaryota; kingdom Fungi; phylum Basidiomycota; class Agaricomycetes; order Agaricales; family Physalacriaceae; genus Flammulina; species Flammulina velutipes. The sequence goes on along the minus strand of CM022372.1, from coordinate 2,724,425 downwards.
TTTGTTCGACAACTTTTCCTCCATGGTCTTCTTAGCATATTGTCTGCCCCCTTTCGCTGCGTTCTTTACGTCCTGCTCTGGGACGGGCGGAGGATCCTTGCCGGGGACAAGAGGAGTGTCGGGAAGAACGATGTTGCTGATCGTTTGTAGTGCACTGGATATTTTGGGGCGACCAAACGATATGGTCGAACGCAAATTCTCGGTAAAACAAGGGCATTACTGTGACCACGCATGTCCCGATTAAGGACACGATCGACTTAAAAGGGTCTCGTCACACAGCTACGATCCATCTCCCTTTTCCCACTCAGATGTCTACAGTAAGTCCCAGGTATTCCTCTCGTCGACGAATCACTTATCTGTCCCTCCAGACCGCCTTCAACGAGGATGGGCAGGCAACGCTTAGCCCATCCTCTGCTATTCCGGATACTGCCTTCGGTACCCAGCATGATTCGACAGATCGTCGCACTGTCGCTTCCAATGATGATGGGGGCACCGAGCTCAGCGCCTCCTCTGCCAATCAGGATCATGCGCTCACAGAATATGATTCCTCTGACGACGAGCTGGAGATTGTTCTCAGTAAGTCCTCTTCTGCTTCCCAGCCTTCTTTGCTCATAGATCCTCTAGTGCCTATCAACACACCTGTCGCTCCGGCCACTCCAGTCGCTCCCGTCGCTCAAACCCAGGTGGCCCTTGGCAACTTGCCCGCTCCTTCCATGGTCAACATTCGCTATACGACGGTTCCGCAGATGCCCATGGTCCTGGATACTCTCAGTACACACTCCAGCCCGTGGTACACGGTTGTGGCTGGGCGGTTCATCGGAGTATTTGAAGACACGTATGTTTTCTCTCCCGCTTGCCCGTCAACCTTACTCAGAACATGTTATATAGCGGGGCAGCTGACAAGGCAACGAGGAAGGTTTCTTGTTCGTCGCATAAGGTCCACAGCAGCCAGCAGGCTGCTGTAACAGCCTTCAATGTTGCCTACACCCTAGGCGATCTGGAGGTTATCTCTTAGGTACGCCCGTACCTTCGTTTCGAAGTCCGCATGGTCTTAGCAGCTGCAGTGCCGTATATAGTGCTTACCTATTGCAATAACCAATAACTACATCTTTGTTGCTTACATCCATGTCCGAGAACCTTGCGACCGATCTCGCTGATCAGTCCAATACGGACTCTAGCAGCTCAGGCGATGAAGCTTGGGCCACCGCATACGAGAGCGAGTTCGACATGACACTGTCGGACATCGATGAAGACCTTCTCGAGGCAATGCGGAACTTTGTTATCGAGGAGAATGCACCACCTGCTATCATTGGTGCGTCTGTTCATTGCCGATGTGAATCTGATACTGATTAGATTGTCTAGATGCGAACAATTCCGCATCGGACGACGACACCAGCTATGCGGTAGAACGTGGCGGTTCCACCCCAAATTGGTGTGTATCATTTGTTTCGACGTGGTCTTTCTGATACGCCACCCAAAGGTCGGAGGCCGCGCGTGCGCAGCGCGCTGGATCACACGTGGAAGCCATCGTTAAACGCAAGAAATTCAAATCTGTCCACAAATGGTTCGTCGTAATTGTTGGCAGACCGCCTGGCATCTATGCAAGCCACGAATTAGCTGCACGCATCAAAGGTGTCTCCAATGTTGTTTATCAAGGATATCCTACGCGACAGATTGCTGAATTGGCATGGGAAGCAGCACGCCTTGCGGGAATGATAGGTTCTCCCGAAGGTCTCCTACCTCGTGATTTCGCGGTCAAATGTCTCCCTGTGGAGTCAGCCACTGTGCCTATTGCCTCTCCACTATCAGGATCTGGCCCGGCTCGTCGTTTCTATGTCGTCTATCGCGGTCGTTTTACGGGAATTTTTAATTCGAGGTCAGTCTGATAGTCACTGATTGATTCAAGTGGAATTAATCTTTTATTGGAGTCTTGAAGCAGGCCTCTGTGTTGTTGGCGTGGCTGCGAATGCTCATGATAGCTTTACCACGTATCGGGCGGCGTCGCGCAAATTTCGTGGTGCTAGGGATAGGGGGGAGGTGGCTATCATTGCTTAGTTATATTCAATAAACTCTCTCTTCTGCCCAGTGCTGAAATTTAAACCCACCGCGCGCCAATGTTGTTGTCAACGGCGTCGGGTGTTCATCCTCACTCTCTGCTACCACCTCCCACAGATCAAACACGGCGCTCACGCATGCTTTGATCGGACCTAGCTTTTTATCTCCTGCCTTGTATTCCTTGCAGCTAGTCCCCGATGCCTCCAGAATGTTATTTAGCGCGGTTTGCATCTTGGTGAGCACGTCATCCAACGCCGTATGACAGTCACTAAGGTAACGAAAGGCGGTGTCGCTGTCCATTGTCAATGCTGAGGCACTCAACCCTGCGCAATATTCGCTCGCCGATGCACCAATTAAAGTGCGCCACTCTGCAAGATGAATGTCAATTAAAGACACCTGACGGGCGGCGCGGGAGAGTTTCCTCTGCGAAGCAGTTGCCGTTGATGGTTGTTTACTGTTGACATCACTTAGGCCGGGTAAATAGAGTGTAAGAAACTACACACGTTGGAGTCTGCGCCACAGTTATAGATTTAGTACTTGATGGTGTAGCTTGGCTCGCTTGTCGCTCCTTATATCGCTTCTTCTGCTTCTTTAGAATGGATTTTCTATTCCTATGGATACCCCGCATGTGTCAGTGTAAGTGATGTAAAGGCATGGTACAACATACCGTCGATAATACTTGTCGTCGTACTTCACGCGAGCCGCCTTGCGTTCCTCTTCCGTTGCATAGAGCTTTTTTCGTCCCATAAGAAGAACGACGTTGTGCTGGCCTGCCAGAGCAATAGCCGGAACGTTTGGATAGGTAAACCGTAGATGAATGCTTGACGGTCAGAGTATAAGTAAGAAATCCACAACACATCGGCCACATACTACGAGACTTTTACGAGATTTATATTCTGCGGGGTTTGGTACGTATTCAGCTTGGTATATGCAATCCATATGATTGTTAGCTATCTTTAATCACATTGGTTGGTACATACCTGGTCAGCACGTCTGGACGGCAGCGAATTAATGAACGCTGGCGCGTACCACGTGACCGTTGATCCTGGCCATTCGTTTGTCGAACAGTAATTCATGCTCAGCGCTCACACAGATTTGAACTGTTCTTTTACTGCTTTACTTACTTGTAGATACCAGGCTTCGTGGGATGAAGACACAAACTTTGATAGGACTTAGAACAAGTCTACATGTACATGGTTCCATTGGTTTATTTGGGTGCGTATAATTGCTCTGGTTACCTGTCCAAAAAAGTAGAGCGTCTTTCCCGCTCAACGGATGAGGATTATATCACCCAAAGGGAATGCTTATACCTTTGCAACAAGTTACCTGGGCAGAACTGTTCCCGGCAGGCAGGACGCCACATATCATCTCACGGGAAGAATCTATTCACGAGGCAATGGAATCTGATGGAGAATCATACTGGCCGTGCTTCGATAATTTGCCCGAAGGCGCAGCGCGGAGAAATATCTCGCAATCTCGAACCAGTGGAAATCAATACATGATGCGCAGACAAAGGTCCTTCCGCATCAGATCACGTCAAAAGTTAAAAAATTCTATGTCATGGTGCGCAAACGTTGGACTGTTGTTGTCGCTATTACATTCTCTGTCTAGGAAGTTTGGCGTTGCTGTTCCGCGCTGCTATTTTTCGCGCGCCCTTTACCATCCCCCCAGAAATTCTCCACATTCTCGCCATTTACACCATCGTGGCTTTTCTTTTTCCAAAACAGGGTGTGATAGGGGCACGCCGCCTGGTTGACTCATCAGTGAATAGATTCAAAAACAAGGGACCAATGTATACCTTGTGGCTCGCCCCGTTGAAAGTTTGAACAGATGTCTTCGAAGTAGCCAGCGGTATATCCAAGCTATTCACTGGTGTCGACTCGTTGAGATGATTTTGCGACATGAGCGTGTATTCCAGGATAGAGATATCAGTGTTTGAGTTTAGATCTCCTTTAGGCGTGTGCCTTGGCATCAAATCTATACCAACCCCATTAAGGAATGAAGGAACGACACGCAGCGTAGACTGTATCCTTTGAGAAGACACCATGACCGAACGCCCTCTCTACATGTTCGACGATGAGGAATACTTCATGATGTGCGGGCCAGCATGGCACTCAGCTCAATGGTACGCCAATAAACTTCTATTATTGATTACTACACTAACTCCATGGTATCCTAGTTTCATGCGCGAGGAGGTCGCCCGTGTTCACCGTCATTTTGCTGAAGCGGGACTCGTTGAATCTCTCCAAGATAGGCTGGAAAAACTCAATGGGCAATTTTTGGCGGACTGTTTGCAGGCATCCGGTGTGACCTCGATGCGCGACCTCACTTACTGGGCCTGTCTTATTCCTCAGCCCGATTACCTCTCCATCTCTCACGAGGCCCTGGGCTTAGATGGTGGACTCGACTGGAGTGCCTCTTTTCAGACCAATGTTGGCGCTTGGAATGAGCTGATGTATGTTTTACGGGTAGACGAAGCCCGTCGTTGCTGGCCCGACATTCCAGGTACGTGTTTCCCGTTTCAGCGTCCTCATATGCTCAAAATCATCCAATTTCAGTTGCCGCTGCGCTCGTCCATTTGCGAGAAAGGTATGGAAGGATGGGAAAACAACTGTATGATGATTTGGCGCACCAGGATGTTTCTGAGTGGGGCCCGCTGTCCCCCAGATTGAAGCGCAGATGGGTTGCTCGGCTGTTAAATATAACCCGATGGGCGTGAACGTAGACCGTTGCTGCTGGTATAATACTATCTGTCATGCAATTCACGCCATTCACTGAACGGGGAGGCACTGCTATCGAAACGCGTGGAGAGCCGGGGTTTCAGCCTTTTTCGATCTCTTATTCTCTTCCGTCTTGTCCATCAGCCACAAGGCTCGGTGACATTTTCTCCGTTAACCACCATGCCACGAATCCAGCGTCAGAAGCAAAGCTCTCGGTCATATGCCACCGCACCGTCTATCCAGAACGCCCACAGCACATTGGCGAAGCCGTTACAAAAACGTTGGTTTTCTGCAAGCGCCGTGGACACACGTACGTCAATGTTCTAGCACTGGGTGGGATATGACTCTAATGCACATGGTAGTTGGCAGGATTTTATTTACGTTGGAGCAGAAGGAATGGTTCTTTGAGAACCACGCGGACCATTACCAGCCGCCTGACACAACCGCGGTTGAAAGGCAAGCTTTCTACACACGGGCGTGGGACCACTTCTCTGAGGCGTTTCCCGACAACGACATTTGCGAAAATCACTCGTGGAGTGTTCTGCCTCATGATTTATTTGATCGCTACCTCTTCGGAAGGGTACATTCATTCAGTGGCGCACATTTTTGGGAACTGACAAGTCATCAGCAAATCGTGGCCGCTACACGATACGAAGTGGAGCGTAGGCAAGCCCTGTAGATAGATGAGCCAAGTAATTAGATAGGGGCACCATATCTTGATTCCATTTTTTTGTCGTGGTATGTGGTGCACAGACTGCCGCGTTTATGATGTTATATGCGTTATATTTTCTCCAGCCCGATAAGACTGCGTGAGGTTGATTAAATCTATAGATTGTGTCTAATTGGATATATCCCTACGCAGGGCACTTACAAACATATTTCACTGCCTCACATGAACCTCGACTGATTAGAAATAGAAAAAGGTTACTACGCCAGAGTGATATCCTTCCTTCATTTTTGTTGGCCACTTGTCTCCCTCCCTTCAAACTTTCGTTACCGTATAGAGGTACGCCACAAGTGGTTGACGGTGCGTGAAGTGTAACACATGTCACAACTGTGACCAACGTCTTGATTATTCTCAACGATGACTAGGTCTCAATATCTCCCGACTTCGCACCTGTGCTGCAGCCTGCAAACATGTCTTCGGACACACATCAAGATCTCCCACCGTTAAACACTAGAAACAACCGCTACCGTCCTCTGGATGAAATCCGAGCGCGCCAGGAGTTTGAACACATCAACTTCAGTGCAACATCTACCTCCTCTACTTTGCGAGGGCGCGGGAGAGGTGCAACGGTATGATCCCTGTGTATACTCTGGAATCCTCTCTGATTAGCACAATAGACAACACAGCCTCGACCAGAAACTACCGGAGTTTACACTTTGCCTCCTAATCCCGATATCCTTCCGCCGTCGCAAACGGGTCAGGCATGGGCACGTCGTCAAGGGCGCCCTCGGAAGAGCACTGTGGACGTTATGGCGGCGGGTCCCTCGACATTCGGAAAACAATCGACAGATCGCAGTTTTGAGATTTCCGCAGACGGTGCGCGTCAGAGAGTTACAGCGGAGGCGCGAGCGGTGGTGCGTCCCTTGCCTCGGCCTGCTCAGCGACGAAGGACAGAGGGTGAGAGAGAGGAGGAGGGTTGGTCTGGCTCGCAGGACATCGACAGCACATTTGTGCCGTATCCTGATACCGGACGTGACGACGGGGAGGCAGAGGATAGCGATGAAGAATGGGATTACGTGGAGGATACGGTCAGGCCAGAGGAACGTTTGGACCCCAACGGGGACCCAGTCGATAGCGAGGATGAGCAGGAAGGGACAGAGAGGACTGGAAAGCGCAAAGCCTACGCGAGCTCCGTACGTCTACTTCCAGATTATTTTGGACCATGCTGAACACGAGCAGGATGATCCCATGGCCGTTTTCTTGAGCCTGGCGGATACCGTTCTCGACGAGACGTTTTACTTGGAGAGTCTTCCTGCCAACGCTGGGTGCCGTACTTGTGGCGAACGCAACCAGCACAAGGACCGGGAGGATCGCGTGGAGTCTCCTATTCCTGTCCCCTCATCCCAGGCGCTATTCAGATGTACCACTTGTGGGGTGTTCGTTGAATGTCGGGATTGTTGCCTTGAACGACATGCATTGTCCCCATTGCATACCATTTCCGTGTGTTTGTTTTTTTCATCCTTCGCTGGAACGAAACTGATGTATTTCTTAGGAATGGGATTACGATAAGCGGTTCTGGCACAAGACTTCCCTTCGCGCTCTTGGCCTTTCCTTCCAACTTGGACATGACGGCTACCCTTGTCTTCTTCCCGTCAAGTTGAAGACCGTCACAGTTCTCCATGTTAATGGCGTCCATCGCGTCTCAGCCGCTTTCTGCGGCTGCAGTCTCTCTATCGCCGCTAACCATTGGCAGCAAGCAATGCGAACAGGCTGGTATCCGGCGTCCTTCGCGTCCCCTCAGACCTTCACAACCTTCGAGTGCCTGAAATATTTTCGAACGATGAACGTGATCGCCAACGCCAACGTACGGGATTTTGTGACAGTCCTGGAACGTCTGACCGACCCTCTCGGAGTGGAATGGATACCCGACCGATATAAAAATTTTGGATTATCCACGACACAATGGAATTACATGTCTCGGCTGCGACGGGCTGGGATTGGCCATCTTCCTCGCGGGGTCGGTTCGGCAGAGACGGGTTCAGCTGCTGTCAAATGTTGGGCGTGCCCACGCCCTGGTGTCAACCTACCTGAAGGATTCAAGGACATTGAGGACAACCTTAGGTAAGTCTTCCGACGCTTATCGAACTGACCTGATGATTCCCTACAGATTCAAATACAATTTGTTTGTGGGAATGGATGCCTGTTTCCGGCTCGAAAACAAGCTGCGCACGAAGAGTTCTCGCAAAGCTTACGTGGTCTTGGGTGACGGTCTTGGGTGCTTTGCGCCTTGGGGAGGGGTTGACGGTTATGAGGCGCATGTGAAGAAACATGTCAATGAGGAAGATGTGAGTTTGATCTCAGGCGCTATAGTAATTTGTACTGACACGATCTTTAGGTCAGCACTTGCATTGCATTTGCTGCCTTGATGCAGAAGGACAGCCGGTTTTCAAAGGGCCTCCGGGCGACTGGGATCGGGGGTTGTATTTGCACTCGTCATGAAGTGGTGCGCCCGCTAGGTTTAGTGGATCTTCTGAAAGGAGAACGGTATGTCGCTTTCACTTTGAGGCTGACGCCGACTGATTGTGAGGTTCAGGTACTCCAGTATGGACTATGTATTCTGGGCATCTACGTATACGGAGGACTTACTCAAGATCATGGCTTCGTATGACGTCGGATGTCAATGGAAAATCCATCTCCACGAACGCAAGATTGGAATGCCTACCATTTTTGTACCCTCTAGAGATGGAGCGCCAGAGATCGAGGTCTCACTGCCCGTCTGGCACGGAGGCGTCCACAACGACGAGTGCGCCATGTGCGAGTCACTGCGATACAAGAGTGGCGCTGGCATGGTGGACGGTGAAGGTGTCGAGCGAGTATGGAGCACGACAAATCCGCGAGCGTATGCGACTCGGGAAATGCACATGAACAACAGGCATGCGTCACTGGAGGACCATTTTGACAATCAAAACTACCTCAAGAATCTCGGACTCGGCAAGTTTTTCTTCTCTTGTGTTGTTCGCTTGATTTAATCTGTTTATCCAGGCCATCTGCTACCAAAACGCTTGCAGGTCGCGAGAGAGGAGAAAGCAGCCCAGCTTGAGAGCCATGCGGCAGCAAGTGCGACGGTAGAGCCAGCTGTGCTGGCGGATTGGACGAAGAAAATTAAGGACTGGCATGCGCAGGAGAAAGTGTTTTTGAAAGATAAAACGGCCGAGAACCCGTATCTTTCGTTGTGGAGGAAGGGTGGGTTTCATCTCTTTTTCTCTGCACTTTGCTCATATATCCTTAGATGAGATGACAGAGAAGACGATAAGGGAGGATCTGGCGCGCGAGGAAAAAGAGGAGGATGAGAGAATGGGGGATGACGATAACAGCAAGAAGATGAACGTTGTGGTCTTTGTACGTCTGGCGCTGCAGCTTCAGCAAGTCCAGTACGTTTTTTGCAATGCGAGATGATCGAACGCTGAAATTTTCGTTAGACTTAAAATCCACGGGGTTTTGAAGGCTAAAGGGAAAAGTGGATGGGGCGGTGCTACCAAAGTCAAGGACATGCGTACCGCCTTTTGGAAGAAGCATCGGCGATTTCGAAAACTCCAGGGCATGTTCATGCCAGGAGCTTTGGGGCTCTCGAGCGACATCATGGCTTCTGCGGACTCAACATCGAACCGGACGAAACGACCTATCGAGCCGGAGGATATGTTGTTATGGCTGCCGTCCGACCTTCCCCAGGCGTCGCGCAAGGCATATAGACCGTCTCTTTTCACAACAGAGGCAGCATTGCGCAAACTCCAGTGCTCGGAAAATCTTAACGCACTTCGGCTTCGTCTGCATACAAAAAGTCACCTGATTCGGTTCAAGAACAAGAATTTTACTGGCCAACGGAAGACGACCCGAGCACGCACGGTTCTCGACGATCTTGGGGACAAAATCAACGCCACCAAAATGAAATACTGCGTCGCATACAAAGCCTTGGCGAACTTGGTCGACGACACTTCTCCATACCGCCCACTCGTCGATAGTGATATCCAGACGAAATTTGTATTCGATCACGATGGGCAGGCGGCGCGGAGGTTGGCGAAGCTGACGCAACATGCGGGTCGTCGGCGCATCCAGTCGTCTCTGGTGCGAGTGGATGATACTGAGCAGGAAGGGTGCGACGATGCGCCGATGGACGGAGCGTGGGTCAGTGGCTCCAGCCGGCAGAAGATGAGCTGGATCTGGACAGCGCAAGGTGCCCCAGATGTTGACGACGAGCAATTCCTTCATGACTGTGAGTCAATCATCCTCCTATCTTGGTTACTTTGGCTGATTTGTATGACATAGCCGTTCGGGTTGAGTGGTCAAAGTCGTACGCGCGGAAGGAGAGGTGGCAAGAGGAAGTAATCATTTTGGAGGAGGAGATGCGACGTGTTTTGGAGTCTCTGGATTACGAGAAAAGGCAGTGGAATGCCCGGGAAGTGTCAATCACGACGACGAAACAGACGGGGGAGGGCATGGGTGCCTACGCACGAAGGCAAGCTGCCTTGAAAGAGCGCCTAGTGGAACGGTTTTCAAACCTCTTCTCACCGCAAGGCATGTCGATGGGTGGAAAGCGGAAGAAAAGGGGAAAGGACGACTAGGACTTGGTGGCGCACGGTGTTGTAGACCCATGGGACATTAATTATCATTTATTTAATTGTTCGCGCCTTATATATTCTTTATATTTATGATTATTTAATTAAAAGACGGCCTTTACCAAGTGCTTTGGGGCTTGGTGGCGGCACTAGCTACCTGCCGTGACGCGGCTGAGACGGCAGACCGGTAAAACCGGTACGAAGATATCCGGTACGGGAAAATAGGTCTTCTTCCATGGCTACAGCTATAGGTTGCTGCATCCCTGAGCCTAGGGCTGCAGCTATGGAAATATTAAGTAGTTTTTGTGGCTACAGCTAGGAAGATGTGCCATCTAGTACTGCTAGTGGTGACGCCACCGCCAACGCAGCCTACAAATCGTGACGAGCTGGATAGAGAAGAAAGATTGCTGCGCTCCAAGATCCGAGATGCTAAATTACAGTCAGAGAATTTAGATCTACAAAGTGAAGATCTGCAGAATATGGCAAAATCCTTCGAGGGTTCGCATCCGAGACAAATCGAGTCAGCGAAACGGAAGCTGCAAGAGGATCAAGATACTTTGGACCATCAATTGGACGAATGGAGGAGACGGCGACGTCAGCTGGAGTCGGAGCTACAGCAGTTGAAGCTGGCGCGGCTGCAGCAAGAGCAGAGATGGCTGGACAATGAGATGATGCGGAGTTCAAAGAAGTACAAGAAAGAGCAACGTGCTTGGGACCTCAACGACAAGAGGCGTCGCGAGAGGTTTTTGGAGCGCCGTAGGCAGGAACAGCAGAGCCAGGCGCCCGCCTCCCGTTCACCACCCTTCGCGCCAACGGCATTCACAGCGTCTTATCCCATTCCGCCGCCTGTCACGGCTGAAATGGAAGACGAGGATGGAGACACGGTGAAGTTCAAGTTCAAGCACCAGACTAGCGGGAAAAACGAGAACGAGCCCAGACGGGAGGACGAAGACGAGTTGGAGTTCATGCCAAGCGGGAAAAGTGAGGACGAAGATGAGAACGAGTCTGAGTCTGAGTACGAGCCCAGCGAAGTGGAAGGGCATGCGTCCAGCGAGGAGGACGAGGATGAGTCCGGGCTCATGTCCAATGGGAGCACATCCGCGTTCGAGCCCAGCGAGAAAGGCAAAGGCGCAGGCGATGTCGAATCCGAACCCAGGGAAAAAGGTGGAAGCGATGATGACGGGCTTAGCGTTGGCGCTCAGCTAGACAGAGAACTTTCGGACGCAAAGAAAGTGCTTCCGGGACTCCAGAACAAGCAACGACGCGTGGAACAGCTTGAACTCCCGCCTTTCGAAGAACCCATCCCTCCCCCAAGGAAAAACAGGCCAAAGCCCGTTCCAAACTACAGGGGCACTGCAGCGTATGACAGGGAGGTCGCCGAGAAAAAGAATCGACGTTCTACATCTGATATGTCGTATCGGGAATCTTGGTATGGAGAGCAACGTCGCCTCGCTTCTTTGAACGCAAAACCTGAAGTTGTTCAACCACTTTTCTTGCCATCGTCTCCTACGAGTAGTGCGCGCATGGGTAAGCAACACAATCTACTTCTTTCTTCCGATTAATCACGAATCTTTTAGTCGATGATGCACTGCGTCCTCCAGATGATGATGAATCGCAATCTGGTACGCAATTAATTGCAATCCATCCTTTATCGATTAATCCGAATATTTTAGCTGACAACGATATACCGGATTCTACTCCCCCAGAGCTCAAGAGACTGTCATCGTGTAAGTAATTACCCTTCATTCATTTTCATCAATTAATTTGAGGCTTAGATGGCAAAAGTATACCGGAGTCTGTGACCCCTACTCCTCCATTAATGTCATTGCGAACAGGTAAGTGACTACTCCGTTGTTCTTTCTTGCTGGATTGAAGTGAATTTCGAAGTTGATGACGGTGTATCGGATGCTCGTCCTCCTTTGAGTGAAACGAAATTGCCAGCGGGTAAGTAACCACTCACTATCACTATCATTCTTCATGGTTTAATTCGAGTATTTTAGTTGACGACGAACCACCGGAGAATGTGATTCCAGAAACGGAAACGAAATTGCCAGCGGGTAAGTAACCACTCACTATCACTATCATTCTTCATGGTTTAATTCGAGTATTCTAGTTGACGACGAACCACCGGAGAATGTGATTCCAGAAACGGAAACAAAATTGCCAGCGGGTAAGTAACCACTCACTATCACTATCATTCTTCATGGTTTAATTCGAGTATTTTAGTTGACGACGAACCACCGGAGAATATGATTCCAGAAACGGAAACGAAATTGCCAGCGGGTAATTAACTAATGTCTGTTCATCATTCAATCTGATAAAACTCTTAGACGACGACGACGAACAGCGGACGCCCACCAGCACACGGCCTGGTATGTATGTTCCTATCAAGTCGTATCGACGTTGATTAACATGAATTTCTTCATTAGATGCAACACTACCGCCTCCTCCAAGCACTCCTCGTCCGTCATTGCCACCACCTTCACTACCGTCTCCTCCACGTGCCTCCTCCCCAATCACGCCGCCTAGCGCAGATACACTCTTTACAGAAGAGTTGGCTGCCTCCATCCAGCGGCACGCAAAAGGCGAAGGCATCAGCGGGAAAAGAGGTCGCACAAATATTCACCCTGTTGGACGTCCTCTCGGTAAACGTTCGCCTGTTCCTCGGCCCGTTGTTGTGGATGCCGGAAGTCTCGCAGCTGAAGCTGTCGCTGTACGTCAAAAGCAGCTGCTGGCATCTAGAGGTATGCTCGTCAAAATTGGTCCACGTTTATACTCAAATTACAATCACACAGAGCGTCATTCTCCAATCCAAGGCACTGGCACTGCTCTTGGTACGTGACTGTCTTCTTGCATTAGCTTCGACTCTAATACTGCATTCTAGGATACGGGCGCGGAGGATCTCCAGCTTCGGGATCTCGTTCGCGTCCCAGACGCGGACGCGGAGGATCATATTCTTCAGCTTCATCTCCTTCATCAAGCCCTACTGGAGATCACAAATCTTCGGGCTCACCGTCTTCGAATCCTGCGCTTCAGGTCCTTGAAAAACTGCGTGCAGGAAAGTTTCGAAAACCGAGACCCCCTGTGTTGAGTGAAGAATTTGACCGGGTTGTCGCCAACTCCCGCCTATTTCCTCCCTCCCCGGAGAAGGAACAGAGCACCTCCAGGTCCAAGCGTTCAAGGCAGACTCCGCCCAGCCCGACGAGGAAACGAACACGACTCATGTCGACCGAGCCTGAAAATATCGACGAGATCAATGTGGATGGCCCATCTGGAAACACTGGCGCTGGTGCTGAGATGGACGGTCCCTCGACGGACGTGTATGGCCCATCGGGAAACAATGGCGCGGAGACAGGGAACATCGGTGCTGCTGCAGAGACGGATGGTCCATTGATGGATATGGACGGGCAGTTTGGAAACACTGGCACGGAGACCGGGAACACTGGTGCTGATGCTGAGATGGACGGTCCGTCGGGAAATAACGACGCGGAGACTGGGATAGATGGTCTGCCTGGAAGCACTGGCGCAGAGACGGATGGTCCGTTAATGGATATGGACGGGCAGTTTGAAAACACTGGGAACACTGGTGCTGATGCTGAGATGGACGGTCCGTCGGGAAATAACGACGCGGAGACTGGGATAGATGGTCTGCCTGGAAGCACTGGCGCAGAGACGGATGGTCCGTCAATGGACGTGGACGGGCAGTTTGGAAACACTGGCGCGGAGGCCGGGAACACTGGTGCTGCTGCAGAGACGGATGGTCCGTCAATGGATATGGACGGGCAGTTTGGAAACACACCCTATGACCTACCCATAACTAGTTAAACCCCTATAGTGACGGGGCCAAACAACTAGTTGCTGACTGTCACTACGGGCTAATAGGCTGGCTGGTAGAAATGGCTGGTCGTCGGGCTGGGGCGGGCTGGCATGGGGCGGGATGGGTACCATATATGGACAGGAATTGATGGGAGCATATAGGGATTGATGGGGAGGAGGAGGAGGAGCAGGGGATGGGGAAATGTGGCCACACATAAATCCGGACCTAGGGATTGATGGGTACTGATGTCATTGATTGACCAGGGGGATGGGGGATGGGGATAGGAATTGTGGCACCAGGAAAATCCGGACCTAGGGTTTGATGGGAGCAGGGGATGGGGGATGGGAGCAGGGGAAATGTGGCCACAGGAAAATCCGGACCTAGGGATTGATGGGAACTGATGGGATTGATGGGGGAGGGGATGGGGGATGGGGGCAGGGGGATTGGGGGCAGGGTACAATTGTGGCACCAGGATAAATACTGGGCTATTGCCAGGGTATGAGGAGGGTATGAGAGGGGTGATTGTAGGTTGAAAAATAAAATTCTTTCTAACTATCAGAAACATGAATGGGGGTGTGGCAGCTACTGAAACCAATAATAAAACGATGTGTGGCGCATTTTTAATCGAGGAGCACATACCTCTGATCGACCTGGGGTTGTTCTAGATGTCTTCCTATTGAAAAATGGATGTGTGCAGCACAAAGAACCATGTAAAAACACGAAGATTTGGGTGAGAAACAAGCAGAACATTATTGAAAATCCATCAAAAAGCACCAAAAAGGGAGCAGCACTTTGCCCTCGTTTGGGGGTGACCTGGAACCACTTGTAGGTCGTCCAGACACCTTTGGGGCATTGTATATGTCACTCAGTTAGGTCCCCAGGTCAATAGAACCCTTGGATATGATCAAAATGTCAAAAACCCGGACCACATAGATTTAGGCCACACTATCAACTTTCCCTGACCTGGGGACACCTTATATTCGAAGATATATGTATATAATACTCTAATCATGAGTTAGATGAGGTCTGGAGTGTGAAAAATGCGGTCAAAACCTTGGATATACCCCAAATAATGTCCCCCAAGAAAGCATACACACCATCAACTTCCCCTGACCTCTGGGTCGTCCCAATGTGTTCTATCATCATTATGGATGATGTATTAACACCCCAGAGGTTCCCCCAGTGTGTTAAAATGCGAACATTCATGATACTAGGTGAACCCTTATTCACCCTTCCTGCTCAAGTACACCCACTGGTTCGCATATCTACATCTTTAGGACTGTTCTAATAGTCATTTGACATCATATAGATGATATCTTGGGGCCCAGGTCACAGGTACACCTCGAAGATACACCTCTTTGGTACATGGTGAGGATATGATCTTTGTACTAATTCTCAAATGTCCATGCTCTATATTGAAGGGTGTTCAACCTGGGACATATTCTGGGAGGCTAAAAACACATTGTATGAGGTTAAAATCAATAGTCCACCACTCAGATGTGTGATAGTTGGGGTGGTTCTTGCTGTAGAAGGTGAGGATATAAATTATTGTACCATTTATATTCGCATTTTGACACATTGAGGGAACCCCTGGGGTGTTAATACATCATCCATAATGATGATAGAACACATTGGGACGACCCAGAGGTCAGGGGAAGTTGATGGTGTGTATGCTTTCTTGGGGGACATTATTTGGGGTATATCCAAGGTTTTGACCGCATTTTTCACACTCCAGACCTCATCTAACTCATGATTAGAGTATTATATACATATATCTTCGAATATAAGGTGTCCCCAGGTCAGGGAAAGTTGATAGTGTGGCCTAAATCTATGTGGTCCGGGTTTTTGACATTTTGATCATATCCAAGGGTTCTATTGACCTGGGGACCTAACTGAGTGACATATACAATGCCCCAAAGGTGTCTGGACGACCTACAAGTGGTTCCAGGTCACCCCCAAATGAGGGCAAAGTGCTGCTCCCTTTTTGGTGCTTTTTGATGGATTTTCAATAATGTTCTGCTTGTTTCTCACCCAAATCTTCGTGTTTTTACATGGTTCTTTGTGCTGCACACATCCATTTTTCAATAGGAAGACATCTAGAACAACCCCAGGTCGATCAGAGGTATGTGCTCCTCGATTAAAAATGCGCCACACATCGTTTTATTATTGGTTTCAGTAGCTGCCACACCCCCATTCATGTTTCTGATAGTTAGAAAGAATTTTATTTTTCAACCTACAATCACCCCTCTCATACCCTCCTCATACCCTGGCAATAGCCCAGTATTTATCCTGGTGCCACAATTGTACCCTGCCCCCAATCCCCTGCCCCATCCCCCATCCCCTCCCCCATCAATCCCATCAGTTCCCATCAATCCCTAGGTCCGGATTTTCCTGTGGCCACATTTCCCCTGCTCCCATCCCCCATCCCCTGCTCCCATCAAACCCTAGGTCCGGATTTTCCTGGTGCCACAATTCCTATCCCCATCCCCCATCCCCCTGGTCAATCAATGACATCAGTACCCATCAATCCCTAGGTCCGGATTTATGTGTGGCCACATTTCCCCATCCCCTGCTCCTCCTCCTCCTCCCCATCAATCCCTATATGCTCCCATCAATTCCTGTCCATATATGGTACCCATCCCGCCCCATGCCAGCCCGCCCCAGCCCGACGACCAGCCATTTCTACCAGCCAGCCTATTAGCCCGTAGTGACAGTCAGCAACTAGTTGTTTGGCCCCGTCACTATAGGGGTTTAACTAGTTATGGGTAGGTCATAGGGTGGGAAACACTGGTGCGGAGACCGGGAACACTGATGCTGATGCTGAGATGGACGGTCTGTCAACGGGCGTGGATGGCCCGTCGGGAAACAATGACGCGGAGACTGGGATGGATGGTCTGCCTGGAAGCACTGGTACGGATGGTCCATCGATGGATGTGGACGATGTGGACCCGGATGTGTCTGGAGAATGAAGCAACCAGCTACTAAGCTCCCTCATAACGGGAGTAAAAGAAAGGAATAGTGACGCTTGCTATATAGGACTTCTCAACATATTTATACATACATACATACAAATGTGCAAATCTGGTTTCTTGTAAAGACGTTTCTGCCAACTGCAAGCCATTAATTACAAACATGCCTTTCTGCCTTCATATAGATACAGCTAGATCCATCAGTTCCCTACGTACATTTACATGAGGCGGTGTCGCCCCCGTGTGCACGCCCCGACCGTGTCGCTCTCCTCCTGTCTTTCATCCTTGCTTTCACCTGCATTCCATCGCGAGACATTCCTCTCCCCTCTACGCGTCCGGATGAAGGGAAGAACCCTATGTCGTTGCGAGGACTGTTCAAAAGAGAAATGGGTCGACCAACACGGCAGCTTTTGGATCGGCAAATGGGTTGCTGGGTCGACTCATCGGGACCACGTTCGCAAACAAGAGAAAAGGAAGCGGGAGCGGGAGGCTGGCGAAGAAAACACATCAAGCACAAGAGCGAAAAAGGTATATGTTACGCAAACCCCTACCAAAGTCAACTTGACTGCAAGTGCGTGGAAGTCAAACACTGGATACAGAGCAATGCTAACTCATTCATTTACAGTCTTTGCACCGGTTTCCAACCTTTTCTGCCTTCTTCTAGCGTGGATTAGCCTTGAAGGCGGTGCCAGTCGTAGCCTCGTCAACGGTGTGGCGAAAGCTCTTGGTTTCATTATGTCGACAATCATTATCACCGTCTGCACTACCATCCGTGCCCTTGGCCACGATGTATCCGGCGCAGGAGTCAATGTTCCGCAGGACATACGAACAGTCTATAACAACCTGGACATAGGAGAAGTTCAGATCGAGCGGACCATCTGTTGCCCAAAATGCTACTTCCTGATCGACGCAGAACCAGAAGATGCACTGAAGCCCACAGCGATCTGCACTTGGAGCAAGTCCCCAAGATCTGGTGACTGTAACGAGCCTTTGTACAAAACCCGCCATACGAACGAAAAACTCATCTACGTACCCCGCTCGTACTACAACACCCAGTCCTTCGTAGCCTGGCTTTCATTTTTCCTCTCGCGTCCAGAAATCGTGCAATACCTCGAAGAGTCCTGTCGCAAAACTTCTAGTTTTCATCAACCGGAATTCATGCAGGACATCAGCGATAGTCCTGCATGGCAGAGCTTACGTGGGTACCTACTCAAGCAACCGTATCACCTCGTATTCGGACTCTACATCGATTGGTTTAATCCATACACGAACAAAATATCTGGTCAGTATGTTCTTATTCTTTTCGATCCTACTCACCCATATTCATGTTTAGGTATCACTGCATCGTGTGGAGCCATTGTCATGTATTGCATGAACTTACCGTTAGAGGCTCGCTTTCTCCCTGAGAATGTGTTCATTGTGGGAATGACTCCCGCCCCATCCTCACCTGACATCAATACTATTCCCCACATCGTCGATGATTTAGTATCTATGGTGCAGGAATTCGATGAACCAGGACGTATAATATCAACCTCACTACATCCCCAAGGCGTCAACGTCCAAGCTCGCATTATCCCCCTCATCGCTGACTTGCCAGCCATACGGAAGGTGGCAGGATACTACAGTCATAACGCAAAGAAGTTCTGCTCTTGGTGCTTATGCACGCAAGACGAGATGGAGGACCTTGACTGGGAAAGGTGGAAGATGCGGAACGATAAGAAGGTTCGCTCTCAAGCTCAGCGGTTCTTCAATGAGGAGACATTTTCCAGGCGGGAGAAGATTTCCCAAGAGGAAGGTGTTCGCTGGTCGCCTCTCCATAGGCTGCCTTACTGGGACTCCGTTATGCATGTTACGCTGGGCTACATGCACAACTGGCTGGAGGGCATCCTGCAGCGACAGCTGCGGGTTCTTTGGGGGATTGGAAGAGTGAAGAAGAAGGGAGAGAAGAAGGGGAAGAGAGAGAAGAAGGGGAAGGGAGAGAAGAAGGGAAAGGGAAAGGGAAAGGGGAGGCAGGATGAGGAGGCGACATCCGCCGTGGATTCGGATTGGGAGGAGCATTTCAACGACACAGACGCCTACTCGGCAACATCGTCCGCATCTGACACCGAATTTACGATAAAACTACGCCCGCGAAAAGGAACTACAATGTCGCAAGACCGAGACAAAACCCCCACACAAGGTGATTTTGGCTCGACCCAACCTGCCGACGGTGATAAAACTCCTACGAAAGCGGATTTCCATCCTATCCAACATCTTGCTAAGGACGATGTCGCCGATGAACTTGAAGACCTATCAACAGCTTCTACCTTTGATTTCTCTCCCGAGGACATGGCATTCATTCATTCCTGTCTACGATCGGTGACGCTACCTACGTGCGTAGACAGACCTCCAGTCAATCTCGGTGAAGCTAGCCACGGGAAACTCAAAGCTCACGAATACCTTGTCCTGTTCGCTTTCATTTTCCCGTTGGTTCTTCCTCAATTATGGTGGGGAAAAGGGCCAAGCGAACAAGCTCTGCTCAGTAGCTTCGCCCATCTGGTCGCCGCTACCAACATCATATCCTCATATTCGACATCAAACGCCGAGGCAGACAAGTATACGGCACACTATGTCGCGTATCGTGCCTCTATCCAAGCCATTTTCCCCTTCGCGTCGTCCGTACCAAATCATCATTTCGCTATGCACTATGGCCTATTTCTCAAATACTGGGGCCCAGTTGCCACGCTAAGCGAATTCCCAGGTGAACGCATGAATGGATTGTTCCAGAAAGTGAAGCACAGCGGTCGAACGAGTAGGTTTTCCTATTCATCTTAATTCGACTGTACTAATTCTACTTCATCCAGGTGACCTTGACCTGACGATGCTCAGGCAGATATGTCGTCGCGCACGGTTCAAAGTGAATACCTGTGCTCTCAAATCAAACGACGGGCCTGAGGGGGGGCTTGCCGAAATCCTTTTCCCTTCTGAACGCCCCATATCCTCTACAGTTGACGACGCTACAGCTCGCCATCTGCTTGCGAAAGGGAAACAACTGTCTGATACCCAATACAACCTGCTCTTGTCGTATCTGCAGTCCACAGGTCAGCCATGGCACAGCTATGTCGAGTTCAGCAAACCGTACAGTTGGCTATTTCCACGTACCGCCATTCGTTTAGAGAAGATCACTCTGGGCGATCGCACATACAACCGTCGACACAATCATGCTGGAAGTAGTTCAATACTGTTCCGGGACCCTATGGACAACCAGAGCTCGCGTGTTGGTGTCATAGACGATATATGGCAAACACCACTTCTCAATGTCGTTCGCACCTTTTTCGTCGTTCGCCTGCTCGAACTACTCCCATCAGAAGACCTCAGTCGGACCCCATATCCCTCGTTTCCCACACTCCAAACGACAGTCGTAGAACAGGAGCCGTCGGCAGAATCGCTCGTCATCGAGCCCAAGCACATTGTTTGTCATTTGACAACACTTGACCTGTCTGAGGGGACATATGGCATATCCCGGCAGACGACTGCAATATGTTGGGCATTAAATAGGGGACGACGTTAGATTTATAGGATTAGATCTCAGTCGGTGTAGCGCTAGCAAACAAGTCAAATTAGTGCATTATCACAAGATCTAAGTTCAAGTATGCTACACCCAAGGTACGATCCATATATGTAAGGATATCATGAATACCTAATAATGGTTAACACAGGACGCGGGTGGTACGAAGAAGGTGTCCAATCTGGCGACAGGGCACAAAGGGGTCGGGTGCTTCCAGCTGGTGCAATAGTCGCATTCCCAGTCGACACATCTCCCCATACCTCGAGTCGGATGAACGACCTTGGCGTAACGCCTGAGATATTTGCGCAACGACACGTGGGACTTCATGTCGTATGTCGGAACGTCCAAGTATACATGGAAGATAGAACGTGGACGTCCTCCTGCATATACCATCGTACCCTCGACGCTCAGGCCCTCGAAAAGCCTCTCAAGTTTACGTTGGGCCTTTACCCAGTCTGGGGAATCGTCGGACACTTCGATGTTGACGCTGACGAATGTGATGTATCGGAGTGCCATGTCGGCAGCGAGGCCATCGACGAGGCACCTTTGAACTTCGGGAATGGTGGCAACCGCAGAGACATCGTCGAAATGCAGGCCGTCGATGGTTGCCATGTACGTGGAAGGTCTCTGATCGATGTAGGAGACAATGAAGATCGTCCCCAAAGAGGTGTTCAGATATTCGCGCTCGATGAGGTCGACGGTGACCGTGTCGGTGATGTTGGAGACGAGGAAGACGCTCCAACTATCTGTACAATCTTTCTCTTTCGGCATCGACATCCACACCCTCACCCTCGACACTCCCAAACTCCTCTCGATTGTTTCCTTGATGAGCAGCTCGGCCTCGTAAGAATCTTTCAGTGCGACAAGAGTGGGCTGCCATCGATATGTTATGACCTTGTTGCCCGGGAGCAGGTCCCACACCTCGCGTTGCTCAAGGCAGACGTTGGCAAGGATTTCCTCCCTAACCCATCTATCGACAACGCCTGGCGATCCCGGAGCCTTTGAGTTGCACGGGAGGGTTATAAGCGCCGGATTTGCCTCGACTAGACCGACTTGGTCGTCTTCGTACACCGGAGGGGCGTCTGGGGGTAGATGGTATCGCGGTATGCCGTGGTCGACGGACTGCGAGAAGTCTTGCATGGCGATTGAGGTCGGCGAAGAGGGGAGTGATCGAGTGGGATCTGGCGTCGATAGTGAGTATCGGAAACTCTTCACGTCGAATAGTTTTACTCACCATCATCAACATCTGCATAGTCTTCAGCTTCCAGTCGAATAACGAATGCATTTTGCGTTGACATAGTTGGTTGGCTGGTGGTGGTTGACGATGAAAGAGGTGGTGGTTGTTGGTGAAAGAGGTGAATCTCTTTGATGCCGGTATATAAAGGAAAATGTGTGAAAGAGATGTGACTGATCTGATCTTTCAGCGATGATACCTTTGTCCAAGGACACGTTGTGATTTTAGGAAGGGTAGATACAAGAAAAACATGGTTCGATTCAACTACAAGTAAGTACACTCTCTGACATCTTTGTTCGAAGGTAAAAAGAAATTCGCGATGCGTCGGGGCTTCCGATGAACTCTAAGGAAAAATGCGTCGCCATGCAAGAAGGGCTCGGAGTGGTGCTCGTTTACCCAATGGACTGCACCAATGCATATTCCGTCTGGTCTGTATACCCGGATGGTAATGTGTCCTTTTCTATTATCAAGTCTTAGACCCCGTTAAATTCTTTGGTAGTCACTTACTTGGTTTCTTCTTGGTCTTGGGGAGCCTCGTAAGAACTCGATTTCCTGTAAAATGTGGATGAGATCTAACGAAATTCATAATAGGGTTAGAACTCACTTTTCTTCGGCAGCATGGGCGCGACCATCAGGAGGCGATTGGTGGTAATGGCCTCTGTGGGAACGATGAATACAGACAACTGATGGTGTTTAAAACTTACAGGAGGACCCAATAGACACCGGAATGTTCCCGGAAGTGGCCCCCATACCTCCTCTCGGCTTCGAGCAGAATACAGGTCGCGCGATTGTTGCTTGCGCCCGGTTCCTTCCTCCTCAGATATTTGGATACCTGTCGAAGATAAAACAGTCGCGCCTGCAAGAGGAGCGTAACGAATCGCGAGGGGGTGAACAACAATGCGAATGTTGGAAATGAAACGAGCAGTGGAACGGTGGCGCAATACGTGAAACGGCAGCGAAGGGTGAGAACGAACGTTGGATGGTGGCGGTAAACGTTGAGCGGTGAGACGAAACGTTGGGCGGCGATGCAGACATAACGTTGAGCCGTCGCGTTGAAGGATGAACGACGAGGCGGATCGTCGAACGGTGGTACGCGAAACGTCGAACGATGGCGAGAATCGTTGAACGGTGAGGCGAAACGTTGGGCGGCGATGCAGAACGTTGGGCCGTCGCGTTGAAGGATGAACGACGAGGCGGATCGAACGACGGTACGCGAAACGTCGAACGATGGCGAGAATCGTCGAAAGATGAGCCGGAACGTTGGGCGGCGATGCAGAACGTTGGGCCGTCGCGTTGAAGGATGAACGACGAGGCGGATCGAACGACGGTACGTGAAACGTCGAACGATGGCGAGAATCGTCGAAAGATGAGCCGGAACGTTGAACGGCGGCGCGTAACGTCGAGCGGCGGCGCGTAACGTTGAGTAGGATGCGGAACAGTGCGTGTGGGGGAAGAAATTGTATGGAATACATAAATGAGTGAGTGAGAATGATTAAAAGTCTTCTGTGGCGCACCTGGATCCCCTTTTGATGTCTCCTGCTCCTGCTCCTCTGAAATCCCCTTCTTGTGTCTTTATGGCCCATCTCCTTCATGACAGAAGTGCTGAGGATGGTAGTAGATGCTCTGGATATGATGGTGTTGAAGAGAGAGAGCAAAGAGTCTATTTGACAATTCTTTAGTCGTGCTTAGTCGTCTGTATCTATTGATCTGTACTATAACAATGCTAGCATGCCTATTCTGCCACCATTTCTGAATGTTTAGAGCGCCTTAGATTGATTCTCTTAGTATGCACTTGCATGTGTTTCAAGTTAATGTATTAAGGACATAAGTACATAACGTTTATCTATGACTTATCCCTGCCCTAGACGTCGTGTTTACACGACGTCTACACACGGTGTGGTACCACCGTGGCACCACACCAGAATGCCACCCGTGTCAGAGAGTGACAGGCACTAACGATTCATGGAACTGGGCCAATATTTCGAACCAACTGTCACGACGACTGCATTCACGATGGATATGTCGACCATCCAAGCTACTATGACTGCACTGTTTCGGCCGTCCTGCTACCACCGGCATATTCCACTGTTTTCCATTCCACCCATTGCTTCTTTTCCTTCGGCTCATCCAAAAGCTGCCGGGTGTCTCTGTAGAGTATGTATAGTTTTTGTCGCTTTGTATCCTTTTCCTCATGCAACACTAATTTCCTCTGACGGTCACCGAAAGTTAGTCTACATAGCTCGCCTATCAATGTGGCTACGCACCTTCTGTAAGTCCCTTCTTGCTTCTTTGCTCTCTAGGCCGATCTTCCCAATAGTGCTCCTCAATTCTTAGTTTATTGCGCTCAGTTTATTTGGCACTCTGATGGCGGACATCCAAACACCCATGGCAGTCTCCGAGAACCTGTTCCAGGCCTGTTCACAGATTTTGGTGGCGTGGTTGGGTAAAACAACCCGAAATGTACCGTTTCGCGCCGTTCAAGTTCGAGGGCTCGTAGGCAGGTTCTCAGAGTAGTTCTACCCTATTTTATCGACGAATATCCTCGTTTCTTTGCTTCCTATGCTCACGCAGCATTCAACGATTTTGAGCTGCGATTTTGAACTCCGTTGATTCGCATCACTCGGTCCGAGCGCGTCCAAATAAACTGAGCGCAATAAATCAAGAATTGAGGAGCACTAATACGCAGTAGAGCGCTTTCGCCTAAATACCCGTCATATTTCTTGATTGGCTTCGCATCTCCGCCCAGTACCACACCATCAACCACCTTGTAAATCCGCACCTGCTGGCTATATGTATCTGGCTCTGTTGTTTCAACAAGGAGATGACAGCAATTGACACCATCGGGATACTCTGGACTTTTGTATGTCTTCCAATAGTAATCCCCTCTGGAATAAGACCATTAGATACTTCTGTCTGAGAACACCTGAATTCTACTACGCACCTCCTCAGGTCCTCATCATATGTCCATAATTGGTATGCTAGTTTTTCGACAGTGAAATCATCCTTCAATCTATAGTACAGGGTACTTGAATATTCCTGAATCCGCCTTCGTGTGTCGTCCATGTTGGCGACGTCCACGACACCTGAATATTCGGCTTCTGGCCCCCAGTCTACGGGCAAGACAGCGCTTTTGTTAGAGTGTAGCGTTTTCACAAGGGCCGTTTCTCGAAGGAAAATGTTCCGCACAGTATGATCTCTATACCTTCAAATCTAATCAGTTAGAGAACTACGGCGTCAATGATAAGACTGAAGACATACAGCACAAGTTCGTTTTGAGCATACCGAATCAATGTGTTTTCGATGTTGTTACACGCGTAAAATAGGGCGTCGTGCAAATCAATACTGGGATCTTCCTTGTACCACATATGTATTGGTTTGAATGGGGGATCGGCCTCGCCGATGTCCTCGCCGACAATATCAACATCATAGAAGCCTTCTTCATTCTTGGAAGAACTCCATTTATGATATAAATATAACCCCACCGTTCTCTTGTAATCATGAGAATTCACGCCTTGTTTCTAGTAGAAGACGGGCCCCGATATTTGCACGAACATAGTGCACGAACCGTATGCACGAACATTTACTTACAAAATAGGTAATGCACGAACATGTGCAAACAAAGTTGGGGATTGCACGAACATGCACGAGCACGCACATGCATTTCACAAACATGATACTAGCTATGTATTGTATTACTATACATGCCTTTATCATGTTAACTTAACACTGAGGACACATGAGTCTATCTAGAGCTCGAGCGATGTTTAAGCCATCGGGTTCATACCGAGTGGCATGGTTTCCTAATTTGGACTGATATTATTCTGGTGCGCGCGCGCAGATGTCGCGCATATCTCAATTATCAGTCTGGCCGTCATGAAAGATACAATCTTCTTAAGGTAGGGTCCACATTGGACTGGTGCTACTAGGTAGAGAGAGACTACCCCTGTAACAACCGCCAAGTGTCAAGCGGCATGTTGTAAGCCTGGTCCCCCAGTTTACTACATACACACACTTTCCCACACTGCCACCGAACCATTATTTACGATCAATTCTCCTTCGTCGCTCTTTACTCTGTATTGCACGCAACGAAGGTACATAACTTATCTCTCTCTTGTATTACTAGCTGACTCTGTATTGCACGCAACGAAGATTCTTTTGTCCTGTCTGTCTTGCCCGTTTAGTGTTGGTTGTCGTTTACACGACACCCTTCCACTTTTTTTTTGACACCGACAACCTTCGTACCGGCAGCCATCGTACTGGGATCACCCACTACGAAACGGTTCCAGCTGGATACTAGTCACCACGTCCTACTCACGTAGACAACCGTCAACGCCAACCCCACTGGTCACCCGTGCCCACCACCGCCGTCACCGTTCCCCATCACCTGCTGTTTCCACCGATTCAGACCTCTCGTCGCTGCCACCGTCCCCCACCACCGATACCATTACTGATTCTCCACCAGAGTCTCGTATACCGTCACCGTCACTGCCACTACCACTGCCCTCACCCACCATGTCTTCCACAACCCCCACGTCCACCACAACCGCATCCGTCAAACAGGCGAAACTCAAGGACTGTCCAATCCTCTCTGCAGGAAAGGTCACTCCTGCCGTCTTTGTTGAATACTCTGACGCCTGTGAAAAATATATGCGCCATGGCACCATTGATGCCGCTGACATTGTCAAGTACGTCACCGACGGTCTCGAACAACCTATCCTGAAACAATGGTACCGGGCCGACAAGACCTGTATCAACGCTATGGGTCTTCCCTCCTTTCTCAAGGAGATTCAGAACCAGGTCTTGGATTTTGACTGGGACGTCAAACTCCTCGACTCCATTCAGCTCTCCCAACAGGGGAAGCGACCCTTTTGGGATTGGGCCATCTCGCTTCAGGATAGCAACGCCACCCTCTCCAACGCTGGTTCCACTCATGCTCTACCCGAGGCTGGACTTCGGCAACATATCATCTCACACATGAGTACCCGTCTTCGTGATAGTATCCGCAGTGAGCCTCCTCTCGCCAACTCCCTCTCCGTCTGGATGAAGGAGGTCAAGGCTCGAGAAGAGAAGCTCGTCAAGGATGAAGACGAGGTCAGGAGAATTGTTTCCGAACAACGTGCCGAACGGACCCACCGGAAAGCTGCTGCCACTCCTGCCCTACTCTCTCGCATTTCCAATCCCCCGCTCGCTCAACGTCTCACTTCCGCGCCTAGCGCTGGAACAGGCTATACTGTTGCGAGTGTCCCAAAGCTCACTGAAGCTGAACGCGCACTTCTCTCTACGCACGAGGGATGTTTCAATTGTCGCACTTTTTACGCTGGTCATTATAGCGACTCCTGCCCAATGCGCAATCTTCCTCCCCCCAACAACCGTGTCAACCCTGCCACCTATCGTCCCCTCACTCTTGACATGGCGTTAGCCGCAAAACCTGCCACCGTCAAGAAAGAAACCTCGGGCGCTGTCTACACTACCCAGATCGAGGACGTCGATGATTCGTCTGATGACTCGTGCGTCCCTTTCACTGTCCCCCACCTCATCCCTCACATGACCATCACTGGTCCCGCTATACGCGACTTCCCCATACCCATTAAACCGCTCATTGACCATGGTTGCCCCTCTACAGTGATTGACGACCAGCTGGTCACCCAGCTTGGTCTACGTCGTTTCCAGTTACCCTTGCAAGAGGATAATTTGGCGTCGCTGTCGGGTCATGGGCTGGGTTCGCGGGAGTATGTGAAGCTGCAAGTGTCGTCGAAAGATGGGAGCTGGACCTCGGGTGTTCATCGAGCAAAAGTTCTTCATAACTGTACCATTCCCCTTATCCTCGGACTACCCTTCCTTTTACAAGAAAAAATCGTTGTTGACGCTGAACTCCGCACTGTCATCGATAAGCGAACTGGATTTGACTTGCTGAACCCCCCACTATATCCTCCCCGTGAGTGGGCCTCTGATAAACCTGCACCACCCCCACCACCTGTCATCAAGAAACCACCAAAACCCAAACGAGACTTTACAGTTCCTCTCGCTCATACTCTCCTTCCCGCTGCGGTCATGCTACAAGTTCGTGATCGAATGGAAACCCTAGCCTTCGAAGCACACCTTAAGCAAAAGGATGCAGAGATGAAGGCGCGCTACACGGATCTTTTCACCCATCGTCTCCCTGATGTTGGAGATATTCCCGACCACATTTATCATCGCATACGACTCAAAGACCCCACCAAGGTCAACAATGGTCGTGGTTACGCAGCTGCCAAGAAGAACCAGGCAGCTTGGAAAGCCCTCCTCGACGATCACCTAGCAGCTGGACGTTTACGTCCATCGTCTTCGGAGTACGCCTCTCCATCCTTCTGTGTACCTAAATACCGGAATGGAGTTCCCGACCACACTGTCCCACCTCGCATGGTCAACGACTATCGTGAACTCAACAAGAACACTGTCCGTGATCGTTATCCCCTGCCCCGCGTTGACGATATCCTCGCCGACTGCGGGAAAGGAAAACTCTGGGCCAAACTCGACATGACCAACTCATTCAGCCAAACCCGCGTACACCCCGATGACATACATCTCACTGCTATACGCACACCCTGGGGACTCTATGAATGGGTCGTCATGCCACAGGGTGGGTGCAACGCTCCCGCCACTCATCAACGCCGTATGACAGATGCCCTTCGACACCTTATCGGGGAAATCTGTCACGTCTATCTAGACGATATCATCATCTGGTCTGACTCGCTCGAAGAACACACTCGGAATGTTGAGCTTGTCCTAGATGCCCTCCGTGAAGCTGGCCTCATTTGTAATCCAACGAAATCCGACCTCTTTCTCACTCGCGTAGAGTTCCTCGGACACGTCATCTCTCGGGAAGGCATCGCTGCCGATCCCCGCAAGGTGGACCGTATTATGTCCTGGCCTACTCCGAAGACAGCCACAGATGTCCGCTCCTTTCTCGGATTAGTCCGATACATTGCCGTTTTCCTCCCAGCGCTAGCTGAACACACTGCCGTTTTGACGCCGTTAACAGCCAAGGAGTATAACAAAGCACTCCCTACCTGGACGCCAGCTCATCGTATCGCTTTTGACGCCATCAAAAAGCTAGTCCTCAGTCGAGAATGCCTCACAGTAATCGACTACGAGGATACCACCAAACAGATCTTTGTTACCACCGATGCCAGTGACCGCCGTACCGGAGCTGTCCTCAGCTTTGGAGAGACTTGGGAAACTGCCCGTCCTGTTGCCTACGAGTCTTATCAGCTCAACAGCGCAGAGCGAAACTACCCCACGCACGAGAAAGAACTCCTCGCCATCGTCAAAGCACTGAAGAAGTGGCGTAGCTCCCTTCTAAATGTCACCTTCCAGGTCATGACCGATCACCGCACCCTCGAGTACTTCTCCTCACAGCAGGATATGTCTCGCCGACAAGCTCGCTGGGCCATGCACTTTGCCCAGTTCGACTTTGAAATCCACTATGTCAAAGGCGAAGATAACACTGTTGCCGATGCACTTTCCCGTTTACCAGACGAGCTGTCAACCATCCCAGAACCAGTCGTCATCGCTGCCTGTTTAGCATGCTCTGGCACTGGGGAAGACCCAGTCCAATCTAGACGTGAACGCCTCACGGCTGCCTCCACATCCATCGTCATCACCGCTGATACTGAACTCCTTGAGAGTATCAAGAAAGGCTATACCGAGGATGATTTTTGCCAACAACTCCTCACCAACCTGTCCAGTACCGAAGGCGCCATGTTCGATGTTGCTACAGGCCTTCTCTATGTTGGTCGACGACTCGTCATCCCGCGCGTCCTCAAGGTCCGCGAACTTCTATACAGTCTCGCGCATGATGCGCTAGGTCATTTTGGGTTTGACAAAAGCTACGCTGCCTTGCGCGGATCCTACTACTGGCCAAACATGCGCCGTGACTTGGAGGAAGCCTATATCCCGTCATGCACTGATTGTCAACGCAACAAGAGTCGTACCTCCAAAACACCTGGTCCCCTTCATCCACTTCCTGTCCCAGATAACCGCTTCGATGTCGTTGGTCTTGACTTTGTCGGACCACTCCCCGTCGAGAATGGGAAGGATACTATCGTCACCTTCACTGACCTCCTTGGAGGCGCAGACATCCGCATGGCTGCTATCACCTCCACAATCACCGCCGAAGAGTTCGCTGTGGTCCTCTTCGACGAGTGGTATTGCGAGAACGGTCTAATGCTGCAACTCGTCTCTGACCGAGACAAACTTTTCATATCCAAGGTTTGGGCCGCGCTCCACAAGCTCACTGGCGTCAAGCTGAAGATGTCCACCGCATATCATCCCGAGACTGATGGTGGAAGCGAGCGCACCAACAAAACAGTCAATCAAGCTCTTCGATATTATGTCGATAGACAACAGAAGGGATGGCTCGCTGCTCTACCTCGCACTCGTTTTGCCATCATGAATACTGTCAACGCGTCAACTGGATACTCGGGTTTCCAACTGAAAACTGGTCGCTCACCTCGTATTATTCCCCCACTTGCTCCCTTACCTGCCAATGCCACTCCGGAAGAGTCCACCGCTCAAGCCATTATTGCGCGTATCACCACTGACGTCCAGGATGCCCAAGATAATCTGCTCGCTGCCAAAATCCGCCAGGCCTTCCACGCAAACAAACATCGCGCTCCAGAGATCGCCTACGCTGTAGGAGACCAGGTCATGCTATCCACCAAGAACCGCCGAAACGAATATAAGCGAGCAGGAAAGAAACGCACTGCCAAGTTCATGCCCCGGAACGACGGCCCCTACACCGTCGTCAAAGCCTTCCCAGAAAAATCTGAATACACCCTCCAACTCCCTGGCCATCGTCGCACGTTCTCCGGATTCCACGCTTCCCTCCTTAAACCATACCACCCAAATGATCCTGCACTGTTTCCCGAACGAGAACTACCCAAGCCTGGTCCTGTCGTCACTGAAGATGGGATTGAGGAGTGGTCGGTCGAGAAAATCATAGACTCAAAGCGCGCGGGCCGTGGAATGCGCTATCTTGTACGCTGGGCTGGATACGGAGTTGAACACGACTCCTGGGAACCCGGATCTGCACTCAAGGACTCTATCGCACTGGACGCATGGGAGGCTGGCCAACAACAGTGATGTAATGGCGCCTTTCCCCTGGATCGCGCCATGACGCAATGGATTTTGGACTTTGGACCGGAGCTTTTTTGTCACGTCACGTCACGCGTCACATGACGTCATGGCGCGGGCCCCCTGGATCGCGCCAGGAGACGATTACATAATCGAATCACCAATGGGCTCAAGAGTTCAATTCCCATCGGAATCGCTTCATTTTTTCTGCACGTACTTTTTTATTTTTTTAACGGAATGTTTCAGAGGGGGGAGGGGTGTAAGCCTGGTCCCCCAGTTTACTACATACACACACTTTCCCACACTGCCACCGAACCATTATTTACGATCAATTCTCCTTCGTCGCTCTTTACTCTGTATTGCACGCAACGAAGGTACATAACTTATCTCTCTCTTGTATTACTAGCTGACTCTGTATTGCACGCAACGAAGATTCTTTTGTCCTGTCTGTCTTGCCCGTTTAGTGTTGGTTGTCGTTTACACGACACCCTTCCACATGTCACGGGCAATGAAATGCATGGACAACATTCAAGGTAGATAGTGGGAAAGACAGACATACATCGTACATACAACTTATGGCCCTTTCCTTATGGAGAATATATAAGAAAAAAGACCTGAGAGGTAAGGGCTGTCTTAACAATGTTGAGTGGTACTGTGCATGGACAAGACTGCACAAACATGCACGAACGTTGCACAAACATGAACGAACACTGTACAAACATGCGCGAACACTGCACAAACATGCACGAACACTGCACAAACATGCACGAACACTGCACGAACATGCACGAACACTGCACGAACATGCGCGAACACTGCACAAACATATTTATGCATTGGACAAACTTGCACAAACATGTCTGAACTCCATACAAACCCTGTAGGATGCTCCAACAATGTTAAGCACAAATATTAAATGCCCAAACCATAGCGCTACGGTGACGCGTCAGTAATGGGAATAGAGGACCTATCCGCAATATCTGAGGCTTGAGCAATACAAGTAGCTGGATTTCCTTGGGTATCACAATACATGGTTGCTATTTGGATGATATCCAAGATCAATGACCGCAATAGCTGAACAGCAACAGAAGCAACAAAAGATGACTAAATAGTACGTTGTTATAGACTTACGACGATGGCGACGCGACGCGACGTGAACCGTCATGTGATATTTCGATGAAGGGTCCGATCATCGGCGACGGCGGCGGTCTGAGATATAAGATGCGGTACACGATGATGCGACGGATAGAAACTGTACAAACAGTGCACGGACAGACTGCACGAACAATATGATGTATTGCACATTCATTGCACGGACCAGATTGAGCATTGCACGAACATGCACATGCGGTTCGTGCACCATGTTCGTGCAAATAGCTATGCCCGTAGAAGACGACTCACCCTCTTCAGAAACCCGATTTCCTGATGCGTCTTGGAGCCCTTCTTCTCCGACTCCTCTTCGGACATCCGTTCTGATACTCGTTTCAAGATGGCGGGAATGTGCTCTTCCTCTGAGTATTTGAAGGCAGGTTTGAGTTTGAAGGTGCGGGAATAATAGCCTTGATCTTTGAGGAGCACAGCGGTATAGTTATTCCCTTTGAGTTCGACTCTTTCTTCTTGTAGTAGTGACTTGGATGCAGGCTGGATGTCAGCTTCTCTGGATATGAGAGAGACGGGCACTGAAGCGACGGATCTGTGATATTGAAGTAAGTTCATGGTGACCTAATGAGCATATAGGGAATGTCATACACTGCATGATGCACGGTGAGTAGGAGACAGGCAAAGATAACATGCCGAAAGCTAGGAGACATCTTGTAGCGCGGGAATACCCATGATGTTACCGCCCTCCTTAAATGCCCCTACAAAGCAACTAACCTGTGTCCAGGTATCTATATAATTTTTAGCAATCTCCGTTTGTCGCGCCGGCCAGCAACGATCACCAACACGACTAGGATCACCAGTTAAGACGTCGTGTGGATACTGTGCCCATGATGAATTGTACATCTATCATTATCTGACGTGAATTTCCTCTACAATGCAAAAACAATCGTACCGGCCTCAGTCGATCGACGGTTATTATTACAAGTGTTCATTGCCTGGAGCTTCTCGTGCATTCATGCTTCGACGATCCAGGCAGGCAGTGCAGGAGAAATGGCGCCGGGACTGGAGTAAGGAGAAGAAAGAAGGCCGATTTGCGATTTCAGACAAATTTCCCCCATCGTGCAAAACGACGCGTCATTTCAGGGAGCTGGATGGAAAGAGAGAATTGTTTGGGAGACTGATACAAGCAAGGACAGGACATGGATACATTGGCGAGTACTACAAGCAATTTGTCCCAGACGAAAATACTGACTGTCCCTGTGGTGAATTCCTGCAAACACGAGAACACCTACTACGAGACTGCCCAAGATACGAAGATCAGCGGTACATTCTGAGAGAGGCATCAGGGGACATAGCGCTAGCGGATATCCTGGGGACAAAGGAAGGGATAGAGGCTCTAACTCACTTTCTAGACTTGACCGGGGCCTTCACAAAGTCAGGATCACAACGGAAACCGTATGCGGCACCGACTCTTGAGGTGGAGGAAGAGGATGGTAGTTGGGATAATGGTTGAGGGTGAAGGAATTTTTGCGGAGATGGGAAGAGGGCGACGGATCGGATGGATAATTCAACAAATCTGTGCTTCGGCACGCCAGCCAAACACGCGCTAGACGCGAGAACGACACCACTCTGGGACCAAGAACTACTTGGCGCTCAGCAGATCAGTATGCGAAGGCCTGGCAAGCCAACCTGACTGCAATGCAGTTCGTCCCCTTAGCACTAGTTTGCTTGCAATGACATTAAACTTGGGAAAAAAAAAAAAAAAAAAAAAAAAGTGTTCATTGCCATTTTAGGCAGAGCCGCAATGATGACGACGCTCGGAAGTGTAGTACGGCTCTCTCTTCCTAACTACCACCATCTCTAAGGTATGCATCTCCATGCACATGTCGCTGTCTTCATTTATCTGTACCATGAGCTCACACTTGTGTTTTAGTCGTCATTCCACAGTGTACACCCAAGTGACCCAACATATCACGCTCCCGGCGCGCGCGTTCATGCAAACCTAGCATCTGCCACACCGACGTTGTCCTAGAAAAACTCCCAAATGAACTGCGCATGCATGCCTCTGAGCCAACAAATATCTCTCTCATAGCATTGCCGTTGACCATCACTAATACCATGCTTCTGCTCTCGATTTGGAGAACGTGGTCTTGCCTGGGACACGGTGGAGGTATCTTGACGAGAGCACAGTTGTCGATTGGCTGTTCCGGACATTCTTCTTCACTTGCCACATGACCCAAAACCTTCAAGCTCTCTCGGACGCGATGTAGGCAATCATTATTTTATGGGAAGCTCTCAAACTTTTCGTCTTCGTATTCTACGACGGCTGCATTACGAGCCATCGGATGACTACATACAAAGGTATGTTCTCTCCTGGATCTATTGTGAGTATTACTTATTCAGTCATAGATACCTGCGAGCTTCAATGAAAACGCACAATTGGTTCTGCCGTTGTGTATCTTAGCATTGGCAATCTACCCACGAATCTTCACATGCGCACCATTCTTGAATCGAAGATCACCTGGCTCAGCGGAGTCAGCTTGAAAGGCTTCATAAGACAGAATCGCCAGGCATTATTCGATCTGCGACGCCATTCGTACGAGTTAGGATGGCAACCTACCACTTCGTCTTGTCTCTACTCTTTACTGTCGCTGCGGCATTGGTCTTCAGACGTCACCATAGTCGTAGTCGTCTCCCTCTACCTCCCGGACCCAGGCGTCTCCCATTTGTCGGAAACCTCTTCAACAGACCGACCGATAAGGCATTTCTGACCTTCACCGAAATGAAGTCGCAGTATGGCGATATCGTATCGCTCGAGGTCTTCGGACAGCCCTTTATTGTCCTCAACTCTGCAAAGGTCGCGAACGAGCTTTTCGAGAAACGTTCCGCCAACTACGCCGATAGGCCTGGTATGTTTTTTCCCTCCCGCTCCACTTCTGCCTCACACTCGTGACGTTGCCAGCGTTCCACATGGCCAACGACCTTACTCGATGGGAATGGGACTTTAACAACATGCGGTATTCCGATGAATGGAGGTTCGTTCGTACCTTTTTGTGGCTGACTGCTTCTAAACATTCAATTCAGACTCCACCGTAAAGTCTTCCATCAATACTTCCAAGCTAATGACATCGTCAGGCATCAGCCCGTACAGCTGGCTGGTGCGCATGCCCTCTTGCAGCAAATGCTCGACTCTCCGCAGGACCTCTTTAGTCACATTCGCCAGTAAGTGCCTCAGATGTAACCTGGCTTCTCAATCTGATAACGTTACAAGTTACACGGGGTCAACCATCCTGCTCATTGCCTACGGCCACGAAACTCAGGCAAAAGACGATCCACTAGTCGCACTTGCAGACAAGGCACTTCGCGGACTGCAGCATGCTTTGATACCTGGCTACTTTTATGTTGATTTTTTCCCGCTATTGAAGTGGATTCCATGTAACTCATTGACGTCTTCGTTCTGTCTATGTTTGCTGAGCAATTCAAAGCCTGGTTCCCATTCGCCTCGTTCAAGCGGGATGCGATAAAGAATGGGGAATTGGCTATCGCAGCTAGAGACCAGCCGTTCCATAATGTCTTAGAATCCATGGTAAGCTTTCCGGTGCATTATCTTGACGTCCAATAATCTGGCTTTCATCGTTTTAGGCAGCTGGAACAGCAGAGACATGCTTCGTCACAGAAAATCTGGAATATTTTGGTGCCACACAGCAGTCCGGTTTTGATATGACCACCATTGTCAAGAGCACAGCTAGCGTAGCATTTGTTGCTGGCGCAGACACGGTATGTCACCCTCATTGCGCTTAGCCTGAGCGCGTACTCATCCTCTATGCGCAGACAGTCTCCGTTGTCCTGACTGCTATTATTGGTCTCATCCATCACCCGGAATTTGCCGCCCGAGCTCATGCAGAGCTGGATAAGATTGTTGGTCGAGATAGGCTGCCGACTTTCGATGACTACGATAACTTGCAGTATATCGAGGCCATTGTTTTGGAGGCGATGAGATGGAGGCCTGTACTAAACTTGGGTGAGAGAAACAAGCTGTGGATGTCCGTGTTATAGTAATCCCTCTCCAGGAGTCGCGCATGCTGCCGTCTCAGACGATATTTATGACGGGTACTTCATTCCTGCAGGTATGCCCCATCTATTCTCGGTATCTTGCTTATCACCCACTGCGCCACCAAACAGGGTCCATCATATCGGGAAATACTTGGTGAGCCATTTTCTTCATTGTGCCCCTTGTGCTTACTTTCCCGGTAGGGCTATCCTGCACGACGAAGCTACCTATCAAAACCCCTCAGCATTCAATCCCGATAGGTTCATGGGTCCAAACCCAGAGCCGCACCCTACGAGTTCATTTGGCTATGGTCGAAGAATTTGCCCCGGTCGGTTCTTTGCTGCGAAGTCGGCCTTTATCGCAATGGCGTCGTTGCTTTGGGCGTTCGACATCGCACCTGAAGAGGATGCGGACGGAAAGGCGATCCTACCGGATACCATGGCTTATACAGACGGCATCATCTCGTGAGTTTGATTTCGGATAACCTGGATGATTCGGAATTAATGTTCATTGACAGACACCCTCTGCCGTTTAAGTGTAAGATAACGCCTAGGTTTGAGGCGCTTGAGAACGTTCTCAATACACCTCGCTCTTGATTATTACTGTAAAACCGTCAAGAGTACTCATTATACCGCACAAATCGATGTCCAGCGTCTGGTGCACATGTCCGAAATTCCTCTTTATCGCAACGCCGCCATCTGAAAATGGGGTAGAACCAGCTCGTCGCGGTAATGCGGTGGAGAATGTGGGCGTCGAGGAGCTAAAAAGCACACAATGTTGGTTGCTGGGGCTGGTGCAACAAAGAGCATGGCTATGCGAGCCGCAGCGAGGACTAGAGAGAAAGAGCGGGATCTGGGCGACATTGCAAAGGTGGATATGAATCGGATCCGGGGCTAGGCATCTGGGATGAACGCGTCGTTTTATATCCTGATTCCTATGTCGTCGTTCTTGCTAGAAACTCCTCCACCTCGTCCCAGAACTCGAACTCCGAGATCAAGGACGCGTCGCATTTTATCGTGTTCTGCAGTGGGGGTCCAGGCCGACCGTCGACGAGGAAGAGTCGAGGATACTGCTCCTTAAGAAACCTCATTTCGTCTTGTGTCAGCGAGGACATGGTATCATACAAGGTGACGACAAAGTGGAGGTGTTGCGGGGGTAGACTGTCCATGAGCATTTCTAGGTAGTCGGTAACTGGATCGAAATAGTTGAAGATAGTCCAGTCAATCATGATATGGGAAAGAGCCGGGCACACGTGCGTGAAGGCGGGCACCTGAAACGATGCACTGTGGTACAGCTGCAAGTGTGTGATGTTGGGTGGCGAAGTATCCGTAGAGATGATACTGTCAAAACCCAGAGCCAGGTACTTGAGATTCTCGAGATGGCGCAGGGATATGAGAGCAGGAAAGTCCTCATCGGCGTAAGGTTGTAGGGAGAGATGAGTTATATTGGTACAGACAGAGAGCAAGTTCTCGTTTGGTGTGATGTAAAGTTGCTTAACGGCGCTTGCGATGAACGCATCGTCGTCTCGAGCGACCCGGCTTCTTTCGAAAGCATCTTGGTCTGCTTGGCATAAGAGATGCACACTTTGGTGTATAGTTGTCGTTCAAGCCTAACAAGCGTAAGAAAGACGTAGTGGTAAATGGATGGTACGCACCAATTATGCGACGCGTGGGAGACCAAGATGAGGTTGAATGTTGTCTGTCGATTCTCCGAGGCAGCAAGTTCAAAGATGAGGCGTATAAGCTCGTAAGGAAGTAAGACTGAGTTCATTACAGAGATGGTGGTCGGAAAGCAAGAGCCGATATCCGATTCCATCTCTGCTTTACACCATCACTACGGCCACGGTCGATTATTGAACGCACGAGCAGTTCGTCTTGCTTCATACTATCTTATTGTGCTCCAATGCTGACTCTCGCAGGTTCCATGTCTAGTGTTTACCCTTACGTGTCCGACACATACCGTAACTCGAAATTTCAATCTTGTTTATACTGGCAGGAAACCGAGCTTGATCATCACGAAGACTTGCATGTCTGATTCGGCCATTGCGCACTGTGGCTCGTAGCTCCCTCTTTCCCATGTGCAATCAATAACAGCGAGCTCGAGGGCACCGCCATCATGGTCCTAACGGCAAAGGACACAACCCTTGCTACGACGGCTTACACGTCCAACGCTGCCGTGTGAAGATAGCAAACACGGGACACGAGCTGATGTGAATAACGCTTGACAGGAAACCCGTCTTTCCCAGTTCCCACCACCATTGGCCCCATGCCGTCGTTACCCAGGAGCTCTCGAAGTCGCTCGTCGTCCAATCGCTCTCGTCGGGCGTCTTATCGGGATGCAACACAGCAGACGTCTTATCGAGATGCAGCGCAACAGACATCGGAAAGTCGTAGCTCGAGTCGCCGTCGTCGTCGTCCGGCCTCTCCAAATAATCGCTGCCCACATCGCCCAACGAGTCCATCTCCTGCTCGCCCATCTGCGAGGCATCCAAGCAGGAAGCGATTTGGATTGAATGTACCCACCAACCAGGCGAGAATCGGTGCGTTTCTTGACTAAAAGTCCGATTGCTACGCTGACGGCACGTTGCAGGCAAGTTTGACTTTGAGGATATTTATCCCGAGGATCCCATCTACGAGGAACTGGGACCCAACGCCCGCGCGTGGAGAGTAAATCTTGACGAGTGTGAGGTTTATGACAACGACATGGTCACCGAGGCCCGAGATGGTCTGGATTTGCTCCTGGTTTTCGTAGGGATATTGTTCTCTGTTCTAAATCTCTTCTGACATCCTCACAGGCTGGTCTCTTCTCCGCTGTCCTTACCACCTTTGTCGCGCAAACGTCCCAAGCACTATCCAACAACTTTCCCGCTGTTTCGACTTCACTCTTGCTCGAAATAGTTACACTGCAGCGCGCGTTTATCAACGGAACCCCGATTAACGACATATCGTCCAGCGAGATGACTTCCGGGCCCTCAGGTTTTGATGTCTGGGTCAACGCCCTCTGGTTTACGAGCCTCGCGCTCAGCCTCGGCACTGCCTTGATGGCCGTCCTCGTCAAGCAGTGGCTATACCAGTACATGTCAATCGTGTCTGGTACGGCCCGTGATCGCAGCCTAATCCGCTTCTACCGGTTTGACGGTCTCCGCAAATGGCATGTCCTCACTGTAATTGGCATTCTCCCCATCATCCTTCATGTCGCACTCGGATTGTTCCTAGCGGGCCTCGTCGTCTTCCTCGTCCCTCTCAATGTTCCCCTCGCTGCCATCGTTGGCTTCATCACCGTCGTCATATACACAATGTACACAGTGTCGAACATCCTTCCTATCGTCTACACCCAATGTCCATATCGAACGCCGTTCTCGGACATTCTCAATGTTCTGATGCGTCCAATTTTCACATTGATCTCCTCTGCATGGGCCTCAGCCTCCGCGCGGGCGCTCCATACCCATACATCACCGTCAGACCCGTCTACTTCCCAAAAGGTTGTCTACTCCACACTCAAAGACGCAGAGCGTATCGCTGCGACAGGAGATGAAGCTGCGGAGTCCATCGCATGTGATGTTCTCATATGGCTTTACCAAATGACATCCAA
This sequence comes from Flammulina velutipes, assembly GCA_011800155.1. Taxonomy (NCBI): domain Eukaryota; kingdom Fungi; phylum Basidiomycota; class Agaricomycetes; order Agaricales; family Physalacriaceae; genus Flammulina; species Flammulina velutipes. The sequence continues at coordinate 2,684,946 of CM022372.1, read as the reverse complement.
CCCACCCACCAAGAGCATCGTCCTGCAATCCTTGGGCTGCCTTTCTGATACTGTCTCAGATCGATTATGTGTTGTTCGAAACGACCTGGAGAACGCTTTCGAGGAAGTGATCTATGAACCCGGTCGCTGGTCCATTCATCCAGGTCTAGAAAGTCGTGCTGAACGGCTTTTACGGGCTCAAAGACATATCACAGTGCCTCGAATCAATCGGTACTGGTGGGAGGCAGAGGCGGAGGCATTCAAACCTCCTTTTCACCTCCTTGCCGCCATTCTGGCCTATGCGCCGACGAAATTTGTGGAATCGAGGGGAGGTGAACCACAGAGCTGGTCATGCTACGATTTGCTCATCCATATTTCACATGAACATAATGCAGGGCGCTCAATCCTTCTCCCATCCGCGCTCTGGCAACGACTCATAACTGGTCTTTTTGATGAAGACATAGACCCCAGCTTCTTGCTATGTCGACTTGCCGTTCAAGTATTGGACAATCTTCAGCAGGCACCTTCACCCTTCTCTGGTGGAGTGCCACTTACTTGTGACATGGTCCCGCTCAATCACCTCGTATCAGACACGCACCTCCAAATTGACCTACCCAGTTTTGTTCCATTACGCCAACTCTGTATAATCAACGACTACATCATATCCGAGCTATCAACCAATAGGAATCTTATCACAGAGGACACCATTTCAATCCTCCTGGACACGTGGGATTGGACCCCGCCAGATCTGGGTGATTCCCAAGCCATTTTTCGGCGTGCAGAGAGGTGCATTCTGGAAGTCTTTGTCGGGGATTGGTGGGAAGGGCTCAGTGACACCGATGTTCTCATTCGGTGTTACACTTCTGTTGTCGACAAATATTGCTTGCGTCGTCGTCGCGGCATCCCTAGCCTTAATGTGTTTACGAAGCTCTTCTCGGAGCTGTGTTGGTCGTCTGTGGTCGAAGATAGATGTAGCTTGCACATTTCCCTCATCTTACAATACGCATTCAGCTCAGACGTCGAGAGCACCGCAGCCTACTACACCTTCTTATGTGGCTTGGAATCACCGCTCTTCTCTCCTCGAACAAAGCTCGCTCTCCATGCTTCATTCCCCATTCATCGTGTCGTTGCCGCTTTCGTGAGTGGGCTTGCTCGAGGTTCGCACCCTCCTTCTCTTACTCATCAATCTATGGAATTCCTTTGCGCGGAGCCGGATAGACTCTTCACTCTCTGTCGCGTTATTGCATCGAATTACATACACTTTCCCGATGTCGACGAGAAAGAAAACATCGAAGCAAACTTTGTCAGACTTGTGCGCCTTGATCCACAGCGTGCTGTCTGGCAGGATAGGAAACATTACCTCGTTGGTGTCGAACCATGGGACTGGCCATATCTTTCGATACCTCAGGATCATGAGTACATTGGGCGTGTGCGGGATAGGATGCGGTTTGCCCTTGAGGTCTTAGACGACTTCTTTGCTTCCCTCGAGGTATGTCTTTATCTTGGTTCTAATTCTTGATATTGATTCTTCTCCCCCAGGATCCATCTAATTCGCCTCTGGCGTCTCCTCCCTCTGATCTCAGTCTGAGACCAGTGGTACGACAGTCCACGGAGCCTGGACCACCCGAGGTAGTCTCTCCTTGGAGGCGCGTCCGTCAACTGGTTTCGTCGACCATGGCATTCCGCACATCCCCTTCACCGATGGACATTGAACTTGCTAGCCCTTCCGATGAACGTTCATCTCGAATTTCAGCAAGCGAGTCGCGCGACCGGCTTGCTACGATTGAACCTGCGCCTCCCATCTCGTCGGACGCCACGGCTGGGCTATCGCACACTGCGCCGGCTGGGGATGAAAGTATGGTTTGACACCTGCGCTTCGGCGTGTAGGTAGATTTACTGAGGCTGCGAGTTCAAATATCGTGCGAACGTGGGAGACTGAGACCATGACGGAAAATGGTGGTTGGAAAGCAGGAGCGGATGTCAATCTTTGCTTTATACCATCACTACATACGGAGATGGCTCGGACGTGAGAAGCGAGACCACTTCTCGTTTATTGTACACACTTACCTACCTACCTCAATATGTAACGTTTAGACCGTATTCATTATCAGGACAGCAATACTTATCAAACAGCTCCATGGAAACTACATACATAGTATCGATGAATGATATCTTTGTTGATTCATGTAAACGCGTAAGGCTTAAGCATAGGAAGCACAATAACTTGCGCCTCCCCAAATTATGATCGGGAATTTACCGCCCACAAGGACCTACAGACCATAACAAGCTCCTTGTCTTTGACCGTCATCACGATTTGTCTCGTTTCGCAGTGTGCTCGCCGGATGATACACCGCTGCACCAACGACATGCCAGCCTCCCTCGGATTCCATGGACCCGCCGCTGTTCATTCAAATTGTTATGTTGACTCTCGGTCTCGGCTTTGCTTGCTCGGATCTTTATCTTTCCATTCTAGCCTTGTCATATATAAGTAAACCCTATGGTCAATAGCATTCTCAACAACAAAGCAACAATGGCCTACTGGAAAGTCGCCCCCGAGCCCCCAACCAAGCTCGGTAACTACCGCATTCTCTCCTCGCGCGCAGGCGTGCGCGTCTCGCCCATCTGCCTCGGCGCCATGAGCATCGGCGACAAATGGACAGAATCCTACGGATCGATGGACAAGCAGTCGAGTTTCGCGCTGCTCGATGGGTACTACGAAATGGGCGGGAACTTTATCGATACTGCCAGTAACTAGTACGCTCTTTCTTCCCATCGGTATGTAGCTGACGCCACGAGCAGCCAAAACGAGTCCTCTGAGGAGTTCATAGGTGAATGGGCGGAAGCGCGCGGTATCAGAGATCAGCTAGTCATTGCCACCAAGGTACGCGTCCCTCCCCTTCTCAATCCCATACCTAACACCCCCACCAACAGTACACGACATGCTACAAAACCTACTCCGACGCCATCAAGCAAAAAGTCAGCTACGTCGGCAATGGCACCAAATCCCTCCACAACAGCGTCAACGATAGTCTACGCAAACTCCGCACATCCTACATCGACATCCTCTACCTCCACTGGTGGGACTACGAAACATCCATCGAAGAAGTCGTCGACTCCCTCCACAACCTCGTCGTTTCCGGAAAAGTCCTCTACCTAGGCATCTCCGACGCCCCAGCATGGGTCGTCTCGCAAGCCGTGCAGTACGCCAAAGACCACGGGAAGACGCCCTTCTCGGTGTATCAAGGCAAGTGGAACATCATCGAACGGTCGTTCGAGCGCGATATCATCCCCATGGCGCGCTCCCTGGGTTTGGCGCTGACGCCCTGGGAGGTCCTCGGTGCCGGGCGTCTCCGTTCGGACGAAGAGGAGAAGAAGAGAAAGGAATCGGGCGAGGGGGGACGGACGCTCTTTGGGGGTTGGGAGCGCACCGAGAAGGAAGTCGCCATCTCCCACACCCTCGAGGCTGTCGCGAAGGAGATTGGCGCAAAGTCTTTGCGATCTGGTTAGTTTTTCCCTTTGCAAGTCAGTGACTTTGGTTTGAGCTGATGAATACTTATAGTCGCCATCGCCTATGTCATGCAAAAGACGCCGTACGTATTCCCCGTCATCGGTGGCAGGAAGATCGAGCACCTCAGGAGCAACCTCGAGGCGCTCGATATCGTCTTGACGCCCGAGCACATCGCCGCGCTCGAGAAGGCCAGCCCCTTCGATCCTGGATTCCCGCACGATTTGTTCGGGGATGGGACGAGTTATTCGTTGTGGTTGCAGGTTGCAGCCAAGATGGAAAAACTCCCGGTGCAGCAGGCTATTCGTCCTTCTGCTTCTGCTTGAACGGACTGTTGTATCTAGTTTTTTTTTGATCATGATGGATTCTGGATTGCTATCTAAATTGTATTCTTGGTATACTTGTGCTTCAAAGGAGCAAAATGACCACCGCAGGGGTCGAACCTGCAATCTCCTGATACATACGTATCCTTCACTCTATCGTAGTCAGACGCGATGCCATTTCGCCAGGCGGCCATGCTTACTAATCTCCACGTCCTCCTTCGACTCCAATCATTTTCGTTCCTCGACATACTGGAACTCTGGAACTATAACATAAGATGGGTCATCCGCTCACTACGTGATCATCTTCCTCGTTCTCTCGTTCGTTCAATGGACTTCCAACGCTAGGCTCAGGCTATAAGGAGCATCCATCCTTCTCGTTCTCTCGTTCGCATAACCATAATGTACTTCCAGCTCTTGAGCCTGAGAGTCATAGCCCTCACTGCAGCCAGCATCATTTCGGCCCCAAGAGTCCGCTTGGACAACGGAGTATTTACTGGAGTGCAAAGCGGGAATGTTGCTAAATTCCTTGGGATTCCGTTCGCCAAGTCGACGTGAGTCTTCTCTTTCGTATCCGAGTCAGTGGCGGTTCTTGTCTAACCATCCCGATTATTTACCAGTGCCGGCGAATTTCGACTCCAGCTGCCCGAACTTGTTGATCCATACTCTGGGTTCTACGACGCGACGGCCTTTGGGCCTTGGTGTGTCCCAAAGGCATTGGAACGTCCACCGGTTAACGACCTTCCGCCGGAGACTATAGAGTTCTTGCTCCAGGTCCAGGCGTTCAATCCCACAGGCCCGACATCGGAGGACTGTGAGTAGCTTTGAGGTGTTTTGGTACGATACAATGCTGATATACGGTCAGGCCTGACTGTGAACGTTATGAAACCTGCGTCCGCAAAGGCGGGAGCGAAGCTTCCCGTTGTTGTGGTACGCTATTTTATTTCGACCGGTGTCCGACTGGTACTGATATTGGGCTTGTATCAGTGGATTTATGGAGGTAAGATATATATGCCATGGGCCACTGAGACATTGTTGAATGACTCCATAGGAAGCTTTGAGGCTGGAGGAACTACGGGGTAAGTCGATGTCCATGGATGTACATTAATACTAATACCAATGGATATCCTAGGTATAATGGCTCAAGTATCGTGTCGCGCTCCCTCGAGCTCGAGGAGCCGGTGATTTACGTGTCCTTGAACTATCGTCTTACTGGTATGTATCATGATCATGCAACTCCTCATGTACTGACATCACTCTTATAGGCTTTGGATTTTTGGCTAGCAAAGAGGTCAAGGAGGCTGGTTTGGGTAACCTTGGCTTGCGGGACCGTACGTTCACATGTTATGAGCAGCAGTACACCATCTGATTGACTGTATAGAACGATTAGCCTTGAAATGGGTCCAAAAGTATATTTCTGCCTTTGGTGGGGATCCCTCAAAAGTGACACTGTACAGTCCAATTTTGTCATATATTTCGCTGGAGACTTATGGTTGTATCTAGCTGGGGCGAATCCGCAGGCGCCATATCCATCTCCTTACACATGGTTGCCAACGATGGGGATCCTGAGGGTCTATTCCGAGCAGCTTTCGCGCAATCCGGGGCTGTTCTTCCTGTCGGTGGTATCGAAAATGGGCAGGAAGGTACTGTCTCTGATAGATAGTACCTATATTCATGCTAAGTCATATTACATAGCCTACGATGACATCGTCAACAGGACGGGCTGCACCGGCGCTGAAGATACTCTCGCTTGTTTGAGAACCGTCGATTTTGATATACTAAAAGCGGCCTTCGACGAGTCCGCAGAGTTTGCGTGGCTGCCGAAGGCAGATGGCTCTTTCCTCAGCGACTTCCCTCAGCGCCTCGTATCCCAGGGGAAGGTAGCGAATATTACGCTTATTACCGGTGTGTTTGCTTTCATTCCTATCCGCCTAGTATTCTGAACGTGTTTGCGCAGGCAACTGTGATGACGAGGGTACTTCGTTTGGACTGCGCCCAAAAATCAGGTTCGTAGTTTTTCGGTTGTAGCCTGAACCTAGTTGAAGCCGATCCCAGTACCGAGGCTGAATTCAAGGCACTCGTCTTGAGGAACTGGCTTCCTACCGCCCCCGAAGAGGACATTGAGAGGCTTATGGATCTATACCCTGCTGACCCGACTCAAGGTTCTCCTTTTGACACTGGCACCGCCAACGCTATAACGCCACAGTTCAAACGCTCCTCTGCCTTCCAAGGAGATGCGCTCTTTCAAGCTCCCCGGCGATTCTTCCTGCACGAGCGAGCTGGAAAGCAAGATATGTACACTTACAGTACGTCCATACGGATGTATTTTGTGTGTCTTGGGACTAATATGAACTTGCAGATTATAAGCGCCAGAAAAGCCTCCCAGTGCTGGGTTCGTTCCATGCCGCAGACCTCGTCAATGTGTATGGTGGTGGCGATATGGCGGATTACCTCATTCGATTCGTCGCTACGCTGGATCCTAACGGGAATACTGGGATCAAGTGGCCAAAATGGACGTCGGAGTCGCGGGATATGTTGGTGTTCAGTGACGATGCATCCGCCCCGTTGAGCCTCACGCAGGATACGTGACGCGAGGAGGCTATTGACTTTGTTTCGGACGTATTTTTCAACAACCCGTTGTAATGTTATTATGTATACGTCGAACTGATCGTTATACAAGCGCCGCGATGGGTTACTTACAACTATATCCCTCGTTCTCCTCTCGCGTTCTTGCCAAAATCTTCTCCATGCCGTCCCACAACTCGAACTGCGAGATCGAAGACGCGTCGCATTTCATGGATGCGCTACCAGACCAGCTATCAACCAATAGTGAAAGCCGGGAATATCGCACCTGGAGCAATTTCCAACTCGTCCAGTGTGTGTCCACCACGCACGATGATGGTAAGACAATGGCAGATCGTCCCAGAAAGATGGTATGCGTCCTATGCTCAAGTTGTAGTTGGGGCCAGAAAGGACCAGCATAACATGGGAGAGAGACGGGAGACCTAGCACAAGATCGTTGTTCTGGGCAAGATATTGTGACACTGGAAGTGCGTGAGGTTTGGAGAGTGTATAAAGACAGGTCGTCCAGCCCGTCAAAGTCGAAAGCCTGGTATTTGAGGTCTGGAGATGCTTTATGCGAGGAAGAGGGGTTTTGACATCATCACCATCGTGGCTTGGAGAGATGGGTTATGGTGATACAGAGAGAAAGCAATGTCGAGCCCGGGAATGGCAAGTTGGTGAACGGCACTTGTGATGAACGCGTCGTCGTCCCGTGCAGTTCTGCATCTCTCGAACATGCCTTCGTCAGCGTGGCTCAAGAGGGACACTTTGGTGTACTGTCCGCGTTCCCTGAGGAAGATATCGGTGGATGTATGGATACGCACCAACTATGCGTCTCCCGCGAGACGAGGATGAGTTTGAACGCTGTATGGCGATTTTCCGAGGCTGTGAATTCAAAGATGAGGTGAACGAGCTTGTAAGGAAGCGAGACCGAGACCGTGGGGAAGGTAAGGAGGTGGTGGTCGAAAGGCAAGAATGATCGGATTCAACCTTTGCTTTACACCATCACCTTGCGCGGTTGGCGCTCGGAGCCTTGGCTTTCTTATTTCGACTATCGTCAACTACGACCGCCTTCATTTTGTGCTCTAGTGCATAGCGACTATGGACACCAACCATGGCGAAAATCTTGGCTTTGTGTGTTTCTTTCCAGATTGCTAGTCGACGCCTCTGACGCCCTCAAAGATCTATATCGCTCGGTTTGCTCTCATCGATTCAGTATGTTTCTCTTTGCGGTGTTCTTGATCAACATACCGAGCGCACGCTGTAGGCGTTTTGACGCCGCGCATGAAGGGTGAATTTGGACGAACGTGGCGTTTACGATAACGACATGGCTATCAAAGCTCCAGACGATCTTGCATTTGCCCTTGGCCTTCGTGCGTACGCCATTCTCTGCACATTATCTTTGCTGACGTTTTTATAGGTTGGTCCTTTCTCCCCATCGTTGCACAGGCATCTCTCTAGCAGCTTCCCTGCCTTTTCGACCTCTATTCAACTTCAAATAATTATGTCGCAGAGCGCACGCATCATCGGCACCCCCATCGACGTGTGACGATTCTCTTCTCAGTCTACGCAGATAATCCAAGGCTAGCTATCCGGTACGCAGCAACGATGTGGCCGCACCGCACTAGCTAACGCGCCTTAGTAACACCAATAACCTATGCTCGCGATGAAGCTCAACACTGATGCACGCAAGAAGCTATACTTTTCATTGATCGTCAAGGCGATCCCACATCGTCAGATACTACGCATACAAGTCGCCATCCTCCATCCACTCAGTCATGCTGCTTTCTTAAAGGCCGATATCCTACCATTCATCGCTTCGACACCTCGCAAGAATGTGGTTCATCATCACACTAGCTCTGGCCTGCGCAGTCTCCGCTGTTGTCCTCGACAGCGCACATAACCATTACATCCTTCACCACGATCCAACTCACGCGTCGCTGGCCGACGTAGCAAACCATCTTGGCCTCCGGATCGTGGACCGCGTTGGAACACTCGAGGACATGTGGCTTGCACAGAGCGATACAGAGACACTTTCTCTAGATGCGAGAGATACAAAAGCCGACCCCGTAATCGAGTCCTACTGGGCAATGCGACGTCGAGCATCGATTTCGCGACGATCCGAAAGCATGTCTTTAGCTGTAAAGCACATCTCCCGCCAAATACCCCGCATGGTCACTCAAAACGGACCCCCTTTCGCAAAGCGCGTCCGGCCCCCTCCTTTGCGCGCCAACCCCTATACCGTTGCACAGCGTCTAGGCATCAAGGACCCAGCATTCCCCGAACAGTGGTCTCTCATAGATCCCGACTACTCGGTGAATGTCCCTCGGGTGTGGGATCAGTATGGATATACTGGCAAGGGTGTCCTCGTCGCTGTTATTGATGATGGGCTGAAGTACGATCACAAGGACCTCATAAGAAACTTTGTATGTGGACGTATCTAATACATACCATTCGACAATGAACATCGGCGTAGGACGCGGACCACTCGTATGACTTTGTCGGAGGTGCGACAAAGCTCCCTGTACCGAGCGCACCTTTCTACCATGGCACCGCCGTCGCCGGGGTTATCGCAGCTGCAAAGAATGAGCTCTGTGGTGTGGGTATCGCGTACGAGTCAAAGGTAGCAGGCCTTCGTGTCAAGGGACCCCTTGGCATGTATGATATGCACGAGGCCGCAGCGTTAAACTATGACGCTCAAGATGTGGATATCTATAGCAGTGCCCACGGCATGGGCAATTTCGAGAGTCCGCCATACGTTACGAAGCAGGCTTACCTGTACGGCGTCACCTATGGTAGGAATAGGAAGGGAAGCATATATGTGACCGCGTCTGGCAATGAGGATGCACGGGATAGCAATTGCAACTATAACGGCTGGGCTAATAGGTGAGAGCTGGATATTCCATCTGTTTCTGGCTGACAGGACTTGAATGTAGTATATATACGATTACTCTCGGTGCTGTGGACAAGAATGGGAGACACGTAACTGATTCTTCTCCGTGTACGGCTGTCATGGCGGCGGCCTACAGCAGCAACGCAGAATATACGTCGCGGATTGTACGTCCAACTCCAAGCTGCAGTCATTCTTCGAATCTGACATGCTTCAAGTTCAGCCTCAATATCGGTACCGATGAATCTTGCTACGATTATTTTGGTGGGACCTCCGCCGCTGCCGCTGCCGCTTCTGGCATCTTCGCGCTCGCCTTGGAAGCAAATCCCGATCTCACGTGGCGCGATATCGAGTACCTCGTCGTGGAGACTTCCAAGTTCATCGGGGGCGGCTGGACTGCTGTCGCTGGTCGTAAATACAACGAAAAACTCGGGTTCGGGGTGCTCGACGGTCTGGCATTGGTCACCGCTGCCAAGGACTGGAGAACCGTCCCGGCGCGGACTTGGATCGAGTCGAATATATACCAGTTCGCCGAAGGGACTATGGATCATAATGGGAAGTTCTCTGGAGGTGACCGTCTTAACAAACGGGGAGTGTCGACGCCTGTGGTTGTTACTGAGGAGATGGCGGAGAAGCAGAATTTTGGGAAGATCGAGAAGGTGGAGGTGAGGGTGTGGGTTAGGCATCAGAAGAGGGGTGATGTTGAGGTTACGCTTGTTAGCCCGTCTGGGAGGAAAAGTAGATTGGCGACGCGTCGGAGGGAAGATAGGGCCAAGACGGGGCTGCGGGGGTGGACGTTTATGTCGGTGAAGCATTGGTGAGTATCTTACCTCTCGGTCTATAGCAACGAATATGTGTTGATTGTTGTACTTGCAGGGGAGAGAGTCCCGTCGGAGAATGGACTCTCAAGGTCAATGACCAGAAGGAGAAGCATATCTCGAAAGCGACGGGTAGAATCATCGGGTTTAGCATGATTTTCTGGGGATGTGCGAATGAGAGAGGGTGGGATAGTATTTATGAGATGCCTGCGGATGACTATGGTGTTTTCCCTCCGCCTGGGAGAAGTACGTTTGGCGTTGAATCGGATGGTGAGCCAGAGGAGGGGGAGGAGGAGGAAGGTATAACTGCTGATTATACGTTCGAGTCGGACTGACGATATAATCATGTTTGCTGTACGCATCCCGCCGACGTAGCGTTGTGAGCGGTACATTGAATTATGAGCCTGGATGTCCACCAACTGGAAGAGAGTTATAGCTCTTCGGTCTGGAATGTACACTACTTACTTTCAAATAATCAAGCTAGCTGTAGTTTCGTTGGTTGTGACATGGTTTGATCGCTTTCTTCTTGACCACCAACGCCCATGGTCACCAACGAGAAAAATTATCTGTACTGAGTACGTTCTACGCCTCTCTCCATTTCTCAGGCGATGACTCTAAAACACCACAAAGATTATTTTAATCGAATATCAAACATTTTCACGAAAATACAGAGACGTTCCGAAAAGGCCACATCACATATATGTACCCCATGGGTATCATCTCGCTCTTTGACCTTCCTGCCTTTGCCGTTCCCCGAAAAGCATCCACTTCGTCTCGCACTTCCTAAACCGATATGACTCAGGCGGAAAAGCAAATTCACTAAGGTCTAGCTGCTTGTCCTCCATCACCGGTGCAGTGAGCAGGCGTCTAATGCCTTCTATACACATCGCGTACGCATCAAAACATTGCTGTCAAAAGGAGACAACAAATTGCCGCTGAACTGAGGACACGAGTTGATGTGGAAGGAAACATGTCCACACAGTCTTTTTTTTGCAGTTCTACCATCACTGGCCCGCCCCAATGCCGTCGTTACCCAGGAGCTCTCGAAGTCGCTCGTTGTCGAACCTCTCTCGTCGAGCGTCCTATCGGGACGCAGCACAGCAAACATCGGAAAGTCGAAACTCCAGTCGTCGTCGTCGTCCGGCCTCCGCGCATGATCATCGCCCGCATCGTACACCCAGCCCATCTCCTACTCGTCCATCTGCGACTCATCCGGACAGGAAGCGATTTGGATTACATGTCCATGATACTCAACAAAAGATCGGTATGATGTCCCCTTCGTTCTTCAAATTGTCTGTATTAAACATACTTTTCAGGCAAGTTTGACTTTGAAGAAAAATACCCTGAGGATCCTATCTACGAAGAACTGGGGCCCAACGCCCGCGTTTGGAGAGTGAACTTGGATGAGTGTGAGGTTTTCGATAATGATATGGTCGTCGAGGCTCGGGACGGTCTGGATTTGCTCTTGGTTTTCGTGTGTATACCCTTCTCCGCCCTCAATCTTTTCTCATAAGTATCTTCATAGGCTGGTCTTTTTTCTGCTGTTCTCACCACCTTCGTCACACAAACATCTCAAGCGCTCTCCAACAATTTCCCCGCAGTTTCGACCTCTCTTCTGCTTGAGATGGTCACACTACAGCGCGCACTCATCAATGGCACCCCCATCGACGACATATCGTCTAGCGAGATGACTTCCGGGCCGTCTGGCTTTGACGTCTGGGTCAATGCACTCTGGTTCACGAGCCTCACGCTGAGCCTCGGTACCGCGTTGATGGCCGTCCTCGTCAAGCAGTGGCTCTACCAGTACATGTCAATTGTTTCTGGTACAGCCCGTGACCGCAGCCTCATTCGCTTCTACCGGTTCGACGGCCTGCGCAAATGGCATGTCCTCACTATCATAGGGACTCTCCCCATTGTCCTCCACATCGCACTTGGATTGTTCCTAGCCGGCCTCGTCGTCTTCCTCATCCCTCTCAATATCCCCCTCGCTACCATCGTTGGCTTCATCACTGTTGTAATATACACAATGTACACGGTGTCAAACATCCTCCCTATCATCTACACCCAATGTCCTTATCGCACGCCCTTCTCGGACATTCTCAATGTCTTAATGCGTCCGATATTCACCTTGCTTTCCTTCATATTATCCTCAGGCCCCGCGCGAGCCCTCCATACATTCTTCACGTCTGCAATTGCCTCAGTCGCGCGCCTCTACAAAATCTTCTCCACCAGGATATTCAAAACTTCCATTCAACTAAAAGAAACTTCCTCGCATCTATCTACGTTCCCAAAGGTCGTCTTCCTGACACTCAAGGACACAGAGCGCATTGCTGCGACGGGCGATGAAGTCGCAGAGGGTATTGCAGCTGATGCTCTTGTGTGGCTTCACCAAATGACCTCGAATCCACCGACCAAGAGCATTGTCCTACAGTCCTTGGGCTGCCTTTCTGATGATGTCTCGAATCGATTGGTTGCGGTCAACTCCGACTTGGAGAAAGCTTTAGAGGAAGTGATTCATAAACCCCGTTACTGGTCAATTCGACCAGGTCAAGAAATTCGCGCTGAGCGGCTTTTACGCGCCCAGAGACATGTCAAAGCGCCTCCAAAGCGTGACTGGTGGGAGGCAGATGCAGAGGCATTCAAGCCTCCTTTCCACATCCTTGCCGCCCTTCTGACCTGTACGCCGGCGAAATCTGTGAAATCTCGGGGAGGGGAACACCGGGCCTGGTATTCCAGGGATTTGCTTGTGCATATCATACAGGAGTATGGTGCAGGGAGCCCAATCCATCTTCCATCCGCGCTCTGGCAACGATTCATGCCTGAAATCGAGTGGATTCTTGAAGACACAAACCCCAAACTACCACTCTGTCGACTCGCCCTTGATTCATGGGACAATACTGAGCGGACACCTCCTCCATTTTCCAGCGGGGTGCTAATTACTCATGATACGGTACCATTGAACTTGAAGCAGATCATAACAAGCATACTCCCTCAAAACGACCTGCCGGGTTCTGAACCACTACACGGACTCTGTATAATCAATGACTGCATCGTCTCCGAACTATCAACCAATAGGGATCTTGTCACAGCCGATGCCATTTCAGCCCTCCTGGATATTTGGAATCGTATCCAACTGCCGAATGATGGTACTTCTGGCGATTCCGCAGCCGTTTGTCGGCGTGCAGAGAAGTGCATGCTGGAGGTCTTTGTCGGTGATTGGTGGGACGGGCTGAGCCATATCGATGTTCTCATTCGGTGTTACGACTCTGTTGTCGCAAACTATTCGGTGAATTGTGGTCCCAAAAGTGTTCCTAGCGTCAAATTGTTCATGAAGCTCTTCTCGGAGTTGTGTTGGTCGTCGGTGGTGGCAGACACGTCTCGCTATGACATCTTCTCCATTTTGGAACGTGCATTCAGCCTAGACGTCGAGAGCACCACTGCCTATTATACCTTTTTATGTGGCTCAGAATCACCGCTCTTCTCTCCTCGGACAGAGTTTTCTCTCCGATCTCCAAACTACCTTTGTTATGTTGTTGCCTCTTTCGTGAGCGGGCTTGCTCGAGGCTCTCACCATCCAGCTCTTACTCGTCAATGCCTGGAATTCCTTGGCGCGGAGCCAGATAGACTCTTCACTGTCTGTCGGCTTTTTGCTGTAGAAAGGGTTGTTCCGCTCTCGTTTGAGAGAGATGATGAGGATAGTAAAAGGCAGGAAGTCGCAAACAATCTTCTCAAACTTATGCGCCTCGATCCAAGTCGAGCCACCTGGCAGGAAAGGACACACTACCTGATCGGCATCGAACCATGGGACTGGCCATATTTTCAAATACCAAAAGATCATCGGTGGATAAAGGCTATCCAAGAGAGAATGCGATTTGCCCTCAAGGTTCTAGACGACTTTTTTGCCTCCCTCGGTGAGGTATATATGTCTCCATCTTGGCTCTGATCCTCAATATTGATCCCTTTCCCCCCAGAATTTCCCAAATCCGCCTTCGGCGCCTCCTCTCTCTGAGCCCCAAACGAGACCAGTCGTATCTGTGCATTGTGAGCCAGAACCGCCAACGGTAGTCTCTCATTGGAGGCGCGTCCGTCAACTGGTTTCGTCGACTAGCGCGTTCAGACGCTCATCCTCTGCACCGGTCGACATTGAACTTGCTGGCCCTTCCAATGAGCGTTCATCTCGAACGTCAGCAAGCGAGTCGCGCCACACAACCGCTAGGATGGCTGGGCCATCGTTATTGCTTGCACCGGCTGGGGATGATAGTATGGTTTGACCACCTGTGCTCGCGGCTCTGCAATGCAGGTGTCCATCGTACTGACCGGAATGAGATATATCCAGAAGTTTGGAAGGAAGAACCCGTGAGTTTTTAAATACAGATATGTGTAACTTCTACAACGAAGCAATTGAATTGAACGTCCGTAACTTATAGATAGAGTAATACGAACATCCGAAATGCACGAGACGAGAATCAAAAGCTTGCTATCCACCCCATCCCAGCACTCGAGAGAGACATCCTCGAATGCCCCCAACACGTAGAGTTCAACACTGGTATGAAGTACGTCTTGACTGGCTCGGAGGGCGATATCCTTTGTCGTCTGCAAGCCCTCGTCCCAAAGTCAAGAAGCAGCCATGTGGATCCCTCGTAGTTCACGTCATCCCAAAGCCCGCTACCCAGTCCCATATCTAATGTGCTTGCAACATCCTCAACGCGTCCAATCGCTCTAAGGGAAAGCGAACGAACTATCTGGCGTTGATTCGGGTAGAGGTCAAGGGATGGACACTCAAAGAATACCTCCGCGGCACCCAAACAATCCAGGACGGCGACGGGCAGGGGACATCCCTCGCCAAGGTCGTGGCCGCGAGATGGTAGCCGACAGTTCATCGAGGATGAGAGATCTGAGATGTTGAGGACGGCGTGGGGATGTAGGTCCTTGGAGGGATAGATGGATTGCGTTGGCGCGTCGGGAGAGTATTTCTGGGCCGAAATGCGATATGATGGGGGGCGTCATTCCGTGCTAGTATCTCGAATGTGTCGCCATTGGCTTCGCTCATACGTTGGCATACCAAACGGCTTCTTCCCTGAGGAACCTTGGTTAGAAATTGGCGAAGGGAGATAAAATTCTTACCAGCTGCTAGCAACGTGTGAGGGAAAGTTGTAAGGGAGAACGCGTCATTATAGAGTTCCTAAGCCCGCGTTCTCGCTAAAAACTCCTCCATGTTGTCCCAGAACTCGAACCGCGAGATCAAGGACGCGTTGCATTTCATCATGCCCTGCAGTGGGCTACCAGCGCGGCAGTCGACTAGAAAGAGGCGAGGATATTGCGCCTGGAGCTTAGTTCGTATTGTGTTAAGAAGGACATGGCATCATGCAATGCTACGGCAGAGTGGAGGTGTTGCAGGGGGAGACGGTCCAAGAGGAGTGATAGAGAGGCGGCGACGACATCGTAATAATCGAAGGTAGTCCAGTCAATCATGATATGGGAAAGAGCGGGGCACGTATGCACAAATTCGGGGACCGTAAACGTTGAAGTAGTATGGTACAGCTGCAAGTGTGTGATGTTTGGTGGCGAAGTATCTGGAGAGATGATACTGTCAAACCCGAGAGCCAGGTACTTGATATTTTCGAGATGGCGCAGGGATATGGGAGCAGGGTCCTCATCAGCATATGGCCTTAGAGAGAGGTGGGTTATATTGGTGCAGACAGCCAGCAATGTCGTATTCGGTGTGGCGTAAAGTTGCCGAAAGGCGTTTGCGATGAATGCATCGTCGTCGCGAGCGATTCTACTTCTTTCGAACGCCTCTTCTTCTGCTTGGCATGAGAGATGCACTTTGGGGTATAGTTGGTGTTCAAGCCTAGCAAACATAAGTAAGAGAAACGTAGCGGCGGATGGATGGCTACGCACCAATTACGCGACACTCGTGAGACCAGGACGAGGGTAAACGCTGTGTGGTGATTTTCCGAAGTCGCGAGTTCGAATATCAAGCGAACGAGCTCGTAAGGGAGTTTTGGGACTGATACCATAGCTTTGATGGTGGTCGGAAGACAAGATATCAAACTCTGCTTTACACCATCATCACCGCCAACCACAAAGACGCAGCCGGACAGTTGGAAGGCAGCAAGTTCAACAATGTTTCTCCAAGTTCGCTAAACCAAATCAGCTCGTCAACGATCGACAGGAATGCAGTAACGAAAAGTGCGTCTCGCTTCGTCCCACCTCACTAAGTCTCATCTCTGACTCGCTGCTCTCTCAGGTTCAACGTTTAGTGCTTACCCCTACGCGTCGAGTACATGCTGTAACTCGAAATTCGAACATCTTGTTCATTACGGGCTGGCTGAAAATCAAGCTGGCCGAAAATCACCGTGAAGACTGGCATCGCTCGCTTGTGGACGCCTGAAGATCCCTTTACACGCTGTCTACCACATACCATCTACCACTCGACTGTACACGTCGGCAACTGCTCGGGAACGCCGAATAAAGCTATTGATATGTCGGCTTGAATCATTGTCGGATCAGGTTAGTTGATAACGGCTTGCCGCGTCGCTTTACTGACAGTTTGTGATCAGGAAGCTCTGTCCTGACAGAAACCTTGGTATCTACCTCGACTTTCCCAGCCGAAAGCATCCATCTGCGACTTGACGGTCATCACTCCTTACATATGGCAAAGGACACAATCCCTTGCAAGGCGTCTACTGTGGTCTATAACATTGCCGTTCGGAAGAAGCCAGCAAATAGCCGCCGAACCCAGGACACGAGCTGATGTGTACAGCGCTTGACAGCTCTTTCCCAGTTCCCACCACCACTAGCCACATGCCGTCGCTACCCAGGAGCTCTCGAAGTCGCTCGTTGTCGAACCGTTCTCGTCGAACGTCCTATCGGGAGGCAGCACAGCAGACGTGTTACCGGGATGCAGCACAGCAAACATCGGAAAGTCGAAACTCCAGTCGTCGTCGTCCTGTCTCCCCGCATATTCGCCGCCCAAATCGTACACCCAGTCCGTCTCCTTCTCGCCCGTCGGCGACTCATCCGGACAGGAAGCGATTTGGATTACATGTCCACGACAACCAACCCAGGATCGGTATGTCCTTTGGTTTTTTGAAAATGTCTATATTGAACGCGCCTTCCAGGCAAGTTTGACTTCGAGGCAAAGTACCCCGAGGATCCCATCTACGAGGAACTGGGGCCCAACGCTCGCGTTTGGAGAGTAAACCTGGACGAATGCGAGGTTTTTGACAACGACATGGTCGTCGAGGCTCGGGACGGTCTGGACTTACTCTTGGTTTTTGTGCGTATACCGTTCTCTGCCCGCCCTCTCCTCTGACATATTTTCACAGGCTGGTCTTTTTTCTGCAGTCCTTACCACCTTTGTCGCACAAACATCTCAAGCCCTATCCAACAATTTCCCCGCAGTTTCGACCTCTCTTCTGCTTGAGATGGTCACACTACAGCGCGCGCTCATCAATGGCACCCCCATCGACGACATCTCCTCGAGCGAGATGACTTCCGGACCCTCAGGTTTTGACGTCTGGGTCAATGCACTCTGGTTCACGAGCCTCTCACTGAGCCTTGGTACTGCACTGATGGCCGTCCTCGTCAAGCAGTGGCTCTACCAGTACATGTCATTCATATCTGGTACAGCCCGTGATCGCAGCCTCATTCGCTTCTACCGGTTCGATGGCCTGCGGAAATGGCACGTCCTCACTATCATTGGCACCCTTCCCATCGTCCTCCATGTCGCACTCGCACTCTTTCTAGCCGGCCTTGTGGTCTTCCTCATTCCTCTCAATGTTCCCCTCGCTACCATCGTTGGCTTTATCACTGTCATTATATATGCAATGTACGCAGTGTCCAATATCCTCCCCATCATCCACACACAATGTCCATATCGAACACCGTTCTCAGACATCCTGAATGTTCTAATGAGTCCAATATTTACGTGGCTTTCATTCATATCGTCTTCAGCCCCCGCCCGAGCCCTCCGTACCTTCTTGTCATCTGCTGCCACTTCAGCCGTGCGCCTTTACAGGCTTTCAAAAACCAAAACCCCTGATCTGCTCCGTGCATCACCTGTGGGCCCGTCTACCTCGCCGAAGGTCGTCTTCCCGACGCTCAAGGATGCAGAGCGCATTGCTGCAACGGGTGATGAAGTTGCAGAGGGTATCGCAGCTGATGCTCTTGTGTGGCTCTACCAAATGACGTCCAACTCACCGACCAAGAGCATCGTCCTGCAGTCCTTGGGCTGCCTTTCCGACAATGTCTCCGATCGAATGGCCACAATTAACACCGACTTGAAGCAAGCTTTAGAGGAAGTGATCCATGGGCGCAAACATGCAAGTGGAAATTTCGACTTGTGGTCAATCCTTCCAGGTCAAGAAAGTCGCGCTGAGCGGCTTTTACGCGCCCAGAGACATATCAAAGAACCTCAAACTCGGTGCCCGTGGTGGGAGGCAGATGCAAAGGCATTCAAGCCTCCTTTTCACATCCTTGCTGCCATTCTGACCTACGTGCCAGCGATATCTGTGAAATCTCGGGGAGGGGAACCCCGGGACTGGTATTCCAAAGATTTGTTCATGCATATCATACAGCAGTATAGTGCAGGGCGCCCAATCCATCTTCCATCCACGCTCTGGCAACAATTCATGCCTATGGATCTTGAAGACAAAAACCTCAAACTATCACTCTGTCGACTCGCCCTTGATTCATGGGACAATACTGAGCGGACATCTCCTCCATTTTCTGGTGGGGTGCTGATTACTCATGACACGGTCCCATTGAAGCAGGTCATAACAAGCATACTGCCTCAAAACGTCCTCCCTAATTCTGAACCACTACGCCAACTCTGTATAATCAATGACTGCATCGTCTCCGAACTATCAACCAATAGGGATCTTGTCACAGCCGATGCCATTTCAACCCTCGTGGATATTTGGAATCGTATCCCTCCGCCGATTGATGGTACTTCTGGCGATTCCGAAGCTATTTGTCAACGTGCAGAGAAGTGCATACTGGATGTCTTTGTTGGCAATTGGTGGGACGGGCTGAGCTATACCGATGTTCTCATTCGGTGTTACAGTTCTGTTGTGCACCGATATCGGTGGTATCGTGGTCCCCGCAGTGTTCCTGGCGTTAAATTGTTCATGAAGCTCTTCTCGGAGTTGTGTTGGTCGTCGGTGGTGGCAGAGATGTCTGGCTATGACATTTCCCCCATTTTGGAACAAGTATTCAGCCTAGACGTCGGAAGCGCCACAGCCTATTATACCCTTCTCTGTGGCTCCGAATCACCGCTCTTCTCTCCTCGGACACAGCTTTCTCTCGAGGTTTCAACCCACATTTGTCGTGTTATTGCCGCTTTCGTGAGCGGGCTTGCTCGAGGTTCTCACCATCCAGCTCTTACTCGTCAATGCCTGGAATTCCTTGGCGCGGAGCCAGATAGACTCTTCACTGTCTGTCGGCTTTTTGCTATAGAAAAGGTTGGATGGTCTGACTTTGCGGGAGTGGATGAGGATAGCAGAAGGAAAGAGATCACAGACAATCTTTTGAAACTGGCGCGTCTCAATCCAAGTTGCGCCTCCTGGCAGGACAGAACACACTACCTCATTGACATCGATCCATGGAACTGGAAATATTCGATACCACACGATTATCAACACCTTACGCTTGTCCAAGAGAGGATGCGATTCGCCCTCAAGGTTCTAGACGACTTCTTTGCCTCCCCCAGTGAGGTATGTCTCCATCTTCAGTCTGATCCTCAATATTGATCCCTTCCCCGCAGAACCCTCCAAATCTGCCTCAAGCACCTCCTCCCTCTGAGCCCCAAACAGGACCAGTTGTATCTATGGGCTCACATCCAGAACCACCAATGGCAGTCTCTCATTGGAGGCGCGTCCGTCAACTAGTTCCGTCGGCTAGGGCGTTCCGACGCTCATCCTCCCCACCAGTCGACATTGAACTTGCTGGCCCTTCCAATGATCGTCCATCTCGAATGTCAGCAAGCGAGTCTCGCCACATGCTCGCTACGATAGAACCTGCGAATGCCGCGGCTGGGCCATCGTCACTGCCTGCGCCGGCTGGGGATGATAGTATGGTTTGACCACCTGCGTTCTGCCAGTAACGAGGACAAGGTTGGGGGAGGATTGAATAAAGTGGAAGGAACCGTCCGTTTTATAATGCAGACGATGTGTAACTTTCGAACGAAGCAGTTGGAATTGAATCGAAGGTCCATAAGCGATAACAGAATTATGTATCATGAGACTTTGTCGGTGAGCTGGATAAATGACTGAACACAACCTCCAAATGTACAGTTCCGAGCAAGGACGTAACAATTCAATCCTTGCTCGGATTTCATTGAAGCCTCTCATTCGTTTTCAATCGTCCCCTGCAATTTCCATCGTTAAATTGTGAATTGTTCGATGCACGAGCTCGTACCTGGCTGATTTAGAGCAAGCACGGCAAACCAGTATTCAAACTGTTGAACTAGAGGCTCAGCGCGTCGTATAATACCCTATGCATGGTTGGGACGAGCTCAGAGTGAGGTTTCGGCAGATCGTTCAGTTCGTGGGGAGGAAGTGAAAGCCATCTGACGAGGAAAGCAGCTCGTCGACAGATACATCGTCAAAGGGGAAGCGGAGCAAGCAAAATACGAACGACGGGCGGGTTGATTTGTTGAAGAGCCCAGAGCGAGTAATTTAATAGCAGAGAGTTTATTTGTCAGTGAGTGAGATTTTTAGACACCAGCCAAGAAGATCCGTGTCACTGGCTCTGCTTCGGACGACGTTGACGCATAACTGGTGGCCTGATGAGTATCAGAGTCCGAAGTAGACAACCAAAGGTATACAGACACACATCGTTCGTGGTATAGAGTTCGGCGGGGGTTCGAACCAGATTTTGCTCCGGAGATGCACCTTGAATGTAGCTGGCGTACGAGCCTAACGTATTAGCATCGTCGGTATCCTTTGTCAAGTCGGACGGGTGAGATGGTGGTCGGAAGGTAAGATTTGATGGCACACCTACCTTGGCTTCACACCGTCATGCTAATGTTTTCGTTCATTGAGGAAATCGCTAAACACTCAACTTGACGCTTGATACGCGCATCCAAGGCGCTCGTATAACAATGGAGTCCGAACGGAACGAGCTTCAATGCCATTTGGTTCATTAGCCTCGCTGAGGCTTCGACAGTGTAGCTTATCCGGGTATGTGCGCACCCCGTTGCTTTCCATCCGTTAACTCGTCCCAGGTATCTCATCCTTCGACTGTCTTAATCATCGCTGTCGTTCCCCGCGCATCCTTCCGGCAAGACGGCTTTGGGATCGTCCAGCTGCGAGGCCAACACTTCCTGTTGAATTCTATGCAAGACGACGAGGAGCAGAACGAAGCAGGTATCTGGTACGTGGTATTCTCCCCATTCTACTCCCCTGCTAACATGCATTGTTAGCGTACGGCAAAAATCTCATGGATTCCAGAAATCTGTTTGGATGAATTCTGAATGCAAGGTCGCGCGTATGCCTACCTCTGGCTTTCTCTGCCCGCAGCTGGTGCTTTTGTCAATACTCAATCTTCTTCCACCACGGGCGCGATAACGACTGGAACGATGCATACCAAGTATCGTCATGCTTATGGCAAAGGACACAACAATTTGCAAGGCGCTTACGGTGACTTACACATCTATCGTTTCCGTGCGAAGGAAGACAGCAAAGAGCCGCTGGACCCGGGACACAAGTTGATGTGAACGGTGCTTGACAGGAAACACGTTCACACAGCTCTTTCCCAACTCCCACCACCACTGCCCATGCCATCGTTATCCAGGAGCTCTCGAAGTCGCTCGGCGTCGAACCGCTCCCGTCGAGCGTCTTATCGGGACGCAGCACAGCAGACGTCCAGAAGTCGAAGCTCAAGTCGTCGTCGTTCTGTCTCCCCGCCTAATCGCCGCCCACATCGTACACCCACCCCATCTCCTACTCGCCCTTCTGCGAAACATCCAAACAGGAAGCGATTTGGATTGAATGTACCCACCAACCAGGCCAGAATTGGTATGTTTCTTTATCGAAAATTAGATGACAATGCTGAGAGTGCGCTGTAGGCAAGTTTGATTTTGAAGAGATTTATCCGGAGGATCCTATCTACGAGGAACTGGGACCCAACGCTCGCGTTTGGAGAGTAAACCTAGACGAGTGTGAGGTGTTCGACAATGACATGGTCGTCGAGGCTCGGGATGGCCTGGATTTGCTTTTGGTTTTCGTACGTATACAATTCTCCGCCTTCCATCTCTTCTAACATTTGGATAGGCTGGTCTTTTTTCCGCTGTCCTTACTACCTTCGTCGCACAAACGTCCCAAGCTCTATCCAACAACTTCCCCGCCGTTTCTACCTCTCTTTTGCTTGAGATGGTCACACTGCATCGCGCGTTCATCAATGGCACACCGATTGACCGCATTTTCTCCAGCGAGATAATTTCGGGGCCATCTGGCTTTGATGTCTGGGTCAATGCCCTCTGGTTCACCAGCCTCACGCTGAGCCTAGGTACTGCATTGATGGCCGTCCTCGTCAAGCAATGGCTATACCAGTACCTGTCAATCGTGTCTGGTACAGCCCGTGATCGTAGTCTTATTCGCTTCTATCGGTTCGACGGCCTCCGGAAATGGCATGTCCTCACTATCATCGGCACCCTCCCCATCATCCTCCACGTTGCACTCGGATTGTTTCTAGCGGGTCTCGTCGTCTTCCTCATCCCTCTCAATGTTCCCCTCGCTACCATCGTTGGCTTCATCACTGTCGTAATATACACAATGTACACAGTTTCAAACATCCTTCCTATTATCTACACGCAATGTCCCTACCGAACGCCGTTCTCGGACATTCTCAACATCTTGATGCGTCCAACATTTACATTCTTTTCCTTCATATCATCCTCAGGCCCCGTGCGCGCCCTCCATATCTCCTCGACACCGGTGGTCGCCTCAACCGCGCGCATCTTCAAGCCTTTCTCAACCAGGCTCTCTAATCTGTTTGGTGCCTCAGCGAAAACCTCATTGGACCCGTCTACCTCCCACAAGTTCCCGACGCTGAAGGAAGCAGAGCGTAGCGCTGCGACGGATGACGGAGTTGCGGAGGGTATCGCTTGTGATGCTCTTGTGTGGCTCCACCAAATGACATCCAACCCGCCGACCAAGAGCATTGTCCTGCAGTCCCTGGGCTGCCTTTCCGAGGGTGTCTCGGGTCAATTGAGCGAGGTCTGTACCTACTTGGATAAGGCTCTAGAGGAAGTGATCCACAGACCTCGCCTCTATTCAATTCGTCCAGGTCAAGAAAGTCGTGCTGAGCGGCTTTTGCGGGCCCAAAGGCATGTCAAAATACCTCAGATTGAGCGGCACTGGTGGCAAGCAGATGCCGAGGCATTCGAGCCTCCTTTTCACACCCTTGCCGCCATTCTGACCTATGCGCCGACGAAAGCTGTGGAATTTCGGGAAATGCGATCTCGGGACTGGTATAACAAGGATTTGCTCGTGCACATCATGCAGGAGTATAATGCCGGACGCCCAATCCTTCTTCCATCCATCCTTTGGCAACGACTCATGACTGGCCTTGATGATGGAGACATAGACCAAAACCTTTTGCTATGTCGACTTGCCCTCAGTGAAGTATTGGACAATCTTGGGCAGGCGCCTTCACCTTTTTCTGGTGGGGTGCCACTTACTCTTGACATGGTCCCGCTTAATCACCTCATAACAAACATGTGGCATCGCGATGACCTATCTGTTTCCGTTCCATTACGCCAACTCTTTATAATCAACGACTACATTGTCTCCGAACTATCAAACAACAGAAATCGTGTCATGGACGACGCTGTCTCGATGCTCCTGGTCACTTGGACTAGGATCCCGCTGAGGCCGGATGATAGGACTTCCGGTGATTCCCAAGCTATTTGTTGTCGTGCAGAGAAGTGCATACTGGAGGCCTTTGTTGGGAATTGGTGGGACGGGCTGAGCAATAACGATGTTCTCATTCGGTGTTACCGCTCCGTCGTTGAAAAATATAGGTGGCATTGTCGCCGCGGCACCGTTCCTAGCCTTAAACTGTTCACGAAGCTCATCTCTGAGCTTCGTTGGTCGGCGGTGGACATCGAGTCTGGCCATCACATTAGTGCCGTCTTGGAATATGCATTTAGCCTGGACATTGAGAGCGCTACATCCTATTTTACCCTTCTCTGCGGCTCGGAGTCACCACTTTTCTCTCCTCGGACAGAGCTTGATCCCAACGTTTTGGACGGCATCTGTCGTGTTGTTGCCGCTTTCGTGAGTGGGCTTGCTCGAGGCTATCACTCTCCGGCTCTTACTCATCAATGCATGGAATTCCTTCGCGCAGAGTCGGATAGACTCTTCACTGTCTGCCGGATCCTTGGACTGGAACATGTCAGCCGGTTGTCATTTAGGACAGATAGTGGGTTTAGTCGAAGCATTCAGAAAGACGCAACAGAAAATATTCTCAAACTTGTACGCCTCCATGCAAATCGCGCCGCCTGGCATGAAAGAACACGCTACCTCATTGGTATCGAGCCATGGAACTGGCCATATTTCCATATACCAAAAGATCATGAGCAGATACAGGCTATTCAGGAGAGGATGCAGTTCGTCCTCAAGATTTTGGACGACTTCTTTGCCTCGATGCCCCCGACGCGTGTCCGTAAACTGGCGCTCGGCTTGTCCTCTTCACCAATCAACATTCAACCTGCTGGTCCTTCCAATGATCGTTCGTCAACAAGCAAGCGGCGCCACACGCTCGCTACAATAGAACATGGAAACGCCACGGCTGGGCCAACGTTATTGCCTGCGTCGGTTGGGAATGACAGTATGGTTTGACCTGTGCGCTGGCATGCAGGTGTCCAGCGTAGTGACGAGATTGGGGAGGAATGGACAGAGAGGAAGGAACCGTGACCGTCCGTTTGAAAAGGCAGATAATGATGTTGGGGAGACGCGTAAAGGCGTGTAACTTTCGAAGATGCAGCTATTAAATTGAATGTCGATATGTAATTAGTAAGCTATAACAGGAACTCGCCACCGGGATCGAAGTGCGTTAACGAATCTTGGCGGGGGCCAATATTTCGAACCAACTTCCACATTTTGATCGTCCCACCTCCTACAACTCCACTGTTTCCGCACTGCTACGACCAGCGTATTCCCCTTCCACCCATCGCTTCTTCTTCTCTTAATTCGGCCGACCATCTCTGTAGAGAGTGTATACCACTCCATTCCCTCTATCCTCTTCCACATGCAATTTCTGACGATTACTGAAGGTCAGTCTGGATTGCCTCGCCTATCAATATGACTCCGCACCTCCTGTAAGTAGCTTATACTTTCTTCATTTCCTGTGCCGATCCTCTCAATACGCAGTATAGCGCTCTCACCCAAATATCCAGTGGTTCTCTCCCCGCCTGCGACGATAGTGTCGGCCACCTTATAAATCCCCTGCTGGGCGCGTTCGTCCCACCCCGTCGTTCTGATGAAGAGATGGCGGCATTGTACACCATTGGGATACTCTTTAGTTTTGTATGTCTTCCAAAAGTAATCCTCACTGAAATGAGAGGGTTAGGTGCTTCCGCCTGCGAATGACTTGTACGCACCTCCTCAGGTCACCATTGTGTGACCATAATTGGTATGCTAGTTTCTCGACAGTGAAATCTTCCTTCAATCTCGAGCGCAAGGTATCTGAGTATTTCCCGATCTCCGTTTGTGCGTCGCCCGTGTTGCCGACATCCACGACACCTGAAAATTCGGCTTGTGGACCCCAGTCTATGGGCATGACCTTGACACTGGGATCTATGTCACCTATGTATCGCTTCGCCCTGGAGATTGGTGCAAGAGCAGTTTTTCGAAGGAAGATGTTCCATATAGTGTGATCTCGGTACCTTCAAGTTGGATCAGTTTGGGGATCACGAGCATGACTGAAGACATACAACAAATGCTCTTTGTGGGCATACCAAAGTAAAGCCTCTTCGACATGGCCACGCGCGTGAAGCAGGGCGTCTCGTGCCGTGATACGAATCTCCTTGTACCATTGGTCTATTGGTTTGAATGGGGGATCGACTTTGCCGACGTCTTGGACGACAATATCGACATCATAGAGGCCTTGTTTATTCTTGGTCCATTGATGATATAGATATAAGTCGACCGATGGCTTGAGATCATATGCATGTAAGAGACTGTGCGTTTTCCAAGTAGTAGAAAACGACTCACCCTCTGCAGAAACCCGATTTCCTGAAGCGTCTTGGAGCCCTGCGAATCCGCTTCAGACAGTGGTTCTGATACTCGTTTCAAGATGGCGGGAACAAGCTGCTCCTCTCCATATCTGAAGGGCTCTTCAAGTTTGTAGGCGCTGGAAAAATGCCCTTGGTCATTGAGGAGCACAGCGGTATAGTTAAACCCTTCGAGATCGAATATTTCTGTTTGTGGTGCCCTGGGTGCAGGCTGAGTGCCCTCTCTCGATCGCGATATGAGAGAATCAGTGGTGGGTCTGTGATATGAAGATAAGTCTATGAAAACATAACGAGAATATAGGAAAGGCCGTACAATGCATTATACCCGGCGAACTGAACGAGTAGAAGACAGAGAAGGGTAGCATGCCGGAAGGCAGTGGGCATCTTGTAGTACGGGACTGCTCATGATGTTACGGCCCTTTTTAAATGTCCCAGAAAGCGAATAACCTGTGCTAGGGTATTTGCATAATTTGCAGCGATCTCCGAGCAGTGCAACGATCACCAAAACGACTACTGCAGTGCCAGTGGTGCGTCGTGACGCGACCATTACTGGTTACGCCACAGTGTTGAGCCGTATTTGGCATTGCCTTCGGCACGTTCTGTAGGTCCGGGTCGCGTCTGAAGATCTGACTCTCTACCATCACCACTGCATTCACGTCGACGACCACACGCAGTTTATTTAATTTGTTATTTCGTCGTTTTCGCGCCATTCAGCTCTGGCGTTGGGACTCGCATTTCGGAACACAGCAAAGCCATGGACGTAGACGCGGCAGAGGGATAGGCTCCGTCACGGAGTATCGGAGTAGACGACTGCAAGGAGACATGGAAGGAAGACTGCGCGCACGAGAACTGCGACGGCGCACTTTGAGAACGTCCTTTCTGGGACCTCGCGCGCCATACCAAATCAGGACGATGTCACAAAGGCCGACCGCAGTATAACGACTTTCGACGAATTCAGTTATCCCAATTTCCTACTGTCCCTCCCGCCTAACGTCACCCACTTTCGGTTCCGCAATCCAGCGGGGTACTTCAAGATAGATGACCTTTCCTACTTTGGTTCGACGGCTTTCCCGTTTCTAACCCTTGTCATGATCGACTGCTTTCAAGGTACACATGGCTTCATCATGAATCCTGTGCTGGACGCCTTGCCCTCTCGGTGCTGTTGCGCTGCCTTCACCCTTCCTGCCCCTGTTCTTCTTTCAGACTACCCCTTGACAAGGTTACGAGACCAGGAGGAGTTACCCCCAGCTCCTCCTGGTAAACACTTGGGGACAAGAGAATCCAGTGCTGAAGAGTTTACTGAGCTGTGATGTATCCGTGGTCTCGCGACTGGACGTCTGGGACACGGTGGAGGAGTTCGTGTCGAGAATACAACGGTAAAACGGTACTCTCCAACAGTAGGATGTCTCGGACATCTGTCTTGTCAATTTTGCCACTGGCGCAAAATCTTGAAGATTTGGATTGACGGCGACGGAAATGATGAGCACTAACGAATCGTGGCAGGGGCCAATGTCGCCAACGACAACAACGACCGCATTTACGAGCTAGTAGATGGATACTTCGGCTGTCCAAGGCACTACGACTGTACTGTTTCCGAGTCAGCATCGGCATATTCCACGGTTTCCCATTCCATCCATTGCTTCTTTTGCTTCGGCTCGTCCAGCAACTGCCGCGTATCTCTGTAGAGTAGGTATACTTCTTCTTCCTCTGGATCCTGTTCCATATGCAACACTAATCCCTTCTAACAGTTCCCAGTAAAAGTCAGTCTATGTAGTTCGCCTATCAATGCGACTTCGCACCTTCTGTAAGTCCCTGATCGATTCTTCGCTCTCGAGGCCAATCTTACCAATACGCAGGAGAGCGCTTTCGCCTAAAAACCCATTATATTTCTTGATTGGCTTCTCATCTCCATCCTGTACCACACCATCAATCACCTTGTAAATCCACACCTGCTGGCCATATTTGTCTGGCACTGCTGTTTCGACAAGGACGTGACGGCACTTCACACCATCAGGATGGTTCTTATCGAAGTATGTATCCCAATAGTAATCATCTCTGAAATAAGGCTGTTAGACACTCCTGTCTGAGAATACCTGACTTCTACACACCTCCTTAGGTCGTCGTTGCGGTCCCATAATTGGTATGTCAGCTGTTCGATGCTGAAACTGTCCTGCAATGTCCTGTGTAGGGTATCTGAGTATTCCTTAATCTGCCTTTCTGCATCATTCGCGTTGGCGACGTCCACGACACCTGCGTATCTACGTTGTGGCCCCCAGTCTATGGGCATGACAGCACCTTCGATAGAATCTCGCTTCGCATCTGTCGTCTGCACAAGAGCCGCTTTTCGAAGGAAAATGTTCCGCACAGTATGATCTCTATACCTTCAAGTTGGATCAGTCACGACGTCGACGAGCGAGACTGGAGACATACAGCACACGGTCATTGTTGGCGTACCAAAGTAAGGTCTCTTGAATATGGCCGCGCGCGTGGAATAGGGCTACCTCTGCTATAATACTGGATCTTCCTTGTACCATGCGTGTATTGATTTGAACGGGGGATCAGCCTCGCCGATGTCTTCGACGATAATATCGACATCGTATAAGCCTTTTTTGTTCTTGGAAGGACTCCATTGATGGAATAAATACAATCCGACTGTTTTCTTGAGATTGTGAGACGGAACTGGTGCGTTTAGTAGAAACGGGCGACTCACCCTCTTCAGATACCCGATTTCCTGATGTGTCATGGAACCCATCTTCTCCGAGTCCCCTTCAGACATTGGTTCTGACACTCGTTTCAAAATGGCGGGAATTTGCTCTCCCTCCGTATATTTGAAGGCCGGTTCAAGTTTGAAGGAGCGGGAATAATAACCTTGCTCATTGAGGAGTATAGCAGTATAGTTATTCCCTTCAAGCTCGACTATTTCCTTCACAAGTGAATTCACTCGAGCTCTAGGCAGTACGCTTCCTTCTTTTGATATGAGAGATGTCGGTACCGAAGTGGTGGGTCTGCGCAGTCAATATAAGTCCCCGTAAAACACGACGGGCATGTATGGAAGGCCGTACAATGCATAATATGTAGCCAATTGAACGAATAGAACGCAGAGAAAGGTAACATGTCGAAAATTAGTAGGCATATCTTGTGCGATGAACACCCTTCAGATGCAGTGACCGCCCTCTTTAAATGTCCTAGGAAACGATTGGCCTGTGCACACTGGATCCATGTACAGCTTTTCATGTCGTATAGATACCGTCCCATCGGGGGTAATAGCCACAGCTGTGCGCAGGTAATATCGCCCAATCTACTTCCTCTACTGTGCGTAAACCATTGTTCTCATGGGCCGATGGTTACAAGAAGCGTTCATTGCCATTTCGGGCAGACCACGTTTCATAAGGACGTTCGGAAGTGTGGTCCGAAACCCGGGAACGATCCTCCGAGTCCTAAGGCCTAAGTCCTTACCTTGGTACATCTCTATATCCTTGCTCTAGCCGTTACCGAAAAAATTCCTTCTCCCTGGAGTGCATGAGCTGTACATGTGCCAACACGGTCTGATTTCCCAATACTTATATACTTATACTTATATGCTATTGTCCCGTTGCCATACATCGTCGTTCAGGTCGTGCTGTTCTGGCCGGTGGAAACGACGAAGCTAGAAACCAATACTTAAGTATCATCAGCAACATACATATACATATGAACAGACTTGCACACATAGCCAATCCTCGTCGCACGGGCGTCAAACCATATCACATGCGACGACGCGTTCGACAAACTGGGAGGAGTAGGTTCTATAGCAAGGGGCTCGTTTGGGATGAACGGTCATTGAGAGGGCTGGCGAAGAGAATACCTGCACAGATCGGAACGCCCTACTTGACAAGACCAGGAAGCGGACGGGCATCCAAAGAGAGATCACCGTTGGCGGTTCCGAGTGCAAGTGCGAGTCCACAGATGACTGCGGTCCCGTTTGCGGCTCGGGAGGAGGCGGAGTGGATGGATATGGATTCTGACGGGAAATAATCAATACGGAAGTTCGGAGGCAAGAAGGGGACATGAACTTACCTCAGATGAAAAGAAATCGTCTAGGACCTTAAGACCAAACTGCATCTTATCCCGGACATCCCCAACGTGTTCATCATTTTGTGGTATGGAGAAGTATGGACAGTCCCATGGGTCGATGTCGATGAGGTGGTGTGTTCTTTCCTGCCACACGGCATGAGTTGGATCAAGGCGGACGAGTCTGGCAAGGTATGCTGTGAGCGTCGTTCCTCTGAATCTGTACTCGGGTATAGTCCTATATGATGGAGGATTGGCCTCAAGTTCTAACGCCAGAAATCGACAGACAGTGAAGAGTCTATCCGGCTCTGTGCAAAGGTATTCCATGCATTGCTGAGTAAGATATTCAGAACCTCGAGCAAGCTCTCTCACGAACGCGACTGTGAGGTGACCAACGTGTTCCGCGGCACGAAGGGACAACCTTGTCCGAGGAGAGAAGAGCGGTGACCTCAAGCCACAGAAAACGATATGATGGTCAGTAGCGTCTAGGTAGAATGAACCTCTCATGAAGAGGGAAATCCAAGCACCAAACTTGTCCGCCAACACCTCCGACCAACACAGCTCCTCCAAAAGCTTTTGGAATAATTCAAAGGGAGGAATTCTGCCGCAGGCGGTAGTATTTTTCGATAACGGAGCCGTAGCACTGGATGAGAATGTCGGTATCATTCAGTCCGTGTCACCAATCCCCGACAAAGACCGCCCGTAAGCACATCTCTGCGCGCTTGGAGACGGCTTGGGAATCGTCTGGAGTTCCAACATTTGTTCTCGGGATCCGGTCCCAGATATCCCGGAGGGCTGAGATGGCCTCCTCGTTCGTGCCAGAAGTACTATTGGATGATAGTTTGTAGACGATGGAGTCGTTCATGAGACAGAGTTGACGTAGTGGCACATGGGAAGGTAGATTGTATCGGTTTCGAATGATATGGTCGAGCGAGACCACGGCATCAGTGATCGGTACACCACCAGAAAATGGCGGAGGCGTCTGCTCGACATTGTTCAAGGCCGGAAGGGCAAGACGACATAACATTAGGGTTTCACCCATGCGTTCAATAGTGAGACGATTCATGTGGTGTTGCCAGAGTGGGGATGGGAGATGGATATGGCGTTTTGCATCATTCTCCTGTAGGATGTGTGAGAGCAAATCCATGGAATCCCACTCTCGAGATTCCCCTCCCCGAGACTGAACAGATCTCGCCGGCGCATAGTACAAAATGGCAGCAAGGAGGTGAAAAGGAGGCTTGAATGCCTCTGCATCAGCCTCCCACCAGCGCCGCTCAGTCGGATGTTCTTTAACATGTCGTTGGGCCCGTGGAAGTCGCTCAGCGCGACTTTCTTGACCTGGACGAATCGACCAATAACGAGATTCATGAATCACGTCATCCAAAGCCTTCTTCAAGTCGGTGTTCATCGAGGCCAATCGATGTGTTACATTGTCGGAAAGGCAGCCCAAGGACTGCAGGACAATGCTCTTGGTCGGCGGGTTGGACGTCATTTGATAAAGCCATAGGAGAGCATTACCCTCCGCGCGCGCGCGCAACTTCGTCGCCCGTCGCAGCGATACACTCTGCTTCTTTGAGTGTCTGAAAGGTAACGTTCGGGGACATATATGATTGCCAGGATTGTTGTCGTCGTCGACGATTGGATATTGTGGTGGAGAAAACCTTGTAGATGCGTACGGCTAATGTGATTGCAGATATAACGAAGGTATGGAGGGCTTGCGCGGGGGCTGAGGATGATACGGAGGATATCAAGGTGAATATCGGACGCATCAGGACGTTGAGGATGTCTGAGAACGGCGTTCGATATGGACATTGAGTGTGGATGATGGGAAGGGTATTGGACACTGTGTACACTGTGTATATTGTTGGAGAGAGCTTGTGATGTTTGTGCAACAAAGGTGGTAAGAACGGCAGAAAAGAGACCAGCCTGGAAATATGTCAGGAGAGATGGAGGGTAGAGAATTGTATACGTACGAAAACCAGGAGCAAATCCAGACCGTCCCTAGCCTCGACGATCATATCATTGTCGTGTACCTCACACTCGTCCATGTTTACTCTCCACGCACGAGCGTTAGGTCCCAGTTCCTCATAGACGGGATCCTCAGGATAAATCTCTTCAAAATCGAACGTGCCTGCAGCGAGCCTTTAGCATAGCGAGATTGTTATTCAAGAAACGCACCAGCTCTGGCCTGGTTGGTGGGTAGCCAGGTAACCTAGCCCTCAGATCGACGCTTGCTCATCTGAGGGCTAGGTTACCTGGCTAGTTGGTGGGTACATTCGGTCCAAACCGCTTCCTGTTTGGATCGGTCGCAGATGGGCGAGTAGGGGATCAACTAGGTGGACGGCGAGTATGCGGGGAGACAGAACGACGCCGACTCGAACTCCGTCTTTGTTGCTCTGCATCCCGATAAGACGCTCGACGAGAACGGTTCGACGACAAACGACTTTGAGAGCTCCTGGGTAACGACGGCATGGTTGTGGTGGATGTCAACGTGTTTCCTGTCAAACGCTGTTCCATCGTGTCCGACTTTGCTTTACACCATCATGCTTGACAAGAAGGAATTTCTCTCCCGCCGTTGACAGCCAGTGCAGGCATGCATCCCCAACCTTCATAAGGCAGCCAATGTTGTCGTCGCCCAGTTCATAGGCGTTCCTACCAACCCAACGGTCGAGAAGAATGCAATGTTACTTTCCATCATGGTGGTAAGAGGACAGGGTAAGGTTGGTGATCGCTTTCTTCTTGACCATCAACATGGACCAACCCATAAATATATCCAAGCCAGTGGTCGAGCTTTCTTTGTATCATTTTGTGCGTTTATCTTCGATTCGTAGTCACCTCATCTGACGTTCCTCAAAGAGCATGTCATGAAACCACACACTCTTCACGAGCCAAGAAGATTGAATTCCCATCTACCGCCGCTGCCTGTCATCCATTGCTTAACCGTACGCATCGGCGGCCACTCGAAAACGCAGCTTGGAACTACGAATGCGTCGGTTGAAACAATGTCGCCCTCGGAGGTACGTCTCTGATCACTTACCACGTCGTTTTACTGATAGTTCGCAGTCTGAAAGATCTATCTACCATCGTGGGCGAACCAGAAGCATGAGAGGCACGCCGTAGCTCTGCCTCCAAGTCCCCCACACGTTTATATGGATAACCATTGGAGAAAGCCCAACAGACACACGCATACCGCCCTTCCAAGCGCGCCTCGCAAACTGTGTACTACTTGAGGTAAGCCTTCTCTGCAATCCCAGTCATCCATTTATCATCGAGCCACCAGTCTACCAACAAGATAAGATATGGCGAGCCGACCAATATTTACCATCTCTTGAACTCTGTCTCTATTCGCCGGGTGTACTATCCTTCCTAGACGAGCGCGGCAGCATCCAGTCCTGCACAGACATAGCGGCCACCATGACTAGCGCAGATAAAGCATTCCAAACCTGCTCACCCGTAGGCCTGCTGTAGTCCGCATGCCGACTCGGAGCCTCTGGATATCATTCTTGGTCAATCGATCAGGAGGAGACAAGGATTTCCGCACCAACAAGGGTTCGTCATGTTTATTTCGCCCGATGATAATCTGTTATGAAAAGTTTTCCTGCTAGACGGTACCTCAAACCTCTCCCCTTCGCTCGCATCCCAAAATCGAGAGGGACTATGTCACCGTCGCCGTACGAAGGTTTCATCCCGGGCCTGTTCGAAGAGCAAACGCCGGTTCCGCGAACGCCATCTTCCTGATCGACTACCGCAAACAATGTCGATTATGAATGGGGGGCTGGAAGCACGTATTAACTCTCCATACACAAAGGCCAAGCGTCGCAACTAGCTTCCAACGGTGCCCTTTCCCGGCCACAAAATCTTCGGGCGCGTCTGGTTCCGGCGTCAAATATCCAGCCTCGACGTCTCCTTCAGGCGGAATGCAGAGGAACGGAGCACTCTCCTCGGAGGACATATAGTCAACCTCCTTGTCAAGGATTTGTGCCCCTTCCTGGAAACGATGTCGACAAGGAGGCAGCGGGATTTTGGTAAGGATACCCGTTGCGTAACCTAGGGAAGAATCTAATGTCCAACTTAGATTGGATGCGTTGACCGTTCCGTACCTCCAACGTCCTCGAGCGCGACGAAGCTGAACATTCCACCGCCTTCGCCTGCGGTGACAAGCTGTTGCCGGTGGAAATGAATTGTTGGATGGATTCGATGAATACGCTGGTTATCGCTCGAATACCGATCTCCTGGATCCTGGTTGTTGTATGTTCAGTGTTCAACGTCCAGTCATATTCAACTGACGGAATCTACCAGGCGCTTCACCTTTCAGTCCAGACGGATTGTCTCGAGGATGTCCTTCAGCGTTGATGCCCTATTCGTTGGGGAGGGATAGCTTCATGCCCGCTTGCTGAACTTCACCTACTTGGACGACAGTATAGAGGATCTCTACCGGCGCCTCTAAGCACCGCAGTGATTACATCTTTAGTACCTGCGTCTCATTGGCGTAGTCGACGGAGGTAGCCTTTACTGCTGCTGGGATCAGAAGGACGACTTTGGCGTTCCGCGATAAGAGCGTTTGGGAGTGTTGAGCGCAAAAGTCAGTAGAAGACAACGGGGCTTATGCTCGATACTTACGCTCTTCATGGATCGAAGATATGGTAGACTGGATGAACATACACATCTCCAATACTATATAATTAAAGAAGTTTTTCTATCGTGCTCCGGGATGCGACGGTCTGTCGTACCAGATGTTAAGCAAAGTTCCGGGAGAATGAGGTTATCCGATACCATCTTCGGCGTGGCGCACGGTAAGCTCAAATAATCAACCATAGATCTCAATTCTAAATATTATACTTTACTTGCAGCTAATAATACAGTGTCAATGAAATTGGACCCTACACTACCGAAGAACGTAGCAGACGCTAGATGAAGACTCCCTATGCCTGTCGATGCGCGACACGAGTTTCCCTCCACGATATTCTTCAACTCCCCCAGAGTCTGGTATCACGCAGATCGAGGTCTGTGTGGATTGCATATAGATTTTTGACCTTCCAGCGTCATTTTGCTATCGAGATCGATGACTAAGTCGTCAGGATCTTTGTCGAAGATCTCATCAGGGTGTTGAACGTAGTATTGGTCGATGGGAAGGCACAGGAAATGAGGTATCTACGTCGCGTTGTAAGCAAACATTCAAGGGTGAAGCGACGGTGAAGGTAAGGTTACTCACCAATTTCGCGCGGCGTGAGGGGCGAGGGGGAGTGTGAATGTTGTACCGGGGCTGTCAGAGGCTACATACACAGTGGTTGTCGGAAGGCAAGAGCGAGATCTGCGCCAATATCCAGAGCTTGGAGGACCATTAGGTATTTATCTTGTGGCGTCCAGTAATTCATGCTATCACAGCTGGGAATGAATATCTTTGCAATCCACCTGATGAGAGCATTCACCAATCATTCCAGGGGCCGATATGGCGATGTTGGGAAAGAGATAGAAGATCGTACAGCCGTGAATAACGTACTTAACAATGTGCCAAATGGCGAATTAAACCGGAGAGTTGTTGTGGGAATAGTAGTTAAGATGGTAGGGTTCAGCAATTATGGCAGGAGAGACGCATAGCTACATTCCACTGCATGGCGGCACCCTTCTGAACGTTAATCGCACTATTCAGTGGCAGTATTCACTTAGCACTAGTCACTGGTCACCATCGATGATCGGACCGGTGCGCCGTCACCGGTGACCGTTCCCTAATATCCCGGTATTACCTTCGTGATTATTGCCATGTTGCTACACCGCTCTGAGGACTCACAGTAGTGGTACATAGTCATTGGCAATAGGAAGAGACGTGAATAAAAGTAGAGCTCAAATATTCTCCTGAAGAAAAGATGTTTATTTGCCTCGTTCTTGCTTTGTTTGTGACAACGACGTCTGCTGCTTTGTACCATCACCAAAACCATGGAACTCACAACTATTATGTTCTACATCACGACCCCGCCTACGCCTCCCTATCTGAGGTTGTGGAGCTTCTCGGTCTTCAGATAGTGGAACCTATCGGCGAACTCAAAGATATCTGGCTGGCACGGATACCTAGGAATAATCTCGATTCAAGAACAGAACACGGCGAAGCAGAGGTCGATGCCAGTGATCCCGTCGTCGAAACATACCGAAGGATGCGGCGGAAGACAGTGCTTTCACGACGAGGTGAAGATATGTCTTTGGCTCTCAGGCATTTGTCGCGACAAGTCGCGCCACAAAAGCGCGTTACGCGCGCTCCTCTTTCCAGCGAAACCTCTGTCAGCTCACTCGATAAACGTGCACCTGTGGACATCAAAGACCCTCTCTTCAAGGATCAGTGGTCTCTTAAGTTACTTAACGTGCCCAAAGTGTGGGAGAAAGGATACACCGGAAAGGGCATCGTAATCGCAATCATGGACGACGGAGTGAGGTCGGATCACAAAGATCTCAATTATGTATGTTTTCCGTATCATCGGGAGAGACTATGTTCATGTTCATATCTTGCAGGCTGGAGATCACTCATACGACTTTGTCGCCAACTCAAAAACTCAACCGACCGACGCTAAAATTCTTTCCCACGGTACCGCATGCGCTGGGGTTGTTGCAGCTGCCAGGAATAATCTCTGTGGGGTGGGTATCGCTTATGACTCGAAAGCGGCTAGTTTACGCGTCTTGGGAGGGACGTATCGGAGTCCGGATGGAAGATCTCAGAGTCCAACCCCGGAGTACTCAAGCAGAGAGGCAACGGCCTTCAACTACCACTACGATTCCATATCGATCTACAGTTGCAGCTATGGACCGGAGGATGACGGCAAGAGCCTTGGAGGGCTGACGTACGTTGGCAAACAAGCTCTGTTGAATGGCGTCAACAAAGGTAGAGATGGAAAGGGGAGCATCTTCGTATTCGCTGCTGGGAATGGCGGAGACCCAGATAAAGAACACGATGACTGCAATTTCGATAGTTATGTGAACAGGTGAGATTCTATTCATTTCTCATAATTACAGATCGGCATGATCAAGGTTGACAGTATATACACGATTGCCATCGGCGCTGTAGAGAAATCGGGTCGACATGCAAAATACTCCGAACCCTGTGCGGCGGTCATGGCTACGGCCTATAGCGGCGCAAATGACGATTCGTCATCGATTGTAAGTGATTCCCCAATAAGCTTTGTGTCCCGCAACTGAAAACACTTGTAGGTCAGTCTCGGAAGTAGC
This sequence comes from Flammulina velutipes, assembly GCA_011800155.1. Classification (NCBI taxonomy): domain Eukaryota; kingdom Fungi; phylum Basidiomycota; class Agaricomycetes; order Agaricales; family Physalacriaceae; genus Flammulina; species Flammulina velutipes. The sequence continues at coordinate 2,647,367 of CM022372.1, read as the reverse complement.
GACGATGTGTCATGCAAAAGCAATTTCTCCGCAACATCTGCTGCTGCTCCAGCTGCCGCGGCCATCTTTTCCTTGGCTCTGGAAGCACGCCCTGATCTCACATGGAGAGATATACAGCATCTCTGTGTTGAAACTGCCCAATTCCCTCAAGGCGAGTTTGCGGTGGACCAATTGGTGAAAGGGCGGAAATACAACCCCAAAGTCGGCTTCGGCGTCCTCGATGCGTCGGCCTTCGTCGAGAAAGCAAAGACATGGCCGCTCGTTACCCCACAGGTCTGGATGGAACTGCCGTATGTTCAGTTCGATGAAGGGGCGGTGGATGACCAGAAAAAGGTGACGGGAGGGAAGCAGCTCGTTGGTGGGGATACTGTGGAGGAAGTGGTGATTATTACCGAGGCAATGGTACGAGCGGCCAACTTTGACAAGATTGAGCATATTCAGGTCAGGGTGTGGGTCGAGCACCAGAGACGGGGGGATATTGAGGTTACCATTTTCAACCCCAAAAGAGTCATGTGTGTGCTCGCGACGAACCGTCCGCGCGATGACGACAAGTCGGGACTCATGGGGTGGACATTTACGACTGTGAAGCATTGGTATGTCCTTGTTCGTTTCACCTACTCTGTGGACTAAGTTGTTTTGGCAGGGGTGAGGATCCGCTGGGAGAATGGACTGTCGTTATCAACGATATGTCCAGTACAGAGAAGGAGACAGGTAAGGCTCTTGGTTTTGCTGTGACGTTTTGGGGGAACGCTAGGAATGGTGATATCGCCAAGCCATATGTAATGCCTCCAGACGATCACGACGTCTTTCCACCCCCAGGCGCGGAATTCCGACTTCCAAAACCTCCACTGGGGTTGCCCTAAAAGTTAATGTCGTATAATACACATAATCAGAATTCACACCATTTAATTGCATACTAGCAGTCACCCGTGGCGTAAACTTCCAACATGTTCCCGTGTAAGTATCAGAAGTCAAACATCAACTGTAACTTTTTGAACGAAGCTGTTGGAATTGAACTGAACGCCCGAAGGAAATGGCAAAGAAAGTGCGTGTCATTCGATCGTAGGATTGGTACAAAGAAGGAAGACGAAGAAGAGTGTCCTCGTAACTCGTACGCGTAAGAGTCGCGTACGGAGAGATTTTGACGTTGGTAAGATCGACGCGTCGTCCTAAAGGTTTTTAAACCCGCGTTCCCGCCAAAGAACTCCTCCATCTCGTCCCAGAACTCAGATCTCAGACCGCGGCGAGATCGAGGACACGGAATGGGCCGCTGTCAACTGGGAAGAGTAGAGGATACCGCTCCTTGGTGTATAGTCGACGTTCAAGCCTAAAACTATTCAGTGAAATGGACTGGTGCCAGTGGACGGATGGCTACGTACGAATTATGCGACGTGTGTGAGACAAGAAGGAGGGTGAACGCCGTATGTCGATTTTCGGAGGCTGCAAGTTCAAATATCATGCGAACGCGCTCGTAAGGAAGTTTTGGGACTGAGATCTTGAGATGGTGGTCGTCGATACGTAGGATTGGCTGGACGGAGGTTCGGATTTGCGCTATATCATATACCATTAGTAGGACCAGATACACAGTCGGATAGACTTACCGCAATTATCTGGCGCCAGTAGTGTATACGATCTGTTGAGAGTGAACGGTTCAAAGTACAGCAGACTAGATGTAGCTCCTGCTGCGCGGTGGACAGACCGTTGGCGAACGAATAGAACGTCAACGTAGAGTGAGGACTCTGCTGTTCGTGGCTCGTCGTTGTAGTCAACGCCGATGAATTTAGGTCAAAGAGACGGTTGTAGATGGATAGTATACGCTTGTAAAGCTGCTTGGGCTTCGTGAATGGCCATGGTGGTCGGTGTCAAGAGTCTGTTTGGTTGTTTTGATCCTTGCCATTGACCACCATCATCTCCGACGAACTTCAAAGTATTGCACGCGATACTCGATTCTCTATGCATCGCCACGGGCTGGCGATGGGTCTTGCAACGACTTGGGAAGATATAGCAGGCGGGTGATAGTGATGACAGTATCACCATCCTGTTCTCCGTGACAATGGCTTGCCCATCCGCAAACTCCGTTAGCCAATCCTTGCTCTGAAAGTCCACACAGCACGCCAGGAAAAGGCGCTTCTACCGCAGCAACCATATCACCAATGCCTCACTTAGGGCTGCCCTCTGCACCCTCATCCTCGCGTATGCGACATGTTCGTCGTTACCTTTCTACTGTCATTCTCTCGCCTGATGTACCAGGCAATCACAGGTTATTTAGGCCTATCGACCAAGGAACACCCTCAAGACCATCCGAGAACCCCACCTCAAGATGAAATCGCTCGGTCAGCAACAGAGAATACGCCTTCAGGCGGCCACCATGATGCACGTTCATACGAAACCGCTCATGTAGGTATCTGCCTCCATTGTCAAAGAACTCGCACTCAAAGACGATCTCTAGTCCCACAACGACCGTCACACCAGTCGAGCCCATGACACCAAGAAAGAACACCGCTCCTACAGAGACGAATATCAGAGGCTCGCCCAGCGTTTTCATGAGGCGACAGATCTTCACAATCGTACATTAGCCAACCACCAACACGCGTACGAACAGCTCAAGGCTGAAAGAGACGCGTCAGAGAGAGATTGGAAGGCGGTTGCCGAACGCTCGAGGGACCAGATAGCTGTGCTTCAAAAGCAGCTCCAGCAGGCATATGCTCTGCGCGAAGAAGATAGGAAGCTGCTGGAGATAAGGAGGGTAGAACTCGAGGACGCCCAAGCGTTCTTGGGATCGGAGGATACGGTCTCGGGAGAGGAAATCTCGTCCATGATACAGGCGCTCAACTCGGACATCTTCCAGCTCGCAGCATCCATTGCGGAATCCGAAGAATTCTTCGATGACTACAAGTGCGATATGGATATTGCAAACAAGGCGAAAAAGCTCTTTGGTCCAGCACTCTGTGATCTTCTGTACGGATGCCGAAACGAAGATCATGAGCGACGGGAGCTCGTTATCCAAATCCTACTCCAAACCACTCTGCTTTGGGCGTGCAGGAGCATTGTGCGTCGTTGTGCCCCCAACCTTCGCTATGGCGAAATGGACGTGGCTTACGACGCAATCGCAGCTTCGTGTGAGTTTTCGTCTTGCTTTCGGCTAGTTTTTTGTGTCAACTCTTGTAATATAGGTCCTCAACGTACAGCTGGACGGTGGCGAGCTATGGCTCGCTCGTACTTTAAATATGCCAAACCAACCGAAGTCACAACACACGCAACTCATAGATGCTCCTATGCAATCAGCCTTGTTTTGCACATCGCTGGATACAAAGCAGCCATGATCGACCTGGAAGCTATCCAGGCGTATGTTGCCGCTAGGTTCGACACCTCCTTGGAGAGAATCGTAAACGCGGCCATTCGATTGGACAGGGTGATGGGTGAAGAGGTGATTTCTCAGAACGCAGAGCTATTGATCGCGAGGGGGGTGGCATTCAATCCGGCGTGGATGGAAGACGCTTATGGGGAAGGTCGTGACGGTACGGTGGCGTGTTCTTTAGAGTTTGGATTGAAACTCTCCGTGCGGGGTCCGGAGCTCCAACTGGCGTCGTCTACTGTCCCCTTGAAGGCGAAGGTGGTCCTCCTGTCCTCCCTTCTTGATCGGGAGCGCTCCAGTGTCGGAGCATAGGCGCAATTTACTACCGTGGTTTGGACATTGTGTCTGGAACAACGAACTGTTCGCTACGTATGTCCACTTGTAAGTAGATAGGTTTGTATCTCAAAATGTATATTCATGTGTCCTAGCATCAACGTTCAACGCAGACGTACTACCACGATAATCCCGCATGTATGCATTTCACGTCGCAGTTCCTCTTTCAAGTTTTCACGCAATGCACAGAGCCGTTATAGTATAAAGGTATGCTTGAACTCCAATCCGATGTTTCAAACTTACTGCGATGCAGCTCCCTGCTTTACCTCCCCGCGCACCGTATGACGGTCCTCGCCGTAAGCTCGTTATTGCCTTCGACATTGGCACGACGTTCTCTGGGGCGTCTTTCGCTAAACTGGAGCCGGGAGCAGTTCCTAGCATCCAAGGTGTTACTAGGTAACCTTCCCAGTGCTTTCATGCTATTTTTTTTTACCTCAACTTATCTCTGCTGCAGGTTCCCCGCCCAACAGAAGGTTGGAGGGAACTCCAAGATTCCCAGTATCATTTATTATGACTCAGAGGGGGAGGTTCGTGCGGTAGGGGAAGAAGCGAGAGACGAAGCATTCCTCGCGCAAGCCGAGGATGAGGAATACGTCAAAGTTGAATGGTAACCCAATATTTTCTCTCCCTACATACCTTCATCCACCAACCTCATGAGTTCCCAGGTTCAAACTCCACCTCCGTCCCAAAACACTCTCCGCGAGCCACATAACAGATACCGACATCCCGCCCCTCCCAAAAGGGAAACGGCCCATCGACGTCCTGGCCGATTTCCTTCGATACCTCTTTGTGTGCACGCGGGAGTATATCATCGAGATGACGTTTAATGGGCAGTCTTACTGGACGTCGATCGAGGGTGATGTGGAGTTTGTACTTGCGCACCCGAATGGATGGGAGGGGCAGCAGCAGAGCCTTATGCGCAAGGCGGCTGTGATGGCTGGGTTAGTTGAGGAGAAGGATGCGCATACGCGTGTGCAGTTCGTTACGGAGGGGGAGGCAAGTCTTCATTTTTGTGTTTCGCAGGGGACTCTGTCTGGGAGTGAGATGGTTCGTTGATATTTTTCTTTTTGAGAGTGGTTTTGGCTGAATGTGGCGCATGTTGATTAGGATTCTAAAGGGACGATCATTGTTGATGCTGGAGGCGGGACGATCGATCTCAGCGCGTATCGCAAGACGGATAAGGGTGGGTTTGAGGAAATCGCGCCGACGCAGTGTATGTTTTTATAGTTTGCTTGACATTCTGCCACGGTCTAACTTTTGTTTTGTTTGCCAGGTCGTTTGCAAGGTTCTGTATTTGTCAGCCGTCGGGCTCGTCGATACCTTGAAGGTAAACCACCTACTACTCAACCCATCAACCCCACAGTCCACTTAACACAACCCAGAACGGCTGAAGGGAACACGTTTCGGGACAGCCGAGGAGGTGAAAGAGATCACGGAAGCTTTTGACAAAACGACCAAGTTGAGTTTCCGGGGTGTTGACTCGCCGTCGTTCATTCGGTTCGGGGGCATGCGTGATCGGGACGTGTCGGTGGATATCAAGAATGGGCAGATGAAGTTGGCGGGGTCTGTCATCCATTTGTTTGTCCATCCTTCTCTCAGTCTGACGTGGGTGTGTAGGAGTGTTGTTGCGACGTTCTTCGAGCCGTCGTTGTCAGCCATCCTTGAGGCTGTCGATCTTCAGATGAAGGATGCAACCATTCCGATTTCGGTATGTCAGATATTATTCCCGGGGCAGTGGAATAACGAGCCGTTTTAGACTATAGTGCTTGTTGGAGGATTCGCAGCGAGCGACTGGTTGTTCTCGAACCTGCAGACGAGACTCGCACCGCGGGGTTTATCTGTCTGTCGGCCCGACGGGCATGTGTACGTTTACATTCCTTGCTCGCATTTCAGTGTTTACTCATGAAATACTATAGGAACAAAGCAGTTGCAGACGGCGCACTCTCTTTCTACCTAGACCATTTTGTCTCAGTCCGTGTGGCGAAGTTCTCTTATGGAATTGAATGCTGTGTGGAGTTCTGCAATGGCGATACTGAGCACCAAGCTCGATACTGGAAATGCCTCACTCGTCCCTCCGGACGTGAATTTATCCCGGGCGCGTTTAGCGAGATTTTGGCCAAGGTGATGTTGATGTCTGTGATTAGACTGCATTTTGTATTGACGACATCTAGGGCACGCGTGTCAGTGAGCAAAAGGAGTTCATCCGCAGCTATTTTAGGGAGTCCTCTTCTCGCCAGGATCCTAGCCTTTTCAATGTCGAGCTCGACATCAAGTATTATCGTGGCAGTGGTGCTGTACCACCTTGGATGGACGAACAGCCTCGTGCGGATATTTCTTACGCTGCCAGTGAGCGATTCGGAATTAATTGCCTTTTATTAGACTCCTTTTCCACGCTGTGTACGATCTCTGCTGACTTGTCTCAATGCCAGTCTGGCGTGAGCTCTCGACGTTCACGGGGAGGGATGTACTACACCCGAAATTTCGATGTTGTATTGCTTTTTGGCCTTACGGAGCTGAAGGCGCAGATTCAATGGAAGGAGAAGGTCAGTTTTCTATTACTCATTACAATGGGAGCCATACACTTACACGTCGTTCCTTGTAGAGTGTTGACAAACGGTAAGTGAAGGAGTGTTTTACTATCATTGCGTTGCTTAAGAGTTTTCAAGGTGTCCCGCCGTAGTGGTATACGAAGGAGATCTGGACGTGGTGACGAACTCGGAGTCCAAAAGAGACGATTTCTGAGGACTAGTATTAAAGTTTGCGCCTACAAGTGCCCATAAATTATTACAACTTGCTTGGAGAACGTGCATTTTCCAGGATACCGCTCCTTGGCATCTCATCGGGCCTTTGATGCTCACTTCCAAAATCATCTACGTCCTGTCATCGACGTTCTCCGCAAAACGCTTATAGTTATCCGCATTTCCGGCCGCATCAGGAGGCGATTCCAGAGCAAGTGTGTGTTCTTCTTCAGCAATGTACGTATCGTCTTCCGTCCGCGCCACATCATGAAAATGAGATGCTTCGTGGATCAAAGTACCGGCGTACGAGTTGTTTCCCTTCAGTACGCGGAACATCGCCCAATACATCCTACAGAGGTTGATCGTAGGATTTGTATAGCTATCACCAACATATAAGCACCGCACTGACATCTTAGACAGAAGTATACCCACAATGCACCAATGACATAGGCAGTCACCCACCTGGTACACGCACAGTTGTATGTGTACCTTTTGGAGACAAATGGGCGTTCTCCCATGGTTCTGAATGCTTTGATCACTCTATCACGTGGCGCTATTTCATCTGGACTGGATGGTTTATGATCCCAGTCGCCAAACCACCACGTATACCTCTCTCTGGGAGGCTTGCTCATCTTCAGGTACCTCGAACCCTTTATGAACTTCCGTGGAATGGCTGGCAATGTCACTCACTGGTTCGCTTCCTCCACATATTCGTCTGCAGCTACCGCCGCATCCTGGATCCTAATCTGCCGTTCATCAGAGCATTGTAGTGTCTTTGCTTCCATTGTTATAGCCCGAGCGCGAATACTCTCGGTGGACCTTTCGACACCTGCACCGAATCCACGCCTACCACTACTCAATTTCTTCAAACTTGTTATTCTAACTTTGTGCGTTTTCACGTTTATCTTCACCTCCTCAAGTTTCAGGTTCTTTCCGTCATTGGTAATAACCCAAAGCGTATCCCGAGCGAGCTTTACAGTGTACTCGCCCGCTCCGGATCGTGTAAAGTCGTACGCCGAACCAACTTCCGAGCGTATTTGTTACTAAGAACGTACAACTCGAAGGAAGATAACGTACCTGGATATACAACCTTCCTCGATTTTCCAACTGGGATCGTGATCAACGCATCTGGATTGGCAGAAGATAGATTCAAGTCCGTGTCGTCCCCTCCATTCTTTGTTTTCGAAATACCGGCGGCGCCAAATAAATATGTCTTCAACGACCAGTCAACAGTCGCGCCAACAAAGGTCGGCCCCCGCTCCTTCCCGCTCCACACCAATGCGTCCACCGGGACAGGCAGGTCATCGTACAGCACGCCCGAAGGATCTTTGACGACCTTAATTGTCTCCTCCCCGATATTCCTCAGAGTTACTGTAATATCGAAGTCATCAATATCGTTGACGACCGTGGGAACTAGTATGTGGCGTCAGCCAAAGTCTCAATATGGGGCATGTACAAACCATCCATGGTTACAGAAAGGAACTCGAGCCCCTTTTTATGTTCTTTACGGCTGTATATGGGGTAGGCATGGATTACCAGAATCCATGGAGCGCAGAATAAGGATAATAGCATCGAAAGCAATGTGTAAGGCTATAGGGAATGCTCAGCGCTACCATATTTACTATCCTGAGATATAGTGAAATTATTCAACACCTATAGAGTAGAAGCTGTACTGGTATTGGATTTTGAGCTCAGAGAGCTGGTTACCATGTAAATGGTGATTATGGTTATCTTTGAGACGGTGATGCAAGGTTGCATATATATGCATACTGGTTACCATGGATTGACAACGACACTTACATATCTCATCTGAAATAGATTAAATTCAACTATTAGCAGTATGTAGTCGACGTTGAGGCTGGGCCTCGTGGAGATGGTAAAGCAGTCTATCCATATGCAGTGAAACACGGGCTCAGAAGGTGATCATATATGGCCAGCTGAGGCGAAAAGGTTGCCCGCCCAACCCGGAACCATGTTGACCAATACTGGTTGTCCCACAAGTAGATATCAGAGCTCGCCACTCATGTTATGTACACTGCGACGAATGTATGCTTTGTCATAGTCACCAGTGAAAGTAAACACTCTACTAGCAGTCCTGTGGTTACGCCACGGAATTGAAATCTAAACCATCCCAAACCATGATTCAGCTAACATCAGAGCTCAATTCCCATGATTCTTCCTCTCTTCGCCTCAGGCAGAACCAATGAAGATTCCAGAATGGACACAGGGTGGACAGACGTTACACATGCGCACTTCCTAAAGCCTCCTTCTCGTCCCAGAACTCGAGCCGCAAAACAAGATGGTTGTTGTATTGTACGACATTTTCTAATGCGACGCTCCCTGGTTCGTCAGCGTCAACCAGGAGAAGCTGAGGGTAAGCTACCTATAGCTCTCTCATCTCTTTCAATCTGCTATTGCCGCATCCAACCACTCGCTGGCTCTGGCCTTGACTCGGAAGAGGGAGAAGGATGCCAGTAGTAGGTCTCCCCTGCGAGCATGAATATCTCGGATTTGCCATTGGCTTCGCTGAGCAGTCCTAGTCATGGCATAGAATATGGGTTCTACCCTGAGCAAGGCTAGTTAGAAATTGGCGTAACGAAGGGAGATGAAATCCATACCAGCGGCGAGTACGATATTAAAAGTGACTTAGGAACTCTTGTCCAACTCCGAGTTCCAGGATTTTGTCGTCGTCGGTCGCGATTAGGGTGTCCTGCGACGGCAGGTATCGTCTTGTTGTGGAACCCCCCTCACCCGTACCATCCAAGAGCTCGAATCAACTGAACGTATCGCTCACGTCCAATCACTCTGAGTAGCCGTTGAACAGAGTAGAAAGACGACAGAGGACGAGTGGTAAACGCGTATGGAACACCTTCCCCCCGCGTTGAGCTATAGGAAAGCGATGGCTAATGCCCGAAAAGCTTGCACTGTACGACCTCGTCAAGGCATGGTGCAGGACGTTGTGACGTTCGCCGTTGGAATAACGGCAGAATCGCCTCCATAACAATGGCAAGGATGTGCTGGAGACGGAATAAGGCAGGAGATCCTTGGGAGGATTAAATGGGGTTTGATGCAGAGGGAGAAAGAAAGTCACCGTGACCAAAGATAGGCAAGGGATGTTTCAACGTTGACGCGTCGTTGAGTCCAGCGCCATAAAAAATGCACTGATGATCGCGTCGTGGTTTCCCTACGTCTGTTTTCTTGCTATGGACTTCTCCAACTCGTCCCAGAACTCGAACTGCGAGAGCAACGGGTCGGGGCATTGCATGGTGTTCTGGAAAATATCTTCCGGCTCGCCAGTGCCAACGAGAATGAGCTGAGGATAGTACTGCTCCTGAAAGTTCTTTACGTCGGCCAGCATGGTCTCGTTGATGTTGGAATGGTCGTGAGGATCTATGCGAGGCACGGTGAAGGCAATGAGTTGGCACTGCCGTGATGCGTCCATGATATCTGGCAGATGTTCGGCGAACTGATAGACAGCGTCGATATCATTAAAGTCACAGTCAAGCAGGATATGGGATAGAAGCGGGTAACTCCGCGCGGACACCACGAGGGCGACAACGTTGGACCAGACGACGTCGCAAAATTGCAAGTGGGTGATGTTTGGGGGGAGGATGCCTATGTCACCATTCAGCAGGTGAAGAGACAGATACTTGAGTTTTTGGAGATGACCTAGGGAGGAAAGATTGTACGATTCATAATTTTCCAGATCCAATTCGGAGATGTGAGATGGGTGATGTTATTGCAGATATTGAGTAAGTCGGAGTTTGGGCCTGTAGAGAGCTGCTGAACGGCGCTTGCGATGAATCCGTCGTCGTCCCGCGTGGACATGCATCGTTCGAACATGTCATGTTCATTCTGATCCTCGATGTTAACCTTGGCGTATAGTCGTCGTTCAAGCCTAACGAATAGCTGGGTAAGGTTTCTGCGATGGTGAGTGTATGGTCACGCACCAATTGCGAGCAGCGCGCGAGACGAGGAGGAGCGTGAACGTTGTGCATGGACTGTCCGAGGCAGCGAGTTCGAAAATGGCGCGGATAATCTCATAAGGAAGTCGACAGACGGCCGCTGAGGACATAGTGCTCGTCGAGAGGAGTCTCCAGCGTGAGGACGTCGGTGAAAGCTAGCAAGGATGCTGGTGAATGATGGTGGTCGAAAGGCAAGTTCGTCCATAGCCATCAATGATCATGCAATAGTAACGACTAAATTTCTTTGGCGGCGAAACAATGTACTTGACTCCTGCGACGAAGCCAAGAATATTTACATAGGACTGTGAATACGATAAGAAAGTCTAAGCACCTTGCCTACCGGTCAGCAGCGCTATTTGAGCCAGGAGCGCCTCTTTCTCGTGTTCCGAAGCCTCTGCCCGTCGCAAGGCTTTCTCTTTCTCCATTCTCTCATTCTCTGTCTCTAGTTGAGACTGCGTCAGCGCTTCTTTGTTTCGCTTCGACGATTCAACCCGCTCCAGCTCATAAATCTTCTTGTCCATCTCGCGCTGCGAGATCATAAGAATCAACCATTTACAATAACGTGCGACGAGCTTACTTGATTGGCCATGGATATTTCCCCTCGGTATAGCTCCCAGCTCTCCGCATACTGCGCCCTCAGAGCGGGAACCTGCTGCGACGGCTTTGGTTCAAAGCCAGGGATCGTCCCCGCCAGCATCCCCGCCTTGCCCTTGGTACGAAATTTCTTGAACGTGAACATGCCCGCCTTCTCCAGCGCGGCCATTTCCATCAGTGACCCTGCGAACCAGTAACACATCGTACTGGTAAAGTTGTACTCTGGAGCACTCGCGCTGATGACCTTGCCCATGGTCGCGAGGTCTTCGACAAGGAATATGTCGTCGCCGTTGACAGGGAATGTCATTTCGCACAGTATTTCGAAGGTTCGCTCAGATTCATCTGGTGAGTTCGTCTGATGATAGCTGCGCAAGGTATCGGCGGCACTGTTTTTTCCAGAGGAAAAGCTATCAGATACTTTTCTGACAGAGTCCTTGGATGTCTTTGGTCTGGGTGGGGGAGGAGGAGGGCTGGGTGGCTTGTCGTCTGTATCTGGCTTGCCGACGGGATCTCCTTTTTTCCGGATGGTGCGCTCAAGACAGATGACGGCATGGTCGACTGGTTTTCGAGCGTCGTCGAGGCATGCGAGCTTTGCGATGATCAGCTCGTGTTGGACGCTGTTGGTATATTTGCCATGCTGGAGTGCAGTGACAGCGACACGACCAAGCATGGCCGGACAATTCCTTGTGTCGTCGAGGAACAAGGATGCGTTGATTATACGAGGGTTGCATGAATCCTTGAAGAGCGAGTGGTTAGAAATTAGCTCGGCCAGTACTGGGTCTACCGGACGATTCATGGTGGCCATGATAGAGGACAAGAGACGGCGAATGCGCGAAAGTACACCCATTGAAGAACACGCTGTTGAAGACTGTCTGTCAGTTAAGCTTGAGCGCAGTTCAATGAAGGCTTACCTCGAGGCAGCGGCCGTGTGAATACGTATAGAAATAGATTTGAGGGATCTAAAGCTGAAATGAAGTTGAAGATGTGAAACTAAGAGAAAAGCTAGGCAGCATACCAAAAGTGTATTGAATTCATCTCATTTCGCAGTCATTTCATGGCATTTAGAGCGCATAGCAGGCGATAGAGAGGCGAGGCACGATGGTGGTGGTAAGAGGGTGACTTCTGATGGTGTACGACTTGAACTTTAACCATCAAGAGCCACGGCCAAGTCGCCCACATTATGGGGGTAACAACGCTGCCAAACGACAATCGGCTTATATTCAACCGACCAAGGCTATCCACGGAATTCGGACGGTCTGTTCTTTCCAATTCTTAGCCGCCGCTCCTAACATTCCCAAAGATTATGTTTATTTACCTTCAATGATAGCAAACACTCTTCACGAACCGATATCTTGTGAGATTCTCCTCAAATGTGTACTAGCACATCTGGCACACATTGGCAACCTCGTCGACTTGAGCACGGGAAGGGTCGGTTTGAGTGTTTGTCGGCGCTCTAGTTTATAACACGGAGCGCAGATACTCAAAGGCGGCGAACTCGAACGTTCTAGTAGGGCTGTTCGTACACCTCATCTGTCCACAACTTTTTCAGCGAGAAATGTTTTTGCTATTGGAACCTCGTCGATTGACTGACGCGTCCTACCAATGCAGAGCAAATCCCGTTTCAAAGCGCTCGAATGCTTGTCTAAAATTACCTCTAACTCATCGTCGGCTTGCTCATCCTCATCTTGCCCATCCTCGTCTTGCTCGTCGCCGACTCGCAGCAAACGACCGTTGTATCGGGGTGCACCACCGCAGAGGTCAGAGAGGCGAAGTCATCGTCGTTCTGCTTCTCCGTCTAATCGTCGCACCCATCGCACACCCAGCCCATCCCCTGTTCGCCCATCGGCGACTCATCCGAACAGGAAGCGATTTGGACTGAACGTACACGACAACCTACCTAGAATCGGTGCGTTTGTCGTTGAGGATTTCTGATCAATAACCTGAGAGTGTATTCGATAGGCAAGTTCGAATTCGAAGAAAAGTATCCAGAGGACCCCATCTACGAGGAACTGGGACCCAACGCCCGCGCGTGGCGAGTGAATCTGGACGAATGTGAGGTTTACGATAACGATATGGTCGTCGAAGCTCGAGATGGTCTTGACCTGCTCTTGGTTTTCGTACGTGTCTAATTCTCCGCCCTCCATCTCTTCTAACATTTCCATAGGGTCTCCTTTCCGCTGTCCTTACCACATTCGTCGTCCAAACATCCCAAGCACTATCCAACAACTTCCCTGCCGTTTCGACTTCACTGTTGCGCGAGATGCTTTTGCTGCTGCGCGCGTTCATCAATGGCACATCGATCGATGACATCTCGTGAAGCGAGATGAACTTCTGGGCCGTCTGGCTTTGACGTTTGGGTCAATGCACTCTGGTTCACGGGCCTCACACTGAGCCTCGGTGGCTGTTCTCGTCAAGCAGTGGCTATACCAGTACATGTCGTTCATATCTGGTACAGCCCGTGATCGCAGCCTCATTTGTTTCTACCGGTTCGACGGTCTGCGCAAATGGCACGTCCTCACTATCATCGGCACTCTCCCCATCGTTCTCCACGTCGCACTCGGACTCTTTCTTTTGGGCCTTGTTGTCTTCCTCATTCCTCTCAATACCCCCCTCGCTACTATCGTTGGCTTCATCACTGCCGTAATATACACAATGTACACAGTGTCCAATATCCTTCCCATCATCCACACTCAATGTCCATATCGAACGCCGTTCTCAGACATCCTCAATGACCTGATGCGTCCGATATTCACCTTGATATCCTCCGTATCATCCTCAGCCCCCGCGCAAGCCCTCCATACCTTCTTCATATCTGCAATTGCATCAGCCCTGCGCATCTACAAGGTTTTCTCCACCACAATATCCAATCGTCGACGACGACAACAATCCTGGCAATCATATATGTCCCGGAACGTTACCTTTCAGACACTCAAGGAAGCAGAGCGTATCGCTGCGACGGGCGACGACGTTGCAGAGAGTATCGCATGTGATGCTCTCCTATGGCTTTATCAAATGACATCCAACCCGCCGACCAAGAGCATTGTCCTGCAGTCCTTGGGCTGCCTTTCCGACGATGTAACACATCGATTGGCCTCGATGAACACCGACTTGAAGGAGGCTTTGGATGACGTGATTCATGAATCCCGTTATTGGTCAATTCTTCCAGGTCAAGAAAATCGCGCTGAGCGACTTTTACGGGCTCAAAGACATGTGAAGGAACATCCGACTGAGCGGCGCTGGTGGGAGGCTGATGAAGAGGCATTCAAGCCTCCTTTTCACCTCCTTGCTGCCATTTTGTACTATGCGCCGGCGAGATCTGTTCAGTCTCGGGGAGGGGAATCTCGAGAGTGGGATTCCATGGATTTGCTCTCACATATCCTACAGGAGAATGATGCAAAACGCTATATCCATCTCCCATCCCCACTCTGGCAAAGAGCGCGTAAAGCAGTCGGTCGGTCAGATTCTAGGGAACGGATGAGGTAGGATAGCGCCTCGCGAAACGAGTCATGGCCTCTTAAGAGGAGGTGTACGTCGTTACTGGGAGTTTCGGCTCGATCGAGTATGCGGTGGGCGGCTATGCGCTGGTGCTAAGGCTGGTTCTGTCGGTGCGAAGATCTCAGGTGCTGGTAGTGCTGCTATGCATGCTCGTTTGCGCTCATCTGCGCCATGCGCTGCTCTCTCTCTGCCTTCGCCTCATCTTTCATGCCTAAATCCGATACTCTGTGACGGTGCCTCTGCCTCTGCGTCTTGCGTCTATGCCTATGTTATGCTGTGTTCCGAAATGCGAGTCCCGATACGCTGCAAAGCGATGCCAGAGCTGAATAGCGCGAAAACGACGAAATGCAGAAACAAAGCAAAGAAGTTGTGTGCGTGACGGCCCGAGCGGTCGTCGAGGGAGCCTCAGACGTGAAGGCAATGATGCTGGTATTGTGCTAAGATGCGAACAGGATCTACAGAACGTGCCGGAGGCAATGCCAAACACGCCTCAGCACCGCGTGTGGCGTACCAGTAATGGTCGCGTCACGACGCGCCACTGCAGTAGTCGTGTTGGTGATTGTTGCGCTCGAAGATTGCTGTAAGTTATGCAAATACCCAAGCACAGGGTGTTTGCTTTCCAGGACATTTAAAAAGGGCCGTAACATCATGAGCACTCCCGTACTCCAAGATGTCCACTGCCTTCCGGCATGTTACCCTTCTCTGTCTTCTGCTCGTTCAATTCTCCGGGTATCATGCATTGTACGGCCTTTCCTATATGCTTGTTAGGTTTATATAGACTTATCTTCCATATCACAGACCCACCACTGACTCTCTCATATCGGGAGGAGGCACTCAGCCTGCATCCAGGCAACTACAAACAAAAATATTCAATCTCGAAGGGGTTGACTATACCGCTGTGCCCCTCAATGACCAAGGACGTTATTCCCACACCTACAAACTTGAAGAGCCCTTCCTATATACAGAGGACGAGCTTGTTCCCGCCATCTTGAAACGAGTATCAGAACCAATGTCTGAAGCGGATTCGCAGGGCTCCAAGACGCTTCAGGAAATCGGATTTCTGGAGAGGGTGAGTTATTTTCTACTACTTCGAAAACGCACTATCTCTTACATATGATACCAAGGAATCGGTTGATTTATATTTATTTCATCAATGGAGTACCGTCAAGAATAAAGAAGGCCTCTATGATGTTGATATTGTCGTCAAAGACGTCGGCAAAGCCGATCCCCCATTCAAACCAATAGACGAATGGTACAAGGAGATTCCCACTATCACAGCACGGGACGCCCTACTCTACGCGCGTGACCATGTCGAGCAGGCCTTGCTTTCGTATGCCCACTACGAGCATTTGTTGTATGTCTTCAGTCATGCTCGTGATCCCCCAACTGATCCAACTTGAAGGTATCGAGATCACACTATATGGAACATCTTCTTTAGAAAAACTGCTCTTGCACCAATCTCCAGGGCGAAGCGAAACATAGTTGACATAGATCCCAATGTCAAGGTCATGCCCATAGACTGGGGTCCACAAGCCGAATTTTCAGGTGTCGTGGATGTCGCCAACATAGGCGACGCACAAACGGAGATCGGGAAATACTCAAATACCTTGGGCTCGAGATTGAAGGACGATTTCACTGTCGAGAAACTAGCAGAACAATTATGGGCACACAATGGTGACTTGAGGAGGTACGTAGCGAGTCCGGTATGATTCTCATGCGGAAGTACCTAATCATCCTATTTCAGTGAGGATTACTTCTGGAAGACATACAAAACTAAAGAGTATCCCAATGGTGTACAATGCCGCCATCTCTTCATCAGAACGACGGGGTGGGACGAACGTGGCCAGCAGGGGATTTATAAGGTTGCTGACACTATTGTCGCAGGCGGGGAGAGAACCACTGGATATTTAGGTGAGAGCGCTATACTGCGTATTGAGAGGATCTTCCAAGGAAGCGAAGAAAGCATAAGCTACTTACAGGAGGTGCGGAGTCATATTGATAGGCGAGGCTATCCAGGCTGACCTCCAGTAACCGTCAGAAATTGCATGTGGAAGAGGATAGAGGGAATGGAGTGGTATACACTCTCTACAGAGATGGCCGGCCGAATTAAGAGAAGAAGAAGCGATGGGTGGAAGGGGAGACTGTGGAATACGCTGGTCGTAGCAGTACGGAAACAGTGGAGTTGTAGGAGGTGGGACGATCAAAATGTGGAAGTTGGTTCGAAATATTGGCCCCCGCCATGATTCGTTAACGCACTTCGATTCCGGTGACAAGTTCCTGTTATAGCTTACTAATTATATATCGACATTCAATTTAATAGCTGCTTCTTGACACCTCCGTTCCAGAGTGCATTGGTCAAACCATGCTATCATCCCCACCTAGCGCAACAAGCGAGAATGACGGCCCAGCCGTGGCATTCGCAGGTTCTATGATCGTAGCGAGCGTGTCGCGCGACTCGCTTGCTAACATTCGAGATGAACGATCTTTGGCAGGACCAGCAAGTTCAATGTCGACTGGTGAAGAGGATAAACGTCTGAATGCCCTAGTCGATGAAACCAGTTGACCGATGCGCCTCCAAGGAGAGATTACTGGTGGCGGTTCTGGTTGCGAGTCCATAGACGACTCCGCTACGACTGGTATCGTTTGGGGCTCGGAGGGAGGAGGTGCTGGAGGCGTATTTGAAGGATTCTTGGGTAAAGGGATCAATATTGAGCGTGAGGATCAGAGTCAAGATGGAGACATACCTCACTGGGGGAGGCAAAGAAGTCGTCTAGGACCTTGAGAGCAAACTGCATCCTCTCTTTGGCAAGCAAAATATGTTCATGATCTTCTGGTATCACAAAATATGGCCAATCCCATGGCTCGATGTCAATGAGGTAATTTATTCTGTCCTCCCATGCGGCGCGGTGTGGATCGAGGCGGACAAGTTCGATAAGATTTGCTTCGATGATCTCCTTCGCGTTGCCATCTTGAAGGAATTCTAATGTAATGAGCCGACAGAGAGTGAAGAGTTTATCCGGCTCCGCGCAAAGAAATTCCATGCATTGTTGAGTAAAAGTTGGAGGGTGCGAACCTCGAGCAAGCCCGCTCACGAAAGTGGCAACAACGCGACAAATGTTGGCTGAAACATCGAGAGTAAGCTTTGTCCGAAGAGAGAAGAGCGGTGATTCCGAGCCACAGAGAAAGGTGTAATAGGCCGTGGTGCTCTCGACGTCTATTAGGCTGAATTTGAACGCATGTTGCAATATGAAGGAAATGTCAATGCCAGACGTGTCTGCCACCACCAGTGACGACAGACACAACTCCGAGAAGAGCTTCATGAACAATTCAACGCTAGGAACACTGCGGGGACCACAATACCACCGATATCGGTGCACAACAGAACTGTAACACCGAATGAGAACATCGATATGGCTCAGCCTGTCCCACCAATCACCGACAAAGACCTCCAGCATGCACTTCTCTGCACGCCAACAAACGGCTGCGGTGTCGCCAGAAGTACCATAATCCGAGATCTTCATCTGATTCCAAATATCCAGGAGTATTGAGACAGTGTCGTCCGTGACAAGATCCCTCTTGGTTGTTAATTCGGAGACGATGTAGTCATTCATGATGCAGAGTACGTGTAGTGGTTCAGAATCAAGGAGGTCGTTTTCAGGTAGTATGCTTGTTATGACGTGCTTCAAGTTAAACGTGTCCTGAGTAATTGGCACCCCGCCGGAAAATGGACTCGGCTGTGTCCGCTCAGTATTGTCCCATGAATCAAGGGCGAGTCGACAGAGTACTAGTTCGAGCTCTGTGTCTCTAAGAGTCCAATGGGTTCCAGGCATGAATTGTTGCCAGAGCGCGGATGGAAGATGGATTGGGCGCCCAGCATTATACTCCTGTATGATATGCATGAGCAAATCCTTGGGATACCAGTCCCGAGGTTCCCCTCCCCAAGCTTCCACAGATTTCGCGGGCGTACAGGTCAGAATGGCGGCAAGGATGTAAAAAGGAGGCTTGAATGCATCTGCATCTGCCTCCCACCATTCATGTTCATATTGAGGCTCCTTGATATGTCTCTGGGCCCGCAAAACCCGTTCAGCGCGACTTTCTTGACCTGGTCGAATTGACCAGTAAAGGGGTTTATGGATCACTTCCTCTAAAGCTTTCTCCAAGTCGGTGTTGAGCACAGCCAATTGATTCGAGACATCATCGGAAAGGCAGCCCAAGGACTGTAGGACAATGCTCTTGGTCGGTGTGTTCGATGTCATTTGGTGAAGCCACACAAGAGCATCAGCTGCGATACCCTCTGCAGCTTCATCACCCGTCGCAGCAATACGCTCTGCGTCCTTGAGCGTCGGAAAGACGACCGTTGGGGACACAGATGGAGAGGAAGTTTCGTTTAGTCGACTCGAAATTTTGAATATCCTGGTGGAGAAGACCTTGTAGAGGCGCGCGACTGGGGTGATTGCAGATGTGAGAAAGGTACGGAGGGCTTGCGCAGGGGCTGAGGATGATATAGAAGAAAGCAAGGTGAATATTGGACGCATCAAGACATTGAGAATGTCCGAGAAAGGCATTCGGTAGGGACATTGTGTATAAATGATAGGGAGGATGTTGGAGATGGCATACATTGTGTATACAACAAGTGTTATAGAGCCGATGATACCAGCGAGAGGGATATTGAGAGGAATGAGGAAGACGACGAGGCCCGCTAGAAACAATCCGAGTGCGACATGGAGTACGATAGGGAGGGTGCCGATTATGGTGAGAACGTGCCATTTGCGTAGGCCGTCGAACCGATAGAAGCGGATTAAGCTGCGATCGCGGGCTGTACCAGACGTGATTGACATGTACTGGTACAACCATTGCTTGACTAGGACGGCCATCAACGCGGTACCGAGGCTCAGTGTGAGGCTCGTGAACCAGAGGGCATTGACCCAAACGTCAAAGCCAGACGGCCCGGAAGTCATCTCGCTGGACGAGATGACGTTGATGGGGGTGCCATTGATGAGCGCGCGCTGGAGTGTGACCATCTCAAGCAGAAGAGAGGTCGAAACTGCGGGAAAGTTGTTGGAGAGCGTTTGTGATGTTTGTGCAACAAAGGTGGTAAGGACGGCAGAAAAAAGACCAGCCTGTGAATACGTCAGAAGAGATGGAGGGCGGAGAACGATATACGTACGAAAACTAAGAGCAGATCCAGGCCATCTCGAGCCTCGGTGACCATATCATTATCGAAAACCTCACACTCATCCAGGTTTACTCTCCACGCGCGGGCGTTGGGTCCCAGTTCCTCGTAGATGGGATCCTCGGGATAAATATCCTCAAAATCAAACTTGCCTGCAACGTGCCGTTAGCATAGCAATCGGACTTTAATCATCAAGAAATGCACCGATTCTAGCTTGGTTGGTGGATACATTCAAACCAAACCGCTTCCTGCTTGGATGTCTCGCAGTTGGGCGAGTAGGAGACGGCGTGGGCGTACGATGTGCGCGGCGATTGTGCGGGGAGACAGAACGATAAGACGCTCGACGGGAGCGGTTCGACGCCGAGCGACTTCGAGAGCTCCTGGGTAACGACGGCATGGGCAGTGGTGGTGGGAGCTAGGAGAGCGCTGTGTAAACGTGTTTTCTGTCAAGCGCCGTTCACATCAGCTCGTGTCCTGGGTCTAGCGTCTTTTTGCTGTCTTCCTTCAGATGGCAACGGTAGATGTGTAAGCCACCCGTAAGCGTTCACCATAAGGATCACGATATTTGGCGGTGACTGTCAGATTGCAGTTCGATGCTTGCTGCTGGAAAAGTTGTCACAGGTACGGAATGACGAAGCTTTCTGCAAGCATAGATCTTCCTAGCTACGAACTGTCAGTAAAAAGACGCGCTAAACTGATAAAAAGCTACCTGTTGTGACGATGATGCAAGCCAACATTTAGTGTTTCCCTGTAAAGTGTGTGCGCTAACGGCAGATGTTAGTGGGTGAGATGGGTTAGGTAACGTCGTGTACTCACTAGATAAATCTTCGACGATACATACATCGCCTTGACATTGTAGATGTTACAGGCGAGAGGTGGAGGACTGCCATCGAGAATCCGACCATTTCTGGAGCTCAGTCACCCAGCTGGGAAGATTGTCGTTACAGTGGAGTAGGTGGAAATGAAGAGAAAAGGTTTGCCTGAAAGGGATCAACAAACATCCATGAATAAAAGAGAGGACCAACCTTGACTTGAGCTAAGCAACCTTCTTTTTGACGACACCGACTCCAGCATCCTTCTTCCACGTTCGAAATATCGCGAGGAAATACGCGAGGCCAGAAGACATCTAGTTCTCTATCAGCGAAGCCCAATTGGAAGTCGTCCGCAAAATAAACGAATGGAATGACTAGCGTTGTTTCGTCAGATGTAGTCCAAGGTGGGCAACACGACCAAAACAGCCTTGAGCGAGACCATCTTCATTCTTCTCTCCAGCGTGACGGGAAATACGTGCGCGAGCAGAAAGTATGACGCCAGCCGACCTCAGAGATGCCATCTTGAGCTACTATGATAAAGCCTACAATCCTGTGTGAGCACGAGTCCAATATCATATATGTAAATCCGCTTCACTCACCTTGCGGGCGTGACCAAGGTCTTGTACGAAGGTCGAGCTTCTTTGTACGCACATAATGTACCAGGCCAAACTGGCTTCGAGGAGAGACATTCAAAACGTCTTTGGCTTCGAAACCCTAGGACACATTAGGACATAGTATCCATGGCAGGAAATCTAATGTTACAGAAGGTGCATTCATTAGCGAACGAGGGAGACGCAGAGCTGCATTACATACCACTAAGAGCGCGAAATGTTTCCGGTGCGTCTCTGTTTCACACGCAGCAAATCTTTTCAGAACACCAGTTGAGCTATCTGAGGTGGATCCTCGTACGTATCACATACCTTGGCATCACCACGAATACTTGTTCGGAGAATGTCAGGAATTTGATAACAGGAATGCAGGGATTCCTAGGATCGTCTCTAAGAGGTTCGGACGACAAAATACGAAGCGCCTGCAGCTCATTCGTTGGGCTAGGACCAGATATTGCCCTGCAATAAGTTGGAATGCGATGTCTGGGCTGTCATTCTGGTACGTAGTTGATGACAACTTCACGACCTCTGCGATCTCGCGCTGGCCAGACACGGGGAGCCTGTAGTCAGTTAGTACGATAAACAAGGCCAAAAGTGGGAGGGAAATACATAAAACATGAACGACGCGTCACGGTCCGTCTCGTAGAAACAACGTGCAAATGGGTATTCTGGTCGTTCAGTGCGTTTGGCAGCAGTAGAACATGGAATGAGGTCGCTGAACATGTCGGAGGGATCCGCTTGGACGTGAAGGTCGTATCCTTTCGAGGCAAAGAACGGGGGTAAGAAGCTCCACATAGATATGAACCGTAGTCTGTCGCGACTGAAGTCCTCGAGCTCACGGCCGCTGATTGTCCAGGCATTAAAATTAGCTGTAGTTGGATAATTCCATAGCCAGGATCGAATGGTCCAGTAGAGGGAACTACGAACACCATCTACGCGCACAAAGCGCAACGGTGGAACGAGATAGGTGATAACTGCAAAACCGCCAATAAGCGAGAGGGATGGAGCCTTGCCCATGCTTCATGGTGCGCGTCTGGGTCGCGCTGAACGTTGAACGTTGACCTGCGCTTCCGGTACTAAGTGTATTCGTCGGCAGTCGATGTATCCTCTACCAAGCGCTCAATGAATAGGTGTCCATCCAGTCGTTATTCGAGCCCATAGCGCATCAGGTTGTCTGGAAAAGTTTGATCATGGTGGTATAAGGTAAAGGTTGGCACCGCACCTTTTCCCTTCCAACAACCATCATCCAACAATCCTTTGGTCCTCATCGTTGGGCTCGTTCATCTCCATTTCGTCGCTCGAAACCCCACCGATGCTCCCGCCATTGCCGTTCTCGCATATCCAGCCGACGCCTAGAATTTTTTTTAAATCGGAATCGTCGCAGATTATGGCCTAATTCGCTCCTGGTTCATTGCTAGTTGACAGCGTCGTTGACGTCTAGTGTGAGTGTTTCTGCGTTCATGGATCGACTGTACTGACCACCATGCAGACAAACTACTACTAGCTCTTGGCTCCTTCTGCGAGCAGCTTTTACACATAGTTTAACATCCTGCTCGATTCCAGCAGCTGGTAAGCACCCCTTTCACTTCGCCACGTCAGCCACTGACGTTCCTCAGAACCTGCAACCCAGACTGTACGCCAAAGCGGCAAACGAAACCAGGAGAGATTAACTCGAGAATTCCACACTCGCACGGGACGACGACGCGTTTATTACCTGCCCCGCCCGTTATCAATTCATCGCAGCTCTCTCCCTTGACACCGGCGTAATCCCTACAACATATCCCTTACCTTCCTTGTCTTCACCACCACAAAGACAAGACACAATCGACTGTCATCCCTCCACCCGTCTCCCATTTCCCTCCACCTCAACGAGGAGGTCTTATCCTGGCTCCTCGTTGGCTGTTAGTCACTGGCATTCTACCGAGGAAGATGTTCTTGGAGCGTCTACCTCATTTTCCCAAGAGATGGCAAAGCGTCGGCGTCGGTCAATCCCTACTCTATCTCCAGCCGTCGGCGAGACGTACCAAGCGCATTACATGCAATGCCTCCTTCTAGTTATAGGATGGGGGAACCTGATGGGCCGCGAGGCGCGATGGAAGAGTTTTCAGCGAGAACATGGGCCGAAGGAGGGCAAGGGATATCGTTCGCAGCCCAATTCTCGATGTGTCGTATGACCGTCATTGTTGGGGGGCGTTATAAGCTGGGGCGCTTCACACTTCATCTTCTGGGAGGGAACGAAGAAGATAGAATGGACTACCGTCTCAGTTCGCATCGTCCAAGGGCAACGTTGCGAACGAAACCATATCATCCCCAAGCTATTTATACAAGTAAAAGCATATTGTTGTGGTTATAAGTATAGGAATACATATTATCTGAAGAGTAGCCATTTCTCGCCATTGGGTAGCGTCCAGACGCCTACCGTCGCGACACTCCCGTGTCCGTAGATCAGTAAGAGCTTGATGTTGAAACCTCTATTCCCCTTTCCCTACTGGACCAGCTGCTGGGCCCGGCCCTCCTGGTGGTGGATATCCGATCACGAAACGCAGCGGGTTGCTTTTGCACGGGCCCGTTACTGCAACGAAACTTGAGCCATGTATTACTCTGTGAACAACGAAATAGACATACAACACTGCGAGTTTCCGCCGTCTGTTGCTTCGCAGCAGAACATCTTATCCTCATGTTCACTATCCTGAGGACACGTATCGTTGTCGAAAATAGCGTGGCGGCATTTAGCGTTTTCGTCGCGCCTGCTGAGGCAATGGTCCGAGCATGTTTCTTCGGCTTTCTTTTCCAATGCGGAGGGTGCTCGAGACCTGACGCGCGACATGGGCCTGGCGGCGGCGGCGACGCAGACGTATAGAGCGAGGAAGGCGAGGAATTTCATCTGGGAGAGGACGGATGGAGTAGATTGTGATAAGGCTCCCCGTGGTCAAGTGAGGGCTTTTATGGTCCTGGTAGCAGCGGAGAATCCAAGTCTAGCGATAAATTGATGATGGCGATGAGAGCAGCCATGTCTGAAACGGACGGCGTAGTGTTTGAATGGTATTGGGTTTGATCGTTCAGCTATCGTTGACGATGGGATGGGAGGTCGAGTTGGTTGTGTAGACGAAGGGATACGGCTAGTTGTATGGAAAGGGCGAAAGACCGGGGCCTACATTCCAATTTTCGATGGTGCAAGATTTCAGCGACAGATGAATAGTGAAAGCTGGATCGAAAGTGAGATATCAGGAATCGTGTGGGTGACAACATCGCAGACAGGAACTTCGCGCGTGGCGCACGGGGAGGTTCATAATGTTCGTATCGATAATTCGCTGCTCTTCTGGATTAGAGGTAAATGTTTGAGAGTATTGCACACGACTACACGCACCTACTAATCGCGTACGGAAAAGCGGATGGGCCGTAGAAACCGGATATCACGGATGCATGCACCCGTCCACAGCTGAAATCCCGCCATGACGGTATCTCAGTGTGACAACAGGCCCGGTCCCCGACCTTCATGCGCTTCTGAACGTCTGGACTTGATTAGTGTGTTAAAAGTATTTGAAAGGTGCACAGACTCACTTCAATCGTCGAGTTCATCAGTAGAATACGGCCCAGCGCGGAATGTCCATACTTAAACAGTAGTGATAAAGAGTGGGTTGGTTGTTGCGTACGTTCATTCCGAACCGCGTTCTGTTTGGATGGATCGCAGACGGGCGACTTGGGTGTACGGTCTACGACATTCGGCATCAGACGACGGGCGGAAGTGGATCGACGACAAGCTTCGCCGGGAGCGTCTGGACAGCGACGGCATGGATGTCACTGGTAGTGGGAGCTAGCAGAGAGCTGTGCAATTTTATATGTCAGCAACTGATATTCTGATAAGGTCGAGCGGCTAGCTGTCGAAGATGTATCCGAAGTATATCCCATCAAGTGTGGACATCAGCTCGTGTCCTGGGTTCCAGCGATCGATTTTAGACAAGGATTCGAGCGCTTTGAAACGGGTTTTGCTCTGCATCGGTAGGACATTGGAAGGCGTCAGTCAATTGACGAAGTTCCAATAGCAGAAATTTTTCTCGCTGAGAAATTGGTGATAGATGGGGTGTACGAACAGCCCTGGAGCGTTCGAGTTCGCGTTTCTACGCTCCGTGTTATAAGCTCGAGTGCCAACAAACACTCAAACGAACCCTTCCCGTGCTCGAGTCGACGACATTACAATGCGTGCCAAATGAGCCAATACACGTTTAAGGAGAATCTCACAAGATATCGGTTCATGAAGAACGTTTACTATTAATAAACATAAACTTTGGGAACGTTAGAGGTGTCGACTTGAGAATTGGAAAGAAACACAAATACATAGAAATACGAAGACGATCTGGATACTGGTGAAGACGGAATTGCCCAGTAAGAGATTTCCTTCGTTGGTTGGCAGCATTTGTTGACCGTGATGGTCAAAGTGCAAGCAGTGTGCATGTCACACTCTTACCACCACCATCGTGACTCGCCTCTCTATCGCCTGCTATGCGCTCTAAATGCCATGAAATGACTACGCATTGAGATGAATTCAATAGACTTTTGGTATGCTGCCTAGCTTTTCTCTTAGTTTCACATCTTCAACTTCATTTCAGATTTAAATCCCTCAAATCTATTTCTATACGTATTCACACGGCCGCTGCCTCGAGGTGAGCCTTCATTGAACTGCGCTCAAGCTTAACTGACAGACAGTCTTCAACAGCGTGTTCTTCAATGGGTGTACTTTCGCGCATTCGCCGTCTCTTGTCCTCTATCATGGCCACCATGAATCGTCCGGTAGACCCAGTACTGGCCGAGCAAATATCCAACCACTCGCTCTTCAAGGATTCATGCAACCCTCGTATAATCAACGCATCCTTGTTCCTCGACGACACAAGGAATTGTCCAGCCATGCTTGGTCGTGTCGCTGTCACTGCACTCCAGCATGGCAAATATACCAACAGCGTCCAACACGAGCTCGTCATCGCAAAGGTCGCATGCCTCGACGACGCTCGAAAAGCAGTCGACCATGCCGTCATCTGTCTTGAGCGCACCATCCGGAAAAAAGGAGATCCCGTCGGCAAGCCAGACGCAGACGACAAGCCACCCAGCCCTCCTCCTCCCCCACCCAGACCAAAGACATCCAAGGACTCTGTCAGAAAAGTGTCTGATAGCTTTTCCTCTGGAAAAAACAGTGCCGCCGATACCTTGCGCAGCTATCATCAGACGAACTCACCAGATGAATCTGAGCGAACCTTCGAAATACTGTGCGAAATGACATTCTCCGTCAACGGTGACGACATATTCCTTGTCGAAGACCTCGCGACCATGGGCAAGGTCATCAGCGCGAGTGCTCCAGAGTACAACTTTACCAGTACGATGTGTTACTGGTTCGCAGGGTCACTGATGGAAATGGCCGCGCTGGAGAAGGCGGGCATGTTCACGTTCAAGAAGTTTCGTACCAAGGGCAAGGCGGGGATGCTGGCGGGGACGATCCCCGGCTTTGAACCAAAGCCGTCGCAGCAGGTTCCCGCTCTGAGGGCGCAGTATGCGGAGAGCTGGGAGCTATACCGAGGGGAAATATCCATGGCCAATCAAGTAAGCTCGTCGCACGTTATTGTAAATGGTTGATTCTTATGATCTCGCAGCGCGAGATGGACAAGAAGAGGTATGAGCTGGAGCGGGTTGAATCGTCGAAGCGAAACAAAGAAGCGCTGACGCAGTCTCAACGACGGGCAGAGGCTTTGGAACACGAGAAAGAGGCGCTACTGGCGCAAATAGCGCTCCTGACCGGTAGGCAAGGCGCTTAGACTCTCTTATCATATTCGCAATCCTATGTAATTATTGTCGACTTCGTCGTCGGAGTAATGTAGCTGTTTCGCCGTCGAAAAAATTTACTTTTCACTAGTACTAAATACATATGTGAGCGATGATGGAGCTTGCCTTTCAACCACCATCACCAACATCCTTCCTGGCCTTCACCGACGTCCTCACGCTGGAGACCATTCAGCAACTTTCCACAGGTCCAAACTCGGACCTACTCAATATCTGCAGCAACATCACCCATCTCACCTTGGCCGAATTAATCTGGCGACTTCTGAGTGGTATGATCTTCCCTCCCTATACCATCTCAAAAACCTCAAATACCTGTCTCTCGACATGTTGAACGGTGACATAGACAACCTTCCCCCGAACACCACCCACTTGCGATTTTGCATCGTCATCTGGTCTAACGTGGTGCGCCTCATGCAGTTCGCGGAGAATTGCCCGTTTTTATCCCATATCATGCTTGACTGTGTGTTTGATGATATGGACGTCGTCGATGAGTTTGCAGACGGTCTGCCAAAGCTCATGGACACATTGCAGGAACGCAAGCATATTGTCATTGTGCCTCGCATACGTTCTGACGACCTCGGCGAGACCGCTCTGTGCGACATAGAAGTGTCGCCGAAGCAGCACCATCCTCAGCTCATCATAGTTGGCATCGGCGAGTTGGTAGACATTGTTAATATACAGAGCACCATGCGATGTCCCGAGCCGTTGCTCTCCCAGCTCGAGTTCTGGGACGAGATGGAGAAGTTCGTGGCGAGAAAACGGGCATAGGAATTTCAAGACGCGGCTGTTGCTTGACTCAACGACACGTCAACGATAGAGATACCTCAAAGGGGTGGTGCGTGTCTTCTTCTATCCTATCGACCCCTTTGTCACCGCACGCAGTTTCTTTCATTGTACATGTCGCCATTCCCCCGTGGTTTATGGCCTTCTTGTTTCCAATTTCCCAGTTCCAAGCGCCCCAAGCTCTTTCCGTTCTCCATGATGACGGAGAGCTCCCTTTCACACCCTCTCCACTTTCGGCGAAAGGGCCCCGATGCCACATTCGACGTCCTACTCGACTCGCACGATGCTCGTTGGTATGCAATGATTCAAAGTAGATCCCAGTGCCCACTGTCTTTCTTCCCGCGCGCCTGCTAAACGAACCCAATTACCTCATAACCACACTATCCCAATCCTATAACGTATCTAAACCAACCAAGGGCCTATCTTCTGTTCCTCAGCCCCCCAAATGCCCGATACTCGGCGATACTACACAGTCTATCGGCACACACCGACGGGTTGACGCCCTGCATTATCCATCTTCAGTTTCGCGGCCTCCAAGTTGACGAGGAGGTTCTGTCCTATCAATGGCTCCTCAGTCGCTGCACATCGCCGTCGTTTATCATTTTTGGAGTCCCGGAGAACATGCTCTTTGGGGCTCATCTTCTATTGCCTTCCCAAGCAGTGTGAGAGGATCGCCGTCTGACTTCCCTCATTGATGTCGATTTGACGCAATGGGGATGTCGCAAGCGCGCTGATTAGTCTCACTAGACATCATACACCATGTCTCGCTCTGAATTTTGGTATAACGATCTGGAAAACTGTACAGCGGGAAGGAGGGCAAGGGACATCGCTCTCCGAGCCAGTCGCGATGTGCTTCTCGACTTCCTTGCAAGCTCTGTCGCGTCGTCTTTATCTAAACTCGCCTCGAAGAATCGCTGTACAGCTTTCGCATATTCAAAAAATTGATAATGTACATTGTTATAATCCATCCGTAACAAGGTTAACGTTAGACTAGTGGTCTTTCGCTGAATGATATCCCTTCTTTTCGTTAATCAAGCTAGCCCGACGACGCAACATGACTGTGATATCGTTCACAGGTTTGGCTATGCTATTAGAGCTTCTCGGGTCAAATTCTGGGACACTGTCGCAGGAGCCGTCGAATATATCCAACAGGACGATTATCCACAGTTTGAGCGTATACGATGCAAAGAGTTTGCCTTTGCACTACAAGAAGAATCAATGAAACCCCATTGCCAATGGAACTAGAAATTCACCATGTGTGCGCCACTTCCCCACGTCAAAATCTTGCGGGTTGGCACCAGACCTGGTCGAGGAATGAATCGGTCAACCTTGAATTGAGCTGCATCAACATAATACACATCATTCTCATGAATGGCTCGAATGTCGGGGAACATCATGTCGCCCTTGGCGACATTAATTTCGGTGCCATTTTCCAAAGGAAAACACAAGTCTTTCTTCGCCAAACGCATAGAACCCGGCAAGGAGCACATCCGCAAGACCTCTGTGACACACGACTCCGCGAGAGGGAAGTCGTCAGCCACGACATTCGGTCGATCAAGAAGTAAAGTCTGCAGAGTGGTGTAGCCATACTTTTGCAGCACGGCGAATATCTCTTCGCGAAGTCGCCTCTGCACATCAACATCGTTGAGGACGTAGGCTGTCAACCAGAAGGTCGATGTCTGGAGATTGCTGTGCATTGCCCAATAAAAGGCAAGCATGCATACACTCTGCTCGTGGAGGAGAAGAGGCTCGTCATTTTGTTGTCCGACAACCAGCGCGTCTCCAATAACCGTAGTCGGAGCTTCAGCATCCGCGAATTTCTGTGTGATGTATTGGCGCATGATCTTGAGCAACCTCCCGCGAGCACTACGGCCGCGGAAGGCCGTAGCTTTGAGGGGACTCATCATCCAAGGTAGCTGGTTATCGAGGGTGACAAAGTCAGGATAGGCAGCGTCGCAAGGAAAGCTGCTGCCAAAGGTGGCGATACACAGAACGTCATGTAACGTCTTGCCTACGATGGCGAAGAGAGAAATTTTATCATTGGTGCCAGGAATCGTGGAAAATCTGCTGTGCAGCTCCGTAAACATAGTCACGCCCATGTCGGCTGAGATGGTTTTGCGAGAAAGGGACCGGCTGAGGGAGGGGAGAAATTGATCATGAATGGGGGTGGTCAAGCGAGTACGCTCGGAGCACCCAAACGCCTTCAACATGATGAAGTGGCTCTCCCTATGGTCCAGACACTTTCCCGCATCAGCAAAGAAAGTTTTTACCGTCACGGGAGAGCCGACGATAAACATGGAGCGCGATCCAAGGGAGAATCTATAGACCGAGCCGTAAGTGGCCCTACAAGCATAATACGGTCAGCAAAATTGAACACCGCCTCCAACTGTACGTGTTCGTACCTGCAACGCTTTAAGAATGTGTTCCTGTTGAAGAAGAACTGTACGAAGTTCGTTATGGCCATCCCTTTGGACAAAGGGATAGGCGAGTTCTGAGATCGCGGAGTCCTTACGACTCGATTGCATAGAACTAAGGCTAGAACCACGAAAAAAATGACGGGATTAAACATGACACAATTGTGTTATGGATTTCTAGTTGCCGAGTTGGATTATATACAAAACTGTGGCGTCCAAGTCCAGCGAGTTACCACTAGTTCCGTAGACCTGACAGAAATGCATTACGGATTCGGAGAAGATTCGTCCTGGATGAGCTGCGCAGTCATCTCGACTCCCAGATAAGCACAGGTTAAAGACGTAGGCCTGCCAGTGGGTAGCATATGCATTGTGTTCTTTGGTGTGCATTTTCCGTTTTACTACTTGAAAGGGACTGCTTCGTTTAGCGCTGTGTGATCGGCTAGATATGAGCATCACAAGAAGTCATGAGACAAATTCTGTGCAGTTGACGCCAACGAAGTGTACACAGAAGGACCGCGGGTTTGGACGCCCACGTTGCGTTGATATGTGGGTACTGTCCCCGGTACATGATGGTGGAAACTAAGATCGGGTATCATTGTCAATGTATCGTCTCCGGCTATTGCCGAAAGTGGCGTGTAGATCGATTTGCTAACTTATAAAAGGATGTACTTCGGTGGTCCGTCTAACAAGAAGTACCCGGGATGAATAGAGTCAAATCGTATCATTTCGCTCCTCTGTATCGAGGTGATTCATACCTTGCCGCCTACACCAGGCATCTCCATCTCCTGTTTTCCCATCTTAACCTGGCACCTGGTGCGAGAGTTCTTGAAATTGGGACCGGTGACGGAAGTGCAGCCCTTGAGCTTGCTAGCTTTAGCCAGGCGGAGGTTGTCAGTGTCGGCGCAGATTTCTCTCAGGTAAGCAGTTTTGAATGGGCCTCTCGGCTGTGGCGTGTATGTGGGCGCTGAGCGCTGAACACATATTTAATCCCAGATCGAACGCGTTAAGATGCGCGCAAGACAGCTTGGTATCTCTGATCGTGTTACCTTTATCTATGGTGAGCCATCTTGTGCTGGGCTTGAAGTATTGAAGTCAACTGATGCGGATGTACTAGCCAGCTCGATGAATGGAATTGATCTACTGAAGCACTTCTCCTCAGATACGTTTGATGGAGTATACGCCATTGAATCTCTTCAGGCAAGCTTCCTTCTGAACCGAGTACGGATGATCAATCGACGAGACAAATAAAGGGATATTCAAGTTATCAAGAAGTCTTCTCTATGATCAGTCAAATACTGAAGAAAGGAGGAGTGGTGAATCACCTTTTCCGTTCACTAATTCGGCTTTCTGATATATCTCAAAGTTCGCAGCATATGAATGGTGTTGGACACCGTCAATGGATCCTCTCAACGAAGATCATACAAGTGTGGCGCATCTCTTAGAAGCGGAAACCGATATAGGTCACCGTGGGGAGATAAGCGAGCGATCTTTGGAGTGCGCCCTGGAGGCTATGCGCAATAGTCAGCTCATAACACTGCATAGCGAAGATATGGGTTGCCGTCGAGCAACCGTGCCGTGGTATACGCCACTGGACGATGCGTTGCAGAACACTACGGCGCGTTGGGCTACGGAAGACTCCATCGGCCCATTTTTGCTTACACGAGATGCTGCAGCAGCTCTAGCTCTTGCCGGGCGTCTCAAGGTAAGTGCAAATATGTAAAGATATTGGATCCTTGGTCATTGACATTTGCTAGATCTTCTCCCCCATGGTTCTTTTGGTGGGAAAGTGTGTCAAGTGAAAACATTATCCAAGAGCATTGACACGCAAATTGTCGGAGATAGTCTCTACATAGTACTTACGACAGAGCATCGGACGTGATATGCTTCAAACATTATTCCTTTCTTCGAATAACCGAATCGTAGCGTTACACTGTACCTCTCTGCTTTGATGACAGTGCGTCAGGTCACACCGGGTACAGACAGAGGTAAGTCTGAAGAATAAGTTCCGTGTATACATAATCCCTACGTAGTCGACAAGCGCCGAATCAGACGCAAAGGAACGGGAGGCAAAGAAAACGCCGTTCGGAGAAAAACTGCTTCATCCAACGCCTTGACTTCCACCATCTCCCTCGTTTGTCCAACTTCCAGATCAACGTCAATCCTCCAGTCGGACAACAAGTGAAAAAGGACAGTGAGTATCTCAGTTTGAGCGAACTTACGCCCAAGACAAGCCCTGGGCCCGATTCCGAACATGGGGTAGTCCTGGTCAGAGACACCGTTCCAGCGAGAAGGTAGGAAAGACTCGGGATGCTTGTAGTCATGGGGGTTATGTGCTAAAAATTCCCGTGTTGAGTGCTGACGTTACACAGGAGTTTGATTGACCTACCAACAGAAAACAAATCGACCATCAGCCTGCTGTTCTCCCGTATGTAGATATCCTTCTCGACTGGCCTGGAGCTGTGTACACAGACACTCTCGTTGATATCGCGAAACAAATGGCCAACAGGAGCTTCGGAATATCCACTTGTCAGTCATTCTGGATTGTGGATAGGATCAGACGTACGGACTAATCGGATAGCTTCGTACAGGCAGGCAAGGAGATACTTCATCTGCTGTATATCATTCATAGTCTACAGGCCATTGCAATGAGTCAGATATGTATTAGCAATAAATGTCACTTACCAACGCAGTATCGTTTGCGGGCATGTTGGCTTGCATCTCATGATATGCAATCTCTTGGACGTCCTGGTGGCACGCAAGAAGGACAATCACCGCGTACAGTGCACTAGCCGTTGTTTCTGTATTGGTCTCAACAAAGACATCGAGACACGAAGAAGAAACTTATAACGCACCATTTCCCGCGAAGAGTAAGGTCAACATATTCGCCGTCTACGACAGAAATTGAACGGGGTCCGCGAGGTGGTAGATTATAACTTACAACCTCGTCTGGTGTCATAGAATTCTTGTGGGCATCATCCGTCGCCTCAACAAGCTTCGTTAAGATATCATGTCCATTCCCAGAGCTGGCCGCGTTCGCAACGCCTTGCTGTCGCTGGTAGGCGATGTCCTTGATTTCTACCATGATGCTGTTCCAAGCATTGTTGACACGACGTATCCTACAACATGTTCATGACAAGAGGTGACCGGTTTAGCTGGATACATACGCCTTGAACGGGAGCGACCACATCCAGTTCGGAGTCATGAGCCGAACATGCATCGTACCCACTGCAATTGATAAAGACTGCTCGAAAGCCGTGATGTTGGTAGCGGGCGTGCTATTTGGCTTCCATTCGATAGGAAGGCCGTATGCACAGCGGCATATGATCACAAGAGTATACTGAAGTATTCATTGAGAGCTTGCGCCGACTTGGGTGCAGTATCGCTTACACGTAGGATAAGTGGTGTCATGTCCGAGATGACCACCTCATCCTTAGATGACCATCCCTCGTCGAATTTCATGGTGTGATAGAGGGAAGAGGATTCGTTGATCACATCGGTATACCTAGGAAACTTCGTAAGCAAATAGTAATCAAAAATAGGACAAACATCTTACATTTGTGGGTTGAACCCAGGCGCTACGAGTCGGCGATGCCTTTTCCAGTCAGCTCCGTTTGCCGAAGCAACACTGTGGCCCCATATTCTGTCCGGCGCTCAGGTATGTAGAGGGAAACGCGGGGAGATTCTTACCTGGCGGTGGTGAGCCCAAAGGGGCGACTGATATTATTCCTGGATTCAATGCCCAATATTTGCTTCGCGACGTCCAGAGATACGGCAAAATATTCTGGTTGTCCGAAGAATGGAATAGAGGTTGTGAAATCATAGGCGTAGTTGAAGTGGGCTGAACGAAAGAATTCTGAGCGACGTCAAGGACGATTAATTACGAATTAAGCATACCTGTACCACGTTGGATCCAAGCGAACAAAAATCCTCTGTGCCACTTGGAGGTGGGAATCGCAGCGCCGGGAAATGAATGGGGTCCAAGGAGTGGACGATAGCCTTTCACGAAGCCATAGTGCTTCACGGACGTGAGCAAATGCCAGGAATAAAGCATGACTCTTCTACCTTGAGACGGAATACATAGTATATGAGGCGATACAGGACGAACGCGACGAATACAGTGATGAGGGATAGTGACATGGAAGAACGAATGAGAGCGTGCGGGCGTCGACGGTCGTATGTTAGCCGCCGAGTAGAAAGAATTTCATTGGGTAGCATCCGTGAGACTTTCCGTCATCTTTTGACTGGGAATTAGAAGGCGAAATGTGTTGTAAAGGGATCATTCACCTTGGCGCATTCTCGAAGTCTGATTTCCATACTTCCCCAGATACCAGTGTGGGTACGCGTTCAACGCCAGAGTCTTAATGGACTCGTCTCGACAAAAGAAGTCGATTGCAGTGGAAGTTGAAACGATCAGTGGCACGTGCGATGTTGATTGCCTCTAGGCTGACTGGCTTGAGTTCCCGCTTCCACTCTCTAACTTCCACGATGGGTCCACAATGCCAACGCAATGCAATAGATTCGATACGGAAGGCTGCTACGAGTAACACTTCCGCGCTATTATAAATGTGTCATTCCTTCAATCACCGCCGAATGTCTGCTGCCATGTCTACTAGTCCCTCGGAGCTCGCTGATCTTGTCCAGCCGCTGTTTACCGCTCTGTCTCAATACCGTGTCTTCCATTATTCGCAATGCACGTCCCAAATTATTTCCTTCATTCATGCATTCTGACCGACCCATTGGCAGGTGCATCCATTGCGTTCATGGTGTACGACATCTTGCTCAAGTTGGATGAGGAGGTTGGTACTCTCGCTCCCATACCGTCCGGTGCATAGCCTTACCGCACTGGCAAAGGTCGATTTTATCTGGTGGTGTGTCAAGAACTGACCGATCCCAAACGCTCTAAGATCTCCTCAGGAGCAGATGGTCTGTTCCCAAAGTATTGTATTTCCTCGCCCGCTACTACGGCGTTGTCTATACGGTGTAAGTAGATACCATGGCTTCTTTGGCTTACTAACCCTCCGTACAGCGCTGTCTTTACCGGTACGTGAACTCTGTCAATGAATGACAACTGAAGTTTCTGTTCCTAGTCAACGCCCTGACGGACTTGCCAGTCGAGGTAAGTTTGAATGGACATTCACTGAACGTAGCACTCACCGTATCAGCTGTGAGATTCACTCTTTTCGAGACCAGCACGAAGACTCATGTATTCATTGCCAGCTGCTCGAAATGGTGGTGGTTCAACAACGCGCAAGATGATTCTCTGCCAAGTCGAATTGAGATCTCATGCCTTCCATAGCGCCGGAGATATCTTTTTTACTACAGTCATCAACATCATTCTGGTTTACCGTTTGCACGCCATGTACAGGAGCAGAAAAGGTCAGTACGCTAAGTATTCATTCGGGTTCTCTGGCTAATTTTGGGCTATGTTAGTATTTTTCTTATTCATTGGGTGTGTTGTTAGTGAGTTCTACCCACTGTTCAGCTCACTCCGAGGATTTTCGAATTCATTTCAATCACAGTGGAGTTCGGAGTGAGGTATACACTAGACGTCTCTGGTTCTGAACTAATTGTTTCCTAGTTCGAGCTCTGGGCTACGATCCGCATTACCATTCTTGATTACCAGAATACGGTCCCGCCGCCAACCTTGTCTTTTGGTATACCTTGGCCTGGATGTGTTTCGGACTTACCTGAAGATATCAACGAGACAACTCTAATGTCTTGGTGCGTAGCATGAAATGTCGATGGTACGGGCTCATCTCATACCGTGACCTTCGATAGGGTGCCTTGCTCTGTCGTCGGAGGTACGTTCCGTATGCCTTTCCACATACAAGTAAACTCGTCATATGTGTAGTCATATTCTTCCTCATGACGGTCCGAAAACTCTTTGTAGATAGACACTATCCATCGGATGCGTGGACCGCAAAAAGACAATACTCGCCCTTAGTTGTCTCCTTCATTCAAGATGGTGCCCTAAGTTTTTTCCTGTGAGTTATTTCAACACTTGACAAGGGTTGTCTGATTTATACATCTACTCCTCCGCTTAGGACGTTTGGTACGCAAATTCCACTCAACAGACGGCAACGATGACCTTCCTGTAGCGATCATGATCAGTGACATGTTTGTCCTCTTATTCGTACGGGGTCCTGTACAAGGTGTACTTACCCCGTAAGTCAGTGTATTCATGTCTCCGAATTCTCATTCAATGGCTCCAGGTGGTTGATTGCGGTGTACTCGTTCGCGGTTCGTAATTTTCAATAACTACTTCCCGTCTCCTCTAACCTCCAGCACATAGGGCAGCCGACTCATTCTCAATCTACGAGAGGCCGCGAGACGCGGGAATATGACACTCGATCAGTCCATGAATACGTACCATGCTCATAACGCCGAAGATAGCATAGTATTTGCCAGCGCGGAAGGCGCGACAGATGGGGTGGATGCTTCTCCCAATACTATACTCGAGGACGAGTTGGAGATGATAGTACGTCGAGGAGCGACGTCGAATTGATACCTTCAAAAAAATCCCTCAATGTACGTATGTACTGTGATGTGATCCGGTCGCATATCGGGCGCTTGCTTTCTCAACCACCATCACCAGCAGATCACCATCCTTGCTAGTTTTCACGGACGTCCTCACGCTGGAGACTCCTCTTGACAAGCACTATGTCTTCAGCGACCCTTTGTCGACTTCCTTACGAACTCATACGTTTAATTTTCGAACTCGCTGCCTCGGACAGTCCATGCACAACGTTCACACTCCTCCTCGTCTCGCGCGCTGCTTACAATTGGTGCGTAACCATACACTCGCCACCACAGATACCTTACCCAGCTATTCGTAAGGCTTGAACGGCAACTATACGCCAAGGTTCTCATCGAGGATCAAAATGAACATGAGATGTTCGAACGATGCATGTTCGCGCGGGACGACGACGAGTTCATCGCAAGCGCCGTTCAGCAACTTTCCACAGGTCCAAACTCGGACCTACTCAATATCTGCACCAACCTTACCCATCTCACCTTGGCCGAATTGGATCTGACTACCTCTGAGTGGGATGATCTTCCCTCCCTATACCATCTCAAAAACCTCAAATACCTGTCTCTCGACATGTTGAAAGGTGACATAGACAACCTTCCCCCGAACATCACCCACTTGCGATTTTGCGACGTCATCTGGTCTAACGTGGTGCGCCTCGTGCAGTTCGCGGAGGATTGCCCGTTTCTATCCCATATCATGCTTGACTGTGTGTTTGATGATATGGACGTCGTCGATGAGTTCGCATATGGTCTGCCAGAGCTCATGGACACATTGCAGGAATGCAAGCATATTGTCATTGTGCCTCGTATACGTTCTGACGACCTCAGCGAGAACGCTCTGTGCGACATAGAAATGTCGCCGAAGCGGTACCATCCTCAGCTCATCATAGTTGGCACCGGCGAGCTGGTAGACATTGTTAATATACGGAACACCATGCAATGTCCCGAGCCGTTGCTTTCCCAGTTCGAGTTCTGGGATGAGATGGAGGACTTTTTAGCGAAGCCACAGGGAGAGAAAGCTACGAGGTCAGCGTCAGTGCCATTGTCCCGTGTTCCATAGTGTCTGGTTCAACGTGAGACTTCTTCTCTCTCTTTCCACCTATCTCTGCTTACAATGTGCCCTAGATGCTTCCTTTCCTGACTGCTTGATACCCGCTTTGCATCGGGACGTCTTGGAGGATACCATGATCTACGACGTGTCTCTCGCGTCGTGCTTCAAGTTTTGATACTTACATACAACTGATGTGATTGTTTTCTTCTTGAGCCATAATTACCTTGCGCCACATTTGCGCCCTGCCAGTCAAATCTTTGCTTAGCTTTATTTACGAAAACTTTACATCCGGGGCCCGGAGAACAGTTCTACTTATACGTAAGGTCGGTAGCTACTATTCATCTGGTCTCGCATACTCTACCATATCATGTATAACGGGTGCGGTCTTTGGCTATGGAGCGGTTGAGAAATCTACCATGATCGTGAGTAATGTGTATCGAGCACAAGTCTCCTTCCATTCAACCAAGTCATGATCTATGTTCCCAGGCGCTCTTAGCACGCGACGCCGAAGTTGTCCTCATCTCCAGAGACATATACAAGCTCCATTCGTCCAACGGCAGTGAAGGCTACCTCCGTCGACTATGCCAGCAAGACATAGGGTGACACAGGTTAGAATGCAGCTGATGTTGTCGCCGTTGCGCGGACCAGATGCACGTGTCTATACCGTCGTCCGAGTAGGCATCGCCCGTGCAGCGCACAATGCGAGCGCGAAGCTTCTCCTGCCCAACGAATGGGGCATCAACTTACTTGAACCGAAGAGTTGAGCACTAGGTAGGTTCTGTTAGTCAATGCCTGGGATTTTAACACTCAACATACCAACAGCCAAAATCGAGCATTTCCACCACTGGCACCAGAGTGATAATCGGCGTATTTATCGAAAACATCCAAAGCCTCACTTCCACCTCAAGCAAGCCCGGAGAATTCATCGTTGTGGGCAAAGGCGATAGGAAGCTGAGCCTCGTTGTGTTTTGGGATGTTGGAGGTAGGTATGTATGACGTATCCAAACCTAACTTGGGCATTAAATTCTTTCCCGGGTTACGTGGCAGACAACCTTACCACAATTCCGCTCTCTGCTGTACAAAAAAGCCTCTGTATCGAAGGACGGGCCGCAACATTCCAGGAGGTGGCCCTAATCCATGGCAAGAAAACAATGTGTCTTCCGAAGAGATTGCCTCATTCCTCCGTATTTCGCATGGATGAGCTAATAATGGATGCGTCGGGGTTGGATAGTTGGCGTCTGAACCCGACGCTGAAGACGTCGCGGCTCAGAGGTCTACAAGTGGGAACGCACTTAGGAAGTAGACCAAAGACCTAGTTGTCGGCACATTATGAAGGAGATACTTAGCATGTCCCATGCGGTGTCGTCTAAGGCCTGGAGAACATCCGAAGAGCGGCGCCTCTGAGGAAATGGAGGGTAGAACAATGCCTTCGGACACGTAGAGGGTAAGAACCACGGGTTGAGCTTTCAACGATACGGCCCCGCGCGCGGTTTGGTGTATAATGCCTGAGAGATACCGCGTGAGGAGGGTATTAGGAAGGGGTGGAATCAAAGACGCACATTGGATTCGGCAATGGTAGCCTCTGGTTCGGGCGATGTAGAAATGGACCGAGTCCTGCAAGAGTCATGGTCAAAGATGGTAGGATGCGGGCAGACAGGATGGGACGTACTACGTCAAAAATTTGACGAGACATGAGTCGAGCCATGGATATCTAGAAGATACTGACGAGGAAGGAAGTATAGATATTGGCACAATCTTGCAGGGAAATATAGATGTGTTCGCTAATGGCACATGTTGGCGGATGAGATGAATGGGACGATATCACGTACCATATGGCTGCGTCTCTGTTCGCCTCGTCTAGAAATCATGCATGGCGCTACAGGTGATAGTGGTAGGCTGCCGCGAAGTTTGAGAACGAGAAGCCTTCAAGTCGTCATGCCAGAAAAGATGTTTTTGTCGACAGAGTTTATAGTGAGCTCGTTGGTGGAATGACGGGGTTATGATGGAGAAAAGGAAACCTGCATTGAAGGGATGAATATATAACGATGGAGGTAGAACAGTATACGTACAGATATCAGGACGAAGCTGGTTTGACGATAATCATGCCATGGTCGTAGTCTGTCTGAAGCGACGCGTAAAGAGTGAATGGGCGACTCGGATATCCATTGCAGAATATTCGTTCGGATATCGAACGGATTGCCTCCAGAAAGGTATCATCGTGTAGCAGCCAGAGCTTTATTGAACGCCTGCACGGCTGGGAGACAGAAGAGTCATGAACAAAGCCTTGCTGTTGGTTGTAGGAATCGTGCAGGTGATGGTGTAAAGCCAAGCTTGGTTATCCAATCAGATGTTGTCTTCCGACTCCCAACTGTCACGGTCGACTTGCTGGGTAAAGGACACTACTGAAAGCTTTCCTCACTCTTCGCCATGTCCTCAACGACGCTCTGCAGGCTTCCTTACGAGCTCATCCGCATAATCTTTGAATTTGCCGCCGCAGAGGATAGCTATACCACGTACAATCTCATCCTTGTCTCGCACGAGTCGTATGCATGGCGCGTATCTATGTATTAACCATTTCCTACGTTGACCTCTGAGTAATCGTTAGGCTCGAACGCAAGCTCTATGCCAATATCCATCTCCCCAGCAAAATATCCATGGACAAATTCGAGAGATCCCAAGCTGCACGGAACAACAACGCGTTCTTCGCCAGAGCCGTCCAGCAACTCCACGTAACCGCACCAGGCCCAACATTACTCTCTCTCTGTACCAATATTACCCACCTCTCTCTATTACCTGGACATCGTTGGACCGATATCCCTCTTCACCCTATGCGCCATCTCCAAAATCTCAAATACATCGCTTTGCACACCTACAACCCCGTTGTACTGGATTGTTTACCACCCAGCATCACGCACCTCCAATTTCGCCATTACGCAGAGCCGCCCAGCAAAGTCATTGTCCGGCAAGTCTTGGAGGCTTGCCCGGTTCTCTCCCACTTGATGGTCGATGCCAACGCAAGGGAGTTCGCTGACAACATGCGATATATCTTGGGCATTCTGCCTTCGCAGTGCCGTTCTGTTGTCTTCGCCCTTCCTCGCACTACGTGGCTTGGCGTTGACGCATTGAGTGCGATACGAGACATGCAGGAACAGTTTCCTCAGCTCCTCCTCGTTGATACTGGTGGGCATGATAGTGGAGCATTGGAGAATATCATGAAATGCAAGCAGTCTTCGATCTTGCGGTTCGAGTTCTGGGACGCGGTAGACGAGTTTGTGGGAAGATGAGCGGCCTAGGGAGGCAAAGGACATCGCTCGCGTCGCGTTTTTGCGCGCAAAAGTCTTATTTATAGCTCATATGCGCTCAGCACTCAGCATTTAGTTTAGCTTCTTCAAGTATAGCTACAGTTTCATTATCAATGTCTACGACCATCCAATCTTTAATCTGTTACATGACGGTCCGAAGCTTTGGATAGAAGCGCCAATATCCCAGCCACTTCCGACAAAATGGGAGGTGTTGGCTCTATGTGCAGAGACTTGCCGACTGGCATCCGATCGTTGCACTGGCAGTGGCAAGTTCGATGCCCACTACCAGTGGCGAAGAGGAGTGCCGAGATGCGCGGGTTGACTCGTCTCTAATCAATTTTTTTTCCGCGTTGGACAAAGTGGGAGGCGTTGGGTCAACGCGTGGGGTGACTTGCTTTACATTCAAGATGAACAGTCATCCGGAAGGCATGTATTCGCTGCTGAGGAGGTATATCCGAATGACCTGGTTGACAAGACTGGCGGACGTACCTCTAAGGAAGATCATCTTGACTTCTTCCGACTGGACTGGACTCCGAGTCATTTGCAACTCGGAGGGAGGATACGCGGGCCACAAATAGAGGGTTCTGGCGTATAGATGTGATCAATACGCTGAATTACCAAATATGATATGATATACCTACCTCGAGCGATGAAAAGAAGTCATCTAGGATCTCAAGTGCGAACTTCATCCTAGCATGGACAAGTCCAATTTGTCCATGATCTTTTGGTATAGAAAAGTATGGCCAGTCCCATGGTTCGATTCCAGTGAGGTAGTGAGTTCTGTCCTGCCAAGGAGAACGCTTAGGATCGAGATGGGCAAGTTTTAGAACGTTGTTCGTGATTTCCCCTTTGTCATGGGAGTTGAAAGAGGTTCCCAATGCAAGAACCCGACAGACAGTGTAGAGTCTATCAGGTTCATCGCACAGGAATTCCATGCAGCGAGCATGAGATGCAGTGTGATAAGCTCGAGTAAGGCCACTGATGAAGGCGGCCGTAGAGCGATACATATAACCCAGAAATTGGAGGGGGTATCGCTTTGCCCGAGGAGAGAAGAGCGGTGATTCCGCGCCACATAAAAGGGTGTAATAGGCCACGGTGTCATCCATATCCTGACCCAATGCGTGCACTAAGATG
The DNA here is from genome assembly GCA_011800155.1 of Flammulina velutipes. Lineage (NCBI taxonomy): Eukaryota > Fungi > Basidiomycota > Agaricomycetes > Agaricales > Physalacriaceae > Flammulina > Flammulina velutipes. Next base: position 2,605,253 of record CM022372.1, on the reverse strand, counting down.
CGGCAGATAATGTCGCCAATGATTTCATGGGACATGTAGATGATACATGCCGGCGTCGACCAACATAACTCCGAGAAGAGCTTCATGAACAGTTCAGGGCTAGGAACGACACCGTACAAGCCACTGCCCATGCCATGTCGCCAATACGTTTGAAGAACGAGACTGTAACAGCGATTCAGAACAGCGGTATCACACGAACCGTCCCACCAGCCGTCAACAAAGACTTCCAGTATGCACTTCTCTGCACGCCGATAGATGACGTGATAGTCACCGTAGCAAATGTCATCCAGCTTTGCGATCCGAATCCAGAGATCAAGGATGACTGGTGTGGCGTCCGTGACAATACTCCTATCGGTCGATAGTTCGGAGACGATGTAATCATTGATTATGAAAAGCTGACGCAGTGGCTCAGATTGAGGGAGGTCATTGTGAGGCAGTATGCTTGCTACGACGTGCTTCAGTGGGACTGTGGCATGAGTAATCGGTACCCCACCAGAAAACGGTGGAACTGTTGGTCGGCCGTCGGCATCTTGAGACTGAAGAGCGAGTTGACATAGCATGAGGTTGTTGTATGTGTCTCCAATTTGGAAATGTTGAGAAATTATGACCAAGAATCGTCGCCAAACCAAGGGTGGAAGAAGGATTGGATGTCCAGCGCTATACTCCTGTATGATATACATAACCAGATCATAGGATGTCAGGTACCATAATTCCATTTCCCGACATTTGACGAATTGTGTCGGTGGATATGTCAGAATGGAGGCAAGGGCGTGAAAAGGGGGGCTGAATGCATCTGTGCGTACCATCCACGCGCGCAGCTCGATATGACGCTGCCTGACGTGTCTCTGGGCTCGTAGAAGCCGCTCAACACAGTTTTCTTGACCTGGACGGATCGTCCATCCATAAATAGTCTCCTGGATAGCTTCCTTCAGAGCGGTCTCCAAATCGGCATCCAGAACAGCCAATCTGTCTGAGACGTTTTCAGAAAGGCAGCCCAAGGACTGTAGGACAATGCTTTTGGTCGGTGTGTTGGACGTCATTTGATAAAGCCATAGAAGACTACCACATGCGTTAGCTTCGGCAACTTCATCGGCCGTAGCGGCGATACGTTCTGCTTCTTTGAGTGTCGGGAAGAAAACGTTCGAGCTGGATGTCGCGGTAGGAGTTGTAAACACCTTGTGCATACGCGCTGTGTAAGCAGCTACAAACGAAAGAAAAGTTCGGATGAGGCACATGGTGGCTGAAGCGGCTGGCGAGGAGAATATAGCGAGAAAAGGTCGCATCAGGAAGTTGAGGATATCAGAGAAAGGCGTTCGGTAGGGACATTGTGTATAAATGATAGGGAGGATGTTGGAGATGGCGTACATTGTGTATACAACAAGTGTTATGGAGCCGATGATACCAGCGAGAGGGATATTGAGAGGAACGAGGAAGACGACGAGGCCCGCTAGAAACAATCCGAGTGCGACATGGAGTACGATAGGGAGGGTGCCGATTATGGTGAGAACGTGCCATTTGCGTAGGCCGTCGAACCGATAGAAGCGGATTAAGCTGCGATCGCGGGCTGTACCAGACGTGATTGACATGTACTGGTACAACCATTGTTTGACGAGGACGGCCATCAACGCGGTACCGAGGCTCAGTGTGAGGCTCGTGAACCAGAGGGCATTGACCCAAACGTCAAACCCAGACGGCCCGGAAGTCATCTCGCTGGACGAGATGTCGTCGATGGGGGTGCCATTGATGAGCGCGCGCTGGAGTGTGACCATTTCAAGCAGAAGAGAGGTCGAAACTGCGGGGAAATTGTTGGAGAGCGCTTGAGATGTTTGTGCGACAAAGGTGGTAAGGACAGCTGAGAAAAGACCAGCCTGTGAACATGTCAGAAAAAATGCCGTACGGACAATGTTACACCCACAAAAACCAAGAGTAAATCAAGACCATCTCGAGCTTCGATGACCATGTCGTTATCGTAAACCTCGCATTCGTCCAAGTTTACTCTCCATGCGCGAGCGTTGGGTCCTAGCTCTTCGTAGACGGGGTCCTCTGGGTACTTTTCTTCAAAATCAAACTTGCCTACAACGTACTCTCAGTTTGATTGACCAGGAATTTTTGGAGAAAGGACATACCGATTCTGGTTGGGTTGTCGTATACATTCATTCCCATCCGCTTCCTGTTTGGATGAGACGCAGATGGACGAGCATGGGGACTGCGTATGCGATGGTGGGGGGAAGTCGAGCGACGACGACTTCTACTTCGGGATGCCGGCTGCTCTCGAGACGGTCGGCGAGAGCGGATTGACGACGAGCGAGCAGAGCGGCTGCGGGAGCTTCTGGGTAACAACGGCATGAAGGTCAGTGGTGCTGGGAACTGGGAAAGAGCTGTATAGACATGCAATAAGGTTAAGAGTTTAAGTCACCGTAGGCGCCTCGAAAAGTATCCCATTCAAGACTGATAGACGCTGGACTTGCCAACGACTGGCAGGCCTCTGAACAACTTGGAAATGGGCGATGTAGACGAATATGATATCGGTAATGCTAGCCAGCGTATGCCAGATTTTCAGTCTATAGGCAAACGAATCCATGTTGATACGGGAAAAAAGTTTGGTATTCGAAGACTCGAGATATGTAATCAACCTTTGAAGAACGTCAGATGCAGCGACTAAGGATTGGAGATAGACGCACATATGAATACTTACAAAGAGAGCTTCCTATTAGATGCTGGTGGATGTTGATGGTCAAGAGGAAAGCTATAACAAACGCTACCATGATTGATGACGGACCTACGACTGGCCTTGCTTTCCGACCACCATCTCGCTTCCTTGCCCGACTTTGAAGTATTCCGCAATGACCGCCCCTCAACTCCCTTACGAGCTCATTCGCATCATCTTTGAACTCGCAGCCTCAGAGAGTCACCATACGGCCCTTACGCTCCTCCTCGTCTCGCACGAAGCGCATAACTGGTTAGTCGCCATTCATTCACCACTACGCTTCCTGATCTTTCTTAGGCTTGAACGCCAAATTTATGCAACGGTTCGCATCAAGAGTAGAGTCGAACGAGGCACGTTCGAGAAATGTAGAATCGCTCGGAACGACGACGCCTTCTTTGCAAACGCCGTTCGGAAACTTCGCACATGGCTAGACCCGACGATACTCTCTGTCTGTACCAACGTAACACATCTCGTCCTATCTCAACAATACATATATCGCAATGCTCCACCCACTCCTACTTCCCTGCGCCACCTCAAAAATCTCAAGTACCTGGCACTTCTCGAGGTGGATGATGATTACTCTTTGGACACTCTTCCTCCAAACATCACCCATGTGCAGCTCCGCAGCAGTAACATCAAGACCGATGACTATCTCCTCCCACAATTTACACGCGATTGCCCGTTCCTCTCCCATGTCATGCTCGACTGGGTTGATTTTGACCAGGAGGAGGTCTTCTCCAGACTACCAGTTGTACCAACTAATCTTCCCCCACAATGCTGTTGTATCGCCGTGACCGTGCCTTGTGCTCTTCTACTTGACTATGACAGGTTGAAAGAAATGAGAGAGATGCAGAGACGTTATCCTCAGCTTCTTCTGATTAACGTTGATGCGTCGAAGGGCGTCGTAATGGAAAATGTCTTCCAATGCGACTACTCTTTGGTTTTGCGACTCGAGTTCTGGGACGAGATGAAGGAAGCTTTAGGAAGGGCACAGGTGTAGCGTCTATTCACTGCTGCGTCCATTCTGGAATCTTCTTCGGTTCTGCCTAACACGAAGAGAAGAGGAATCCACTACAATGCGACAAGTCAGATGAAAAGGGGTATCATTGGGTTTTCACAGACAGCGGGTATGGAGGACATCGGCGTCGGTTCGAGTTCTGGGACGAATTCGTCTCTCACGAGCGTCACTCTCTCCTGATTATGATGCTCCAAGCCATTGTCAACGGTCATGAACGCCTTCAGCGCCGCTTGTGGTGCGCTTTAAACGGACCACAGGTTCGTCTACAGCCTAACCTTAGTAGAGTCAAATTTGCTAACAGTCTGGATTACAGCGCCCACAATTAAAACACTCATGAGATAGCTATTTGGATCGACTCATCGCACCAATGGCAACATGTTAGTCCTTCCATTGTAACACTCCACCTTGTGGCGTGGCTTACGTTGGTTGGCTGAAGGATGACACTGATTTGAAGAACTATCATGCAGAAGAGCACGGATGCGAAGGCGACAGTGGGAAAGCTCTCCCTGTGTGATTAACAGGTTTGCATTGGTGAAAGTACCAGTAGAATGTAAATCTTATTTGGGACGGGCGTATCCGTCATTCACAAGCACATCGTTTTGTCTGCCTTCAAACTCAAGGCTTATTGCGTTCGGGAGTTGAGCTCCTGAATATGTAGTTACCGTTGTACATACGAGACCGGCACAACAAGGAGTGATCTGGGGGGAAACTGGTATTGCTAGCGACGCCCACCCATTGCACTGCGGCAGTCTGCATGGGGCACGTGCGATCAGGAAGCCTTTCCCACGCCATCAACTGAACAACTAAACACTTCTCTTCACACTTCCATCAAGCATCCCTCGCGCTGACCTTGAAAACGTTCATTGTAAGTTTCATTTCAGCTTAACGGCGTATTCAGGAACAATAAAAGAGCAGCCTCGAACCTTTGAAACTGGCTTCCTTGTCTAATTGTGAACTGATCCCCGCACGCACTGACGCGCTATGACGCCACTCAACCGTTCTATCTGTCTAAGAGTGAACAAATCCACATTCAACCTTTCCCCGCGTCGTTCTAATTGCACCGGGACACGTCTTCGGAGCCTTTCTACTGGTGATGCAGGCTACGACTCTTCTTTACATTCAACAAGTTATGGCGCATTGGCATGCTCTCTGAATAATTTCTGGGAGAAATTTGTTGTTTTCTTCGAAGGCTGCTGTTTTCGGAAGCGATTGGCGCTTTACGCCTTCGAATGCGACTTATACCGATTTCTTGAGACACTCTCTTCTGCGTCGGAAGTGCTTCTTTCTTGACGCGGAGTCGCTTCAGCTTCAGCGCTCTTGGATCTCGTGCATCGTCACGATCACGTTAGTCCCCTGGATCACACAAATTCGATGGCGAGCTCAACCAGCTTCACTCCCTGGCATGCCATAACACTTCATCTCGAGGAAATCGTCTATTCAGTCCGTGTTGTAATCCTCCGAAGCCTGTGGCAGATGTGTTACAGCGAGGCATACACCATTAACTGGTTAACATACGCCATTCCTATGCCGAGCGTCCGGTAAGATCAGACTTGACAATTGTAGTATAAAGTGTCGTAGCAAAGCTTAGGAAACTCAGTACCAGCACCGCTCTGATACTACCGTCAAGTCTACAGCCTCTCTAAGCCTTCTTAACTCTTCGCAATGCTCTTCTCTCACATCGCCTTCGTCGCCCTCTCCGTCTTCGGCTTCGTCCAAGCAATCCCTTCGCCCCTCGCCAAAGAGGGCGTCGTTGCGCGCGCCACGAACGCTGATGTTGCCGGTGTTATGAATACGCTCAAAGGCAGGACTGACACCATCTTGCCTCAGATTGGTGGGTTTACCATAGCTTTGAGTCCCTCGTGCGCGTGCTGATATTGTACAGACGCTTTGGTGGCTAGCGGCACCGCTAATAACCGGAACGTCAAGCCTCTCTTCGACCAGCTCAGCTCCGCTCTTAAGACCGCCGACGGCTCTTTGGGCAAATTCAAGGCCCAAGGCCTCGTTAGCAGGCAAAGCCAGGACGAGGTTGCTGCTGTTAGTGCCGATATCATCAAGGTATGCTTGATTTCCCGCCTTCCTAACTTGTAACAGGCGCTCAATTTCGATGCCATAGAACATCAACACTACTCTGACGTCGTTCCCCTTCGATTTCTCGTTGATCAACGCCATCACACTCCTCCTGTTCAACTTGCTCATCAGCTTGAACTTCTTGCTCCCGGGATTAATCGTCGTAGTTGTCGCGTTGTACGTATTGTTCTCCTCCTCTTAGCTCTTCCCTTTTCTGATCGATGTTATAGGGTGAACGAACTCGTTGGGGTTGTTCTTACAATCCTTTTGTCCTTGATCGTTATCCTCACCTAAGTATGATCTATCTGTCCGCTGAAATGGTCGTGTTATTTTTGTACCATATACTCAGATTGTACCGTTCAATTTCTACACAATCTGAATTACTTTGATCTAGCCAAATATGCGCCACACAGGACTCCAAGAATTTGCGGAAATCTGTCAGACGAAGGTAGAGTTCATTTACACAGCACAAATAACTCAACGAACTTTCCAAGAATTGTGTGCATAATTAACCTGTATAGACCTCTAATCAACGGACCATTTGTCAACGTATAGAACGTTGAATGTCCTCATCGCCCAGGCGTCAAACCATATCATCTCCAGGCTGCACAATGGCACGCGACAACGACTTTCCAGCCGCGTTCGACGATGCTGATTCAATAGCAAGCGCGTCGTTCCACGAACTGGGAGGAGCAGGTTCTACAGCAAGCGCGCGATGTGCCGCGCCGGCAGATGGATGGTCCTCGAAATTGTCCAGAGGGCTGGCGAGCTCGATATCCGCCGGCGAAGAGGATGCCCCATATCGGAATGCTCTGGTCGTAAAGACCATTAGGCGAACACGCCTCCAAGGGGAGATCATCGTCGGCGGTTCCAGCTGCGAGTCCAGTCTTACCGGTTGAAGTTCAGAGGAAGCAGATGATGGAGGACTCTGGGGGAAGAGGATGATCAATATCTAGAATTAGTAGAGGTAAGATGGAGGACATACCTCGAGGGAGGCAAAGAAATTGTCTAGAACCTCGAGGGAAAACTGCATCATATTCTGAGCATCCACCATAATGTCTTTGTAACTTGCATGATCTTTTGGTATTGATAGATATTGCCAGTCCCATGGTTCGATACCAACAAGGAAATGTTTCCTATCCTTCCAAGCGGCGCGGTTTGGATCGACGCGTACCAGATTTAAAAGATTTTCTTTGATAACCTCTTTCGATTTGTTGACTGAGATTCCAAGGAAATTGACCTGTCCCAAGGCCGCCAGGAGCCGGCAGACAGTGAAAAGTCTATCCGGCTCCGCGCAAAGGGAATCCATGCATTGACAAATGAAATGTTGAGGATAAGCAGCTCGAGCAAGACCGCTCACGAAAGTGACGATAACACGACAAAGGTAGCCTGAACAACGCGGGGGAAATTTCGTTCGGGGAGAGAAGAGCGGTGACTCCGAGCCACAGAAAAGGGTGTAACAGGCCATGGCACTCTCAACATCCTGGCTAGTAAGCGCAAGTACCAAGATGTTGGTCATGGCAACGTAGTCAGACATGGTCGTTGCCAACCCCGACCAACACATCTCCGAGAAGAGCTTCGTGAAGAGTTCTGGGCTAGGAAGGACTCTACCACGGCGAGTGTTGTGCCAATATCCTCGGAGAACAGACCTGTAACATTGATTGAGAACATCGCTCTCGCTCAGCCCATCCCACCAATCCCCAACAAAGAGCTCCAGCATGCACTTCTCTGCACACCGACAGATAGCTTGAGAATCACCGGGAGGAAAAGTCCGGGTGGCTTTCGGGAACCGCTCCCAAATATCCTGGAGGATTGAGACGGTGTCGAGTGCGATATAATATCTATTAGTTGACAGCATGGAGACGACATAGTCGTGGATTATATAGAGTTGACGGAATTCAGAATCAGGGAAGTTGTTTTGAGGCAGTAAATCTGTTACGACGTGATTCAGCCGTACTGTGTCATGAGTAAGCGGTACCCCGCCAGAAAATGGGGAGGCCGTCTGCTCGCTACGGTTGACGTTGTCCAGCGATACCGATTGAACGGCTAGGCGACAGAGCAGTAGGTTTTGGGCAATGTCGCCAAGATGGAAATTCCGACGGACCACAGTCAGGAATTGTTGCCAAACGGTGGTTGGAAGAAGGATAGCACGTCCAGCACGATACTCCTGCATGATCTGCATGAACAACATATCACGATACCAGCCCGGGTGTTTCCTTCCTTGGATTTGCACGGATTTCGTGTGCGGATAAGTCAGAATGGACGAAAGGATGTGAAAAGGAGGGCTGAATGCCTCTGAATCAGCCTCCCACCATTGGCGCTTAGGCTGAGGTTCTTTGATATGCCTCTGGGCTCGTAAAAGCCGCTCAGCGCGACTTTCTTGACCAGGACGGATCGTCCACTCTGCAGTTTCGAGTTGATACACAACAGCTCCTAAAGCTTTCTCCAAGTCGGCGTTGACTACAGTCAATCGATCTGAGACCCCACCAGAGAGGCAGCCCACGGACTGCAGGATTATGTTCTTGGTCGGTGGGTTGGACGTCATTTGGTAAAGCCACATGAGCGCATCACATGCAATAACTTCTGCAGCTTCATTGCCCGTCGCAGCGATACGCTCTGCTTCCTTCAGAGTCGAAAAGGGAATTTTTGGGGAGGTAGACGGGTCCAAGAAGGTTGCTGATCGGGCAGTAAAAAGATGGGTTGAGCAAAGCCGATAGAAGCGTGCGGCTGAGGCGACAACAGATTTGAAGAAAGTACGCATAGCACGTGCAATGGGTGAGAGTGGCATGGGTGGGTGGGGGGTATAAGAGTCCGATGAGACAAAACTTGAGGAGGAAGATTCGGCCAAGATTTCTTCTGGTCCTCTGAGAAGACTGGAGAATGAAGTTGAAAGAAACGTGTAAAGGCGCGCGAATGACGCTACTGCAACGGCAAAGAACGTAGAGAGGACTCGCGCGGGGGCGGAGGATGATATGAAAGAAAGCAACATAAATATCGGATGCATCAATATGTTGAGAATATCCGAGAAAGGTGTTCGATAGGGACATTGCGTGTAGACGATAGGAAGGATGTTTGACACTGTGTACATTGTGTATATGGCCGTAGTGATGACGCCAACGATGCTAGCGAGAGGAACATTGAGCGGGATGAGGAAGACGACAAGGCCCGCCAGAAACAGTCCGACGGCAATGTGGAGGACGACGGGGAGGGTTCCAATGATAGTCAGGACATGCCACTTGCGCAAACCATCGAACCGGTAGAAACGAATGAGGCTGCGATCACGGGCCGTACCAGACACAATTGACATGTACTGGTATAGCCACTGCTTAACGAGGACGGCCATCAACGCGGTACCGAGGCTCAGCGTGAGGCTGGTAAACCAGAGGGCATTGACCCAGACGTCGAAGCCAGACGGTCCGGAAGTCATCTCGCTGGACGAGATACCGTCGATCGAGGTGCCATTGATGAACGCGCGCTGCAGCGAAACCATCTCGAGCAAGAGTGAAGTCGAAACAGCAGGGAAGTTGTTGGACAGGGCTTGGGATGTTTGGACGACGAACGTTGTAAGGACGGCAGAGAAAAGACCAGCCTATGAGGATGTCAGAAGAGATTGAGAACAGAGAACATTATGCGTACGAAAACCAAGAGCAAATCCAGACCGTCCCGAGCCTCGACGACCATATCGTTGTCGAACACCTCACACTCGTCCAGGTTTACTCTCCACGCACGAGCGTTGGGTCCCAGTTCCTCATGGATGGGATCCTCTGGATAAATCTCTTCAAAGTCAAACTTGCCTACAGCGCATTCTCAGTCATTCCTTTATCTAAACTAGGAAGACTACACACCGATTCTGGGCTGATTGGTGGGTGCATTTAATCCAAATCGCTTTCTGTTTGGATGACTCGCGGAAGGGCGCGTCGGAGACGGGGTAGGCGTACGACGACGACTAGAGCTTCGGCTCTCCGATGTCGCTTGTGAGCCTGTTTCCCGATGAGACGTTCGACGAGAGCGAATCGAGGACGAGCGAGCCGAACGACTTTGGGAGCTCCTGGGTGGCATAGGGCCCAGTGGTGGTGGTGGTGGTAGGAACTGGGAGAGCGCCAATGTTTCCGAAAAGCAATGATGATTACGTTAAATAAAGGCTCCGCTCTGTATGCTGGATGACTGGCAAAAGAGGTTGAGGCATGCCCAAATGGACCGTCATAGCGACTAATACAAAGATGAATAGTTGTATACAGGTGGTGGAAGTGATCAAGAAGAGAGCGGGCACCCTCTTAGTTTACTTATCACTTCAATAATACTTGTAAGTATTGAATGACGAAAAGGTTGATCCTGATTCAATGTACATATCACCTGTTGTCGGGATGCATATAGCAAGCAGGATTGTCCCACTCTCGCTCGCACATCCCCAAAAATGTTATGCTGAACCCGATGACTCTGTCCGTCGCCATCGACCTTGACAGTCCATTCTTCGACGGGGCTCTCTTCCTGCACAGAAATGAACACCTATTCTTTGCTATAGACCTAGAGGGCAGACACTCACCAGTGCTTCACCGACATAATTGAACGACCACCCCCCCGCAACCCCGTCTTGGCCCTATCCTTCCGACACATTCCCGGGCTACTTTTCCTGCCAGACGGGCTGATGAAGGTAACCTCAATCTGATGCTTAGCCCACACCTTCACTTCGACCTTCTCAATATCCTCAAAATTCTACCTCTCCGCCATCTCCTCAGATGCAAGCACGGGAGTCGACACTCCCCGCTTGTCAAGACGGACACCAGAGAACCTCCCATAGTCCTCTCCGAGTTGTCGAACTGGAAAAAATTCGTCTCTATCCCAGTCCGCCTCGGGACAGTACTCCAGTTGCTTGTGATAGCCGCTAAGTAGTGATAGACGGATCGGCGTGCAAAGGAGCGCGCCGGACAGGGTTTGTGGAAGGGGATCCACTTTAAGTGACCATGGGGGAGTTTTAGCGGGAGAAGGTAAAGACATCCTTTCCGATTGTCGCGAGAACAATGCTTGACGTCGCATCGCCCAGTACGACTCGATTACGGGGTTCTCTTGCATCTAGATAGATCGTCTCTAGATCTGTGTGCCAACGCGGTCCACGTTTCGGAGGCCGAGATGGCCTGCTACGCCGGCCAGCGACGCGTGAGTTGGATCATGGTGGATGTTGTATGCGTAGTGTTTGACGATGCGGGATCGCCTTGACGATCAACGAAAAGTATAGCTTCTTGCATGCGTCACATCGCTAGCGTAGGTTGCTGGTGCTCTATAGATCTACTGATACAAGCCCAACGTCAGTACCAGTTAAACATCAGTCGAAATGAACCAACGTACCACAACAACGGGAAGCTTTGCTCCCGCCTTGACGGACGCGGGTTTGACGATGTTGACAGTCAGACCTGACAAGGACGAGATGTCAGCCTCATACCCAAGTCATACTGAATCACAACTCACAGTCCTCCGATGATGGATTATTCGGGCTGAACACAGCGACCTTGAGCAGGAACGCTATCGTCTCTGGTGGAAGACTGCTGACCGGTGCACTTTCCAATATTTTTGCGACACACGATGGACCGAACACCGTCGCGTCGTAGTACCCAGGATATGAATCAACAGCTTTGGGCAGCTGAAGACGTAGCTCGCCGGCACTAATCGTAACGATTAGATAACGACCAATTGAACTGATAGAGATATGACTCACGTAGATTTGGCGAACAGTATCCCGAGACATTTGGCAACATCCCCGCTTTGTACTCCAGTAAAAACATCGCTGTCCAAGCGGATTCTGGGACCTCCACCAGCCGAAATGCTGGCTGCAGTGACGAGAGTGATGGTAGCCTGGGCTATAACCCTAGAGAGTTGGAAGTACATTGTGCGAACGAGGGAACGAGGGAAAAATACCTCTTTCGGGTGGGTGAGTTTAGGCAATGAGCTGTAAGAATAATGAATGAACGAGGGGACGAGAAAGACGACCGCGGATATGCCAAGACTATCGCTGGAAGAACTTGGAATGAACGAGAGCGAACGAGCCATAACATCGTTCCTCATAGCGGGTGGATGTTCCAGTACGCAGGTCCTTCCGAGAGGAATTTCAGCAATTCGTGTCCAACTTTCCAGCTGCTGAATTATGTAACGCCACGACAGGTTTCCAGCAAGCTGAAGGGAGTTCACAGACGTCTTGTCTTTGATTTAACTGAACAGAGGGAGCATGCGGGTACGTTGGTTCGTCAAAGTGTTTGGTATTGGGGGCAAAGAAACATAATCTTTGTCTAAGATGCAGTGACAACAAATCAGAGAAAAACACACCAAGAAGTACGTGGAGTTTCCCATTAGCACTGAGTGCGCCGTTCATGTAAATTTGTGGAAGGTGGTGGTCAGCAAAAGAGCGATCAGACCCTGACTCCGTCCTCTTACCACCACCACCATGGTCATAACCGACGACGGCAACAGAGCTTCATCGACAATGAAAACAACATCTGAACGTGCAATATATAACTGGGTACGCGTCTTCTATTTCATTCCAGTCCAGAAGACTAAAGTTCTGCTACAGAAATCAGAGCAGATTCCTTCGTCGCCATGAACGCTGTTTCCTCGTGGATTTTGATACAAATCCCAAGGGCCTAAGGTCGCTTTCCTTCAACTACAGGTCATGAGCTGCTCTTTTCTGAATTCATCTGTGATCTGCGATTTCGGAGAATCGAAGACAAGAGTCGATATCGCGTTCTACATCCTACTTGTCTCGTACGACCCCCCCAGCTGGTGCGACCTTTATTTTACTCCACTACACACAACTCTAACACTACTTAGGGTAACACGTTCAAGTGTACCTGCACATTCAAGATGTCATCCTCGCACGGAACGACAACGCGTTCACTGCTCGCACCATCAATCCTCGCCCAGAGTCACAACCTCCCATCACCTCCTTCCCTTCGCCTACAGACCTTCAGCGATGGACAACGAGCATCAAACTCACCGCCTTGACGACCCCGCAAATACTACATTCGCACTGGCTCCTCGGTTACCGGCAGTACTGCCGTCGCTGTCCTATCTACTTTGGAGTTCTGGGGGGAGATGTTCTTTGAGCACCTACTGCGCGCCCTTTACGCTTACCAAATAATTGCCAGAGAACTTGCTCGCTTTCCCCAGCAAGCACTTGGACGCGATGAGGACGTTGCAGGCGCATGACCCTCGCCAGGTATCAGACGGGGTAGCGGGTTTGAACATTGGGAGCGGCATCAGTTGCCGGAATCGTGGAAGGTGATGGAAAGTGTTCAGCGAGGATAAAGCCCGCTCTCCGAGCATGCCTCATGTCAATGGTAAACACGTTACATTCGAGGAGTCTTTCATGTCGCCATCGAGTGTTGGGACGGGGTCGGTAGGCTTTTGACAGGAAGGTCTCATATGTATGCCTTTTCGATTGTTATGATAGCTGTATCACTAGATCTACGTCGTATCTATGACCGCTCTATAGTATCTGACTAGAATGAAGTACTATGATCGGTAGACTTGCCTTTCGATCAACCCTTTCCTATGTCCCGACGACGGTCATCCGACTTCCTTACGAGCTCATTCGCATGATATTTGAACTCACGGCTTGAAAAATCAACGCACAGTGTTTACTCTCCTCCTTGTTTCGCACACGTCGCATAATTGGTGCGTAGCCATACATCTACCACTTCGGAACATCCCGCTGGTGCTCTGCCTGAAATGGCAATGAACGCTTTCTGTAACCGTCGCATAACAAGAAATATGGTCTACACGTCGTAGAGGAAATCGGGCACTACTGATGCTGTACGGATACGGCTCTATGATAGCTGGATCCCAATAACTTGGTATCTAAGCGATATAGAAAGCTGTGCATGTACATCATATCTGGATGCAGTGTTAGTGCTGGGCACGGGCCAAACGTTTCCTAGGACATTTAAATACACGGTCTCATCTGGAGGGTGTTTGCCGCACTATAGTATGTCCACTAACTCACGACATATTACCTTTTTCTGCCTTCTATTCGTTCTATTGGCCACATATCATGCATTGTACGGCCATGCTCATTATGATTCTACGGGGACTTATCTTAATATTGCAGACCCACCACTTCGTTGTCACTCTCTCTCATACCAAGAGCACCTGGAGTAATTTTACTTGAAAAGGAAACAGTCAAGCTCAAAGGGAATGTCTATACCGCCGTGCCCCTCAATGAGCAAGGCTATCATTCCCGCTCCTTCAAGCTTAAACCGGCCTTCAAATATGGAGAGGGAGAGCAAGCTCCCGCTATCTTAAAACGAGTGTCGGAAGAAATGTCCGAAGAGGAATCAGAGGAGATGGGCTCCAAGACGCATCAGGAAATCGGGTTTCTGAAGAGGGTGAGTCGTCTCTTCCCACTAGGAAAGAACGGACTACTACATAGTTCTCACGATCTCAAGAAATCGGTCGGGTTGTATTTATTCCATAAATGGAGTTCTTCCGAGAATGAAGAAGGCTTCTACGATGTTGATATCATCATGAAAGACATCGGCGAGGCCGATCCCCCGTTCAAACCAATACACATGTGGTACAAGGAAGATCCCAGTATTACAGCAGAAGAAGCCCTGTTCTACGCAGCTAATCAAATCCGAGACACCTTACTTCAGTATGCCAAAAACGAACTTGTACTGTATGTCTTCAGTCTTGTTCGTCGATGTCGAAGTCATCTAACTGGTTCGACCTGAAGTTATAGAAATCCTACTGTGCGGAACATGTTCCTTCGAAAAACGGCCCTTGTAGAAGAGACGGAGGCAAAGCGAGACCCTATCAAAGGCGCTGTCATGCCCATAGACTGGGGGCTGCAAACCGAATATCCAGGTGTCTTGGACATCGCCAACGCGGACGACACAGCAGGGCAGATTAAGAATTACAGGTATACCTTGTACAAGAAATTGTGGGTCAATTTCAGCGTCGAACAACTAGCATACCAATTATGGGTGCACGACGAGGACCTAAGAAGGTGCGTAGAAGTCAGGTATTCTTAGGCAGGAGTATCTAATAGTCTGATTCCAGAGATGATTACTATTTTGAGACGTACATCGATAAAAAGCATCCCAATGGTGTGGAGTGCCGTCATCTCCTTATCGAAACGATAAGGCCAGACAAACATGGCCCGTATGTGTATCTTTACAAAGTGGTTGACGGTGTGGTACAGGATGAAGACGAGAAGCCAATCAAGAAGTATGACGGGTATTTAGGCAAAAGTGCTCTACTGCGTGTTGGCATAGAGAGCGAAGAAGCGATAAGGGACTTACAGAAGGTGCGGAGTTACATTGATAGGCGAGCTGCGTAGACTAACTTTCAGTGACCCTCAGGAGGAATTAGTGTTGCACATGGAAAAGGATATAGATAGAGAAGAGATGTACATACTCTACAGGGATACTCGGCCGCTAATGGACAAGCCAGCGAAGCAAAAGAAGGAATGGGTGGAATGGGAGACCATAGAATATGCTGGTGGCAGCGATACAACGGAAATAGTGCAGTCATAGCACCTTGGACAGTCGAAGTATCCATCTCCTGGTTCGCAATGCAGTCATCGTGGCAATTCATTCGTAATATTGGCCTCTGTCATCGCTCATCACTTCCATCGTCGATCGAAAGTTTGGAATTTTTCAATCAGTGGTCTCTGGTGAAGACTCGGAAGATGACCCTACTGTTGGAGATTACTAGCGTCCCAGACGTCGAACCGCGACTCGTGGTTCTACTTGTCTAAGTCCACTCCAGCTGCGCTCGCAGGTATCTCGAGTTAGTAACACTCCTTTCATTGTCTAGCTCTGCGAACACACATACATATGTAATGCAGTCGCCGTGACAAGTTGAAGACCAAACATTGGCTTCAACGCTTCCACCATCGATCCAGATCCCCCAAAATTTGGGTCGCGTGGCAAGTTTGACGTCCACTGACGAAGAGGTTCCCCGGAACAGTCAATTCATTGCTATACTCCTGCCGAGAGTTCATCCAACGTGTCCCAGACGTCGAGCCGAGAGACCTATATTTTCTGAATGGGGATTATGCTTGCATAGCATGGATATGGACAACGACAGAGCTATGAAACGCTGGCAGATACTTGTTGGCTAGACCGGTGGGTTATTCGCAGGATCATAGAGTTGGTGTGGGGATGCATCAACGTGAGCGGCGAGAGCTTGTTTGGTCGAGTATTGAATTGGTCAAAGACGACTAAAAACGCTAATGAGCTATGGTATTGAGAAACGGAGACAGTGATGTACGCACGAAGAGGTTTACCTGCGCGCGACTTGACGTTGTATCCAGATAATGCCAGAGTTACGGGGCGACTGCTTGTCAGCAGGGATACATCTAGAGAGATGGTAGTTACGAGAGTCGTTCTCGGAATTCGGACCACACTTCCGAGCGTCATCAGGGCGCCAAACATGCAACGTGTTCTGCCTAAAATGGCAATGAACGCTTTCTAACAATACCTCGAGCGACTGTAACAATTGTTTTCGCATTGTAGACGAACTGTACAGTAGATAACGGGAGATGTATGGCTGTGGCTCCAAGATCGTGGCCTGGTATCTACACGATCTACGACTTAGCTGAGGGTCCTGGTCGTGTTGGTGATTGTTGCTGCGCGGCGAAACAAATGGAGACTACAGCGAAGCAGATACTTGGGCACAGGCCGGTTGCTTTGTAGGACATTTAAAGAGGGTGGTGACATTATGGGTGTTCCCGTACTACTACGAGATGTCTACTGGCTTCCGGCATGTTACCTTTGTCTGTGTTCTACTCGTTCAATTGGCCGCGTATCATGCATTGTATGGCCTTAACATACTCTCATTAAACTCTTATAGACTTATCTTGATATCATAGACCCACCACTTCAGTACCCGTCTCTCTCATATCGAGAGGAGCTAGGGTCCAGCCTACATTCAAGTTCAAGCCACTGCAGGAAGAAATAGTTCTCGAAGGGAATAAGTATACCGCCGTGCCTCTCAAAGAGCAAGGCTATCAATCCTACTCTTTCAGACTTGAACCGGCCTTTAAATATCGAGACGGAGAAAGAGTTCCCGCCATATTGAAACGGGTCTTTGACCCAATGTCTGAAGAGAACAACATGGATTCTAATGTGTATCGAGAAATTGGGGCCTTGAAGAGGGTAAGCCGCCTCCGGTAGACAGGGTTTCATTTCTCACGATCTATAGAAATCGGTTGGCTTGTATTTATTCCATAAATGGAGCTCTTCCAAGAATAAAGAGGGCTTATACAATGTTGATATTATCGTCAAAGATATAGGCGCGGCCGATCCACCCTTCAAACCGATTCACATGTGGTACAAGGAGGACCCCAGTGTTGATGCATTTGATGCACTAGCCCTCGCACGCGCTAATACCGAGGACCTCTTAGTCTGGTATGCCAAAGAAGAACAATTATTGTAACTGTTCAGTGCAGCTTCCTGTTATATGCTTACTAATTACAACTCGAAGGTATGAGGATCTTACCGTGCGCAACCTTTTCTTTCGGAAAACGGCCCTCTTACAATATATGGGTTCGGAGGAGGCAACGGGTAAGGGTATCGAAGGCGCTGTCATGCCCACAGACTGGGGACCAAAAACCGAATATGCGGGTGTCGTAGATGTTGCCAACAGGAATGACTCTGCAACGTACATTGAGAATTACTCGAAGGATTTGTATATGCAATTGAAGGATGCTCTTACTGTTGAACAACTAGCATACCAACTATGGACACAAGGCGATGACCTGAGGAAGTATGTAATAAGTCATATTTCCTCATACATGAGAGGCTAATATTTATGCTTCAGGAAAGATTACGAGTGGGAAACACTCCGAGTCAAGAATGACGAGCATGATGAGAGCGTGTATTGTCGACTTCTCCATATCAAATTCATAGGGCCAGACAAAGATGGCAACGAGGCATCCATCTACAAGATAGTTGATGGTGTGGTACGCGACAGAAACAAGACGCCAATCAAGAAATATACAGGCTTCCTAGGGAAGAGAGCTCTATTGACTATTGTTACGATTGGACCGGAGAGCGATGAAGAAATAACGAGTTTACGAGAGGTGCGGAGTCGCATGGATAAACGAGTCAGGCAAACTGATATCTAGTGACTGCTAGAATGGACTATTGTTGCATATAGAAAACGACGAGGTCAAAAACGAAGTATACATAGTCTACAGCGATAATCGCAAGCTTCTGGATATTCCGAAGCAGATGAAGGAATGGGCAAAATGGGAAACTGTGGAATACGCTGATGAAGGGCGGTGATAGTACGACGACGAGAACAGTACAGCATCAATTCCCGTTGTTTAAGTAGATGCGGACTATTCGGACACACATTTCGGTTCACGAGCTCATGTCGGCGAAGGCCAGAAATGCCTTGCTGGTCGGTTGGTCGGTTTAAAAGGTTGCCGACAAACGGGAGGGAGACACCTAGGCCCAGGAGGCAGAGGGAGACGACTACGCCGACGTCTGACGACCAGTGTTGCAGCGACAGGGAAGATCAGAGACAAGGTTCCATCACAACTAGTACTGGCCCACTGAGGGAACCGCAGACTGAACGACGCCTCTTCCGTCATAATAAGGTCTTGTATGAAGTTCAGCTCCAGATAGTAAGAGTATCGTTGAGTTGGATAACCCCCCGAAGAAAGAATGTGGTGGATGGGCGGGAACCAGCGGGAAACTGTAGGCTACCAGCATATCCCGGCAACGAATCATCCGGTTTGCCAGTTTGAGAGTTCGAGAGTTCGCCTCGTTCGTCATTCCCAGGTCTGCTCCGCCCTCCCATTTACGTGATTCGTGCGAGACAAGGATGAGTCGACAAGTTTGAAAACGGTGCGGACAAGTTCGTAAGGAAGTTCGCAGAGCATGTAATATTTTGTGGTACGGTGATGGTCGGAAAGCAAGATCACATCACGCGCCTCTTGCCTTTCTACCATCACCAGCCTTTTCTGACATTCTCTCTTTCCTATGTCCTCGGCGACGGATCTCCGACTTTCATGCGAGCTCATTCACATAGTCTTTGAACTCGCTGCCTTGGAGAGTTGTCATGCAACGCTCAACCTTGTCCTTGTATCTTGTGTGGCGCGGAAACGGTACGTAGACTCACATTCATCGCTACTTGCTCCTTACGTTTATTAGGCTTGGACATGGGCTATACACCAAAAATGACCTCTGGCGCAAAGCAGACCAAGTCGCATTCCATAGATCCAGAATTGCTCGGAACGACGACGCGTTCTTCCCAAGCACTGTTCAGCGACTCTACGTAGCGCCAGATTCGACATTGATCTCCCTCTGCACCAACATACATAACTCATCTCTCCCTACAACATTACACAAATCACAATATCATGGAATCCACTTTTCCCCTCAGACGTCTCGAAACCCTCATACAAGTGACTTGCTTCGGATTGCACGATGATTTCTTGCCTGCCGGTCTACCACCCAGCATCACGCATTTTCAGCTTCAGACAAGACTCTACGAATCCATCCCGACGACGACGCTACACTCGCAATTATTTTGGCATTGGGACTTTCATAGACCCCCACGTATCATTACTCACTGACATTCCAGAATTTATTGACTCGCGGAACGACCACTGGTGTTATCAAGGCATACTGCTACCACCCTCCAACCTTACTATTTTATATTACCACCCTTCTACTCCTTCTCCAACCTCCTAGATGGCCAGTGACTAAGTATGACGTGCTGGCCCACATACTTCAAAATGGTTCTCCATTCTCTCCCGGATGAACGCGCGTACAACCATGTTCGGCCCTGTTCGTATTTCCCAGCTGGTACGTTGGTTCTTCCAAAGAAGTTAGTCTGACTGATCCCTCCCTTGTTTAGGCGTCGTCTCTGTCATATCTATGCGGTAAAACGGCTGCCCCAATGTATAAAAAAAGAGCACGACGTGTTCCATCGGCACAAGCAAAACCTTATGACGCTGGAACGACAATACCTACACAGTATATAAGACAAATTGGATTGAGATTCTTCGTGAAACTGCTCAAGATGGTTCGCACCCAACCCACGACTATGAAATATGGTCAGTTTGATACCCACCTTCCGCCTTCGCTGACCGTGTCTTGCGCTATGTAGTCCGCCTCGGCGAATCTGGCTTAAAAGTGTCCAAGATCATCTTGGGCTGTATGACCTACGGTAATCCGACGTGGCAGTCGTGGCTCTTGCCAGAAGAGGAGGGTTTGAAGCACATCAAGGCTGCCTACGACGCCGGTATCAATACCTTCGACACGGCGAACGTGAGTATTCAACTCGTGCTGCTTGGAATCCGTGCCTAGCTGATTATCTGCCAGATATACTCGAATGGATACTCGGAAGTCATCCTGGGGAAGGCTATCAAGGAGTATCAGCTCCCTCGAGAAGAAATCGTGGTTATGACCAAGGTATAATATTTCTATTAAGCCTGAGGTACTCAAGTTAACTTCGACCTTGCAGGTATACGCTGCTGTAAGGCCAGACGGTGGGCCTATCATTTGGAGTGACGCGGCCCGGGAAGAGGCGGGCCTCGTGAATCAGTACGGTCTCAGCCGCAAGGTCAGTAGTAACTCGACGCTAGTTGCTTACATCCAGCTTCATGATATCCCTTCTAGCATATCTTTGATGCTATCAAGAAAAGTCTGGAAAGGCTTCAGTTGGATTACGTCGATGTCTACCAGTGTCATAGATTTGACCCAAATACACCTATCTCCGAAACTGTAAGTCTGCTGCTATTCAGTATTGCCATAGCTCACCCGTATCAGATGCATGCGCTGCACGATATTGTCCAAGCTGGGTATGTTCGCTACATTGGGATGTCTTCCTGCAAAGCCTATGAATGTAGGTCATATCAACCATTGTCACCATACACACTGATCGCTTATCATCCTATGTAGTCCAGCTGATGCAAAGTACGCGTCTCGTCTCCTCGAATGCGATAAAGGGCTCATTTCATTCCAGGTTATGCCATTGAACATAACTTGACCCCGTTCATCTCGATGCAGAACCACCACAATGCTGTCTATCGGGAAGAAGAACGCGAGATGATGCCGGTGCTCAAACACTTTGGCGTCGGCTCGATTCCTTGGTCTCCTCTTGCACGTGGGGCCGTCTGTAGGCCTGTTAGCCAGAAACATAGCAAGGGCAGTGGAAGGGCCGCTTCTGACAGGTAAGTGCACCCATTCTATTACGATCCCTCCCTCTCACGTTATCGCATCGTGAAGCCTCTTGAGTAGTGAAACCTATTTCCAGCTTGGTGCAGGAACCGAAGACATCATTAACCGGTGTGTATGTTCATCAATGCCTTCTTTCGTGATTGACGCTGTTTTAGGATAGAAGAGATTGCAAAGAAGCGCGGTATAACGATGGCACAGGTAGCTCTGGCGTGGTCTATGAACTATGTGTCGGCGCCTATCGTCGGTACTACATCTCTTGATAATCTGGGAGAATTAGTCGGTAAGAGAACTTTACTTCTGAAGTCCGAGTAGAGCCTGACCAATTTGTGGTGTAGAGGCTGTCAATATCACGCTGACGGACGAGGAGATCAAGTATGTGGATGAACCTTACAAGGCCATGCCGTTGGTTCATTGAGCGGGTGTCAAAAACATGTATTCTACCGTCGCGGTATCAATGTTTATGTGTTCAGCAACCCATTAGTACTGCCCATTGACCAGGCGTATGAGCATAGTGAGGTCTGTTTATCGAGGACACGGGCCTAATAGGACGAAAGGACACCGCCCTTTCATTTTTGTTGATCTCCCAACCCTCAACTATTCTCCTCGCAGGACACACTCTACCGTGATTCCACCAGGCGCATCTCCGAGCGAAGTAGATCGCAGCTTGGAGGTCAGTCACTTAACGAGGCCAAAGAGCTGGCTCGGTGACAAAGTATAGCTTATGGACATTCAATTCAACTGCTTCGTTCAAAAGATTACACATATCTGCTAGCTAACCTCTGAATATATCTCGTTCTTGTTACTACGCTAGACGCCTGCATTCCAGAGCCGCGGACACAGGCGGTCAAACCATTCGATCATCCCCAGACGGCCCGGCCGCGGCGTTCGCAGGTTCTATCGTAGCGAGCGTGTGACGCGACTTGCTTGTTGACATTGGATATGAACGATCGTTGGAAGGGCCAGGAAGTTTAGTGTTGGATGGTGAAGACAAACGGTGGCGGAACGCCCTGGTTGATGAAACCAGTTGGCGGACGCGCCTCCAAGGGGAGACTACATTCGGCTGTTCCAAGTCAGGCTGTGAGTCCTTGGATGCCTGCCTTCAATACAGCCGATCGATATTCGGGCTCACGGGAAGGAGACACTGCAGGCACATTTGGGGGATTCTGGTGGAATGAGCAATGTGGAGAATCAGAGTCAAGATGGAGACATACCTCAAGAGAGGCAAAGAAATCGTCTAGGACCTTAAGTGCAAACTGCATCCTATCACGGACATGCACAATGTCCTCATGATCCTCTGGTATTTGAAGATATGGCCAGTGCCATGGTTCGATACCGATGAGATAGTGTGTTCTTTGCTGCCAGGCAGCGCGCTGTGGATCGAGACGCGCCAGTTTGAAAAGATTTTCTGCGACCTCTTTTTTGGGGGAACGATGCTCATCGTCCGTCCCAAACACTGGCCAACCAACCCTGTCCAAAGCGACAATCCGACAGATAGTGAAGAGTCTATCCGGATCCTCGCAAAGGAATTCCATGCATTGATTAGTAAGAGCTTGGGAGTGGGAACCTCGAGCAAGCCCTTTCACGAAAGCGGCAATAACACAGCAGAAGTCGGTTAAAATGCCGAGAGACAACTTTGTCCGGGAGGAGAAGAGCGGTGATTCGGGGCCACAAAAGAGGTTATAATAAACTGTGGTACTCTCGCCGTCTAGGTTGAATGCATGTTCCAGGGTGTGGGAAATGTCATAGCCAGACATGTCTGCCACCGCCGCTGACCAACAAAACTCCGAGAAGAGTTTCGTGAACAATTTGAGGCTAGGTGCACTGTCGGGATCACGATACCACAGATATTTTTGGACAACAGAGTTGTAACACCGATTGAGAACATCGGTATCGCTAAGCCCGTCCCACCAGTCTCCAGGAAAGACCTCCAGTATGCACTTCTCTGCACGCGAAAAAATGGCTTGGGAATCGCCAGGAAAAGTACGATCCAGTCTCGGGATGTGACCCCAAATATCGAGGAGGATTGGTATGGTGTCCTTCCTATGGGTTGATAGTTCGAAGATGTAGTCGTTTATTATACAGAGTTGGCGCAGTGGTTCAGAATCAGGAATGTCTTGTTGACTCGGAGGCAGCATGTCTGTAAGAATGTGCTTCAGGGAGATCATGCAAGATATCGGCACCCCACCAGAAAAAGGAGGTGTCCGCTCGACATTGTCCCATGATTGAAGAGCGAGCTGACAAAGTTTTAGGATATCATCTGTGTTTTCAAGACCAAAATCCTGACGAATGGCTCTCATGAAGTATTGCCAGAGCACGGATGGAAGGAGGATTGGGTGTCCAGCATCGTACTCCTGCATGATATGTCCGAGCAAATCATAGGATGTCCAGTCCCGAAATTTCCCTCCCCGAGATTCCACACGTCCCATTGCCGGATGGGTAAGGATGGAGGCAATGAGGTAAAAAGGGGGCTTGAATGCCTCTGCATCAACCTCCCAGCTGAGTTTTTTCGCCTGATGTTCTTTGATATGTCTCTGGGCTCGTAAAAGCCGCTCAGCGCGACTTTCTTGACCTGGAAAGATCGACCAAGAAGTGAAAAATCCATCAACAGGCTCGTGCTCATAGATCACTTCCTCTAAAGCTTTCTCTAAGTCGGTGTTGACCCCAATCAATCGATCCGAGACATCGTTGGAAAGGCAGCCCAAGGACTGTAGGACTATGCTCTTTGTCGGTGGGTTGGACGTCATTTGGTAAAGCCACAGGAGAGCATCACATGCGATACCCTCCGCAACTTCATCACCCGTCGCAGCGAGACGCTCTGCTTCCTTAAGTGTCGGGAAGGCAACCTTTGAGGGCATGTATGGGTACGAGAACTCGAAGGTTTCTCTTGATGGACTGAAGAGATGGGAGGTTGAGGTTGAGAGAAGTCTGTAGATATGTGCGGCGAAGGCGACTGCAGAAACAAACAAGGTATGAATGGCACGCGCGAGTGCTGAGGACGATATAGACGAAAGCAATGTGAATATAGGACGCATCAGGACGTTGAGAATATCCGAGAATGGTGTTCGATATGGACATTGCGTAAAGATAATTGGAAGGATGTTGGACACAGTGTACATTGCGTATATGACAGCAGTGATAAGGCCAACGACGCTAGCGAGGGGAACATTGAGGGGGATGAGGAAGACAATAAGACCCGCCAGAAACAACCCGAGTGCAATGTGGAGGACGATGGGAAGCGAGCCGATGATAGTGAGGACGTGCCATTTCCGTAGACCATCAAATCGATAGAAACGAATAAGGCTGCGATCGCGGGCCGTACCAGATGCGAACGACATGTACTGGTATAGCCACTGCTTGACGAGGACGGCCATCAACGCGGTCCCGAGGCTCAACGTGAGGCTCGTGAACCAGAGGGCGTTGACCCAGACGTCAAAGCTGGACGGTCCCGAAGTCATCTCGCTGGAAGAAATATCATCGATGGGTGTGCCATTAATAAACGCGCGCTGCAGCGTGACTATTTCGAGTAGAAGAGAGGTCGATACGGCGGGGAAGTTGTTGGACAGGGATTGCGATGTCTGGGCGACGAATGTGGTAAGGACAGCGGAAAAGAGACCAGCCTATGTGAATGTCAGCAAAACTCAAGTGCAAAGAATGGGATACATACGAAGACCAGGAGCAAATCAAGACCATCACGAGCTTCAACGACCATGTCGTTGTCATATACTTCGCTTTCATCCAGGTTAACTCTCCATGCTCGTGCGTTGGGTCCCAGTTCCTCGTAGATGGGATCCTCGGGGTACCTTTCTTCGAAGTCAAATTTGCCTGGAATGCGCGTTCAATACAGACATTTAAAGAACCAAAGTGCATACCGATCCTGGGTTGGTTGTCGTGGACATGTAAACCAAATCGCTTCCTGTCTGGATGAGTTGCTGATGGGCGAGCAGGAGACGGACTGGGCGAACGATTTGGGCGGCGATGTTGCTGGGAGGCAGGACGACGACGACTTGAGGTTCGACTTTCCGACGTCTGTTGTGCTGCATCCCGGTAAGACGGCTGACGCGAGCGAATCGACGATGAGCGAACCGGACGACTTCGAGAGTTCCTAGGTAACGACGGCATATATCCCAGCAATGGTGTGGGGAACTGGGAAAGAGTAGTGCGAACGTCTTTCCCGTCAAACGCTGTGCACATCAACTCGAGTCCTCTGTCCAGCGGCTACCGGCTATTTGCCTTCAGACAGAAACGGAAGATGTGTAAGCCACCGTAGGCGCCTCACAAAGGCTGTGTCCATATGTATTTGGCGGTAAATTTTGATGATCGCGGCTGGCAAAGTCGCTAATGGACAAGGCCAACGAAATCCGCAGATACAGAATGACGACGGTATCTGGCAGAGGAAGAATACCGTCGCCGATTTTTATGGTGAAGTCGTTTGAAAACATGACCAATAGTCTGCATGGGAGGGATCAACAAACGCCCGCGAGTAAACTATCGAGAGAGAAGACCAACACTATAGCTATACAATCTTCTGTTTTATGTTCGAATTGTTGTGAGTAAACACGAGAGGTCTGATTCTCCTTCAGCGGTTCTCGATTTTTGGGTTGGCTGTGAATAAACGATTGCGATGACTATTGCGGTTTCGTCAGGAATAATGCAGTGTAGGCAACACGACGTACCCTTTCGAGTCTGCCTCGTCAAGCCTTCGAACAGTGATATCTTCATTACCATTGGAAATTGATTCGTGATTTCAAGTACAACACCCAAGGATATGACCTCTTCACCAGTGACGCTTTTGTTCCTGTATGAGCACGAATACAATGGGATACGACCCGCTTCACTCACCTTGCTGGGGTGTCCGTGGTCTTGTGCGAGCTTCGAAGGATGCAGCCGGAACTGGCTTCGCTTTCTGAATGTCTTTTGGGTCTTGTTAGTCAAGGTCTAGTTGGACGTATGGACCGTGGCAGGAAATCTGACGTTGCAAAAGGTGCATTTGTTGGCAAAAGAAGCGGACGCGGAGCTGTGTCACTCACCATTCAAAGTGTGGAATGTTTCCGATGCTTCTGAATCTTTTCGAAGCAGTTCAGCTTTCTTCGGTGGATGCTATGGAAGGGTAGCATCGCATTCTTCTTGGATAAATCCAGGATTGATGCGTTCAAGGGATGGGGGAAAAGACGTTGGGTTGGTTGGTTGGTGCGGTCGATTCGACCATGGGCTGGGTGCGACGACGTTGGTTAAGTTCCGAAGGCTCGGATACATGAGTGCACGGGCCGTCAACGAGGTGATAAGAACGATGCAGGAATTCCTTCGTGTATTAGAACATGATGGCGTAAAGCAGAGTTTGATCACTCTTGCCTTCTGACCACGCTAACAAGCATGCCTCCCTCGGTTCTTCCTTACGAGCTTATACGCGCCATCTTCGAATTTGCTGCCTTGGACGATCCTGGTACAACGTTCAGGCTCCTCCTTGTCTCGCACGCTACGCGTAAATGGTGAGTAACCATACCTTCACCGCTGCGGCACCCTTATCCAGATCTTCGTCAGGCTTGAGCGCCAACTATATGTCGAAGTGTCTATCGAGAATGAAGACGACCGAGACGCGTTCAAGAGATGCATGAGCGTGCGGGACGACGATGAATTCATCGCAGGTGCCGTTCACCAACTTTGTACAGAGCCAAACTCGGACCTACTCTTTATCTGCACCAACATCACCCATCTCACCTTGTGTGAATTGGATCCTCACAGTTACGAGTCGTATTCTCTTCCCTCCCTACAACATCTCCAAAATCTCAAGTACCTGTCTCTCGACCTGCTGGTTGGTGATATGTCTAAAGACACTCTGCCACCAAACATCACCCACCTCCAGTTCCACGATGTCGTCTGGTCCAACGTCCTCCTCCTCGTGCAGTTCGCGCAGAATTGCCCATGCCTAACCCATCTCATGCTCGACTGTGACTTCGACGATATCGACGACGATATTCTTGGTGTCAATCAATTCACCGACAGTCTACCAGATATCATGGTCACATTGCGAGAGTGTCGACATGTTGTCATTACTGTGCTTCGACGTTATTCCGACCATTTCAACTTCAGCGAGACCGTGTTGGCCGAGATAAAGAGGCTCCAAGAACAGTACTACCCTCAGCTCATCCTAGCTGGCAACGACGGGCAAGTAGACACCTTCCAGTACACTATGCAATGCCCCGAGCCTTTACTTTGGGAATTCGAGTT
The DNA here is from genome assembly GCA_011800155.1 of Flammulina velutipes. Taxonomy (NCBI): domain Eukaryota; kingdom Fungi; phylum Basidiomycota; class Agaricomycetes; order Agaricales; family Physalacriaceae; genus Flammulina; species Flammulina velutipes. Next base: position 2,578,051 of record CM022372.1, on the reverse strand, counting down.
CTGGGACGAGATGGAGGGGTTTTTGACAAGAATACGTGCATAGGAACCTCACGACGCGGTCATCGCCAGTGCCGTGCCTTCCAACAAGGTTAGAACTTCTCTCTATACTACCTATATATATCTGCTTACAGTATTCGTTAGCTGTCCGCGTCCTCCCGTCTCTGATGCGGAAGCATGCCAGAAAATACCATAAGCTACGACAGGTCTTTCATATTGCGCCTCGATTTCTGGGACAGCTTTTCGGCGCGAAGGTACATAGGTACAGTTGTTCTCGTTCTCCGTCCGATATTCCATTTATGTTATAACCCACATGTGTTCAGTGCTACTCGCGAATATTATCGATGACTGCGAATTTCGAACAAGCCTTGAGCCTCTGATAGATAATCTTGCGCCACCGAATACTCCTCAGTACCTCAATATAATCCCTTACGTCTTATCGCGGTATTGTACGGCAGTATGGCATTCTGCTGGAGATTAAATCAGTTTTGGTAGGTTCAAAACGTTGGGAAACAGCCCACCGAAGACCGTCGAGGTAAAGACGAAATTACTTCTCGGTGGATTGATCCCGATGGAGAACTTGGTCCTGAAGGTGCTAGGTACACAACCAGAGGGATGCCATAGATGGCCTCTGGTTGGAAAGAGAGCTGTGTAGGAATTCCTTGTCAAGTGTTCAAGTTAAATGATGCGTTTTGATCACTCTTAGCTCCTAACCACCATCATACAATATTCTCAAGCGTAATTTCCAGACACCCCCGCCGCCACCATGTGCTCCACGGTCCTCCCCTACGAACTTATCCTCGCCATTTTTGAACTCGCTGCCTCAGAAAGTCTCCACGCAATGTTCACGCTCCTCCTCGTCTCGCGCGAGACACATAAGTGGTGTGTAGCCATGTATCAACCACCCATCCCGCTCACATTTCTCAGGCTGGAATACCAGCTCTACGCCAAAGTCGAGCTGCGGTGTCTGTCCCACCGGGATAGGTTCGAAAGATCTCGGATGGCACGGCGCGATAATCGCTTCTTCAAGAACGCCGTCCGGCAACTCGACATAGGTGCAGATCGGGAGCTGCTCGCTCTCTGCACCAAAATCACTCATCTCTATCTACAAAATTTCGAAGGAGGGCACGATTGGTGTCTTCCTCCTCTGCGACATCTCCAAAGCCTCAAGTATCTTTCCATCGACGGGATCCAAGATAATCTGCTCCTAGACGCTCTGCCGCCCAAACTCAAATACTTGCATTGTTGCTATCCCGGCACTCGCCTCGTATTGCCCACCACCCCCAAACTCATGGCGCGCTGCCATTTTCCATCTCATGTCGTACTGGACTTTTCATGTGTCGAGAGTGAGCAGGTCGCCAAAATTCTTCCCGATCTTCTACGCATGAAATGCTCCCGTCTAGCCATTGCTGTACCTCGTACACATCTCCTGAAAGGCCCTTCAGTCGATGAGATACACAGACTCCGAAAACAACACCATCCTCGGCTCTTCTTAGTTAGCACATACCCGGGGAGCATATTCCAGAACATCATGCACTGCGACCAGTCTCTCCTCTTGCGCTTTGAGTTCTGGGATAAGATGAAGGACTTCTTAGCGAGAAAACGGGTACCGGCTTAGGAATCTTCATCGTGAGTGAATGTATCATTACAAGAAACAATGCTAAGAGCCACTTGAGTGAATAATCTCTTCGGCACGACTGGGCGAGGTCAACTGGGATACATTTGGTTCAATCCTGGTCCTATGCGGAGGGAGGGGTTCTTTGGTGTAGGTCCCTCTATCAAAATATCCGAGTGATGGCCATCGGTCCGGCAGAAATTACGATGTCGCGTAGTCTGAGCACTTGCTATTTGAGTAACTACAGTATGCGCAATGGGTATTATCATACACTTTCCGTTTCGTGATGTCTTTCTCTGACATATTTTCCTCTATTATTGTCTAAGTAAATATCGAACTAGAGCGAAGCGGCTCTGATCAGAAATGGAAGCATTCACTGCGAGTCAGGTAAATAAATGAGCCGATAAACAAAGACCAGCAAGGTGATGCTCTCTACCATCACGATAGATCTACTCAACGCTTCTCAAGCTCTTATGGACGAACCCCCTGCTTTCTTAGAGCAACCAACCACTCATTTAAGATTATTCAACTCTTGGAACGATTATCGAACAGATTCGGTCATACGTGGCGCCACACTTAATAGGCACCAACAAAATCTCGGTTGTCATGGATAGCTTTCGACGACGACGCTGTGCGACATCAACTCTTCAATTATCTTGAACCAGACAATAGCCATGAACAGCCCTAGCGATCCTCACACCAACTGTTTCTTGGACGACTCTAGTTTTTGGAATCTGGGGACCACTTGAACAGTCAAGCTTCTAAGCATCACACGAGCTCATCGCGCTGCTGATATACGATGGCTAATACTTATCGATGTGTTGTATTGTCGAGGCAAACATGGAAGGACTGCTAGAAACCGTCGTGTTTAGGCAAGTTATCCCTATCTCTGACTCGATGTATATTAATATATCGTAGGGCACCTGGTTCTAGGGAGGAGATGGTAAGATGTCAATGATATACATTGCACATATGTCCTACGCAGTGCGCTGGAGGGCATCTTCATGCTGTGTTGATTCCTTCTCATTGACACCTCAATGACATTTATACAAAGGTCGTGAATAAACAGTCCCCCGAAATTCGTCTTTGATTTCGAAAATGGGGCTCATCACTACTTTTTACCTTCTCATGGCATCTTCAGCCTTAGCATCGTTCCACAATCAAACGTACGACACACATGACTACTACGCTCTCCATCACGATCCCGCCTACGCACCGCTGGACGACGTCGCAGGATACTTTGGTCTCCATATTGTGGAACCCATCGGCGCACTCCCCAACTTTTGGCTGGCACGAAAGGAGGCACCTCTACATCGACGCCAAGATGCATTGAGCGCTGAACCGGACACCGTTATCGATTCCTCCCGAAAGATGCGTCGTCGGCCACGGAGAGGTATGAATATGACATCGGCCGTCAAGCATCTATCTCGTCAGTTACCACGCAAGATCGATTTCAAGTCGAGAGCCCCTCCGAGTCCTTCGACTCCAAAAACCAAACGAGTCGAATCTGGATTGGACTATGCCAGGGGTGTGGCTCAACGTCTGGGAATCAGAGACCCTATGTTCACCCAGCAATGGTCCGTCAGCAATCTCAACGTTTTTCCCGTATGGGATCAGCTGGGTTACACTGGGGAAGGCATCATCACCGCGGTTCTCGATGCTGGGCTGATGTTCGACCACGAGGATCTCAGAAACAACTTCGTATGCGACTCTCAATCTATCCAGTGACTCGTTATTTATCTGTCTATCAGGCTCACAGACAATCTTACGACTTCGTTCGAAATAGCCCGGAACTTCCTCCGCCGTCTGAAAGCCATGGCACTGGCTGTGCGGGTATCATCGCCGCTGTAAAGAACAATGTATGTGGTGTCGGCATTGCATACAATTCGCAGGTTGCAAGTCTGCGCATCATGGGACTGGATGGAATAGTGGATGATGCTCGCCATGCGATGGCCTTGAACTACGCACCCGAAGATATATCCATCTATAGCAGCAGCATCGGGGGCCCCAACGAACCCACATTCGTCGAAGAGTTTGGATACATCCCAACCGCCGCTTTGATATGGGGAACCACTTATGGCAGAGGGAACAAAGGGAGCATATATGTTAACGCGGCTGGTAATGGTGGTGCCAAGGGCAATAATTGCAACTACGACGGTAATACAAACAGGTGAGGCGTCTCTCGCTTCCGGTGCAGTGGTTGATGACGATCACAAGCATTTATACGATCACCGTCGGCGCTGCTAAATACACTGATGAATATGCGCCCTATACCACTCCCTGCACGGCAGTTATGACTGCAGCCTACAGCAGCAGTGTCGAAGTGGACCTTGATTTACGACTTGTAAGTGCTCACTTTCATGATCCTAATTATCTGCTTCTAAACTTTACGCAACATTAGATGACGCTCGACACTACCAGCACCGTAGGGTGCGGTACAGATAACTCAGTCGGTACCACCTCCGCTGCTGCACCAGCCGCTGCCGGCGTCATCGCATTGGCTCTGGAAACCAACCCCCATCTCAGTTGGCGCGACATCCAACACATCATCGTCGAAACCTCCCGACCTCTCGGAGATGAATTCCAATGGACAAGACTAGCATCCGGACGATCCTACAGCGAACGTCTCGGCTTCGGCATCCTCGATGCATATGCCGTCGTCACCACAGCATATAACTGGAAATACGTTGAACGCCAAACGTACTTGCAAACCCAGGCGTACCAGTACAAGGGCGGGAGGATGAACGAAAGAGGCAGGTTCTCGGGGGGCGTGCGTCTCAGCAAGGAGGGTGTATCTCAAGACATGCCGGTCACCCAGGATATGACGGGAGCGCTTTCTTTTGACAAGATTGAGCATGTTCAAGTGAGGGTGTGGGTTGACCATGAGAAACGGGGAGATATCACGGTTAGCCTCACCAGTCCGAGGGGCATTGTAAGTAAATTGGGAGTATATCGACCACAGGACAAGGCCAAGACGGGGTTGCAAGGATGGACATTCATGTCGTTGAAACATTGGTAAGGGCGTCTACGCGTAGTAAATAGTTCTTGGACTGATTTTGAGCGACAGGGGAGAGAGCCCAGTAGGGACGTGGACTCTCAAAGTGGCGGATCGATTCGATAAAAAGCACGCCCCGAAAGCAAAGACAGGAAGACTCATTGGCTTCTCTTTGACGTTCTGGGGTAGCGCATTGGAGGGAACACCATATCAAGACCCATATCAGATGCCTGCCGACGATCTGAATGTCTTTCCTCCACCTGACGGCTTCTTTATAAGTTTATGAATGGAGAATAGTTTACTCAAAACCCACCTAATTCAGAGGATGTATATGTATATAGAACCAGAAGAACAAGATAATACAATTATTGAAAGGGCCTGAATGTTTGACATGAAATAAAATATTCCAGTGGTGTGTTGCGACGCGACCGCTGCTGGTTACGCCACGCACACGTGATGTTAAGCCGTGTTTGGCCTTGCCATCCGGCACGTTCTAAAGATTCTCTGTCCGCGTCCTAGCACGTATCATCGCAGTGACGTCTGAGGCAGTGATTCCCTCGACGACCGCTCGGGCCACTCCAATATCACATAGCATGGCAGAGGACAGAGTACGAAGGAAAGTGAAATACACTCAAACCTTCGTATTCTCTTCTCATCTGACTCTGCTAGTTTAGATATTTCGAAGCAAGTCCTGCCACCCATACAAATGAAACCTTGTTAATTTCGCAAACTAGAGTAACTAAACCGTCAACTGATGTATATGTATGTGTTTTCTTCCTTTTTCCACAAATGAGAAGGTGAAGTCGCCGTGTGGTCGCCGTGTGTACTAACCAAAAGAAAGAAATCGAGACAGCGGACCAGGTAAATGATCTATTCACTGCTCCGCCAACTAATAATGGCTCAGAGGCTGATCGGGATGCAACCAATAGAAATGAGCGAGCCCTGGCAAAATCGGGTATTAGCGAGGAAGCGCCACACAAAGAAAGAACTACGCACGAAGCTGTTGTTCTGGCAGCAAACAGGGTTGGCGTTGCAGCCGCCGTTTCCGCCACCAATGACCGTGATGGGGGAGCAAGTGAGACCGCTAAAGGAAGATAAATAAAACACAGAAGAAGATGGAATGGTGTTGAGCGTACACAAGGACGTTCAAATCCTGGAGGACGATTCCGAGAAGACCCAAGATGACGCTGACGGGGGTGGAACTGGCCTATAGATAATTGCAATTAGCGTCCCCGTAATGGGGAGAGGACAAAGGAATCCTCACCGACTGGACACTGTTGCAGCACTGCTGGTTGCTAACATTGCACTGGCCGGCGGGGATCGTGGCGGTCGAGCCAGGCTACGGTCAATATCAGTTTCAGCCACGCAGAACCCAGTGAAGAAGTAAATACAGCAGTAACGGTGACGGTGACGGTTCTAGAGTTAGAAATGAGTTCGGTTGGACAGCGAGTATGAGGGCGCTGGCACGTACGGGTTGGTGCGAGCGTCCAAAGGTGTGGCGGCCGCAAAGATGCTGAGGGCAACGAGCATGAAGGCAAAGATGGAGATGGCACGACGAGCAAACATGTTGGAGATGTTAGAGAGAATGAGTACGAGTGTAAAGGAGAGCTGGAGTCGAAACTGGGTGTTCGAATGCTTTCTCTGTTTCGATTGCCCAGGTTTTTATAGTGAGCCCAGCGCCCATCCCCTTCGTTTGATGAGGCCTTGACGGCCTACAAACGGGGAGGCGCTCTCGTAAATGCAATATAGATTCCGCGACAAGGAAAGATCTATACATTCTCGCTGTCAATATCAGTACGTGGGATCAGCATCACGCGCGATGATCAGCCTCCGAATTCACACACCCTTTCGTTTGGCGAGAGAGAAGTCCGTGGGCGGAGCTGTCAGCTCTATGTTCTTTGTGATAGACAGATCACAATGTACCCACAAACAGGCAAAGAGACGAGTCTTGTGAACCGAAATGCCAATAACAGACTTGTTTCCGGGAAACAAGGAAGAAGCCTGATTTTCGAGCCTTACGAGCAGGTGTAAGAGGGTGAAAAAGTTCCCTCGGGCCCGATCGTACCCTCAAAGAACAAGAAGCTTCTCGTAATTGAACATGAGTAGATGAATGTCTGGAAGCAAGATGTCGAAGAAAGCGCTCTTGGGGTGCTAGGCGTGAGAAATTAATTATGGGCAGTACCGTAATGCGAGGCGGTATTGTTGAATCGCGTATTTGACGTGTGTCAGCAATGGTGGAGTCGAACCCGAGGCAATGGGTCACGAACATTATCCGAACTACTAAGAATTACCGTATTCGGCACTCAACGCCCGCTCTGGGAACGCCTGTGACCCGTGATTGCGGACTTGCACAAATCCATTAATTGGGTTTGCAGACCTCTGCATGGTCGAAAATCGGATGTCACATAAAAGCGGGTAATTCACGTTAGCAGAAACCACACCGTTTCACTGTATCACGTACATACCCTGTGGTGCGCGTGTACAGCCACGGTCTTCGTTGATGTTAAGGAAGTTGTTCTTCTATGCTCTGATATCAGTTGTCCTATAGACAGACTTCGAATTGAACAACCATATAGTATACTTAAGCTTCAGATTTGATAGAATCAGTATGGTCAGTGGATTCTACAGTCTACCCCGGAAGATTTCCTTCCAGTAACGGCATTCATTAGAAGCTCGATGTCGCTTGACAGGAAACGATCGCTCTCATCCTGACTCACTGTGACTGACGCTGTATAATTCCTGGCCCTGGCTAAAATGGGATGCTCGCTTGAGCGTCGTATCATCCCGGACCTGTCCCGGACTACGGTCTAGGCGGGGATCACAAAAGAACAAGTCTGTGAAGGCAGGAGAATCGGACATACACGTTTCCCAGTATACCCAAGGAGTAGAGCGAATTAGCTGAATATTGGACATTAGAGCAATTTATACGTATTAACAAGCATCAACGCCACAGTTCTTAGTTATGTAGCTCTTCCCCAATCCTGGCGAGCACTTCCCTCAGCGCTCCCACACGGAATGCAACTGGCAGTCCGGTTCCCTCCTCCAATTCTTCTAGATGATCGATGTAGTTCTGTATAACATCGTTGGCATCGTCTTCATCCTCAGAGCTGCCCGGTTCACTTTTGTAGCCTTCGTCCGAATCACTTTCATCTAACCCTGGATCGGATCCGCCAAGTTCACTAGAGTCGGCAACGTCCTTTACACCAAGGAATCCTGGGCGGTCGGCCACCCAACTGTTGGGGACGATGGTACTGAAATCTTTAGTCGTGTATGAGCTCAGGAGGTTGATGTTGAAGTGCCTATATAAATGATTAGCCACATCATGCGTAAGGAGAAACTTGAAGATACTGACAAGAGGCCGAAGTCTGTAGCGATGGTCCTCAGCGCCTTCTTTTGGCTTTTCCAGAACCTTTCCAAGGCATCTTGCGCATCCATCGTAGGGTCGGCAAGATACCATTGGTGAAAAAGCTTCATCGGCGGTGAATCCTTCTCGGGATACTCTTCCCGGACATCTCTCGAGACAATAGGATAGCTGCCGTCATCGTCTTTCTCCTCGCCTTCCTCGTTCTCAATTAAGAGCAAGTTGAACTGAGAAACTCGTCTCGTCAATGACAATCTCAATACATCTCAACGCACTTACGCGATTGAGAAAGTCAATCTCCTTCAATATCAGCTCGTCAGTCAACCCACCAGTGGGTTTGGGCTGTTTCAGGACGGCAGGCTTCCCCTCGAAACCTCCGACAATTTTGCGAGTGTCAAAACCAGCATCTCTTCGGCAATAATTGGTAGGTTCGGTGTTGTACATCTGGTCGTCAAGCTTTACCGAGCTTTGCCCAGCCACTGCATTTGACGGGCCCGCAGGGTTCATTGGGCTGTTTAATGTTTGTTAGTTGTTTCGAAGGGCTATCTGAAGGCAAACGTACTGTGCGTTACTTAGGACAGCTCTATTGATGAAGAAAGCGGTGACAAGGGCCCCCAGCGCTGAAAATCGGTTGAACCGGGTTGAGGAAAACATGGATAGTGTAAGAAGGCAAAAGACCAGCTTGAGGCTTGAGAGGGACTAGAAGGATGCCCCCACATATTTATAGGGAATAGTTAGCGGATAGGCTATGCCATAGAGGTGTCGCAATACTAGTCGAGGATCCTTGCATATGCGCCCTACGCATCAGGGCGGAATAAGAGTGTCAAATGCTGAGAATTGCACTGAACATCTTTCCGGTTGATGTGCAATTGGAATAAAGTCGAATGTCGACGATGATCACAGTGACTGGGGTGCCTCTTGAGCGTCTCCCTATCGATGAAAAGGAATCAAAGCTCACCATTGATTTATTATTACCCAGATAACACCCTTCCTCGACTTGGTAGGAAGAGTTTCGCGACGAAGCTGTGTTAACATTATTGGTGTATATTTTCATGGATACCGCAATATCGAGGACTACGCGCAGTGTGGATCTACTGCTAGCATTGGGCTAGTAGGGAAGTGTGAATGGTCGTCAACCACATAAGCATATCACTGTTATAGAATCGATGAGGCTATGCAGTGCAACCCAATAACCCAGCGTGAGGGTGTTACTTGTAATGATGTATTGTAAGAAGGCGACGACACGGAGAGATTGAGGTCTCGTACGATGAGACATGGCGCATGGGTCAGTGCTGCATTGAAGGCAAGACCGCACACAGAGTCTGACGCTTCTGGTGGAAAATAATCTATATCGAGGATCTGATCTACAGTCACAGTCAAGATGAAGACTTACCTCGACGGAGGAAAAGAAGTCGTCGAGAACCTTGAGGAGTGAACTGCATCCGTTCCCGAGCGTGCACGACGTCCTCGTCATCTTTTGGTACCAGCCAGCCCTCTAGGTGAGCTGATGTGTTCTATGCGAGATGTCAACGACGGTGCCCGGTGGCAAGGTCGCAGGCGTTCATGTTGGATCAACGTAGAAGGGCATCGATAGTCTAACAGGCGTCACGGTCCTGAGAAGAGTGCTGCTACTCTGCAGCCGCCGTGCCCACACTGGCATCAAAGTTGCGCAAGACATGTCAAGCCTAACAAGTATAAGGAAGACATGGGTGGTGGATAGCTACCTACCAATTCCGCGCGTCCTGCCATACACTATATGGTGACTTCGAAGCCGTGAGTAAAGATCCATGAGACGATAGTGTGTGTCGCATGGTCCGAAGCGTTTCAAGTCCAAAAAATATGCGAACACCGTAGTAAGGATGGCTATGAATCTCCGTTGAGTGGATGAGAAAGAGTCGCGATGCTGAGGACGACCAGCCAGATGATGATCGAAAGCAAGCCCAAGTAGATCAGCGAAACTTGCTTTCCACCATCACCATCTTGCAATCCTAAAAGATTTGCGCTGCTCACTCCGAAACGACAAAAATACTGAAGCTCTCAAATTATGTAAACCGTTCTTCCCTTCTCCGTGCGATTTCGAGCTCGCAGCTATGCTGTTCAACCCCTCTCTAGCTAGTATTCGTTCTGGCTCACCCCGGATGGATTGGACCGGTGATCCGACCCACGTTTAGCGGAGTTCAAGAAATTCAACTCCGCTAAACGTGGTCCGGTCCGGAATCCGAGCGCAAGCGATGGGGTGCGGGGATCTCGACATAACGGATGGGTACGAGACTACTTTCTAGCCTGAGTCTCGCGCGCGATGCTCAGCTCGTACTTATCTGTATCTTCATGAATCAGATCAGGCATTGATATCCTCCAGGCTTGAACGACCACTCTACGCTAATAGTATGCACCTCTTGAATAATGCGAATGTGCGGACATTCGAGAGATCTCGAATCGCACCAAATGTCAACGCATCCATTGCCAGCTCCGTCCAGTAACTCCACATATTCGTAACGCCATGCAGAATGACACTCGCTCTCTATCCACTTTGTATTCACTCATCTCTTCATACATGCCGGATACTCACCTGCCGCGTATCCCTCAAGCTAATCTCAAGTACCTGGCTGTTCTAGTTCCACAATCCTCACTGTACGATATCTCCCACCCAATATCACACACCTCCAGCTCCGAGAACCTTTCGGGATCTTCGACAAGTCCACCTTCAATTAGTGTATGTCAGGCAGTCCGCTACTTCCCCATATGCAATGTGCAGGACCGCAGTGAAAAGAAATTCTCTCGTAGTCTCCTAGCCGTCCTGGAAAATCTGCCCCGCAGTGCTGTTGCATCATTATCACCATCCCTCTCACTCTTCTGTTGCACGATGACGACGTGAAGAGGCTGGGGTATCAGCAGAAACGTTCCCCTTCAGCTCGTCCACGTTGACACTGGCGGACAAAGGAGTGTGCTTTCATCGCAATTGATTAAACTCACAAATGTGCTGTGATTTAGCTTAGGACGCGTCAATGCAGCTGCTTGAAATTCATTTTCCTCTATCAAACTTCTCCAGCTCTTCCATATACTTTCGACGGTGATCCCCCGATTCTCTTACGATTCATATTGTTGGCATTATCTTTGTACTCGCAATGACCTTTGAGCTTTAACACTTGCTTTATTCAATTCATAAAATTACATGTATTTGCATCTCAAAATGGACGCTTATCCACCCTCCGCTCTACACATGTGCGCTAGAACACAGGTGTCAAACCATTCTATCTTCAGGTGGCGCACCGTGCGAGGACGATGGGCCGGCCGCAGCGTTCAGTGGTCTCAGAGGCAAAGGTTTCATGGCAAGCGAGTGACGGAGCTCACTGATGGCTGACTCCATTTGGGATGAACGGTCGTTGGACTGGCCTGGTGGGCTGCCAAGTTCAACGGAGTCCACTGGCGGAGAGAATTTCTGAAACACCCTGACTGACGAGACCAGTTGGCGGATGCGCCTCCAAGGAGAGACTGGTTCCGACTGCAAGCTCACGGACGACTGTCTAACAGCTGGTCCCGTCTCATACTTGGGAGGAGGATGTGGAGGTAGATTCGGGGGAATCTGGTACGGAAAAGATCAATACAGAGAAAGAGTCAATACGAAGACGTACATCAAGTAAGGCAAAGACTGAGTCTAAAACATGGAGGGCAAACTGCATTCTGGCCCGGACATGCACAATGTCTTTGTGATCTTTTGGTATCAGGAAATACGTCCAGTCCCATGGCTCAATACCAACGAGGAAATGATTTCTCTCCAACCAGGCGTTGCGCTTTGGATCAAGGCACACCAAATCGGAAAGGCTATCTGCGAAATCATCTGTTCCCAACGCAAGAACCCGACAAACAGCGAAGAGTCTATCTGGCTCGGCGCAAAGGAATTCCATGCAATGCCGAGTAGGTGGCAAGTAACGCGGTTGTCGGCCTCTGAGTGCAGGTTGTCTTGCTGCGGAATTGGCTTTGGTGTGATCGAGCCCACTCACGAAAGCGGTCATGACACGACAGATATTCCTTGAAACACTGAGAGGAAGATTCGTCCGAGGGGAGAAAAGCGGTGATTCTGAGCCACAGACAATGTAGTAATAGGCGGTGGCGGTCTGTACGTCCAGGCTAAACGCATGTTCCAAGATTTCGCAAACGGTTTCACCAGTCGCATCTGCCATCACCGCCCACCAACATATCTCTGAGAAGAGCTTTGTAAACAGTTCTGGGCTGGGAGCGACGCTGTTCTGTGAGCCATGCCACCAATATCGTGTAACAATGGCACTGTAACACTGATTGAGAACATCGGGATCACTTGGTCCGTCCCACCAATTCCCGACAAAGACCTCCAGTATACATTTCTCTGCACGCTGACAGATAGCTTTGGAATCACGGAGAGAGCAATATCCATCGCCACGTCCGGGTATCCGATTCCAAATATTCAGGAGGAGTGAGATGGCGTCGTCCGTGATGAGATTCCTACTGGTTGATAGTTCGGAGGCGATATAATCGTTCATTATACACAGTCGGTATAGTGGGTCAGAATCCGGAAGGTCATTGTGAGGCAGCATGTTGATAACATGGTCCAGCAGGACTGTGCTGCGAGTGATTGGTTCCCCGCCAGAGAATGGCCGCGTGCCCTTGACATCTCCCCAAGATAGAAGGGCCAATTGACAGAGTAATAGTCTGTTCTTTGTGTCCTCAACATCAAAAAGTTGACGGATCATAGGCATGTATTGTTGCCAGAGCGTGGGTGGAAGAAGGATCGGGTGTCTAGCACTATACTCCTGCATGATATGCATGAGCAAATCAGAGGATGACCAGTTTCGATATTCCCCTCCCCTCGACGCCACAGATCCCGTTGGCGCGTAGGTCAGAATGGAGACAAGGGTGTCAAAAGGAGGACTGAATGCCTCTGGATCTGCCTCCCACCAGGACCGATCTACTTGAGGCTCCTTGATATGTCTTTGTGCCCGTAAAATGCGCCCAGCGCGACTTTCTTGACCCGGAAGGATCGACCAGTAATGGGGATGATGGATGACTTCCTCTAGAGCCTTCCTCAGGTCGGGGTGGACCACGACCAATCGATCTGAGACGTCGTCGGAAAGGCAGCCCAAGGACTGTAAGATTATGCTCTTGGTCGGTGGGTTGGATGTCATTTGGTAGAGCCACACAAGAGCATCACATCCGATACCCTCCGCAACTTCGTCACCCGTGGCAGCGATACGCTCTGCTTCCTTCAGCGTCGGGAAGACAACCTTTACGGGGGTAGACGGGTCCGCTGCTTCCGCTCCCCCGAATAGATCAGAGATTAAGGTTGCGAAAATCCTGTAGAGGTGCGCGACTGAGGTGACAGCAGATGTCAAGAAGGTGCGGAGGACACGGGCGGTGGCTGAGGCTGCTATGAACGAAAGCAAAGGAATTATCGGACGCATCAAGATGTTGAGGATGTCCGAGAAAGGTGTGCGATACGGACATTGTGTGTAGATGATGGGAAGGATGTTAGACACGGTGTACATTGTATAGATGATAGCAGTGATGATGCCAACGATGCTAGCAAGTGGAACATTGAGAGGGATGAGGAAGACGACGAGGCCGGCTAGGAAGAGTGCGAGTGCGACGTGGAGGACGATGGGGAGAGTGCCAATGATAGTGAGGACGTGCCATTTGCGCAGACCATTGAATCGGTAGAAGCGAATGAGGCTGCGATCTCGGGCTGTACCAGACGTGATTGACATGTACTGGTATAGCCATTGCTTGACGAGGACGGCCATCAATGCGGTTCCGAGGCTCAGAGTAAGGCTCATGAACCAGAGGACATTGACCCCAATATCGAAGCCAGATGGTCCGGAAGTCATCTCACTGGCGGAAATGTCGTCAACAGGGGTGCCGTTGATGAGGGCACGCTGCAACGTGACCATCTCGAGCAAGAGGGAGGTCGAAACGGCGGGAAAGTTGTTGGAAAGGGCTTGGGACGTTTGAACAACAAAGGTAGTAAGGACGGCGGAAAAGAGACCAGCCTGGTAACGTATCAGTAAGCATCAAACACAGATAACAGCATACACACGAAGACCAGGAGCAAATCAAGACCATCTCGAGCCTCGATGACCATGTCGTTATCGTAAACCTCACATTCATCTAGGTTCACTCTCCATGCCCGAGCGTTAGGTCCCAGTTCTTCATAGATGGGATCCTCGGGATATTTTTCCTCAAAATCGAACTTGCCTATCCAACACGCTTCTTAGCCTGATTGACTAGGGATCTTCGAAAAGAGAACATACCGATCCTGGTTGGGTTGCTGGGAGCATGTAATCCGAATCGCTTCCTATCTGGATTATTCCCAAGTGGGCGAGTAGGGGATGGACTGGGAGTGCGATGGTGGCTACTGTTACGTGAGGAAGCTGAGCGACGACGCCTTGAGCTTTGAGTGTGTGGTGTCTGCTGCGCTGTGTCCCGATGAGATGGTCGATTACTGCGAATCGACGCCGAGCGAGACTGGGAGCGCCTGGACAACGATGGCATGTGGGCCAGCGGTGGTGGGAACTGGGAGAGAGTTGCCCAGGTGTGGATGTGTATCCTATCAACTGATGTTCTGATCAGGAAGTGCTGAAGCCCAGTGGCTAGCGGCGCGAAGGTGTATCCCAGGTTTACCATATCAAGTGTTGACATTTGCTCATGACCTGGTATCCGGCGGATAGTTCAGACGGTAACGTTGTACGAGTATGTATGTAAGCCAGGGTGTGCGCCTTGACAAAGGTTGTGTTTGGGTTTGCTAGACATTGAATGGCGAAAAAGCTTAGGCAAGATGTATGTCCAGGACGAGTGGAATACAACGAGGGATTCGGATAAAATTTCCAGTGTGTGCACAGATGCACAGCCAATCATTGAGCATCTGAGGAGAAGTCTGTGTTGCTACGTGGAATACGTGTGGTGTAAGGAACAGGATCTTGGAAGAACATCAGACGCAGCGACTACATAAGACTCGGAGAGATACATACTGAGAAATACAAGGAAAATCAGAGTGCCGCTCTTCGCCATCCTTGAATAGTTGTGTACAGATTCGTGGCAGTTGGTGGGGGCAAGAAGAATAGCTGAATGTGTCGGGGGGATTCGCCTAGACGTGGAGGTGGTATCCATTTGAAGCGGAGCGACAGGCTGTCGTGATTTAAGTCCTCAAGCTCGCTGCCGTTGAGCGTTGATTGTACAAGCATCTCCACGGTCACGCGCACATAATAGGCATTTGCGACTATGAGGATGAGATAAGTGATACGCCCGTGAGAGAGAGAAAGATGCCAGTCTTCATGGTGGTCTGCAGCAAGCCTGGATTACCGCCAATCAAAAGTCAAGTGGCAAGAGGTATGATTCGATCTCAAAGATGATTGCATTTCGAGCTGTGGTGCGTTATAAAACATGGACCTGAGACAACTTGAACGGCGGGTTAGCAAAGAAGAACGAGAAGGTACCATAGAGCAAATACCGGCGTGTTCAAGAGTCAAATGTTCGTCAATAGTTCAATCCGAGCTAGCTTCAAGAATTGGACCATCGGAAGTGGTCAGCTTAAGGTGAGGACGTGCCCTTGTGCGTCGAACCAGTAGAAGTGAATGAGAATGCGGTCGCGGGCTGCGTTTGAATAGTCGTCGAACAAGTCGTTTCTCCTCGTCAGCGTACACTATCACAAAATTAGTGAGAGTCGTCCGACTGGGCCAGAGCCAACATACCAGACTATGGCGGTAGTAAAGGCTCGAATTCGTACGAAGGATATAGTAGCGCCATATAACGAGGATGGATGTCGGAAGGAAAGGCGGTTGACGGCTTGAAGGCTCTTTCCTCCTACGATCATCATCACATGATCACATCTATCCTCTGTCGAGGATTGGGAACTGATAAATCCAGATAAATATGGTGAGTTATATTCCCAGCATTGGATAGAGAATTCAATTGTTTCAGTACCGAGCAAAATAACGTCTTGTCGTTGCGACAGAAACGTCTCCCCTACAATATGGCGTGCCCACGGTGTATGACCTCTAGATAAACGGCTCCGGCTGATGGGTAGTGGCAAATGGAAACACCTTCATTCATCCTCCCGGTCGCTCAGCCTCAACTCATCCTCAAATCCCGACAATGGGACATCACCGCTTTAAATCTCTCCTCATAGACCACTCTTCCTTATAGTCATCTCGTCGAGGACGGCGGAGAGGCTAGAAATATGCCCGGTCCCTCCCAGCGCCAATTTAATCTTCTTGCCGAAAGATGCGTCTATCATATACCAGGACCGAAAATTCTTTCCCTCAGCGTCCTGGACCTGGTCTGGTGAAAACGCTCTATCCAGACACTCGGAATCCACCCTTCTAGTCGAGCGGTCACAGAGGGTGCGACTGCTGGAGGCGACATCGTGTACCATTTGTCGTTTCGGATCGGCAAACAGTGGAATGGAACTACGTATCAGGTAGTGCGTTCCGTTCATTCAAAAAAGATCCCTGTCCTGACTACAGTTAAAACAGGCAACTCGATAGAGATTTTTGGTGAAAGACTCACTAGAAGACGCGCGCGCCTACGGTCTGGTCAGTCTGAATTTCAGTTCGCTCTTGTTCTGCCTAACTGTTATATGAAGCAGGGTATTTGTCATATGTCAAAAACTACCAAGGTCGCCGTACTCTTCGCCTAGCGCCAGTCCCAGTATGTACGAAGGATTGCCAAACGGGCGCACTTGGATGACGACTGCAGGCACCGTTCATTGTCCCTGAATCCTCCTAGTCCCGTTTTATGCTTAGCAGCGTCTCGATCACCAGCCTGAGCCGTTTTCCAAAGCTCGGACGGGAAGTTGACTAGGGAAATGGATGGTATACTGTGAGTCGAATGTGTACTTTCAACAACATATCTCAAGATAAAGCAGTTTCCAGTGCATCACTGGTCGTAGAGGAGTGCCAGGCGTACACAGCCTGAGGATATCTATTTTTCCGATACCAAAGAGCGCTAGCGTCACATCGCGCCACTGTCGGCGCTACCTCCTCCTTCATCATGGGGATAATCATTGCCAATGCTCCGTGCTAACTTAGATATAGGTACACACGCGAGTTGCGCCTTTTCTCAATCGTAAGCCTGTTGCCGCCTCCGAGTCCCTTCTGCCGCTGTGGAAGTTTGATCACTCGGGAGGACATCAGACGTTGCATGTCCTCTACAGCTTTCCCTCTCTCTCGTGGGTTCAGGAAGAGCTGCCAATATATTGGTAACTAGACCCCAATCGTTTTGTCCTTCCTTATCTTGACATTTTGTTAGCATCTACATCTTAGAATTGGTTAGATCAGGTTAGATCTCCCTCGGTCATAAGATATCTCAGTTGATCTTACATTCATTCAGCGAATTAAACCTTGGTCTTGCCTCGTGCCAATGGTCTTATTAGTATGGAGGGTGGTATATGACAAGGCCAAACGACCTTCCTTACGCCCCTTCGGACGCTTCCGTGCATTACTTGCATTCAAGGTCGACATTCAGATTATCCTTCGCACGCTAGCTTCCCATGAGCACTGCCAACCTCTCTACCCATTTCTCCAACACCGCAGCAGCTGTTCAAGACCGGATTGGTCTCAACTGGAGAGCAATCGGGATCGTCTTCGTTCTCGCATGCATCGTCTTCGTGTCGAAGCTCAAGAGGAAAGGAAAACTACCTCCTGGCCCTCCGGGTTGGCCCATTCTCGGGAACCTGCTCGACTTGAACGATCGTTCATGGCTTAAATTCACGGAGTGGAAGAAGACTTACGGTCAGTTTCATGTTTCTTTGTTCGTATGATGCCTGTCATTCAACGCTGAGTAGGACCTTTATACTACATCAACATCGCCGGCCAAGATGCTGTGGTAATCGGAAGCCACAAAATCGCCACTGACCTCTTCGAACGCCGCGCCAGCATCTACTCCGACCGTGCAAAGAATATCGTCGCTGGTCAGCTCCTCACTGGTGGCCTCATTTTCTCGTTCTCCCAGCATAACGATGTATGGAAGCGCATGCGGCGGGGATCCCAGGAGTAAGATCATTCAGAGCCTACGCGTCTCATCCTCTGACAATCCACAGAACCCTGAACAGCAGTGTCGCCAAGGACTACACGCCCATGCAAGAGACGGAGAGTGTTCTCCTCGTGGACCACCTCCTGAAGAACCCGACAGATTGGTACAACCACCTTTGTCGCGCGTCTACGTCTCTTGTCATGTCGATGATCTATGGGCTTCCTCCTCTGGAGGATTCACAGAATCCGGTCATTCGCCGTATCATCCGCTTCACCCAACGTGCCTTAGAGGCATCCGCTCCGGGAGCATACCTGGTCGAGTACTTCACTTGGATGCAATACCTGCCCCGTTGGATGTCGCCATGGCGCGTATATGCTGAAGGGTGGTTTGCCAAAGACTCTGTCCTCTTCGAGAAGCTTTTTAACGATACGAAGCAGAGGTTCCAGAGTGGCGATGAGACTCCCAGCGTCCTTGCGAAATTACTAGCCGATATTAACGTCAAGAAGAGTTTGAGTGACAAAGAGGCAGCATGGCTTGGAGCCACGCTCTGGTGACTATCTCTCATACTTTCATTGACGCTTGTATTCTAACTTTCATCCAGCGCCGCAGGTGCCGAAACGGTACACTTCTTTCTCGACTCAATACTGGGATATCATTTCTGATGTTATTCGACTACAGACGTCTGGCCAACTCACTTGGTGGGTCGCTGCCATGGTTCTCTATCCCGACATTCAAAAGCGGGCACAAGAAGAGATTGATCGTGTTGTTGGGCGTGATCGTCTCCCGTCTTTCCGGGATTACGAGCATCTCCCATATGTTCGTGCCATGGTGAAAGAGATCTTGCGTTGGCGAGGAGTTGGGCCGTTGGGTAAGTATTCAGATTCACGTTGGGCGCCTGCCCTCTTTGATCACCAGTTGCTGTAGGGTTCCCTCATCGGCTGTGCCAAGACGACTACTACGAGGGTTATTTCATACCTAAAGACACGCTCTGCATCGTCAACGTCTGGCACCTCAATCACGATCCCGATATCTATGGTCCCGATGCCGATGATTTCCGCCCAGATAGACATCTCGATAAAGATGGCAAGATGGCGCCGTCTGTCGCTGATACAAAGGAAGAAGGTCATGTTACCTATGGATTCGGAAGAAGGTAGGAGGTATGATTCCACGCCGTCTTGTATTCACTTAACTCTCCTCAGACTCTGTACTGGCCGGTATGTGGCAAACAACACCATGTTCATAGAGATGGCATGCATGCTCTGGGCGTTCAATTTCTTGCCTGGGAAAAACAAGGACGGCCACATTCAGCTCCCGGACCCTACAGACTGCGATAACCAGGGCCTTGTTGTGTGAGTGTTTGGCTTTCGACTGAACGTACGCATTTATTAAGAGCGTTCTCAGGGCCCCTGTCTATTTCCCATCCAGGATTATTCCTCGATTCCCGGAAGTCGAGTCCGTTATCCAACAATCGATGGAGATCCATACCAGTAGCTTGAAGAAAGCCTGGGAAGGGAAACAAGCGTACTGAAACAAATACATGATTTACCATGCACCAGTGAGCTTTGTATGTTCCCTTGTATCTTAGTCGTTAGCGTCTATGTAAACTAAATGTGTTGTAGCAATAGAGCATTTCAGCCGATTATACAACAACGTTTCCCTCAACTCTCTCACAATGAACGCAGCTCATCCTCGTCGCCAGAGAGTGACCTAGTCGAAGATGTGTCCTACTACCAGCTGTGTGGAGGCTATTTTAGCTACTTACTCGTCGCCATCACGGTTGTAGATGATCAGCGAATAACGAGCGGGTTGCTGTATCACTGGACAGCAGTAGCTGGAGAGTACACCAGAGTAGGTGCGGAAACGGTCCGGTAGTACTACGATCGTGTTGGGCTATACATTGCACTGACACCCTCAGGCTGTCTACGTAGTACATAGCTTTAGGTGTCTCCTGGAGCGTAGATATTGCAAGAGCACATCATTGCTATTCGAGTCAATTTATAAAGGAAAGCTTTTCGACTCACAACTATGTATTATTATTCGATGCCTTCAAAGCTTCTTCTGAGAATCACGCTATATGGATGTGCTGCCCTAGCTACGCTCGCGGCGTCACTACCACAGCCTCGAGAGGGAGAGATTAGTCTCTTACTGTCTATAGACGGTATGTCGTGCGTCTGGCCGGTCTTTATCTCGCGGTACTGATTGAAACAAATAGCGCCACCTGCCGTAATAGACGGCGTTAGCGACTTCATCCTGACTGGTACACTAAAAAATGACGGGCCTCAAGACATCCTAGTTGTCAAAGACCCAAGCGGAATTCTGTATGAATTCTTCACAGCAGATGCTCTAGATTTCGAGAAAGCGAACGCGAACGCGAAGAGTATTATCAAACCGTCCTTCGTCGGCTATAGGGCGAAATGGGATCTGAAGCACTACTTGCAAAACGAGGAAGAAGAGGATGAATACCTTCCCGATGATCACAAGGATGTAGTCTCTCTAACGTCGAGTGGTAAATCGCTCCCCAACAGTGGGAGACGACGTGGCAGCTCTGAGGACTCTGAAGACGATTCAACGCCTCTCTCTGATACTGAGAGCAGCGTAGGAGGAATTTCAAAATCAGAAGATAACACATACCCACCGGATACAACTCTCACTCTGCTAGCCGGTCAAACGATAAATTTCAATTATAAAGGTGCGCCACATACTTTCCCACGCCACAGTACCTACTCTGATCACCTTTTTATAGTTGGCAACGCGTACGACTTTAGTAAATCAGGCGCTGGCGCCTATACTTTCAAGCTCAAGCGGGACTATTTCTACGTTTTGGTCGACAACGTAGTCAAAATTGCCAAAGTCAAAGTGGGCGTGAAGGAAGTTGTCATTCAAGGGAAGCTCAAGGCGGAGGTACCTAAGCCCAGAAATGTCATTCGTGACACGGATTATGACGACGACCCAATGGATTTAGAAGGTCGGAACATTGTCGAACGGGCAAAGACCAGGAAAACTAGTGTAACAACCCGTGGGTGTGGTAAGATACGAACTTCCATCATCGACCTCGCTGCACAGCACGCAAACAGATATGCAGCCGAGTCCAACCAGTACGTCCCATGGCATTGTTCATGATTTAGTGAAATACTTACGGCCGTATGGCTCAGTTACATGTCCGCAATGACGGGGCCAACAGAGCGTTACGAACATTGGTTTGGAAAGTGGAACACTGGGCCGCAGGCTCCTTACGAGTGGCGTCCTCGGGATCAAGTTGCCGCCATGTATAAAAGCCTGAGTAAACACTCTTTCCTGGATTCGAGCGAGGCAGGCGGGTACACCTATGACTGTACCTGCAACGAACGTCTAACTGCATATGTCATGTCGAGAGTGTGAGCATTTAGTTGCTTGTTGGTCGAGCTGTACTTAATGGCTACCCAGGGATTCCCTACCACCTGATGTCGATAACCCTGCCATTATATACCTCTGCAAAGGGTTCCGTGCCAGGAATAGGCCAATGGTGGGCACCGACTCGAAGGCCGGTACGCTCATACACGAAGCCACCCATGTCACGTACCATCTTCCAGATACAGATGATCACTCAGTCTTTTACGAAAATTGCGAACGACTAGCCATCAATAACCCATTTCATGCAGCTACTAATGGCGACAGTTATGAATACTTTTCAGAAAACAACCCATTCCGAGCTTAAAGCTGAAGTGGGGTTCCTCAGGCTCTTACTGCCTGGTATAAATAAATATTCTATTGCTCTGTAGCCTATACCAAAATATGACGTTCTGTCCTAATATCAATCAACGATAGTCAGAGTTCTAGACAGATCTTTCTACTGTGCATCCTAAATACAAAGGAATAGCTTATCCCTGGAGACATCAATTTGCCACGTGGCCCAGCCCGCTCGACGTCCAACCACAACAACCACTCGGAAACGCTCAAAATTTTACTAGATGGCTCAATGTATATCCCAGAGATATGTAGACAAATTTTGAAGGAAGAAACTTCCTGGGACCGCTGACATTGAACGAACGTTGTCTGTCCTATGACATCATTACTATCCCACGGGCAACAACTCGCTAATACAGCAGCAACGAGAGGGTGTGGCCGACGAGCGGCGGGTAACAAACCGTCGTTTGTAATCAGCTCGTATTACTAGTACTACAGCGATATCGTACAGCTGTTTGCGCGCCTTCTCCAGCCACTCTTTCCTCCGTTCCAGCTGATTCGGTCCAGGGCATTTAGTGCCCATCGAGGACTCCGCTGAGGATATGATCTGGTCATCCGGCATAGTCATGTCAATGTACATCTTCGTCTGCTCTAGCCTCTCCTTGGCCTCCTGGGCCGCCGTCTTTTGCCATGACGGAGAGATCGTCGGGTCATATTGCCAATCCCTGATTTGTTGCTTGGGGATTCCTTCGGGAGCGACGAAGAGCCAATCGGGAAGCTGAGGAGGTGTGGCTCGTAGCTTGGTCATAAGTAGTTTTACGGTCTTCTTTATCCTGGGATGGAATTGTCAGATATGTAGTTACAACTGAGGAAATTGAGACAGCCAACCTTGTAAAACAATAGAGAGGCATTACACATCCCATCCATAGAGATATCAGCGTCATCTTCACCTCAGCCACCTTCGTCTAGTTATCTTACGATGACGATAGTTCATCAAGAAGCGATGATAAGCAAAGATCTCGAGCCAGCGCAGAAGGATGTACATTGTTCATCGTCAAATACACCTGCATCACCTGATGTTTCTGCTTGTTCAGTTTTAACTGCGCCTGGCTGAGCCCGATTATAGACCCTAGGACATGGTGTCCATCTCCGACTCCACCAAAGGAGAAGGCCAAGCGCCGCAGCATCTCCTCTGACATCTGGCTAATATCGACGGGGTTGCGTTTATCTTTGTCTCCCGGGCCCCAGTCGTGGGGAAGCGACATCAAGTGGTCTTGCCTCACCTGAAGGCCTATCAGCACTTTGGTGACTGAAAAAAAGAGGTGAAACTCACGGTGTAGAACTCGATGAACGATGCGCTGTTCATCGTTGACGTGAACATGTGCGTCAGGTAGAGTATGAATAACGCCTCACATCGTCTCCTATTGGACTGGTAATGTCGTCAACCGCCTACGAGCCTCCTTTCCGCCCTTCTGGGCACGATCAAAGTCCTGCACGATATGTTTCCACTTGTTCCACGCAGCGTGTCGTCTGCCTCGGAAACAACGTGAAGGTCGTTGATGAGCTTGATTTCGCCCTCTAAGTGGTGCAGCAGGATGATGCCGTCGCGAACCTCACACACGAGGGATTCGGCTAGCCGGGTTGAGAGTTTCGGGAGGAGACTGGCTTTGGTCGTGTCATTGATGAGATTGGTGTACGATCTGCCGATGGCTTTGAGGGTTTCAAAAACTTTCCTTGTTCATACAGAGCAGCACTTTGGTTCGAGGGACATCTTGGGCTTTTGGGATCTAACGCTTCTGCCTTTCGGGCATTAGGTCTAGGGTTTCAAGGTCTGGTTACAAGACCGGTGATGTGCAGTGTAGAAGAACGCCACAAAAACACACACAAAACACACACTAACAAGTCAATGGTGCGATGCGGGAAAGTCCGATGTTTATAGCGGGATTTCACGTTATAGTAGCAATCGTTCGTTTTGTAATAGGTGGTACGGGACGGGTTCTTGTTCTTTGTATCTTTGTTTTATGGGACTGTTTCTCTCTATCTTCTGCTCAAAATGCTTATACTAGTTCGACGGGGTAACAGGGATCTGATCTTTAAACTGAGTTCTAGTTTGCCACTAAGTCACAGGCCGATTGGGATGTGTGTAAAGAGACCTAATGAGGCTCTTCCCAGGCCAACAACCTTCAACCACACTAGGGAGCGGGAGCTCTGGTATCTATCTGTATAATCAGGACTCTCCAACAACTAGTCGGGGCCTGAATAGATAGCCTAGCACAGTCTGAACCACACTTGTATGGGACTTGGGACTCCAACCAGAGTTGGTAGGTTCTTTAGATGGAATTTCCCGCGGAAACTCGGATCGTTGGAATCGCAAAGGACTTGGCTTCAACTTCTTTAATATGGGAAGTAGCTCCAATGAGTTCTTAGATCTTTGGTTCTGTTTCTTATTTCCACCTATCTAAACAGTGGTTCTTTTTCTAACTAAATCTTAGAGTCTATTCCTCCAGTATATACGGCTTGTGGGCTGCGGATACGGGGGCGTAAGCTCCTGTAAATAGTACAAACGAGCTAGCTTTATAGTGTTTTCTATATACGTCTGAATAAGGATATAATACCGAGTCCGCTGGTTCGGGGGAATATTCCGATAGGATGTACGGAATATCCCTCTAATGGTGCCCTTGGCATTGCTGCCTATTCGTTCTGGCTTCTATTTGCTTTGAATCCAACCAATGGTGGCGCCGTAACTGGGTTTGCAGTGGCGCCAGGTTGTTCCTTGTGCTTGGAAGCTCCACTATTTCATCGTTTCCACTATTATTAGCGGCCGAGTCCTGTCTATCAGGAACTCTTAGCCTTTGTTCGTATTCTTATTTCACACTACGAGTCCGAGTAGTACCGACTAGGTTTGGTATACTGGACGCGCAAGTGTGTTCTTAGTATCGTGTTCGGACTTTTCCGGTAGTACTCCGGAAAAGCTATCGTTGTATCTTTACGAGTTGTCGATAGTACTCGTATTGTAGGTCCTTGTAACGATTTACTTGTGGATCCCGAGAATCGATCAGGAACAGTCCACCGGAGTAAGTCGATCGGTGATCGAGCAGTATCTTTTGAAAGCCTAAAAGGTTACCCTGACTCCTGAGTCTCCTATGTAATATCCCGACGTCTGAGTAGTATGAACATTTGGTTTGCTAGTCCAGCCAGCGTTTAACTGCTTGCTGGCGTTGCGTCTCTTTATGTAGAGTTTCCTTGTGTAAGGGTAACTCGCCGAATTCCGTTAAGTATTTCGGAGTTTCGCGCGTTCAAGTGTATTTGATCACGATGTCTCCATCGGGGTACTTTTGATGATGATATTCAAGATCGTCATGTGTGGTTTGGCTATACCTACACGCCCTTCAGCGTGTGGCGCTTTTCCGACGAATCTTAGGAGTTTTCCGGTCGTACCACGGAAACTCCTTACACTGTATCGTATACGCGTTTCGGTCTGTAACTAGAGGTTCTTGTACTCATAGGTTCGTTCTATCACTAAGAATGCTTCTTAGAATCGCAAATTTTGGGGTCTTTCGTACTTGCATTAATACAATGCGCATCATCTCCCATAGACTTATTTGATGGTGTCCGCACCATCCTGGTTCCCCTATCGTTGGATCCCTCAATATTCTTCCTGGACTCGGCTCTTGGAAAGGCCAATAGGTAGGAGGACAATTCCGCTTATTTCAACGGAATTCTCCCGGCTTTGCACGTTCCATTGCCAATATTTCTTCACTATAAAAGCAGGCTGAAAACTGTGGCGCTCTCCGTTTTATCCTTCGTTACTATGCCTCCCAAGATCCCTCAATGGCACTCCATTGGTTCTTCAATCTCTGCGGAAGCCCCCATTGCTACGCTGGAGCTCGTCCAGTATCGCCTTGCTACTGCCCCGTTGATCAACGACTTCTTGGTTAATTACTCGCTCCCGGATTCAACCAACTCCCTTATTGTCGACGCCATCGAACAGCTCACTGCCCCAGTGATGGCCTTGTTGCGTACGGTGTCTGCCAATCCGACGCCACGGGATATTCCGATTGTCGTTGTGGACAAGTTCTTTAGCAAGTTGCTGGTATGTCTTTCCGCTTTCTTTCTATGTCTCATGCTAAGATCTTTATTTATCTTCTAGCTCATCAATCAATCTCTGAAGGGAACCACCGCCGCGGAGGCTTCCTTCGAGATTTTCTCCTTCTTCTGGAATCTGCGCAACGTCCTTGGGGTTTACCTCTTGGAGTTAGGCGTTAGCCCAACTCATCACCGTATCAACCTTGCGGATATGTTCACTCCAGTTCTTAATACTGTGGGTCGAGGCAAGGCTTATATCGCACCACCTTATCCCGAGAGCCACCCCCTTCATGCTGCTTCGCGTGTAGTTCCTAAGGTCAAGGCGCCAGCTCCAGTTCCTGAGCCTACACCTGCACCCAAGCTTACTGCTAAAGCCATGCGGGCTGCCGCGAAAAAGGTATGGACTTTTCCGCTTATTCTTCGGTCTTTCTAACTTGTATCACTTTCTTAGGCTGGTAAGACTGTTAAGTCTGCCGCCATTATCGACGATGCCCTCGAGGCCGTTGGAGATACTACCAACGCCACTCTTACTGAGGATATCGGTATGTTCTTTCGTGACCGGCACTTTCCGCTTTACTCAACGGACTGTCTGGTTTCTTCAGAAATGGACGATGGTGGGTCTGAATCTGATCTTTCTGACGATGAAGATGTGAGCTTAGTTGCTTACTTCTAGGCGTCTCAAGATTGACTCAACCCCTGCAGGACTTGACCATTATTGATGGAGATGGAGTGCGCCGCAAGGACTTCCCCCCTTCTCCGGTTCGTACTTGTCTTTTTCTTCTAAAGCTTGAACTAAAGGCATTTCTCCTTTATTCATAGCCTGCTGAAGTCGAAGGCCCCCGTGTGGTAACTTATCTTCCCTACTCGATGATCCCAGGTATGCTGATAACTTCTCGCGCATACCAGAAGGCCATGGAGGTTATAGGAAGTACGGTCACTTTCGTGGAACCTGCTCCTTTGCTCACTAAACGCAAAGCTACGGAAGATGGATCTCCTCGTCCTCTTAAGAGCTTTAAGGTTGACTCTGTTCGTATTGACAACACCTTTGTCGAACAATTCATTGGAGGTGCGTTTAGTTCTTCTTATCTTGATCTTGTACTTATCGCATTTTTCCGTGTTTCTTAGCGGGCGCTACCGCTCAGAGTTACGGAAGCTCTGTTGCTCGAGTTATCAAACAAGTCAACCGACTCCTCGCCGCCGACGAGTTGACTGAACTCGGACCTGGTCTGGTTTCGACTGAGGTGGCGCATCGCAATGAGTTGATTAGACTCTTGAATCGTATTCACGGCGACGTCCAGACGTTCAACCGTACCAAGGACTTGTATATCGCTACTGTCAAGTCTATGCTCGAATAGATATTTCCCTGTTACAACTAGGTAGTTGCCCATCCCTTCTTTCTGGGTGATACTACTGTTTACCTATTGTGTTTCCTGGGCTCTTTATCTTTTATCTTTATCTTTCTGATACTGTAGCCATCGCTTATTGACTTCAAATATAACTGTCCCCTAAACTTCGTGTGATTTGAACTTCAAGCTAGACCCCGAAAACACTTGTGCGCCACTTCCGTGATTCCTAGCGGAATTTCGCATGAAGTCTTCGCCGGTCTCCTTTCTTGTTCTTAGGGGTTTACAATTTTCGCTTTCCGTATTGGCAATCTTCTATAGCCTATACGTTCGTTATTTTCTTCGCCTTGACGAATACCCGACCCATTAGCCAGTCGATCATACACCTCCTATTAGATTTGTACATCGTTTATAAGACTGAACTTTTGTAATGTCTCGGTCTTCGTCTGTCTCAGATGCCTTCTCCTATCGCTTTGATTCCTCTATGGGCCAACTTCAAAATCGCCATGATTCCGGGTTTGGACAAGCGATTTTCCGAGGAGGCCTTGGACTTTTTGCAGGCTGAAACTGGTCTCGCCGTTGCTATATCGTTATATCGCACTGCTCAAGGCTTTCCTATCGTGGCCACGCCACTCAATAGCTTGGATCTTACCGCACGGTATACCGATGCGGCTGCGGACTTGCACTTAGGTCCTGCTCGTCAGATAGACGCTCCTACATTGAGGTTCACCCTAGGCGTAATGGTACGTCTCGGATTTTTCCTTACATTTCGCGGGTCTAACGGTCTTGATAGCAACACACTTCTAGTTTGTGGCATTGCGAACATCCCGACTTTCGTACAGGGCAAGCCTACAACTTAGCTTCGTTGTATATCGTCTGTCTTCGATTGGTGTCCAACTTCTTTCATGGACGCACAGGAAACTGTACCCTCGATG
The DNA here is from genome assembly GCA_011800155.1 of Flammulina velutipes. Lineage (NCBI taxonomy): Eukaryota > Fungi > Basidiomycota > Agaricomycetes > Agaricales > Physalacriaceae > Flammulina > Flammulina velutipes. The sequence continues at coordinate 2,550,057 of CM022372.1, read as the reverse complement.
GTCTTTCCTTCGAAGGATGGCTTTCCAAAGTATATCGCCAACCCCATATGCACTTTACGGAGTTGTACTTGGACGCTAGCGCCGATTTCATCGTGAGTTCTTTAACCTATACACCTTTTCCGTACTAAATCTCGGGATTTTCCATAGACCAGCGTAATGTTGGGCTATCATAGGGGAGCGCCTGACTCTTTGGGTGGGATCTTTGCCCATCCTGAGGTCTTGGATGCTATCCCTGTCCCTCTATCTCGTATGGATGCCAGCGACGTTCAATTAGTCGCTTGGTGGCCTCGTTATCTTTCCGCTAACAACATTCAGCCCGAGTTTGATACTCGTCCTATCATGTATGAACGGGTCGTTACCAACGGTTATTCGCCTTTACACGATTTTCCAGCTGGGTTGGTTGACGCTAGTGACCTCAGACTTGGTCCCCACGCCGAACGCTTCACTGAGTTCGTACCAGAGCCCCATTGTGTTGCTCAACGGCGATCTAGCTCAACGCCTGAACTTGTTCCAATCAGTTCTCCAGTACCAGTGGTCAGATCTTTCGTAAGTCTTCTGTTCGACGTCTAGTGTATAATTCTAACACCTTTCTTCTGATAGACCCACTTCAATACGCTAGGACAGACTATGTGTACCCACTGTCCCACTAGTCATCCTGCCGTCGAATGTACTCCTCCGACCCAGTAGTCGGATTTTCCGTTAAAAGTCTATCATCTTGGTGTTAGATGCTTGGTCTATATCGTTTGTCGGTTATCCTATGTCGTAGCGCTATACCTTCAATTTAGACCCTTTCCTTGTTACCAAGTTCGTTCTGTGGTTCAAATTGATGGTGGCGCGGGAATTCCCGTATCTTCATCGGAGTTGAGTATTCTTCATGCTATTGCATTCGTACTCGTAGCCTCAGGTATATATGGCTTAAGACCTTCGTTGGCTTGTTCTTCTATGTAACTTGAGACGTACTAGCCTTAGCGTAGTCTCCAGTTATAACCAATGTTCGCGCTCCTGATAAGTCCGGAGATCGTCATGATTTATGGCGTCTCCCATTGACTTATTAGATGCTATCATACTGGTATCTTTGTTAGTCTACTAAGCTTTCATCCTAGAAGAGTCTGTTTTTCCACTTGAAAACCCGGAGAATCCCTTGTCTCCATGACTTGGTATCTCTTGTTGGTTTTCAAGCTTTTCTTTGATCTTAGTTCACACCATTTTGTAGTCAAATCAGCGTGCTCGCTATTTTTCATGGTATCGTGAATCGTATGTAGATATATATTTGGCACTACGGCCGCTAAGTCCAATGTAAATCGTATGTATATCGTCTATTTATACATAGTCCGCGAAGAGAAGGAGTCTGACAAAAACCCGGCAAAGAGGCCAACGAAGGAAACAAGAAAGAACAACTCAAGTGTCTGAGGGAGCTAGGCTTCGACCTCTTCAACTCGAGTTATCTTTTCATCGACGGCGGCTGGGACCCGCTACGGAATTTTCCGTGGATAGTCCATAGTACATTAGGACATTGGGATCTCCCCAATGCCTAAGCAAATCGTTGACGGCGTCCGTGAGTCTGCCGTTTTGTTCGACCAACTGGTCGACATCGTTTCGCAAGCCTTGGATCGTTTCCAACAAGGCTTGTGGTCGACGCTTGACCACATCCAACTCCGGGTCCAACTTCTCGCATTTGAGCTTCTTGACTTGGCAGCGAATGCAAGACTTTGTCGTAGGAGTGGCATACTTGCATTCCTTGTCTGCCTTAAGGCACTCTTTGCAAAGTACTTGCGAGTACTTCCAAAGCTCGCCTTCGGGAACTGGCTCTTTTGCCTTGCGCTTCCCCTTGCTCTTCGTCGACTTCACGACTACGGCTCCCTTGGCTGTCTTCCTCTTCTTCCTAGCCGGTCCTTCACTTTCCGATGGTTCCTCGGAATTGGCCGTCGGGTCGTCGGATGGCTGGAAGTCATCGTTATTGGGCTCGAAGTCGTCGTCGTTTGGCTCGAAGTCGTCGTTGTCGTTGCCTTGGTCATCGCCACTGCTATCATCGGCGTCACTGTACAGCCTGCACTTGGGCTGAGTGCAGAACTGATACTAAACATGGGTGTGGCGCACGACGGCGCCAGCGCCATATAGGTCGGAACGTGTGAACGCGCCATCCACGGCGCGTCCGCATTAGGAACATATGGCGCAGCACTTCACACGGCACAAGCATGGACGTTTCAGAACACGGAAGCTACCGAACTAATCGATGGATTGCAACGATCGATAACGAGAAGATCCAGATCGATGGGAAGAGATTACACCAAGGCTGTGCGCCATGCATGGCGCCCAGGCACCTTCGGGAATCTGGATGCCAAAGCCGACAGGAACAAAGAGAATTACCACCCTCGAAGAGTCATATCGCGAGGTGGTCTGACTCGACGCGACGGAACGCCAATCACATCACGGACTCAAACCCCGGATCGTCGCACGATCGCTCGATCAGGGTACATGACACAGGCATCGAGAGGCCTAAGCGTAGAACTAGACGGAAGAGAAAGCCGACAGCGTACAGTATAAATACTGTAGCATGTCGTAGAAACACATATATAGAATTATCACCCCACAATATCAACACAGAAGCCCCTTGCAACTGTCGAGAGACTTTTGGAACCTATACTTTCGCGCACGCGTTAGTACTTCGACGAACGCGTACTTGGAAGCGCCACCGTCATCTGCGACAGCTCGCTGCCCGACTTCTTCACCTACCAAGGTCTGCGACCTCGGTGCGCCAGAACAAGAGCAGGAATCCACCGGGTAGTCCCCTCAACATCACAACGAACTCAGACTCGTTAAGAGATCTATATCTGGAGCCCACCGCGAGGGGATACTACAACAAGGATCCCATTTGTTCTTCCGAACACTTTCCTTGTCGTCGCGAGACAAAGGAGTCTAGGAATCAACCGAGGGTCGGACTCTGGCTGGAGGAAAGAGGCCGAGAGAGAGCAGCGGTAGATTCGCGAAGAAAGTTCGTACAACCGAAGACCCCGAGGACAGAGGAGAGCCAGTAAACCCGTTGACTCCGGTACAAGAAGATTTGGACATCGACTTTACTGCCCTCACCTTACAACCCTTCGACTTCACGGTACCCACAACCGCGAGACCACCTGGAACAACAATTCCACCTACAAATCCATTCCTGGCGCATCAAGCCAGAAACCAAGGCCGAGGAGACAACCCCGCGCCTACCAATACACCTACCAACCCACCAACCAACAATACACCTACACCCAACATGTCTAACAAAACGATGCCGGGAAGGGGAAACAAAAGCGCCCCCTCCTTTACGGAAAATCCGAAAGACCTGATGGACTACCTTGAAGACGTGAAAAACCTTTGTGTGGAACATGGGAAGAAGGACGACGCGGACTGGATCCAGTACGCCCTGTACTATCTACCAGCAGAAGCACGAGAGTACTGGCGCCGTATCCCAGAAGCAAAGGATGTGACATCCGCGCTAGGAGTCATAACCAAGGCAACATGGGATGCCTTCGTACAGGCGGTGCTCAACAAGTACCCAGGAGCAAGGGAGAAAGGACGATACGAATTATCGGACTTACAGGACGCATCGGACCAGCGCCATCTGGCGCCACCTCAGGACCTACACACCCTAGGAGAATATACGCGGACATTCGAGAGGATTGGGTTAGCTCTCAAGGAAGAGAGTGCGGTTTCGGACCCCGAGCTCGCGCGCCTGTTCGAGCGCGGCTTGGGAGAAGCTTTGAAAGGAATGGTTAAGAGGCGCTTGGAAATCAAATTCCCAGACCATCCTCCAACTAGGCCTCATAAGCTCGCCGACCTCATATCAGCATCTGAGTTCTGTCTCACTGGCACCTCTACGTTTATCGCCAACCAGAAAGCGGGCGTAAAAGAACATAGCGTCAAAATCGAAGGATTTGAACCAGCGGCTGTGGTACAAGCGGTACTACAAGCGCTGACTCTACAAGGAGTATCGACGGGACAGAACAAGAATGGACCAGGTAACGCTCAAGGACCACAACCACAAAGGAACCTACCAGCGAACGGCGGAAACGTGAAATCCACGAGTACGCAAAGGTTCGAGGAATCAACCAGGCGAAATCAGTTCCAACCTAGATGTTTCTGCGGAGGAACCGAATGCAGGAGCTGGAACGTTTGTCCAGTACATCGGAAAGCGGTCGAAGACAAAGTAGTCTTGATCTCTCCAGGTGGAAGGACCACGTTATGGGACGGATCCAGGGACTTCCCAAGGGGAGAAGGATCGCTGTACGACCGTATCGTGCAGTGGAACCTGAAAAATCCGCATCTCAAACCAACGGGACAACCAGAAGGGAAGGCTTTCCTACTGGAAGTGACTCGACCAGGGGGAGGAGGATCGAGGATACCGCCTTCCTCCACCTTTCTCAGCAACGAGATTATCACCGAACAACCTGAACAGTTTTGGAACGCTACGTTGAACCTTAACCAGAAGGAAAACACGGGGCCGGGAAACAACTACAAAGGACCGCCAATGCCGCCAGGCAAACGAATGGCATTTCGAGGAGTAGAGATACCAAAGACGACGTGGAAGAAACCTCCATTTGGGGTGGACCCCAAGGCAGCTCACGATGCAGCGCCCGGACCGAACCTTCCACCAGGATACGTCTTGCCTAAACAAGCGCAGCAGACGAAGCCTACCGTCACTGCCGCTCCATCAGCACCTAAGCCACAACAGGTTCAGCAAAAAGGAAATCCGCAGATCGGATCAAGGAACCCTTTTCGGGCCGACGATCAACAATATCGTACCCAATTAGGACCGGGCCTGAACGAAAAGGAATCTAGCGATAGGGTCTTCGACACTATACTAGGAGGATCGTCCACTTTGTCGAACAAAGACTTACTGGCCGTAGCACCGGAGATTAGGAAACGCATCAAGGAAGTGGTATCAAACCGAAGGATATTACAAGATGTGGCGCAAACGGGAATGCTCGCCATCGAGGACGATGACGAGGAACCGCTCTCAGAAGAAAACTTGGAATCCGTGGAAGCGGGGGAATTGATCGACGCATTCTATCAATCACTCGCGGACCAAGGGGTGATCGTCGGCGCGGAAAGTCTGGCTTTACGCGCGATCACTCCGGTGATCGATCACAAGTACGAGGTGGAAGCAATCTTGGACGAAGGGGCGCAACTAGTGGCAATGTCAGAAGAAGTGTGGGAGCACGTCGGACTGCCATTGGACACCTCAACACGAATTCAAGTCCAGTCTGCCAACAAAGGTGTTGAGTCTGCACTGGGGGTTTGCCGGAACGTACCTTTCACTATCGGAAACGACCTTACGATATTCTTGCAAGTCCACGTTCTACGAGGAGTCGCCTACGACATTCTACTAGGACGACCTTTCGGCGTACTTACCGAAAGTGTTACAAGGAACTACATCGACGGAAACAAACCATTACTCTCAGGGACCCTAACTCGGAACGGACAATAGCAATTCCGACGCATAAGAAAGGCGTACCGAGATTCTCTGCACCACGGGAACACGAATTGGACTCACCACATATTCATACGGCTCGCGCCAACACACACGACCAATGATGATTATGCAAGAAGACGAACAAACAGGGCTTGTTATAACGGTTACACACAGGAACGGCATTGGATCTAGGACACCTCACATCGGAAAGCTTCTGGAAGGACCACAAACCTTCGAAGATTGGGAAAGTATACCAGGATACGGAATATCTATTTCAGGATTTACAGGGGAAGTATTGGAAGAGGCCGTACAGACGGATGGCGCAGCAACATTGGCGCAGAAGGCATTCGTTCTGGCTGCGGCGCTCTACGCGGACACTTGTACCCCGACCAAAAGCGACTCATCGCGTCCATTGGGAGTTCCAAAGGCGCGAAGTCATGGAAGGGGTGGAATGGCTGTGATATTGGATACGAAAGCGCCGGTCGCTGTGTTTGCAGGAAAGAAATACAAAAAGGTCGCGAACAGGATCAAACCAGTCGCCACCACTCTACCAGAGGACTTCAGGATAGTCAGGAACATCGTGGGGAACCCTCTGGAAACCTTACCCGTACTACCCGTGCGCCCGCCACACTTCGAGCCACGGGGACGATACACTCTGGAAAGGAAAAAGATCATCGACGACTTGCATCCCGAGGGATTTCTCTGGCCAGAAGAGAGGAAGTTGATGCATCACTTTATGGCGCTACACGAAAAAGGATTCGCTTGGGACGAAACGGAAAAAGGACACTTTCGGGAAGACTTCTTCCCGCCGGTAAACATGGGAATAACAGAACATATTCCTTGGGTCAATAGGAACATGCCGATACCACCTGGGATATACGATGAAGTCATTCGCATCGTTAGGGAGAAGGTCGCGTCCGGAGCGTACGAGCCATCAAGCTCTTCCTACCGATCGCGCTGGTTCACGGTACTCAAGAAGGACGGGAAATCCTTGCGGATTGTACACGACCTACAACCTCTGAACGCGGTCACTATACGCGATAGTGGGATGTTACCGTTTGTCGAAACGCTGGCGGAGTCATTTGCTGGGCGCGCATGTTATGGAGTTCTGGATCTCTTTGTGGCGTTCGATCAAAGAGGACTTGCGCAGCCGTCTAGGGATTATACAACTTTCCAGACACCGTTAGGCACCTTTCGACTCACGAAGCTACCAATGGGATGGACGAATAGTGTACCCATTTTACATGGGGACGTCACCTACGCACTGCAGGACGAAATACCGGAATTCACAATACCTTTTATGGATGACGCAGGTATTCGAGGACCACCTACAAGATACGAGACCAAGGACGGAGGGTACGAGACGATTGAAGGAAACGAGGGGATACGGAGATTCGTTTGGGAGCATTTTCAGGCGCTCGGACGGATCGTCCAGAGGATTTGGTACATTGGATGTACTTGGAGCGGGAAAAAGGCTTTCCTTTGCGTTCCAGAAGCCATGCTTGTTGGACACAAGTGTACCTACGCAGGGAGGGAACCCGACGAAACGAAGATGGAGAAGGTGAGGAACTGGGGACCATGCAGGGACCTCACGGATGTACGAGCATTCATGGGGACCGTGGGCCTCATGAGGGTGTTCATATGGAACTTCGCGGGTTTATCTAGGCCTCTAGTGGACTTGACGAAGAAGGATGCCGAATTCTATTGGGGACCAGAACAACAGGAGGCGCAGGACGAGCTGAAAGCCGCGATGCTAAGTTCACCTGCATTGCGCCCTTTGGACTACCACTCGGGCGCACCTATAATTCTATGCGTAGATTCAAGCGTTATCGCGATTGGCTACGCTCTCTTCCAGGAAGACGAAGAGGACGCACGCTTGCGGTACCCAAACCGTTTTGGATCTATGGCATTGAACCCCAGGGAAACCAACTACAGTCAGCCAAAACTGGAGTTATACGGACTCTACAGGGCTCTGAAAGCGGTATCCATGTACATCATCGGAGCTAGGAATCTGGTCGTAGAAGTGGACGCCACAGCTATTAAGGGAATGATCAACAATCCTGATCTGAACCCGAACGCCACAATAAACCGATGGGTCGCAGGTGTCCTGCTATTTACCTTCAAGCTGGTACACGTTCCGGGGATTCGTCACGGGGTAGATGGTCTATCTCGTCGGCGACCGTTTCCTGGAGAGGAGTTGGAGGAGGACGACGAAGATTGGGTGGATAGGCATTACGGTTTCCTTCAGGTAATAGCGTCGGCGCACGTGGAACCTGAAGCAACCGTTTGTGAAGTACTGTTGAGGGAGCTGGTGGAAGTCCCGGACTACTCGTACGACGAGTTAAATCCGAACATCCAGCCAGACGCCACACCGGAGATTCCCAGGTCGAAGAAACATATGGCGCAGGATGAGCGCCTTGTGCAAATCCTGCGTTTCTTGGATAAATTGGAAATACCGGAGAGGATGGGAGAGAAGGAGAGGAAGAGGTTCATCAAATACGCAACGGGTTTCTTTCGAAGGGAAAGTGACCTGTGGCGCAGGATGGAAAACGGGAAGCATCAACTAGTGGTCAAGCCACCAGCTCGACTTGGGATTTTACGATCGGCGCATGACAGATTGGGACACAAAGGAACGTTCTCAGTCCGCCATACCGTACAGATTCGATTCTGGTGGCCGGGACTGTTGAACGACATCAAGTGGTATCTATCGACATGTCACGAGTGTCAGCTGCGACGCACGCAGCACTGGCATATTCCACCGGTCGTAGCGGAACCAGCACCTTTGTTTGCGAAAGCATATATCGACACCTTTTTCATGCCACCTTCAAACGGTTTCAAATACTTCGTACACGCGAGGTGTTCTCTAACGGCGTACCCCGAATTCCGGATGCTCAGGAAGGAGAACGAAAACACTCTGGCAGCTTTCATATTCGAGGAGCTCATATGTCGATGGGGATCGCTTAGGGAAATCGTGACGGATAATGGGCAAGCGTTTATTGCTGCAATGGACCGACTATCTCGACAATACGGAGTGAAACACATCAGGATTTCTGGCTACAACTCTCAGACAAACGGTATCATCGAAAACAGGCATTACGATGTTCGGGAGGGTCTATTCAAATTAGCCAAAGGAAACGAATCCAAGTGGTCGGAAGGGACATTCGCCATGATGTGGGCAGAGAGAGTTACTATCTCCCGTGTTATGCACATGAGCCCCTACCGAGCTGCGACAGGAGCGGAACCTCTGCTACCTCTGGACTTTGTGCAAGCAACCTGGTTAACTACGCCGTTCAGTGGTATAGTTTCCCACGGTGATGTCATCGTGCAAAGAGCCATGGATTTATGGAACAGGGAGAAGGAGATGGAGAAGCTGAAAGAAGACGTTTGGAAGTCTAGAGTGGACGCCGCAAAGCGTTGGGAGAAGGAACACCAAAACCGAGTTGTGGATTTCGATTTCAAACGTGGCGATCTCGTACTACTGGAAAATTCTAAAGGACGAAAGGGACTTCAAGACAAGATGCAAGCCCGCTACTTTGGACCCCTTGTGGTACTATTCAGGACGAAAGGAGGCGCCTACCAGCTTTGCGAACTATCTGGCACAAGACTCGCTAACACGGTAGCGGCGCGACGTGTCATGAAATATCTGGCGCGGGAGCGGATATCATTGCCTTGGTACTACACGGGAGCTTTGACTGATGAGGAGACGAAGCGCTTAATGGAGAGCGACGAGAAAGGGGAGTAAAATGGGAGTTTTTCAACAAGTTGGGGGGAGCGCCATTTCTGGCGCACGGATATGAAATCTGGAAAATCAAGATCAAGACAAAATTTTTGTTGGGGGAAGGACTATCGACTCTCGAATCGATATAATAACCCACATGTGTACCTACAATACAGTGGCACGTCATTCGTTAAACATCGGGACCGAATTACGACCAGGCGCCACTACCACCGAACAATCTACCTAACACAACCTACCTGCGAAAGACACCAACTGGCGATCGATCGAACCACCCATGAACGACATGGACCTACACCTATCACCATACGCGGAAAACACAGGATATCTTATGGAGGTCGCGTGCGCCACCAAGGTCGCGCGGTATCAACTTACTGAACGGGTGGCTCCCGGACGGTGTGGAAGGGGTACTCAGCGGGACGCCAAAGAGGCCTCAGGACTTTGATACAAAGGGAAAGAACACAAGGGGAACTGTTCGAAAACTACCAAGGACTGCAACGATTTACATTTTCAAAAACACGAACACGCAGGAAATAGTACAGGCGACGCGACGGGGAAAATACTACGAAATAAGGAAAATCAAAATAATCTAAATACGACGCCACGATACCCAAATATGTCTACCGGACTCCCATCAAACGGCACGGAACTACGGGGCCTCGGAGGGCCGGAACTGGAGGAGGTCGGAGAGGTGGAGGGAGGAAGAATGGGATTGAGCCTCGAGCTCGCGGAGGGATTGGGCAGTAGCCCGGAGATGCTGGGAGATGGCCTCGACGCGATCGGCGCGGTGGCGAAGGTCGACGATGTATTGGGATAGGACGTCGGCTCCCTCGTCGAACCAGGAGTTTGGCGTATACGACAGGCTGCGAGTTAGGCGATGATGGGGGGAACCAGGGACTAATTGGACTATCAGGATGCAAGGAATAGAGAAGGAAGAAAGGAGAACGCACGGGGGTGAGAAGGCGGGGAGACCGTTCGGGTCGGGGCCTGAAGGACGTTCTCTACGACCCAGCAGGACCAACCGGTTGGGAGGGGCCAGGACCCAGCGGACGCGACGGTGGACGGAATGGGGGAAAAACAGAAGGGTTGTCGTAGGAGGTGAAAGGGGAACCGGTTCATGGAGAACATAACGGTGGTGTCGTACGAATGGCTCGCAAGCTGCAGGGCAGCGCGAACCGAATCGAAGGCGGGATGGTGTATGACTTCGGCAATTTGGACATTGGACAAACCTTGGGTCATCGCCACCTACACGCGATGAACACGGCTCGATGGACCTACCAAAAAGAAACGAAAAATTGGACGTACCCATTCGCCGTACAGAAGAGGAAAACGATTGGGAATCTCGGAGGACCCCTGCCAAACCAACTCCAGACTATTCTCTACTAGTCGTTGCGCACGCTCGCCGTCTAACGGAAACGAAAAGGATACATTGAAGCTGGTCGACGACATTGTACTATGACTTTACAGGACGAAGTTACGCGTGGCGGATTTAAGTGGAACGTTGGACCAGGGTTCAAACGCGTCCAACGAATCGGAAGATGCCGACGAACTCTATCAAGGGAAATCTGCCAAAGAAGAGGATCGGACACCAAAGCTTACTGGAATCGAAGCACGGAGAACTCCCGACATTGGAAGCCAAGTACCCGAAACTGGACAAGAACATACCACCGCGTACTCTGGACACGGGACGATCATTGCGTTGCACAGCCTGCACTGATGAAGGGTAGTGATGACGCACTTGCCTTTCTGGGACGCGCGGCCAGGGAAAGGAATTGGTCGTCGCGCGAACTATACCAAACTTGGACAAGATTGATGGATGGGATCGGCAACTCACGCTTATAATCACGAGCACGAGGAGGAAGGACGCGAAGGGAACGGAGCCGAGGCGCGTACACGGGAAAAACTTCGGAAAAATAGGATACATCAACTGCATTCGCTTTCAAACTACGGGCGCGAACCTACACGACAACAAACAGGAAAACCACTACTCTAAGTCGACGTCAAACTCCTTTTTGACATAATCGGCATGGTCCCTGTATTCCGCCCCCTCGTCATCACTTTCGCTCATGGATTCACGAGTGGAATCGCTAGTTTGGACGTCCACGAGGGGCGGAATGGCGTTGTCGTCCGCGACCACTCCCGGAACGGGACTCCAAGGGGGAGGACTGGTAGGATGGTACGCGAGTGGGGACAGGAGTCGGGAAGAACCCCCTGTAGTCGAAGGCGCCACAAGTGCATTGGCCCCGGTGGCCCGGGAGGTTGGAAGAGTAGTTGGAGGCGAGGCGTGTCGAGCCGGAAGGCGCGCTCCTAGGTCTCTCCGGGACCCCCGACGTGCGCGCTGGTCGCCCCCATGGTTCTGGCGCCGTCGACCCAAGTACTGGATCTCGGGGTCCTCGACCCTCCCTGACCTGGTTATGCGCTGGGTAAACGCGACTCTGGGAGTAGGACTGTAGCGGGGGAGTGGGGGCGGAGATTGGAGGGGACGAGATGGAAGATGCGACGGCCTGACCGACGGCCTGACTGAGGATCGCCAATTGTCGACGGCTGAGGAAGAGACCGCTCGATTCTGGACAACGGAGGTCATGAAGGCTGCGACTGGCTCGAAGGATGACGTACCCGACGCCGGGTGGGACAACGGGCGGTTCCTAAGCGAAGGAGGACGTTCCTGTACGTCGGGAATGCACCCCCATCCACGGAGACAGCGGAGACGCGTGCTATCCTGCGCACGCTGCGACAGCGCCTCTGCATCCAAATCCCACCTGGGATTGTTTACGATCAAAAGGAAGATACGGTGGCTCCACATGAAGTTCACGATTTGGGTGAGCTGGCGCTGAGCGAGGACGTCGAGAGCGGTGCAATCCAAGTGGGGATGACCAGCAGCAACGAGGGCTGCGTTCAGCTCGCGAACGTCCGCCTGGGAAATGGTTAGGAAGGAGGAGAAGATGAGTCGAGAGAAGGGACTTGCATATTGGCTGCGGAAGATGGAGAGGTAGTCCTCAAGCTGCCTAGGGGACAACTCCAAGCCAAAATGTTCGTGCGCCTTGACAGTGCTAAGGGCGCATTTGATGAGACGGTCAAGCTCATCGTAGCGCTGCTGAACAACTGGGTTCTCGATTGGGGAAGAAGCGGCGTTGGGAGTGTTGGACATGGTGGAATTTTTTTTCAGGCTTTGGGGCTTGAGATGGTAGCGTTGGCTGGGAAATTTTCCTATCCGCGCGGCCCTCTTTATAGTGCCACCCCTCACCACAGGAATTACCGATTGGAAGACGGAGCCAAATCCTTGCGACATTTATGGCGCGGACACACGGGTTAGGACAAATTCGCCGATTTCACACCATGGAGGAGTTCACATTCAAGTTGGGGGGAGATGTACAGCCTGCACTTGGGCTGAGTGCAGAACTGATACTAAACATGGGTGTGGCGCACGACGGCGCCAGCGCCATATAGGTCGGAACGTGTGAACGCGCCATCCACGGCGCGTCCGCATTAGGAACATATGGCGCAGCACTTCACACGGCACAAGCATGGACGTTTCAGAACACGGAAGCTACCGAACTAATCGATGGATTGCAACGATCGATAACGAGAAGATCCAGATCGATGGGAAGAGATTACACCAAGGCTGTGCGCCATGCATGGCGCCCAGGCACCTTCGGGAATCTGGATGCCAAAGCCGACAGGAACAAAGAGAATTACCACCCTCGAAGAGTCATATCGCGAGGTGGTCTGACTCGACGCGACGGAACGCCAATCACATCACGGACTCAAACCCCGGATCGTCGCACGATCGCTCGATCAGGGTACATGACACAGGCATCGAGAGGCCTAAGCGTAGAACTAGACGGAAGAGAAAGCCGACAGCGTACAGTATAAATACTGTAGCATGTCGTAGAAACACATATATAGAATTATCACCCCACAATATCAACACAGAAGCCCCTTGCAACTGTCGAGAGACTTTTGGAACCTATACTTTCGCGCACGCGTTAGTACTTCGACGAACGCGTACTTGGAAGCGCCACCGTCATCTGCGACAGCTCGCTGCCCGACTTCTTCACCTACCAAGGTCTGCGACCTCGGTGCGCCAGAACAAGAGCAGGAATCCACCGGGTAGTCCCCTCAACATCACAACGAACTCAGACTCGTTAAGAGATCTATATCACCATCTTCGATCTCGCGAGTCCTCTTCGTTCCCTTGGTTTTTGCGGGCGAGTCCGGTTTTGCCATTGGAGTCGACTTGACGCTGGGTTTGGATTTGGCTACGGGAGCCACCTTACCCACCGTTTTCGTCGTCGTCTTCTTCATCGTTTTGGCCTTCTTCTTGCGAGAAGGTGCTTCTTCATCCACGACCTCCTGTCCGGAGTCATCTTCCATTCTCGCTTGCTTTGCGCGAAAGCTCACCGCTCGTATGAATGCCACCTCCGGGTCCTCTACCGGAGTTGCCGCTGGAGCTGCCATGGCTGACAACTTAGACAATTTCTCGTTGCCCAAGCTCTCGATTTCTTCTCTTGAGGGTCCAGCAATTACCATGGGCGGCATTTGCATAGACCCTTGCACGGGCTTGGCTACAGGAGCCCTCGCAGGTTTGACCATAGCCATTGGTGGCATTTGCATAGGCACCTGGGGAGGGAGTCTTGGTACAACTACCCTAGGACTTGAAGCCTGAGTAGTTGATACCGTCTTCGTTGTCTTGCGGGGAGGGGGACGAGGGATCTCTGAGCTGGGAGACCTTTCCGGGGTGTGCGCGGACTTTTCCTTGCTCTTTCCGGATTCTTCTTCCTCGTCCTATCGTAGATCGTTTTAGCTGTAATCTAGTCTTCACTTTTTGAAGCTACTCACTTCTTGATCTTTGCCCTTTGCAGAGCCTTCATCTGGTTGATGCTCCTCTTGAGCATCCTGTTCTTCTTGGTCCTAACAAATTCCGTTAAGTTTACCGGAATCTGCTATACCCAGGTTCACTATCCTACCTGTTTGTCTTCGACGGGCCCTTCATCTTGCTCGTCTTCGTCTTCCTGTGGCTCGTCCTGAGCCTCTTGATTCTGCCAAATCCGTTAAGTCTAGCGGAATTGACTATAACCAAGTTCGTTTTCGTACCTTCTTGTCTTCGACAGTCTTGTCGACTGGTTCTTCGTCATCGGTACTATCATTTCCCGAGTCCTATACCAAGTCCGTTAATTATACCGGAATTTGGGTTGTCTTATTCTTGCCTCTTTGCCCTTGGAACTTGTTCCTGGGACTTCGTTTTTTTCATCGTCAACCTCTTCGTCGGTGACATCTTCGCCTTTACCTTCAGGCGTCTAAGGTTTTCCATTGAGTTTCCCGGAATTTACCCGTTCGACTCAAGGAAACTTACCTTATCGTTCTCTTCTTTGTTTGCTGCTGGTTTCTCGACTTTCCCTTCATCGCCACTTTCATCTTCAGTTGTCTAATTCGATTCCGTTAAATTTTCGGAATCGGCCGACGTGACCTTTATCTTACCGTTGCATCCGGCAACTCTTCGTATAACTGCCAAGCCCTCGTTAGGACTTGATCCAGCCATTCGTTATTGTTGGCCGCTGAGTGCCTGAGTTCGCCGGCTGCCTTCTCGAACTGAGCCCAGAAGATTCGGTAATCCTCCGGAACGTGGCAGGCAGACAAAGTCCGCCAATTGCCGGGCATGAAACGGAGTCGTCTGATCGTATTTTTGGAGAAGTGGCGGCGCTCGTATGCGAGCGCCTTGGGTCGGTCTTGTATTTCAAAGAAACTTGTAGAAGACATTGTACTCGAATGAACCGTTGTCGCGTCGATCTATGTCGCGTTTTGGCAGAGTCGCGTCGCTGCGATGGTGGTTGAAGTATGAGTTCGTTTTTCTCAAATTTTCTCTTTAAGTTCACCATCACGGAACCGGTCCGATGATCCTCGATCAATTCCGAAAACGGAAAGTGCCATTCCGTTTCTGATGAGTCTAGCTCTTCGGAATCTTATCTTAGATTGTGGGGAATTTCCCCAACCCCGCATCGGAATGGTACCTTTTTCTAAAGGAAAGATATTCATCATTTGTACGGTTCGTATGCAGTATATCTTTAACGTTACTGCTATACTATCTTTGTTCTTAATGATAATACATTTTGAACGTATCGTTTGTATGTACCAAGTAAAATCGAAAATTCCTGGTAAATTCCGTTCGTTATTCGGGAATACCTCTATATCCCCCACAAGCTTTATATGATGGTATCCCTACCATCAGCTCATGCTTTCTTGTTTAATTCGTCCATAACTTTGCCTACAGAGCCACGTATCATGTGTAGTCTCTTGAAGAACAAGTCTCCTAAGAAGCTAGGGTCTTTCCGTGAATAAAACGGAATAACCCGAAACTGCGCAATCTTATCTTTGAGTAAGGATCCGTCTAGCTCACATAGGACATAGTTTCCACCAGTCGTACGCGATACTACGGCGTATGGACCCATGAATCGTTCTTTGAACTTGTGATTAAGTTCCTCTTCAATCCTAGTATTTCGGACTAATACCAGTTCACCAGTTTTGAACTTGTGAGATGGCATTCTGTTTTTATGATCTTCCATGAACTTAGCCGCTGCTCGAATCTTTGCGTCTGTGACTCTTTGCTTCATACGTCTCACATCTTCTTTGTGTTTAATGAGCTGTTGTGCACGAAATGCTATCAAGTCTGAATGCGACACTAAGGAATCCGGAATATCAACCAACCAAGTCACCTCGTTTATATCTAACGGTAGGATGGGTTCACATCCTGTTACCGCGTAAAACGGTGACTGTCCAAGTGTTCGTTTAACAGTGATTCGTTCTGCCCATAGTACTTCGTGTAGGTATGCCGGCCATTCTTCGGGATTTCCCCTACAGACTTTGAATAAGGATTGTCTTATGTCCCAATGTCCATGTTCGACCTTCCCATTAGCCTGTTTATTATACGGCGTAATAAGGATACCCTTGACTCCATACTTGGCTTCAATATGAACCATCGCTTTCTTAATAGCAGGACCATTATCTGTTATGATCTGCTTTATACATCCCCAACGACATAGGATATCTTCGAAGAGCCAGTCTCCTAGAGTATCCGCGTTCTCGTTGATCAAGGCCCTTGCTTCCGGCCAACCACTAAGTCCACATCGAGCCACTGTGACAGCATTATAGCCGTCATACTTTTTGGTCTTCGGATTTTTCCCGCCTGATTTCGGCATTCGGAATGTGTCCACAAAAGCAGTCTCAAATATTCCTGGTGTTGGTGTAATCGTAGGTTCCTTATGGATGATAATCTTCTGTCGTTTTTGGCAAAGAATACAAGTCTTAACAAACCAGTTCATGTCGTCTTCCATGCCTGGCCACCAGAACCTCTTGCCAACTAATTGTCGAACTGAGTATTGTCCTTTATGGCCATGTTTATCATGTACTATAGTCACTACTGGCAACCGTTTTCCTGCTAAGAGGACGCAACGGTGCTTGTTTTCTTTGTGCTTCTTGTATAACTTCCCACCCGCAATGAAGAAATCCTTAGACGCCCAGTCCTTCAACGTTGATAGTTGTCTGGTGGATAGTTCTTCGGTTTCATATTCACTGTTGCGTAGGCAAGCTTCAACGTGTGGCAAGAGAGTTTCCCATAGAGCTTCTCTACTTGACCTTTCTAAGTCCGGAAACTCATCAATTGCTACCCATTTCTCAAGGTCTTCTACCGCCATTGCTGCTAGCTGACTAGCGCGGTATTCTTCTGAGGGCTGCTCAAAGTCGTTCACTGAGTTTTCCGGTAAACTTACGGGAATTTCCCGTACTCCTTGCAGGTAACCTGTCTTAGTATCTATAGCATCTTTGAAGTCCTCGAAGGGGAGAGGCTTGTCCTCGTCCGCTAAGTCGTTAGGTTCTTCATACTCAAAGCTAGGCAGCTCGTCTTCTTCTTCATCCCCTGGAGGACGGGGTATGATAACGTCTTCAGGTGCAGGCACCCTTCGACTCAGTCCGTCCGGACCATGGACTTTTCCAGGTACATGTACCAAAGTGAAGTGGAACATGAGTATCTCTTCTGCCCATCTTTGTAGGTTCCCGTTAGTAAGGGAGTCGATGTTTGATAGCATTCCCTTAATGTACTTTGCATCGACTTCTACCTTCAGCTTTCGACAACCTAATAGATAGTACTTGCACGCCATTAATGCGCGGTGAAGTCCGAATAATTCCCTCTTTGATTGTGAGTATCTAGCCTCACGTTCGTCCAAGGTAATCGATAGGAACTTCGCGTAGTAGCGTTTCTTAGGGTCTTCAGGATCTTCTTGACTAAGATAAAATCCTACCGCCATATAAGAGGTATCCACCGATAATATAATCGGAGTATCCCAATCATAGTTCAAGGGCTTCAGCATGGGACTTGTCTCAAGGGCTCTCTTCAATGAGTCCATCGAGGCTTGCTCTTCTTCTCCCCAATGAAACAACACACCATCTCTCGTCAGCCTGGTCATTGCCAGGGCTTTCTTAGAGTAGTCTTTCACAAACGTTCGGAAAACGCCTGCGGTTCCAAGGAATGAACGAACGTCTCTTAGGCATTCACAAGGTACCCAATCTGATATGACTTTGACTCGTTCTTCTGCAGGTTTACGGCCCTCATAGCAACAGGTATGACCTACTACTACGGTTTCGTTCGCGCAAATGATAGCTTTATGTCCAGAAAAGGTCCCTCCCGAATACTTCATGCGTTGTATGATCCTATTCATATTGATCATATGTTCCCACACAAATCGGCGGATTCCGTTTTTTTCACGGATTGTCTCGTAATTGCCATCTTTATCTTGGTACCTAGTAGCTGGCCCTCTAACTGGTACATCGTCTATGTAAGGCCTAGTAAAGGCTGGTATTTCGTCTTTGAGAATATGAGTAACATCTTCGTGGAAGATGGGTACTGAATTCGTCCAACCCATGGGTAAGGTCTTGAGTCGTAATGCCCCATACGGAGTAGAGAACGTTGTCATGTCTCTGGATTTTTCCGCTAGGTGTCGTTCATCGTACCCTACATACAAATCTAGGGTACCCCCACAAGCTCTTCCAGCAAACGCTTCCGCTAGTTCTTCGGTGGCGGGAGGTAAGCCTGAATGCGCAATAGTAACTGCATTCAATGGTTCTAAGCTATGGACCAATCGAAGTTTCTTGCCATCTTTCTTAACTACACAGAACCAACGCGACCTGTATGACGAGTTCGAAGGCTCATACACGCCGGAGTCCAGCTTGTTCTTTATTATCGCGCAGACTTCGTTGAAGATTCCCGGTGGAATCTTGATTGGCCTTAGTACCCACGGTACATGAGGTATGACTGGCATGTCTACTGGCGGGAAGAAGTCTTCCCGGAATCTTCCCTTCTCTGATTCTTCCCATGCAAAGCCTTCATTCTGCTTACACATGAGGTCGTCTATCAAATCTCGTTCTTGAGGCCATAGGAAATTTCCGGTATGGTCCTTCTGTACTTGTTCTCTTCGTTCTTCCGTGTATCGCCCGGTGGGTTGAAACTTAGGTGGATTGGGATTCAATACAGGCATTCCCTCCAGGGGATCACCTACAATGTTTCGCACAATTCTGAACTCATCTGGTAAGGTTCCTAAGTGAGGTTTGACCTTCAACGCCACTGGCTTATATTTCTTCGAAGCTAACACTTGTACAGGAGCGGCTTTCTGTTTGACTTGCTCTAGGAACTTGACTTGTTCTGAGCCCCATGCTTTAGGAGGTAGTGTAACCGTTAGATTGCTAAACACTTTACTTAGTTCTGAGGGAACGTCGTAGAATATATTCGCTGTATCCAACTGATGGCTAGCTAAGTCCTGTTCAAAACTTGGAGGATACTTTTGATCGTCTGTTAAAGGCTGACTCCAAGTTTCTATCGTATTAGACAGGTTTCCATGTTTATGGAAGCCCGCTATCTTCTTGCGTGGAATTTTCCGTGGATTCCCCGGAAATTCCCTTCCTGTGCTATCGTATGCTACAGGCGGTTCTTCGTATTGATATTCATTGCGCAAGGGTTTAACTGCATTGTGAATACCCTCTGTGGATTTTCTTAGGTATAGGTTCGTAACGGCTTCGGTTGTGAAAGTTGACCGGGAATCTCCGGGCACATAGGTTTCCACCAAATGTATCCCCTGAGACCCTTGATCACTTAGGATTAGAGCAACCTCTCCTTGATCCTCGATCAATTCCTCGAGTGTTGCAGAAAAACCGGTATAGCCACGGGTTGCTGATACCTAGGCATTTGCCCTCTCTTGTATGTAGGCAAAGTGATTTTCTTCCCATTGCTGGGATCTGTTATAGTCGCTACGACCGCACCATCTTTAAGGGTGGTGGTATTGATACTCGAGATCACATCAAAGGGTCGTCCTAAAAGGACTTCGTATGCAGGGTCTCTGATGATATGAACTTGTAGATAGAACGTTATTCCACCAAAGTCAAATGCAACGTTTCTGGCTAAGCCTGCAGTGCGGGTTTGTCCTTTGTCGGCGCTTTCCATAATAATGTTGAATGAAGGATCGAATGGGATTCCTAATTCAAGCGCGGCTTTTAACGACATCGATACAATTTGGGACCCGCTATCAAGTAGACTTTCCTTCTTGCCGGCCCCAAAGATCGTGGGCCATAGGGTTTGAAGGTCAGCACTTTCAGCTGCAACATTTGATCGTGGTAGTTGGTATGGGCCAGCGTAACCCGTATGGTTAAACAGTTGTTCGACTAAATCATGGCATACCACTGATCCTAGAGGTAGCTGACTCGAATTTTGTAAGTTAATCGAGTAGTACATAGGATCTTCACTTGCGTGATATTCCGGGATTTCGTCGGATTCAACTGTCTGCTGGTTGACCTTAACGTTCTTTGCTCTTAAGTTTTCTAACAGGTCTTTCTGCCAAGCCTCGTTAGTCGCTAACAGTTCTTCGGGGAGTAGTTTCTTCCATAGAGAACGCCATCCGGGATTCCGACTAAGGAGATCCTTTAGCTTTGATATGCGTTGGTAGCTCTTATGTTTTTCTACTTCCTTCTTTACTGCGGCTTCTTCCGTGGCGTTAGCGGGATTTTCCCGTTTATCTTCAGTCTTGCGACTATCTACTGGTTCTGGTCCTTCCAGTACCTCCTCAAGTATCTCACTCAAGTCGGGTTCTTTATCGTCTATTTCCGCCACTGGTGGCTCCACGAATTTTACTTGTTTCTGTCGAGTAGGGATCACTACTTCCATTCTTAGACCTCTGGGTTGAGGTATCTTCTTTTGTGGTTCAACTAGTTCAGGCTCTTCTGGTTTTTCCTTTTCTATCGCGCTATGACTTCTTGTACGATGCTGAGTATTTTGGCTCTCAGGAGGGAGGGTTCGCTGTCGCAGTATTTCAGACGAACCTCCGTCCGTCCTCGAGCCTAATCAAAATCCTCCCTTGAATACGCGGGATCGACCATCGACTGCTGTTGGTATATGGATGTGTCAATCGTTCCAGATGGAGCAAAGAAGTCCTCCTGTTGGATTCCTTCATATGCTTGCACCTGTGGCGTTTCTGGTAGAGTAGATCCCGATTCCCTCTGGAACTTTGCCACTTGCTCGAGCGGATTAGGTCCATTCTTGTTTCGTGTAAGAGAAATTCTATTGCGTAGGAAATACCAGTTCGAGTTAGCTGGTTTGTAAATCCAGCCTTCCTTCTCTAGTTTGTTCTTTTCCGGGCATTCCATAAGGAAATGTCCGGGTTCGTCACAGAAGAAGCACTTCCCGTTCACAGCAGCTGGTCTGCGTTGGGGTAAGAAGTTCGCAGGCATAGGGACTAAGCCTTTGGGTGCGGAGGATCCCGAGTTTTGCACGGGATATGGCGCTTGTTGACTTTGTTGTATGTACTGTGGGTATCCCATTTGTTGGGCGGGATACTGCTGTACTTGAACTTGTCTGGCCGTTGACATCCGTTCCATGAGGTTCATCATCCTCCGAGTATCTTCTTGTCTGGCTTTCTCCATCTCTTTCATTTCATCCTGTCGTGCTTTTTCCAAAGCCTTCAAGGTATCCGTGAGTGAGTTGATACTGGCCACTTGATCGTGCATATCTTCAATCTTTACTCGAGCAGTGGAGGGTGTTACTAACTCGCGCTCGTTGGTAGCACCTCCATTAACTACAGGGGCTCCTCCGAACGTCTCCACTTCTTCTAAGTATTTTTCAGCTACTCTAACCACGTCAACTAAGGTCCACCTTTGTCCAAGAGGATTGTTGGGTGGGATCGGTAAAACCCGCAAGTCGGTGTATATTGCTGCCCATGCTGGACCAGCAAAGCAATACTGTAACATATTCAACACCGTCTTTTGAGTAACATCTCCAATATCGATTAGATACTGTAGTTTGTGTACTACCTCTCTTCTGAACTCCATCAATCTCATCTTAGTCGCGATCGGCCTTGCCCGAAAGTGGCGAGTGACTTCTTCGACTTCTTCAAGAGTAAACTCTTTATCTTGGTCGCCTTTGTTATACAGTTTTTGTACTGCGTTTTTGAAGGCTTGCCAATCTCCGGCTGAATATTCGGGTAAAGCCGCCCATTGGCGTCTAATTTCATATCCCACATACAAAGTTGCTATCTCGATTTGGGCTGTAGGGCTCATGATGCCCCTGCCGTAGAATAAGAACTCGCAACTAGTTAGGAAGTCCCTAATATTATCGCCTTTGAATCTTGGTGTATCTTTGGCACCGGGAACGGGCATACATTTCCCAGCGATCTGTTCTTGTGTCTCTGCGCTTAGCTGGTTAACATAACCAGCTGCCGCTGGAGGCACGGGATTTTCCTGTCTTCTTGCACCATCTTCGTTGTCTCCTTGGTCTGACATTGGGAATAATGGTCTTCCAAGGGGAATCGACTGTCTTAATCATTCAAGAAAGGGATGCGGGGTGACTGGGAATAGGTTATCGAACTGAGGAAGTTCGTTGGGAGAGGGGGTTAAACTCGGTAAAGGACTAGGACTCGGAATAATCCGAGGTAGTCTAGGGAAAATAGGGATCGTGGATAGTATATATCCAGGTGGGTAGCCTGTATCCGTTGATGGATTTGCTTGGGCTTTTTGAGACTGAACGTGTTTTAAACGTTGAGCTTTAGTTCCGTCGAATAATGCGCCTGGAGGCGGTCTTTCGTGTCGGAGTTCTCTTTCAACTGGAGCACTTGAGTTTTCACCCAAGTTAGCTCTACGGCTGATTTGTTCTTGATCGTTTGAGCTTTGGCTAGGCGCGGGGTTCGCGTTACTGGCTTTGGGCTTTCGTGCAATTTTGAAGTAGGTGTAGAAGTAACTCAAGGAACCTCAATAAGAGGGATCGTTTAAGTCAAATTTATCACCCCTCGCGGTGGGCTCCAAAATATGATGTGCAGTGTAGAAGAACTCAAGGAACCTCAATAAGAGGGATCGTTTAAGTCAAATTTATCACCCCTCGCGGTGGGCTCCAAAATATGATGTGCAGTGTAGAAGAACGCCACAAAAACACACACAAAACACACACTAACAAGTCAATGGTGCGATGCGGGAAAGTCCGATGTTTATAGCGGGATTTCACGTTATAGTAGCAATCGTTCGTTTTGTAATAGGTGGTACGGGACGGGTTCTTGTTCTTTGTATCTTTGTTTTATGGGACTGTTTCTCTCTATCTTCTGCTCAAAATGCTTATACTAGTTCGACGGGGTAACAGGGATCTGATCTTTAAACTGAGTTCTAGTTTGCCACTAAGTCACAGGCCGATTGGGATGTGTGTAAAGAGACCTAATGAGGCTCTTCCCAGGCCAACAACCTTCAACCACACTAGGGAGCGGGAGCTCTGGTATCTATCTGTATAATCAGGACTCTCCAACAACTAGTCGGGGCCTGAATAGATAGCCTAGCACAGTCTGAACCACACTTGTATGGGACTTGGGACTCCAACCAGAGTTGGTAGGTTCTTTAGATGGAATTTCCCGCGGAAACTCGGATCGTTGGAATCGCAAAGGACTTGGCTTCAACTTCTTTAATATGGGAAGTAGCTCCAATGAGTTCTTAGATCTTTGGTTCTGTTTCTTATTTCCACCTATCTAAACAGTGGTTCTTTTTCTAACTAAATCTTAGAGTCTATTCCTCCAGTATATACGGCTTGTGGGCTGCGGATACGGGGGCGTAAGCTCCTGTAAATAGTACAAACGAGCTAGCTTTATAGTGTTTTCTATATACGTCTGAATAAGGATATAATACCGAGTCCGCTGGTTCGGGGAATATTCCGATAGGATGTACGGAATATCCCTCTAATGGTGCCCTTGGCATTGCTGCCTATTCGTTCTGGCTTCTATTTGCTTTGAATCCAACCAATGGTGGCGCCGTAACTGGGTTTGCAGTGGCGCCAGGTTGTTCCTTGTGCTTGGAAGCTCCACTATTTCATCGTTTCCACTATTATTAGCGGCCGAGTCCTGTCTATCAGGAACTCTTAGCCTTTGTTCGTATTCTTATTTCACACTACGAGTCCGAGTAGTACCGACTAGGTTTGGTATACTGGACGCGCAAGTGTGTTCTTAGTATTGTGTTCGGACTTTTCCGGTAGTACTCCGGAAAAGCTATCGTTGTATCTTTACGAGTTGTCGATAGTACTCGTATTGTAGGTCCTTGTAACGATTTACTTGTGGATCCCGAGAATCGATCAGGAACAGTCCACCGGAGTAAGTCGATCGGTGATCGAGCAGTATCTTTTGAAAGCCTAAAAGGTTACCCTGACTCCTGAGTCTCCTATGTAATATCCCGACGTCTGAGTAGTATGAACATTTGGTTTGCTAGTCCAGCCAGCGTTTAACTGCTTGCTGGCGTTGCGTCTCTTTATGTAGAGTTTCCTTGTGTAAGGGTAACTCGCCGAATTCCGTTAAGTATTTCGGAGTTTCGCGCGTTCAAGTGTATTTGATCACGATGTCTCCATCGGGGTACTTTTGATGATGATATTCAAGATCGTCATGTGTGGTTTGGCTATACCTACACGCCCTTCAGCGTGTGGCGCTTTTCCGACGAATCTTAGGAGTTTTCCGGTCGTACCACGGAAACTCCTTACACTGTATCGTATACGCGTTTCGGTCTGTAACTAGAGGTTCTTGTACTCATAGGTTCGTTCTATCACTAAGAATGCTTCTTAGAATCGCAAATTTTGGGGTCTTTCGTACTTGCATTAATACAATGCGCATCACCGGTAAAAGACCGGTGACCGAACCGAACTGAACCGGTCACGTAACCGTCACGTCACGTAACCGGTCACCGGTTTGAACCGGTCACGGTTACCAGTTCACACCTTAGATGAGATTTTGAAAGACCGGCAAAAGACCGGTTAGACCGGTCAGACCTGGGACCAAGCTCAAAGTCCAAAAAAGTTGAAAAGACTCGTGTCTCCGCGAGTTTTTTGATTTTAATAAGTCAGCATTAGCTTTCTATCACTATTGTCAATAGTAAAAGTTGTTTGTATTCATTAAACACACATTATCAAAAAAAACTAGCGGCGTGGGAAAGTTGAAGATAGTCATCTTCAACTGTGGCCAAGGTAGTAGGTAAGGGTATCTAATGTATATTGAGTCTGTACTAGTAATTCCCTTGTGGCTCAGTTGTTAAAGCACTATAAAAGTGTCAATACTCCTGAGGTCACTCGTTCAAACCCTGTTAAAGCCAACGGTTTTCAAGGTCTGACTGGTTCTGAACCGGTCAAACCGGGCCCGCGGTCTAACCGGTCTTGACCACTGTAACTGGATAGAAGTTTCAAAATTTTAAGACCGGTCCCGGTTACCGGTCTCGTCATTTTTGACCAAAAAACCGAACCGGACCGGACCTTAAAACCCTAATTAGGTCAGTCCTTGTGATGTGTTTTCCAGGATTACCTTTGCGTAGAGTTCCTCAGCTCTGTAAGTAGAGACAGTTAGTTATCTATCATTCTATCGTGTCCAATACACACCTGACACTCCACCCACTTCAGCACATCGGGCCCGGGTTCCCCAAGCATGCATGAGTCTGTTGCCAATTGGAACCTTTTCAGGTATTCGAGGAGGTTGTCAAGGCATTTTACTGTGCATACACCTCGATGAAGTGTCAGAGAAGGACATATCAACACACACCAGATTCAAGGGAGGAGCAGCAGCAGCTTGAAGCAATGTCTGAATTTCTGAAAGAACGATATGGGAAACGGCAAAGGAATTAGAATGGTTCACAGCAACTGGAGAGGAACCATTCCAACATACATCGATAAGTACGAAATGAACGCCACGCGAACGAGACAGAAATTTGTCGAAGTCAACAAATGAAAGCGTCATGTGACAGTGAGAACATTAGCTAATATGACGCAAAAATCGCAGACATTGGGGACGCATGAGAAACAATCCGTAAACGGTTTGTTAACGTCGAAGGCCGTTCCACGGGCCCATGCTGAGTATTACATTATTATAGAAATGCGGTTTACAGGGCTGTGACAGGACGGTGGTTCCAGTGAAATGGATGATATCAGCCGTAATACCTACCACAAGCTATGGGGCTCGAGAGCACCCATCGTAGATGGGTGCGGCAGAGCGTTAATTTAAACCAGGTATTAACCCTACTTGTACAACAACATCTGCTTTCCAAGTCAAGAACAACCCACGGAGCTCGAGAGCACCCACCAGAGGTGGGTGCGGCAGAGCGGTTTTCCTGGTTCCATCCAAAGATTTTGCAACTTGAACTACAGAATGTGGTGGTGATTTAACGAACACAGTGTATTATCTGCCCGTAATATGCACGGGCTCCTTCGCTAGTCATACATCAATGTTGAAGACGCAAAGGTTCAAATCGTCGGTCGCCTGCGAGAGGCGTGCGAGATAAGATGAAGCATCACATCTCTGACCCCCCGATACTACTCGCGCGACTACGAGCGTAGGATCTATGTACTAATTTTTTTGTGAGAGAAGTAACATCCAATGAAGGAAGACCCACGTCAGTCTCATACAAGAACACAGAAGAATAGCATGACAGCGCTTGTAACTGGTGAATAATTGTGATCACAATGTGTGCATATGGATTTTTCTTGGCCTCTGGTGAGGCGATCTATTCGATACACAATGATTACCGTGCATAGGATGGTGTTTGACAATGTCAAGCCATAGTAGATGAAACTTACGAATGCCACGAGGTTCTCTTATGCATATTTTGATACATCCATATTTTACATATCTGAATTCTCCAAGCATCAACTAACGGATGATAACAAGACAGGCCTTGCTTGGTTACCCTTTCAAACGGCCCATGGGTAGGCTTCAGGATGTGCCTGATACGGAGAGATCGTTGTGTAGTTGCGCGTCCTCTGCGAGCCAAGAAGGACTGACTTGACGAAGTCCAATACATTAGTTCTATCCATGCTCTATCAGTATGAGATCTTCAAATATAGGAGATATTACCTACGTTCCAGAAGGATCGCAGTGCCCACTGTTACGGAGTGCAACTCCGACATTTGCTTCGGCGCCAAGTGTCACGAATCGCCTCTATTTTGCTCCCTCCCTTACGCTCCCCGACATCCCCGAGAGCTCGCCACACTCTTCCATCATCACGTGTTTACCGGTCCGGATATGGTAACCCTAACCAGGAATCACATGCTCCTGTAACTTTTTACAAACTGTAAAAAGTTATGCAATGATGCAATCGTTGCACCATTGCCTCACTCATCATTGCATCATCATGGCTCATCGTAGCAGCCACGGACTTTATATTTATATACACGGCCTTTCTAGATATTTCCTTAGTTTGTCCTCTTCGTCTCTACACTGTTCGGATATCCCAGCACTGTATCGAGCTAGGCTCTCTCATACTCAATTTACGCTTCATTCTCTGCTTCTCTCTCACTCGTCCTCTGTCCGATTGCGACTTGGGTGGTTGTTTGGTTCACGCCGGACTCCGTCCTTGACACTAGGACAAACTCTTCTACACCCACCTCGCTTGGCGCATGCCCGCCGACCGTACCTCTACAACCAAGCCAGATCTTACTCCTCGGGCCACGCGCCTGAGACTCAAGAAAACCAGCTCCCCTCGTGCGTTAACAGTTGACGAAGTTAACTTCAGCTTACTGCCTCCCGATCTCAAAATCCGTCGTCGCCGTTACCCGCGTGAGCTTCGCCCACGCACTGATAAGCCGGCACCATCGCGCGCTTCTCAGCCGACGCAGACTCCCCTCCGTTACCTCCCGGCGCCGAAGTTTATCAAAGCGCAGCTTGGATCCTCGACCCCAGTGGCGAGTGGCGAGAACTCTTCTTTGACGACGATGATCGCTGGTTCATCCGAGACAATAACAACGTCCCTATCTATCCCACTTCCCTCGACTTCACAGAAGCTCAAAGACGCCTTGATCGATACCTCGATCGTCAACGCGCTGAAGAACGGCAAAGAGCTGAGTCATCATTAGATCCAGAACCAGTCGTACCCTCACCAGAACCCCAAGAACCCGAGTCCATTCAGACTCAAGAACCAGCTCCTGCATCCCCCGTATCGTCTCATCACTCGGACGAACCCCAGCTTCCCCCAGAACCCAGTCTCCCGGAACCGCTACCAACCTCTTC
The DNA here is from genome assembly GCA_011800155.1 of Flammulina velutipes. Classification (NCBI taxonomy): domain Eukaryota; kingdom Fungi; phylum Basidiomycota; class Agaricomycetes; order Agaricales; family Physalacriaceae; genus Flammulina; species Flammulina velutipes. Next base: position 2,522,330 of record CM022372.1, on the reverse strand, counting down.
GCCGGCCGAAGAACCTCCCAGCTCCTCATCTTCATCCTCTTCCTCGTCTTCTTCCTCTTCTGGTCCACCTTCCCCTGTTATTCCTGCTATCCCCATCATGTCCAACGCACCTGCCCCTATCCCAAGCGAACGTGGCGCTAAACTCGAAGAGTTCCACGGCGATCGTAACTCTGCCTCTAGATGGCTGGCTCAATTCCGGAATCACTTGCGCCTCAACGACACCCGATATCCCACCGACTCCGAACGGGTTGCCCTGTTCTTCTCTTGCTTCAGGGGAAACCTCGGTGGTAAATGGGCTGAGCGCCGCATGAAGGAATTTGACGCCGACCAGGACGACACTACTATTCTCGCTGCCAACAAGAGGTGGACTACCCTGGCCAGCGTTATTGCCAAGTTCAAGGCTGACTTCGCCGCCATCGACCCCATCACTGTGGCACGCACGGCCATTGAGACCCTTCGTCAAGAGAAGGAGTTTTCAGATATTGATAAGTTCCTCACCGAGTTCAATTCGTACGCTGACGACTCTGAGTTTGATGAGAGCTCGCTCCTCTATTTCCTCAAGAAGGGCCTCAATAGCTCCCTCGTTGATCGCATCGCTCTGTCTTACCCCCCTCCCGCTACTCTCGACGACTACAAGGCCCGCGCAGTCGAGATGCAGCATGCATGGGAGAACCGGAAGGCTGAGAAGAATAATTGGAGAGGTCCTGGTTACGTTCCCGCTCCCCGCGCTCCTGCCGCCCCTAGAGCCCCGGCTGCAGATATGGGAGTTCCCATGGACGTTGACGCGTCTAGACGCCCAGGTGCATCCTCGAACTTTCCTCACGTTCCGAGACTGACTCCTATGGACCGTGAGATCCTTCGTCAACAGGGCGCCTGCTTCAAGTGTCGCCGCCCCGGGCATATCTCCCGCAACTGCCCCACGCGTACCACTCCTGGAACCCCTCAATCCACTCGCAACATTCGCGCCACTGATGTGGCCACGTCATCTCCGTCCACTGACACTACCGCCCCCGTCACTGACTCCACCAACGCCATCGCCCAGATCAGTGCGGTGGCTAACCTTCTTCGTGGACTGCAGGGAGAGGATAAGGAGCAGGCAGTCGCGTGTTTGAGAGATGTTGCTGGATTGGATTTTTAAAGCGCTCCCCTACTGCAACGTTAGGCGGAGCTGTACGAAATTTTGCCATATGTTCACCCAATCGATTCGCTGTATTATCACCCCATCCTCGTGAGCGTGTTCATCCCTTTGAGCTTCGAATGTCGGCAGTCACCCGCAACCGACAGACACCCTCAATCACGCTGGAACTCGAATTTATTGGCAAACTTACTGGCAAAAGAATCGTTGCACAAGCTCTCGTTGATAGTGGTGCTGAAGGCATCATTATTAATGCCCGGTACGCAAACGCGCACCACTTTACCCTCATTCCCCTTTCATCACCATTCCCTGTCCGCAACGTTGACGGCTCTGAGAACGTCATGGGTTGGGTGCGCCACTATACCGTTCAACTTGTGCGCATCTACTCTCGTGATGGCCAATCCTACCACGAGGAACTCATCGAGCTCTACGTCACCGATATTGGTGACCACGATGTCATCTTAGGCACGGATTGGCTTGACGAACACAACCCCGAGATCGACTGGGCCGGCACTCGTGTCGACTTCACTCGATGCCCCGATACCTGTACCCTTAAGAACCCACCGGTGACCGATGTACGTGCTCACGCTAAACGCACACCTGCACTCGTTAACCAGACCCGAACCCCGCATGACCCTCGCGCTCACCACCGAGACTACCAGGTCCAGTGGAAGGATCGAGAGGGTAATCTCAAACCTGTACCTGTTCACCGAGTCGCTGGACGCCGACGCGCAGTCCGCGCATTTACCCGCGTCCAAATTCCTGTCGTCCTCTTCACAGAGAACGATGATGATGAAGAAGAAGTCCCTAGAGAGTGGGAGGAGGAGGTATTTGAAGAGCTATTCCGGGATGATTATCCCCGCCCGGTGCGCGATCCACATTCTTCAGACAGTCCTTTCGTTCACGTTCGCGCTGGTTTCACCAGAGCCCAAGAGCTTGCTGAGGCTAGCCAAAAGCCAGCCGACACTCGACCACTTGCTGAACGCATCCCCTCCCCTTATCATGCCTATCTCACGGTGTTTGACAAAACCACTTCAGAACGTCTCCCCGCTCGCAGTCCTTGGGACCATGCCATAGACCTGAAACCAGGCTTCGAACCGAAACCCTGCAAGACATATCCATTGTCGCCTGCAGAACAAAAGGAACTCGACGCCTTTCTCGACGAAAACCTGGCCAAGGGCTATATTCGCCCATCTAAGTCCCCAATGGCAAGTCCGTTCTTCTTTGTTAAGAAAAAGGATGGAAAGCTACGCCCCGTACAGGATTATCGCGACCTGAACAAAGGCACCGTCAAGAACGAGTACCCGCTGCCGCTCATTCCCGAGCTTATCGACAAGCTGAAAGGCGCCAAGGTCTTCTCCAAGATCGACCTATGTTGGGGCTACAATAATGTTCGGATAAAGGAGGGAGACGAGTGGAAAGGCGCGTTCAAAACGAACCGTGGCCTGTTTGAACCCCTGGTGATGTTCTTTGGTCTTATGAATTCCCCCGCCACGTTTCAAGCAATGATGAATACCATTCTCAAGGATCTTATCGACTCCGGAAAAGTTGTCGTCTACATGGACGATATCCTGATCTTCACCGAAACTCTGGAAGAACACCGCGAGCTCGTACGTCAGGTCCTCAAACGACTTCGAGACCACGATCTTTATGCTAAGCCGGAGAAATGTGTGTTTGAAGCTGAGTCCATCGAATTCCTGGGTCTCATCATCTCTCACAACGCTCTCCGCATGGACCCAGTCAAAGTCGCCGGGGTAGTTCAGTGGCCAACCCCACGGCACGTGAAGGACGTGCAGTCCTTTTTGGGTTTTGGCAACTTCTACCGACGGTTCATCGAAGGATTCTCCAAGTTGGCGCGACCACTGTTCGATCTCACCAAGAAGGATCAACCTTGGGTATGGTCTCCGGAATGTCAAACGGCCTTCGAGGCTCTCAAAGATGTGTTCACCTCGTCTCCTGTCCTTATTATGCCCGATGCTGAAAAGCCGTATCGCGTTGAAGTAGACGCCTCAGACTACGCCACCGGAGGCATTCTGTCTCAGGTCGGCGAGGACGGGCAGTGGCATCCAGTCGCCTTTCTGTCCAAGTCCCTGTCAGAACCCGAGCGCAACTACGACATCCATGACAAGGAGCTATTGGCAATCATCCGTGCACTCGAAGCTTGGCGGCACTACTTGGAAGGAGCCACGCACCCGGTCGATATCATCACCGACCACAAGAACCTCGAGTACTTTACCAATGCGCAAAAGCTGAGTCGCCGACAAGCCCGATGGGCCCTTTTCCTCACCCGATTTGACTTTACGTTGACGCACAAACCTGGTACTTCGAACCGTAGTGACCCACTATCCCGCCGCGCGGACCATAAAGAGGGGGTCGAGGACGACAACACCGATCGTGTACTCCTAGACCCCAAGTTCTTCCGAATTCGAGCAACTAGACCAGGAGAGGTGGTGGCGATCGGTGATGCTGAGTTGAGACGTCGTATTCGAGAATGTCCAAAGAAGGACGCTGAGGTTGTCGGTGCGTTAGACGTTATCCTTCGCAATGGTCCGCGTTCGCTGGTCAAAAACCTACAGGAATGGAATTACGAAGATGGAATCGTTCTCTTCCGTGGCAAGGTGTATGTCCCCGCTGACCTCGAACTCCGTCGAGACGTCGTCAAGATGCACCACGACCTTGTAGGGCCAGGCCATCCCGGACGATTCAAAACCTATGAACTACTGAGTCGCGAATTCTGGTGGCCGGGCATGTCGGTCTTTGTCCGTGACTATGTCGATGGCTGCGCCACTTGCCAGCTGACAAAACCGAATAATCACCCCGCCCATGTCCCTCTTGTCCCCAATGAAATCCCTGACCGTCCTTTTGGCACGATTACTACCGATTTCATCACCGACCTCCCAGAAGTTGACGGCTACGACTCCATTCACTGTGTCGTTGATCGTCTCACCAAGACCGTTATTGTCACTCCGTGCAAGAAAACTATTGACTCGGATGGGACCGTCGACATTCTCATTGACAACACGTTCAGACGCTACGGTCTCTGGGACAAGATGATCTCCGACCGGGGACCCCAGTTCGCCAGCACAGTCATGCAGGCTATTCACGCTAAGTTAGGTATCACCTCTGCCCTTAGTACCGTGTATCACCCCCAGACAGATGGCGAGACTGAACGCTTCAACCAAGAGCTTGAACAGTTCTTACGCGTCTTCTGCAACTACCGACAAGACGATTGGGTGAAGTACCTCCCATACGCGGAGTTCTCCCACAACATCCGTGTCCACGCCGCGACGGGCAAGTCACCCTTCGAACTCCTCCATGGTTTCCAACCCCGCTTCTACCCCTCGCTTAACCCAACTTCAAAGATCCCGTCGGTCGAAGACCGCCTCGCGAACCTGCAGCTCCTGCGTGAGGAGGTTCAGGCCAGTCTAACCACTGCCGCCGAGTTGATGAAGAGAAACAATGGCGATGATACGAGGAAAGGAGTGATATTTAAGGTTGGCGATAAGGTCTTGCTCGACGGCAAGAACCTTAAGACCACACGGCCAAAAGCTAAGCTCGCCAACAAACGACATGGTCCCTTCGAAATCACTGACGTTCTCGGTCCAGTCACCTATCGGCTCAAACTCCCGCCAAAATGGCGCATTCATCCCGTATTCCATGCATCCCTACTTGTCCCATTCAAGGAGACCGATGCGCATGGACCCAACTTCCCGGGTGCGCCACCCGAGCTTCTAGATGACGACGAAGACTATGATGTCGAGGCCATCTTAGACTCACGCCCTACCCGGAACAAGCGAGGTGTGCAGTATTTGGTCAAATGGTTAGATTATTCGGAATCGGAGAACACATGGGAGCCCAGTTCAGCGTTGACGAACGAGAAGGTGTTGGCATTGATAGAGGACTTCCATCGCCGGTACCCCAAGGCGTTTTCAAAACCCCGTCCCACGATTCGTAACCTTGGTCTTACCGTGCAAGACATCTGGTCCGGTACTTCTGCGCTCCGGGCGCAAGCGCATCCTAAAGAGGGGGTATTGTCACGAATCGCCTCTATTTTGCTCCCTCCCTTACGCTCCCCGACATCCCCGAGAGCTCGCCACACTCTTCCATCATCACGTGTTTACCGGTCCGGATATGGTAACCCTAACCAGGAATCACATGCTCCTGTAACTTTTTACAAACTGTAAAAAGTTATGCAATGATGCAATCGTTGCACCATTGCCTCACTCATCATTGCATCATCATGGCTCATCGTAGCAGCCACGGACTTTATATTTATATACACGGCCTTTCTAGATATTTCCTTAGTTTGTCCTCTTCGTCTCTACACTGTTCGGATATCCCAGCACTGTATCGAGCTAGGCTCTCTCATACTCAATTTACGCTTCATTCTCTGCTTCTCTCTCACTCGTCCTCTGTCCGATTGCGACTTGGGTGGTTGTTTGGTTCACGCCGGACTCCGTCCTTGACACCAAGGAACTTGTATACTGCTTGAGTAGCAGGGAAGGTAACGCCTGCCACACCCTCTGGGTTCATCTACGTATCCGCAACAGTCAGAGATTGCACTAAGGCTCCTTTTGATGACAAAAACCTGGTATTCAGTTTGACCTGAATTGAATTGAGATGTTGTCCCGAAGTAGTAAATGTGGCGCACCTTGATCCCAAACTGCGGCGCGCTTCACGAGTGTCTGTCAGAATAATATGTAAAGAGGAGTTTTTTAATTACCGGGGCAACAGCAGCGGTGAGGAGGTTGGCATCCACGGGAAGACGATTCTCATCGGGGATATAGTCTTGCAAGCTCGCTTTTGTCCACCAAGGAATAGCCTCGACCATGGAGCCAAGCCTTTCGTTTCGACCAGCTAAATGGAAGCAATATTAGTGCTGCGATTGCTCAACATAGAGGTGCAATAGGACCTTGATCATAATGGAACCTAATTGGTGAAGTGCCCAACACACCACTGGACATAGGGATCGTCAACGAGATCTGGGAAAAGCAACGACATAACAAAAATCAGCAAGTACTATGAGAGAGAGGGGGGTTTAACACACTCTGTCATTGAAAATCCCAGCAGCGAGGGCACCTTTCCCGTATCGACTACATCCCATAACACCCACACGTGTCGAATCAATCTCAGGCGCGACCAACTCGAGCGCATCAAGGACACGATGGGATCCCCATCCCCAAGCTAAAAGTGAACCAACATCCTCAGAATAAATGTTGCGGAACGCGCCTGTCTTGGAGGTAGAATCGGCCGCCACACTGTTAGCATCGAACGTCGCCTGCGCAATTCCGTTATTCAGAAAAGTAGAGTCGGCAAATCCAATAACAATAACCGCCGGGACGGGTTTATCCTTGGAAGCCCCGGAAGGGAGGGCTAACGTGGCGGAGAATCGACCTGTCTTTCCTTTCGCGGTGACGGTGATAGAGACGGTATTTCCCGTTCGAGTGGCGGTGACTTTCTCGCTAGCACGGTCGGGGTAGCGGCCATATACGTATGCTTCGAGGAGGGCCTTAATCTCTGTGCGTCGACACACCCAATCATCAGGAGAGGTGAGGGCCGTTCCGTTGTAGAATGTGAAGGGATCCGGGAGAGGGATCGAAGCAGTCAGGTCGTTGTAACCCGGAAGAGAAGAAGGAAGTGAAGCGCATTGACCAGACGAGCGATGTACCGCTAAGAGTACTAGGAATATAAACGAAAAGAACCTTGTGTAAAGCATTGTTAGAATGAGTATGAGGTAAAGCTTACAAGTTCCAGCTTAAATCTCTTCTGCAGGAAAATGCTCGGGAAGACGAACAAACGTTCGTCAGCAGAGAGGATAAACTGCCGTGGTTCGCGATCACGCTTTTACACCGCTAGTGCTTCGCGTCCGACTCGGACTCCACTGCCTGGCAGCTTTGGGTCTTCTTCCATAGACTTTGAATATCTCGTTTGAACACTTAGGGAGAATATGAGAGAAGAGCTGAAAAATCAGAACCAATCTTATGGCGCCGCCAGACGTATATGTTACCTGATCGGAACATACCTATCCAACTGTCTACTGACAGTTGGCCTTACATTGGAGCATTGATAGGTGCGCCACATTCATCAAAAATTGAAATAATCTGCATTCGTGGCCTGGTATGCATAAACAAAAAGGGTGGTATTAATTCGATTCAAAGAGCGACGGTGTCGTACCAACTAACCCAGGCAGACAACCTCACGATGGGTTCGCAAACAAGACCTCACCAGAAGCCGCCATAGCCTCCTTGCGATACGTGTCCTCCGTAAGACTCAGTGGGACGGCTTCGTCATCGCTGAATGCTAGCATGTTTGGTGCTTCGGACGTCCATTTCGGCCAGGAAATCCCAGTATTTCCGTTAGGATCCAGTGTGGCGACGAAACGAATGAGATAATCGGCCATATCACCACCGCCGTACACATTGACAAGGTCAGAAGCATGGAACGAACCCAAAACCGGGAGTCTTCTCTGACGATTGTGTACTACACGTTGAATCCGTTAGTCCCAGTTCTCGTCGAACTGAATAACTTACTGTAGGTGTAGATATCTTGCTTGCCGGACAGTTCGTTAATCAGGTACCTCCGAGAAGTTTGGAAGAGAAGGTCTCCTAGCAAAGCGGCGGAACGTTTGTACTGTGGCGTTATGGCGTTATCAGAGCCAGTGTCAAATGGCGAGCCTTGGGCGGGATCTGATGGGTATAAAGCTAGCAACCTGTCAATCTCTGCATCGGATGCTGTGGGAAGCCAGCGAGTCTGTAGGAATGTCTTAAACTCGGCGTCGGTACTGCGACACAGTCAACACAAGCACAGAGACACAGAGAGAAACCCCAACCTAATGTTATAGCTGATGGAATAGAGTGTTCCCTCGTCGCCACAGTTTCCTAGACGATGTTAAGCATGCTTACGATGAGACGAACACACTCGGACGCCACGTACCGGTGATCAGGGGGACATCCGCTACTTTTCCCTGCAATATAAGGTTCTGAGGGAGGTCGCTAAAGAGTGCGCCATCAAATCGGGGCGTCCATACAAATTCCGCTTCGTCGATAGCCGCTTTCAAGGTATCAAAATCGGCGGTTCGCAAGCAAGCGAGGGTATCTGAAGCGTTGGAACAGCCGGTCTTGTTGACGATCCCGTCGTAGGCTGCGTAGAACAGTTAGGTAGCATCCTAAATGACATTGAGTAGCGGTCCTTACCATCTTGTCCATTTTCAAGACCGCCATAGGAACCGACCGAGCCCGATTGCGCGAAAGCCGCTCGGTAGAGGCCCTCCGTGTTACCGTCGTTCGCAACCATGTGGTAGACAACTGCCTCCGCTCCCGCAGATTCTCCCCATCTAACATATGTATGGATGAGGTCTCAGGCCATAGACACGTTAAACCAAGACCTTACATTGTTACTTTGGTAGGATCTCCTCCGAAGGCACCAACATACTTCTGTATCCACTTGAGGGCCAACCGTTCTGCGAATCGTTGAGATTGGGTATACAGAGAAGAAACGATGTGGCGACTGACGATCCTGTAAGCCCAAGTTACCTATGCCGGCTTCTTTGACCTCTTTGCTCGCCAGGAATCCGAAGCCTATGAGGGGATCGTCAAGGTGCCTTGCAGCGTACACTTGCCGTAGTGAAACATACCGTTAAGACGATAGTTAAAGGACACATAAATGACTGGCTCCTGTAGCTCGAGGGACCGTGATACGATGCTCGTACCGTTATACCTAGAATCATCTTCCTTTAGTATCAGGCAACGATGCTTTAAAGGTACTAACTCACTCGGAGGTCCCGCCAACTTCAAAGCTGCCTGAACATCGGATTAGATGCACGGGTCAAATAACTTCAATACCAAATCTCACCTCCATAAATCCACTATAGTAGCAGAGACTCGACATCAGTATTGATTAGACCTCAATGAAAGAACATGCTAACCGCAACTACAGGAAGTCGAGCTCCCTCTTCAACATTCGCGGGCTTGACGACATTTATCGTCAGACCTAGACACAATCGTTAGCTTCACACCCCCGACCCCCATACATCCTAAACCTCACAATCTTCCGAAGTCGGACCACTTGGATTGAAGCCTAAAACATTGACCAGAAACTCGATCGTCTCCTGCGGAAGAATACGCTGAATAACTTCAATCGGCAGGGACTCGGATTCCTTTCGAACGCAAGCGGGCCCAAAGGCGGTCGCCTCGAAAGTCCCGGAATACGCGTCAACGGGCACTGGAAGCTGTAACCGTGATTCGTTCGCACTATCAGTGTAGACTTTAGTCCGAATAAACGCGTACTTATGGAAGCCTCACGTCGACTTAGCGAATGGTATCCCGAGAAATTGGGCAACGCCCCCGCTTTCCACACCAGTAACTGTGGCACTGTCCAAGAGAACAGTGGGCGCCGCACGGGCGGAGATGCTCGCAGCAGAAGCAGAAGCAGCGCCAGCAAGAGTGAGAGCAGCCACAAGAAGCTGAGGATGCATCGCGTGAGAGATGGAAGTAAATAGCAGGTTGAACACTTTACCTTTATATACTCAGTGGGAAAGATCTTTATGTGGTAATGGTGCCCTAGTCATCTGCTCATCACCGACACTGCACCAGTCATCCGCCCAGCGACTGAACATCCGCCATTCCCGCACCGCCTCGCCCCATGCCATGTGTGCCTTTCAGAATACGAGTTCGAATTGCTGGCTCCAGTTTCTTCAGGGCGATGATTGATCTCTCACACACAAGTCAAGACATACACTCCACCTCGTACATCGCAAAGAAAGGGCGTAGAACGTTCAGTGTTGAACTTGATGAAAGATCGTTTGCCTGAAGTTCCGCCGACAAGGCACGCAACATGATACCCCAGATCAGCGTTCAACGTAATCGCTATCCTCATAGAGATCGTAAGCTCGAAAATAGCGTATTTTCTTGAATACAGCAACGAGACGGACAATAGACCATGGTGGTAGAAAGACGAAGCAAGACCCGCCAAAATAAACAGCGCCACACAGCTGATCCCCCGTCCATCAAATCAACCGTTACACGTTCTAATTGTATATGTACAACAGCTACATGCATACATACGCTACTCACAAAACGATAGGATAGTATAGAATAGGATATCTGTGTCTACACCGGTGGATACATAAAGGAGCGTAGAGAGAGAGAGAAAAGTTAAAACCAAAAAAGAGAGCAAATAGATATGCCACTGAATCACTTCCTATTGAGCAACGACCCAGGCTCAAACAAATCCGGAGACCCAACATCCACGAGAGTCTGTTGTGGACGCGCAGCAGGCTGGCGGGTCGTCCCCTTTCGGGTCAGCGAGCGCGATAACCCAGTACCAGCGCCGTTCCCGCCCCCGCCCGCCTTGGGGTTGAACAACACGTTCCTCTCCTGATGTAACACATAAGACTAAGGAAAAGTCAACAATTACCCTCAAAGAAACCATAAAACAATGGACATACCCTCGCCAGGAGAATCTTCTCCATCCATACATCCCCATCCGCCTTGGAGCAAGCAAATATGTGCAGGTAATCCGCCGTGTTCTCAAAGAACGAGATGTTATCCGTAGACTTGACCGAGAACACAAACGGCTTCGGCGCCTTGTGCAAGCGCGTAACGAAATACGCGTCAAAGTTGGATAGAGAGCACACAAGCGTCTCATCTTTGCCCTACACAGGAATTTAGCCAGCGTCGATATAACAAGTCAAAAGAACTCACGTTATCCCGTTTGGCGAGAAACAAACTATGCTCCCGAAGAGTCATCCAGCGCTTCGCCCACTTGCCTCGCTTAATCTCCCATTCCACGTAACCGGAATGAACGGGCGAGCTAGACGGAACAGTCTATTTCCCGAAGAACCCAATCAGCCCAGTTCCCCGTCCGATCCAGAAAATCAACTCACCGAACGACTCAACACAGATGCTAAAGGCGTCAACTTCAGTACGAATATGTTGACCATCTTGTCCTTGTTCCACGATGCCTCAACATCTGCAAGAAGCTCAAAGCTTCGTATGGGGCGTTCTAGATAGGATACCGTCAGTCAAGATCGATAGAATAGATGCATGCATGCGTACCCATTCCGAAATCCTGAGCGACCTCCCAAAGCATCCATCCGCCACTGCCCACCCAACCTTTCAACGTACCCTGCGCCTCAACCATCCCAATAACCTCCCCAGCATTAGTAGACGCAGAAACCTCAACCATATTAAACCGCTGGCGATCCCCAACAAAGATCCTCTGCTGGCTCAACATCCCCTTATTGACAGCCTGATCCAACGAGCTCCGCGGCTTGGCCACCTTACGGTCCTCCATGCTCGCGCGGGGGAGGGGAGGCACAGGCTCCGGGAGAGGAAGGTCGTCAGCACGCGATCGGCTTCTAGCGCGCGTATTACTTCTGCGAAGCGGCTGGTCCGGTTCAGCAGGCATAGGCATCGGCTGGTGCTCATCAGCACGCCGACGCTCCGGACGATGGAACGACCGCATGGGGCGCAGGGTCCGTTGCTGTGGGGCCTGTTGTGCCTCCGGAGACGCGCTGCGTACCCGCTCCCTGGAAGGCTGGATAGAAGCCTGGACGTTCTGCAGCCGGTGTGCAAGGTCCTCAACGGCGAAGGGAGCATGTGGGGCTGGACCGGAGATAGTGTGAGTACGGGGACGTCGAATAGACTTGGAGGCGTGGAGCGCAGCCTCTTGGGAGCTGGATATTACTTGCGGGACAGGTGGTGCAGCGCCAGGAGGGCGACCTCGTGTAGCTGCACGTTCCTTCCGTCGTTGGTCCCTCTCTTCCCGGACCTTTAGTCGGATAGTGCGCTGAGCCTTGAGGGCAGTCGGTATACGCTGTGCCAATGGAACGTCGTCGTCATCAGTGGTGGCAGTTTTGCCATACTCATCTGTAGACTCTTCTTCCTCGGATTCCTCTGAGGACGAAGGAGGTGAGAACGCTGGCGGGGCTCGCCTGGGTTTATCGCCTCGCCTATCGTCGCCACCGCCGTCGCCAGAGCCATTCCATTTTCCACCGCCATTGGCGCCATTGTAACCACCGATGCCACGGCCATTGTTGCTTGGCGCCCAGCCACCGTTGGAGCCGCCGGTGCGAGTAGAGCTAGGTGCTCTGCGATCCCAGTCGTCGCCGTCGACCACGTCCTGGGTTAACCATGGCATAATTGAAGAACTTCGATGAGATGGTAGTACGGTCCTAAGTGTGATAGTGTCTGCGGAGGTGCCCGGCTGAAAAACATCGGGGTCACGGATATACATTGAGGTGGGTGGGGTAGGGGTGCAATCCCAATCAAGGTCGTCGGTTGAGAGCGGCTCTGGGGACGTGGAATAGTGGCGCAAGTCGTAGGGCAAGAATATATCGTCGTCGGGCAAGGACTCGAGGGAAGAGGTAGACGAGGTCGAACCAGAATGGCTGTGTTTGCTAGGGAGATAGGAAGCATAATCCAATCCGACGTCAATATCCTCGTCTTCAGCCGACGCCGAGAAGTGAAAGTCAGCGTCTTCGTCCGATGTGTCTTCGAGTTCAAACACGTGATGCTGGTGCTCATCCGCGATAGGGTCGAGGACGCTGCTTGATCCAGACGCGACTGGCTCGTCGTCCCACGGCTCAAACGGCAGTCCGGCCCCGACTTTGCCTTTGCGCACCTAATCGCCCATTCAGTATTCAAGTACACACGTCAATATCCGGATACGCACCTTCTTTGGCAGAATCAGATTCATTTGAGAAAGTGTATGCAGCGAAGGCAGCGAAGGTCGCGGTGTGAATGCAGGCTTCTGGTGCGCGGGCATTGCACGGCCCGACGAGGTTCTCGTGAGTTTGGGTGGGAGCGGGGGGAGAGGCGCGTCCAGTCCGAACTTGGGCGACAAGGGCGACCGCGGACTCGTCTTGGGCGTCGGGATGGGCTGCGCGGATGTTCTGGACGACGGCGGAGACGCGAGGTTCGCGAACGGATCGTCGTCAATTAGGTCGCGCGGGGGGGAATGGCAGCGGGGCAGCGTGGCGTACGACGGCACGTCCAGGCTGGATGCGTGGTACGGGAAGTCGGCGCCATACGAGCTTGAGCGTGTCCGGTTCTGCTTCGGCGGCGGCGATGTGTAGAGAAACGTTGGGGCAAAGATGGACTGCAGCGAGCTTCGTTTCTTGACCATAGTGCAAGTAGAATGCGTCTATGTGTATCTATCAGTACACGCTGCCATTCCGGTGGTTATTGTGGCTCACTGGATAGATCCAGCCCGTGTCGTCGTCGTCGGTCTCGCTCTCCTCGTCGCTGCTTTCAACGTCGTCAAAAGGCAGCAGAGTATCGCCGACTGCGTCTTTGGAATAGAAAGAGGGTAAGAAGGAGTACCCGGGAGAGAATATGTTTTGAAAAGAGGGTTGCCTGGATGCCATACGAAAGAGCGGAACTGAGGATCGTTGCTCGGTTCGGTTTCAAATCTCTCGATGACTCGGGGTAAATTTCTCACACTTTTTTTCTTGTCTTTTTCCTCGATTCTCTTGCTCTCGGCGCTTGGGCAATGGTCTGTTCAGATCCTACAGCAACTCCCCGTTCAGCTTAATAGGCTAGCCCACGCCGCCCTTTGTTACCCGTCCGTCATGGCAACCCAGTCTGTTTCTGTCCTCCCAAAAGTATCAAACCAGTTCGGATTAATCCATGCCTGATGCCATCACCGTGCCATACAAATGCCAACAAACGACTCTGAACTCTGACGTACTTTCCGACATGAAATCCACCATGGAATTTCTCAAGTAGATCGTATTTCACACCGTCGTCGGTCCCTGTTCGTGTGGCGCTACCGTGCGCGCGCACATCCTCCCAACGAGCTGCGGTAAGGGCCATAGTCTTGTTGATCTCGGTAACTCTCTCCTGCTCGCTCGTTGATGTCAGATCGGTATCTTGATTATCATTGGCGGTCCACCGAGCTACTGCTGCCGAGGTGAGCTCGTGAAACTCCTGGGAACCCACCTCGTGTGCCATGATTCGTCGGTGCCGCATTTCCATACTATTTCCATCCGCCACACATGCCTGGCGGTGGCGAATGTATTGGTGCCTTCCACGGCGGATAAATGTGGTTTTGGGGGCCAATTTAACTTCGGAGGTTCATCGGACTCCTATAGTGTGGCGCACGGCACAGCCACGCGTGCCTTTTATGGACAAACCCCTGTATCCACACAGCCAGATAATCACGCCAACAAGTGTGTATTGCCCACTGTGCTGATTGATCGTCGACGTTCAGCACAAGATGGTCGTTGAGCTTCGGTGAGTCCGATCTTCAACCGATGCAACGCACCGAACAAGTGGGACGTAGGTTTTTTTGCCTATCACGATAGTCCTTGCGCCTTTCTCTGTCTTATTTGTCTTTCTAGGAATTCTTCTTGCCCTCGGAGAGATGGTCCGAACATGGCGGTGGTAGTTTATTTTACTGCCTGCCGCTGGCTGTTTCCTGTAATCGACACCACTTATCGACATCGGGGAGATTGTCGATGTGCTACCGCCCCAGCATCGCTTCATTGGCGCCTTCGTCAGCATCCATGTATGTTATAAAGCATATGTTATCTGTACCCAGTTCTCATTATCCAGTCAGATCTAAGATAATATTACAACGATCATTATATCTACCAGGCCTGTCCGCTCCAAGTCTAAGCGAGGACTGGGTCATTCTCCGAGAAATACTGATAATTATCGCTATTGGTAGCCGCACAAAATGGATCATCAGTGGCCAATTGCTGGCAATCTTCCTGAAACTCTCTATAATCTTCCGTGGCTGGAAGATGATACGTGAGATGCGCAGCCTCGTGGATGAGGGCACCAGCTTTCGAGTCGGAACCTATCATTGATACGGTGTCCCAATGGAACCCGTCGCAAAGGAATATAATCGCTGGGTGACTAGCATCAGGTGGGAGGGAATCCCTGTGTCATCCTTGTGAGAGTCGGCGAAGATCCTGGGAAGGTGAGAACTCACTCTCTCGGTACAACATATGCGGTCAAAGTTTCTGTACACGTACAGTCGTAGGTGTACCCACCCCCGTCGCCAGGATCCAGGAAGGAGTGTTCAGTCATGCTCTTGTACATGTCAGCAACTTGATCCCGAGGACGCCACTCATACGGAGCCTTGGGCCCGGTGTTCCATTTTCCAAACCACTGTTCATACCGCGGTGTTGGCCCCGTCATAGCGGAGACATATCTGCTAGTATAAGAATTTCAGTCGGCTACTGTATACGGGGCGCACCTATATGATTCCTGTGCATATATATTCGCATGTTGTGCTGCGACGTCGATGACGGAAATTTGTGCGTCATCACACCCTTGGGTTGTAATACTAGTGCCCGCCCGTTTAACGATACTGCGACCTTTGAGCTTGTTTGTATCACCAGCGAGCTTAGGTTTTTTTGCTTTGAGATCCCCTTCGATGTTCACCTTGTTCAAACCCTTCAGATTCACCGGTGTTTTAGTGTGCACACCATCGACCAACACATGGAAAAAGTCGCGCTTGAGCTTCAAGGTATAGGCGCCAGCGCCTGATTTACTAAAGTCGTATGCGCTGCCAACTATCAAAATGCGATCAGAGGAGGTATGGCGTGGGAAAATATGTGGCGCACCTTCATAGTTGAAGCTTAGTGACTTACCAGCTGGGAGATCAAGAGTTGTACCCGGAGGGTATCTTTTATCTCCTGATTTAAAACTTTCTCCCTTGATGCTGTCCGTGTAGGAGAGAGGGTTTGAATCGTCCGAGAATTGGCCAACTCGCGGGCGCGTGTTGTTATATTCGGCCGTTGGGTAGATTACGTCCTTGGGAACATCAAGAAGGGGGGTGTCTCCTTTGACGCCAGCTTTTAAGTAGGACTTTAGATCCCATTTCGCCCTGTAACCAATGTATGAGGGTCTGGTTATTGTATCCTTCGCCGCATCCGTTTTGTCGAACTCCAGGGCATCCGCAGTGAAGAACTCGTAGAGTATTCCATTGGGGTCTTTGATAACAAGGATGTCTTGTGTGCCTTCGTTTTTGAGTGTACCGGAGATGGTGAAGTTGCTGACGCCGTTCACAGTAGGTGGCGCTATTTGTGCTAATTAGGATTGCGAGATCAAGTAGATGAGGCGCTCCTACCATCAATAGATAATACCAGGCTAACCTTCCCATTTGATTCCTGAAGCTGCGGAAGTGACGCTGCGAGCGTAGTTAAGACAGCACATCCGTACAACGTGATTTTCAGAAGCAGAAGCATTTGGTTATAGATACTGAAATCCAGAGGGCTCTCTTTTATACAGTTTCTTGTCGAATTTGAACAGCTATGATGAGTGATGCGTAATGATACTCCTGCGATACAGGAGATCGCTTGGTTACGCGCCCGTGTCATCCATGGTGCATAGCATTCTGGGTCGTCATGTATGTAATACCGCTGGATACTGTTGTAGATAATCAAATAGCATTGAATTATCAATGTGATATACAACATATTGTACTGCAACTTACGCGCATCCCACCGTCCACCGATTCCCGCCGCCCAGAATGTACTGATCATGATCATGTGATCGTGGTATTGGCGGGCCGTTGTACCGTTCTCTCTTTCTTTTGAACATTGACGCCAGGCTTGGAAACCAACAGACAGTGAGGGATGCAGCTCCGGAGGCGATGCATAGTCACGGTGTTTCACACATCATCGCTGACATTAACAACAGTCCGATTCTCAACCGATACATTCCAGCAACTTAATCCATAGGCCGCCACTCACAAGGGGCCTTGGGCCCGGTGTTCCATTTTCCAAACTAAATTCCATATCGTGATGTTGGCCCCGTCACGGCACATCTGATAATATAAGTATCTCATTTGATGACGAAAATATGTGCATCATCGCACCCTTGAGTCGTAACACAAGTCCCCGCGCGTTCGACGATACTGCGCTTGTCCGTATCATCAGCGAGCTTAGGATGTTTCGCTTTGTGTTTACCTTGTTTATGTAATCCCTCTAGATTCACCAGACCTTTAGTGTGCACACCGTCGACCAACACATAGAAAAGTCGCCCTTGAGCGGCGAGCTTGAGGGCTTGAATGTATAGGTGCCAGCGCCAGATTTAGCAAAGTCGCTGCCAACTACAAAAATGCGACTGGAGTAGGTATGGCGTGGGAAAGTCTGTGGCGCACCTTCGTAGTTCAATACCATCTGGGAGATCAAAAGTTGTACCCGGTGGGTGTCTTTTACCTCCTGATTTTAAACTTCCTGCTGTCCGTGTAGAGGAATTTGAATCCTCCGAGTCAACTATGGATAGTGATCATTTTATATTTGCTTTGTGACCCCAAAGTCTTACCCTTACTCATTGAGGTCACACTACTTGGAAAATCATAGGCTCCCATAGGACTCGAGAATGAATTTAGGGAAGATGCTGGTATGTTTCATATCTGGTAACATATGATCACCCTTATGAAGATGAATATAGAGCTATAGATTGACATGTAGTGATAGAAACCTTTCTTAGTCTAGATGGGGCTCGTTTTCTGAAAAATACTCGTAGCTGTCACTATTGATAGCCGCAAGAAACGGACTAAGGTTGGCTAGATGGTGGCACTGTGCAGCATAGTGTGAGATATCATCAGCACGCGGTTTATAGAACGTTAAATGCGTAGCCTCGTGTATGAGTATACCAGCTTTCGAATTATAACCCCGTATTGGTGTACGCCTTGCGCGGAACCCTATGCAGAGGTGTATAACTGCGACCGCGGGTGGTTTCAAGTCACTTTGAGGTCGTTTCAGTACAGCTCAATACAAAGGGTGGCAGCTAGAACTTACCGCCTCCAATTGACAGAAGCACTTGTGGTTTCCGTACACGAACAAGTGTATGTGTACCCACCTGCGTGGCCGGGCTTCAAGAAAGAGCGTTTTCGAAGGTCTTTGTACCTATTAGTAACTTGATCCCTCGGTGCCCACGAGTAACCGTCTTTTGGCTGTGTGTTCCAGTCGCCAAACCAATACTCATACCGAGTTGTCGGTCCCGTCATGTTAGCGAGGTATCTTGGCTGTCATGTCAGTCAAATATAATTTAATGATTCAACTGTACGAACCTGTTTGATTCTAAAATGTATTTGTCTGCTTGCCGCGCGGCCCGATCGATGGTTATAATTTGTCTCGGACCGCATTTGTGGGTTGTCACACGAGTTACCCTAGCCCTCGTTCGTTTCCCGATACTGCCGTCCGAGTCCTCGTCCGGGTCCTCGTCCGGGTCGTCATATGTAACCTTTTCATCAAGAACGAGTTCCTCTTCTTCGGGTTTATCTGCTGCTGCAAGTTTCCCTTGGATCTTAACCGTATTGGCGACCACATCCATCTTAACTTTAACATTCACAACTTCATCGTCAACCAAGACATAGAAATAGTCACGCTTGAGCTTGAACGTATAGGCGCCAGCGCCAGATTCACTGAAGTCGTACACCTCGCCAACTGTGTAGTGAAGACACAGTCAGGTAGGTAATGCGTGGGAATGTATGTGGCGCACCTTTGTAGCTGATGGGTATTGCTTTCCCAGCTGGGAGATCAATGGTTGTCCCTGGGGCATATTGTTTACTTCCTGATTCCGAGGATCCTGTGATGCTGGTATCAGTGTGGTAGTCACGGTCTGATTCGTCTGAGCCAAAGGAATCCGAGTCAGAGTCAGAGGCACCGTGTCTCTCGTTGGAGCTCGATTCATTGCCCGTCGTTGAGTAGTCTTCGTCCGAGTCATCTTCGTCAATATTGCGTTGCAAGTAGATATCCATAGTCCACTTAGCCTGGGAACCGACGAAGGAGGGCTTTTTGGCATCCTCTCCCTTCGAACCCGTTCGCTCGAAAACCAGGGCATCCGCGGTGAAGACTTCGTAGAGGATTCCATTTGGGTCTTTAACCACTATGATGTCTTTGCTGCCTTCGTTTTTCAACATGCCAGTTATGGTGAAATCGCTAACGTCGTTTACGCTAGGAGGAGCTGGCACATTGGTCAGTTGGAATTACGAGACTCCGGCCAACGAAAAATGAGTACCTTTGAGAGATAGCGCCAGGCTAACTCCTTCAACGCCGCGACTCGAAGGTTGTGGCAATGCCATTGCAGGCCAGAACAGTGTGACCAGAACAGCAAATCCGTACAATGTGTTTTTGAACTTGAAGAGAAGAGCCATTTTCCGATTGTTGGAAGCACAAAGCACAAAGCATAGTCCTTTTATCTATACAGAAAGTCACGGTAGTGTATCGCATTCGGAGACTAGGAGGATCGCCAGGTGTTGGTCCTATAGAAACGTCAATCAATGCTGTCCATGCCGGCTTGTGTTGCTGTAACAGTTGTCTACCTGCTTCCTCTCTTGCTACCGTTGCCAAATGGTGGGGTCAAGTCCTATCAACACGTCCGATCAGCGACAACACAGTGCGACGTCTTTGAGTATGACACCGATGCGATAGTAGATCTAGCTACAAGAGTCTAGGTAATAGAATCTGGTGAGTACAAATGCGAGAGGTGGGGGAAGGCGACGCCTTCGGGTCCCGACGACAGGCCTCCTGGAGATTCACGGTCAGCTGCGGGGGTGGGTGGGAAAACGCCACGGGTTGCTGACAGCCGTGAGTGAGATTTGGCGTCCGGACTGATTTCAGGTGAACAGGGTGGGAGGGTGGGAAATAAAGAGAGAGTAGCGAGCTAAGGAGCGCGACGTCGCCCGACGTCTGAAGGCAAGCTGAAGGTGATGGCGGCAACAGGAATTGAAAGGAATGGGTTGCCGCATCACGTGTCTGTCAAAGACCTCAGTTAAACAATGAGCAGTGCATATTTACTCTTTGATCGTTTCCGGTCATCCTCCATCGTACGCTCTCGTCCGATTTTGGATTTCTGACTTCTCACTGGGCCTAAGCGCTGAGCGGCTGGTCTCCCGTATAGTTCGACAATGCATGCCACCTGTTCATTACCTTCTAGCTATGCGCACTTCTACATATATTTTTGCCACGTCCCTTAAGAAGACTCCGCAGTACACTACAGAAGTCACGATACTATGCAGTGCCGCAGTGGCGTTCGGACGCATCATGCCTTCATCCCACCCTTCTCAAGCATTTACAGTAAGTACATTTAGATCATCAGCCGTCCCCACTATCTACTACATGCTACAGGCTACGCAAACACATCATCTAGCCACCTCTCATAATCATATTCCGCCTCGCCCACCTCATTCTGCGACCTCGGCATCACCTCTCGCAGGTAGTCGATCGCCTGAGGTGGGAGCTGCGCGATTCTCAGATCCAGCTCAGTCACAAACGGCTGGATAGATGTCATCAACGAGTTCCCTGGAGCAGATAATGCACACCTTATCAGATGCTAAACCGCGGAACGCTTCCCTCAGTTGCTCGGGTGACGTTTGGTCTTCCATGATATCAACCTACACACCACAGCAGTCAGCTCGAGGAGCGCAGGAGAGTATGTTGCACCCCACCAAAAGATTAATGAACGCCGCATATGTAACGTCCCCATAATCCTGAATCAGTTGATCATAGATGAAATTCATGTCGTCGTCCTAGATTAGGATCAGCAAACCACGCAAGTAGCCAGCTTGAAGGAAGGGGACAAACCGAATACACTATCCCCAAGCTCGCCAACGCTGCCGTCAGCCCCGACTGATCCAGCGTATTCGTCTCGTCCTTGTCAAAGTACCTGAACGTGCTCTCAAACTGCTCCAATTGTGCCGGGGTAACATTTGTTACATTCCGAGACACGATCTAGTAAGTTGGTCAGTATTACACACGTGGAAAGACGAACAATCCCACCTGATTGTTGATGAACGCGATCTTCTTCAGTATACTTTGCACGACAAGTTCCAGCTCAAATTGCAGGTCCTGTGTAGTAAACACGGTGTAGTCGTTTTCTTCCACGTTGGCATTATTGCATTCATCTTCCGCGTCAGCAACTTCGGTTGAAAGCATCTCAGAGAGGACAGGTATTCGTTTTTGAATATCTTTGACCTGTTCTTGTTGTTCCTGGAGACGTCTGTAAGGACAAATATAGGGATGGAAGAAAAAAGGACAACCTCTAGAGGTCCATCGACAGTTGCCAAATCTGAAGATACAGTCTGCAACCGATGTTCGAATTCGTTGGCAAGGTCAGCGAACTGCTTCCTTAGCATTTCTTTGATCCTAGGAAAATGGAGTGTCAGTGTGGGGAGCAGAGGTGGAAAAACGGACATACTGCCTAATCTGCGCGTTAATAGAACGCGACCGTTCCGCCTCAGATCTCAGCAGGTCAGACCAAGCGTCATCTACATCCGACAATGCCAACCCATGAGGCGGGACGTAATCTCTCAGCCCGTATGTCTTCAATTTGGTCTGTACATTGCCAAAAAGCGTTGCAATGTCCTGCTTCTCCGTCACCCACGTCCGTTTTTCCGTCTTCTTGTAGGCGGTGAATTCCGCTGATTGGCTCTTAGCGTCGACGTAAGTGCCTGCGAAAACACTGGCTGACCACTTCTTCTGGACTTCGGTAAGAGCTGCGAGAAGCTGAAGAGGGTGAGGATCGAACGATGCGCGATGAATGTATCCGTACTAGTTTCACGCGACGTTCATAGTCGTTTCTTGAGACCCAAACAGACTGCATGAGATCTGCGAACTTTTCCACCCTTCGTGAGACTGTCTCTGCCTGATCTTAATGGAGGTTAGTGGCTGGATGGGATCTAGAAGATAGGCATACCCATAGTTGAGAAGGCGTGGAAGAAACTTGCAATGTAGGTCATCACACTGCGCTCGTCTGGCCTGCTTGAGTCACATAGATCCTCTACTTCGAGAAGTTGCTACTCGAGAAAGGTTTGATTTATGTGATGTGGCAGATCGTGAGACGTACCGGAATATTTAGATGGTCGGCTGCTACTTGAAATGCTAGTCTGGTGTTGCCATGTCTGTCAGACTAGAATAGAGTGAGAAGGGGAAGCAGTTGCCAATTTGACGGTACCTTGTCTAGTTTATCGTAGTCGAGGAGGTCTGGTCGATGACAATGTATGAGAGCACATCTAAGGCCGAATGAGTGAGCGCTGAGATATCGGGTGTAAGAACGGACAATGCAAGGCCGTCTGACCAGCTCAACGAGAAATCCTGGACATTGACCTCCCTGTACGGCTCAGTCTTGCGCTGACACCAGAGCAGGAGACCCTCTTTGGCAGAAAGACCTTCTTCACTGACACGGAATTAGCAATGAAATGGTTGGACGTAGATTATGCAAACCTGATGTCCGCGATAGTAAAGCGCAAGATGAGTGTCCAAATCATGCCCAGGATGAGCTTGAGATTCCCATCGATGATATCTGAAGTGGCTCGTTGGCGAGCGATGGAATTGTGTGTGTTGAGGACCTGCCTTCAGGACCGATGTTGGTGAGCTTGACGCCTCTGGATGTAATGAATTCCAGCGCCTTGTTGACGTTTTCTGCCTTTTGGACACGCATTCGAGGATTCTTGTTGTACCGGCCGAGCGAAACGTCCCCTGCGAACATTGAGAGGCATCCAGCATATATGTGGCATGTCACGCACCCATAATCTCCTGTCGGTATCGTTAGATGCATACAGATCTGTATTTCAATGCGCACCATGAGCTGAATGAGACGGACGCCGTCCGACAAGTCTTTGACGAGCGAAGTCATCGCAGGGTATCCGTTCATTTCGAGTTTTGTATTTAGCCTTTGCGAGTGTCAGCAGCGAGCTCGACGACGCCGACGACGACAACAAACCATTTGCAGAACGTGCGCTGCTGCATGTCGCGCGACCTGGCTTCGAGCGAGTCCATGATAGTGGTAGAAGGGAGAGAAACAAGTCCAAAAGCGGAACCGGCGCGTCAACGCGTCTTTCCCTCTTACCACCACCACCACGATGACCACCCAGTTCGACAAAATATTCAATGGGCTCTCCAAAGAAGTCGGCAGTGCGTACATTGGCGACAACGACGAGCTCGACATTGACGCTCAACATAGAATTGCGCGTCGCCTCCAGTGGAATGGCATGGAAAGGCGTCGAGACCGCCAATGTCGTCGCGATGGGAGCGAAAGACATTAAATGGGCGCAATGGATACGCGTTGGACGAGGCTATCAACTACGCGTCGGAGTAATCAACCACAGAAAAGAGACGTTTGAAGGATTCCAGCGCGAGGTGAGTTATATGCTTTTTGCTATCGACACTCCTCGCTCATCTAGCTGCTAGGACCATGAAAAGGTCTCAAAACTGATGGAACAACATTTTAGCATCACCTTGGAATCGAAAGAAATATCGGTCAAAGGTTGGAACTGGGGCGTTACTGATTTTCAAGGTGCGCGCCACATCCTCTCTTTGTGTAGGTGCTGACCTTGCACAGGGCAAGAGCTGGCTTTCAACATCTCCGACAAGGTGGCTTTCACGCTTCCTCTGGAACAAGTCGCAAACTCAAACATTGCTGGCCGCACTGAAGTGTCCCTCGAGTTTGCGGCCAGTTCAAAGTCCAAAACGGCTGGCGATGAGATGACCGAGATCCGCTTCTACGTCCCCGGCACGACCGCCAAACTCAAGGGGTCCGATGCAGGTTCCCAAAAGTCGGACGACGAAGATGAAGAGGAACAGAGCGCTGCTCAAGTCTTTCACGATATGGTTAAGGAAAAGGCAGAAATTGGCCAGGTTGCAGGCGACACTATCCTCAGCTTTGAGGAGGTCTTGGTCCTCACACCTCGTGGGCGATACGACGTCGACATGTACACCGAATTCCTTCGTTTGCGGGGCAAAACATACGACTACAAGATTCTCTATTCCAGTATCTCCAGACTTTTCCTTCTTCCCAAGGATGATATGCACGTGCTTTTTATTGTGAGATCCCAAATCTTAAATTTCACGACGTCTTTTTTCTAACAGACCTTTCTAGCTTGGACTCAGCACTCCCGTACGACAAGGCCAAACGCGGTACCAGTACCTCGTTATGCAGTTCACCAAAGAAGAAGAGATTACCGCTGAACTGAATATGTCAGAGTACGTGTTTCTTCCTTCTATGTACGATTAATTGGCTGACCAGTCGCATTAGGGAAGACATCAGCCAACGTGATAAACTTGAAAAGAGCTACGAGGCGCCCACCTTTGAAGTAGTATCGAGTGTGTTCCGCGGTCTAGCTGGAAAGAAGATCATAGGTGCAAGTACAACGTTCAAAAGGTGTGTATTGTCCATCATCTTATCCTTGTTCGCTACTTATACAGGTTTCTTTAGCCGAGACGGACATCCAGGAATCAAAGTCAATCTCAAAGCCGTCCAAGGCGACCTCTTCCCTCTCGACAAATACATCTTTTTCGTGTCCAAGCAACCTACCCTCATTGAACTCGACGAGATTCACCAAGTCTACTTTTCCCGCGTCGGCGCCAGCATGGGCGCCAACGCCGCGAGGACCTTCGATCTTCGCATTGTGCAAAAGTCAGGCCCAGAGTATACGTTCACGTCCATTAACAAGGAGGAGCACGATGCCGTTGAGCGATACCTGCGGGATAAGAAGATCAAGGTGAAGAATGAGATGGTCCCGGATGCGGATATCTTGTTGCAGCAGGCGGGTTTGGACGATGATGACGACGACGATATGGGCAGTATCAACTCTGATTCAGATGCGCCCAAGAAGAAGGCACGGGCGGTCGACGATGATGATAGCGAAACGGATGGTACGCCTTTCTTGTGGTTTCTACATTTATTGCTTACCGTCTTTCCAGAATCCTTCCAGGCGTCTTCGTCCGATGCAGGCTCACCCAGCGAAGATGACTCGTCGGATGGTGGCGCTGCGACGGCGTCAGACGCCAGCGGGGACCGCGACTTCAAGAAGAAGAAGACGAAGAAGTCCAAGGGCAAGGAGAAGGAACAGGATGGGGAAGGCGCGCCCAAGAAGAAGAAGAAAAAGTCGGCGCCGGAGAGTGACGCGGATGATGATGATGATAAAGACAAGGAGAAGGCGAAGCCCAAGACTAAGAAACCTAAGAAGGCTAAAGATGACGACGCGATGGATGTCGACGGGGAGGATAAGCCAAAGCCGAAACCGAAAGCCAAACCAAAACCAAAACCGAAGGATACGGAGGGAGAGCCAATGGATGTCGACGAGCGGCCACGACCAAAGCCGAAAGCTGTCAAGAAGCCCGCTCCTAAAGAGACGGACGCAGACGAGCCTCCGAAGAAGAAGATGAAGAAGGCTGATTGATGTTTCCTTGCTTGTTTACACTGTCGTCTGCTTATTATTCATACGACCGTTTCTGTCCGCTGTACATGTACTCTGCTCTCTAGTAATCGCCGCTTGCCAATCATCTAAGACTGATGTGAGATGGTGTAACAAAGAATCGGATGGATGACATCGATGTTAGAAGTGGCGCCTAAGTTTGTACACTGGTTACATTATATACAGCGAAATATAATATATCATAATTACCGGGCGCATAACTGGATCAGCTGGTACTCGTCGTGCTCCTTCGTAATGGCCTTATCTGGCCCAACACCGGGATACAGTTGAAGAGAAGCATCGACGAATTCAGCAGCTTGGTAGCATTCAGATTCTGTGAACTCGAGATCTTCTGTTGGGGTGACCATCTCGCGACGAAAACAAGAGAAAGCTAGGTAGTAGATGGCGATAGGTAGCACAGCGAGTTCGGGTGGCCTATAGTCGTAAGCCGTGTTCATATTCTGGGTGTTTTGGACGTTCTGGTCAACGGATCTGGTCTGCCTTGCGTGCGGCTGCGCGATCAATAGCCTCGCGATCTGCAGATTCGTTAGCAAGTATGGCGGGGGGAGTGGAAAATGTCAAACTATCTACATATCCGTCAAGGGAAGGCAAGTATGTTGAAGGCGAGATTAATAGTTGTAATCAGGAGCAGTCACAAATACGTACAGAGAGCGACCAAAAATAACACCCTCGACCTTTTGTCACTAGGTTCTTCGATGTCAAGCTCCCCTAACGTCTGTGTCTCTCCGTAGAGATAATTGTCACAGATGCTTTCGGAATCTGGAAAGGCAGCGTCGCATAGCTCTTTGAAATCCCTTACGCCATTTGCCGCTAACATCGGGTTACGGAGCTACGAATATGACAGGTGAACATTCAACATATGGACGCGAAGCCCATACCTTGAAGAAGCTAAAGCCCTCTGGTGCGATGGACAACGTTCGTTTCAACGACTTCTCAAACGATTCCACTACTGCATTAGGGTCCCAATTTGTGATATTCATCGTCCCACAATAGCGAGTACCGTGCGCTCCAAGGACTGCGACGTACAAGTGGTCGCGCGAATCAGCCATTGATGTGGTTTGAGATCAGGAGGTTCCCCTCGATCTATTGTTGGCTTGTTTGGTTTTGTGGGCGCATCTTTCCTGGAAACGGTAATAGCAGTAGGTTACAAAGCAATCTACACTCTTACACCGTACGAGTACTTAGTAATATCGTACATGATTGTGCTAATGTCCACAAAACCCCAATAATAAAGACATAGTATCTAGTAGGCAATAAGTGTAGCCAAAACAACTGCAAAGGCAAAGATGTGGCCAAGCTTAGTGGTTGTAGCTGAGTTTTCTGATGAAGCCGAGTCAGACGCAGAGGTGCTCGAAGTTGACGTTGGCGGCTGAGAAGGTCTAAGAGTATGTCAGTGTGGGTTGAGTTATGGTGAAAAACACTCATACCGGGTGTGTGGCGTGAAGGTAGAGGTGACGTCGGCAACGGCATGAAGCACAGCGGACGGAGATGTGATATCTTCAACTTCCCCAACTTCCTGAACAGGTTGGGGTTTCGATACGAATTGGCTGAGTTGAACGATGCTAGCGGGCGTGACAGTCGATCCCTCGCTAGTACCGTCAGAATTCTGGTACGCGGAATCCGATACGAGGAGAGCCATCGATTTTGTTTGCCAACCATTCGCCGACATCAGAGGGAAGCTATTCATGAAAGCTTGTACAGTATCTTCGGTAGATTCGTGATGAAGAATGACGAGACCAGGGCTTTTGGGGCCTGCGCGAATCCGAGTTTAGACAGTTGAAGTGCTCGTCGACAATCAGTGCTTACCAGTCAGCCATGTATTCATGCTGCTTGCAATGCCCTCCATGGTCTGTTTACCGGTAGACATCGCCCAGTCGTCAGTACTTCATTATGCGCGTGTTAGCAAGATGATTCGTGCATACTGCGAAGGTGACTTACTCTTGATTCCAGATGATAGGTTCCATACCAAGAACCTGGTTGGGAGAAATAAATTAGTATCGAGCGTAAGTACTTGCAATACGAATGGTATACGCACCTCTTTGGCGATAGCATTAACGCGGTTGTCTGAGTCCCCATAAGGAGGGCGCCAGTACTTGGGGATGCGACCACCGGAGGATTGACGGATGATCTCCATCGTCCAGCCAAGCTCTGCGACGACTTCTTCGTTGGACAGGCTAGTCATATACGGATGTGTCCACGTGTGGACGGCCATGTCCCCACCTTGAGCGAGGATAGCTAAGAAGCCCTCGGGATTGCCCAGGATTTTGGAACCGATGAGGAAGTGGGTGGCGGTCTGCTGTTGTTCCGCCAGATAATTGACGAGCTTTCCCGTTCCCTGAAGACAATGATAAGTATATGAACTGTAGTGGAAGTGAAGGGTATGTTTACAAGTTCTGGTCCATCGTCGAACCCGATGCCGATAAAACCGTCAGGCGCATCCCACACGACGCCTTCTCCAGTCATACACTTGAAAGTCGAGGAGCAAACCTCTGGTCCTGCGGGATCGAGGTGATCAGGATAAACCGTGAATCCTTCCTCATCAATCGTAGATGGAGGAAGATTGGGAATTCTTCCATCTGCAACTGCCGCGTCGAGCGCGTCTTTCCACGTTTGGGGAAGCTGCTCGGAGTCAAGAGCCGAAGCCGGATAGGAAGCAGACCATGCTGTTAGTCGGGCATCGTTAGCCGCGAGAAAACAAGGAGGGAACGGGTGTGTACTACTTACCAGCAGATCCAACCTCGGGATACTCAGCACCGTCGGTGCTCAGACGAGGGAAGAGTTTGTGCACTGGATGGTCGCGTGCATGATACCAAGTACCACGTCCAGAGAGGTAAGAAGGCGCATGCGCCAATGCGAGAGTGGTGAAGGTTAAAGCAAGCGATAAAGAGCGTAGCATATTGGAAAAAGAGGGGAGGGAGTTAGAAATGAATGTAGAATGCAGACCAGATGCAGACACAGGACAATATAAATAGTCAAGTAGAGATGGCCAAAGAGCAACAAAGAGAAGGATGGTCCTAAGGGCAGGGCATGCCGGATCGTTTTCCTCGAAGGGTCGGAGAGTGCCGGTACCATAGATTATCGTTTTACCGTGAAAATGTCTGGCTGACAGCAAGTACTTGGCCCCAGAAATCCCAAGTGACCAAACCATAGATCCTACCACGTTGTTTCAGGAGGCAAGAGTGTTGTGTTGCCCAGAGAATACTTGG
The DNA here is from genome assembly GCA_011800155.1 of Flammulina velutipes. Lineage (NCBI taxonomy): Eukaryota > Fungi > Basidiomycota > Agaricomycetes > Agaricales > Physalacriaceae > Flammulina > Flammulina velutipes. The sequence continues at coordinate 2,493,812 of CM022372.1, read as the reverse complement.
CCAAATCTTCGTTGGCCACCTTCGACCGGATGTTCATCCCATTTCTTTGATGCGGATAGTGATCCGGCGAAGATAGATCCTCAGATAAGCGCCGACGTCGAACGAAACCAAAACAGCATCTAAATTGGTAGATGTATAAGTGTTAGCATGAGTCGACTCTTTATAAATTAAAGTTGTCCCTCCCTTCGTTCCGGCACCCACGAATTGACATTACGCCACACTGACTCATAAAAAGTGTACCGTGGGCCTCGCGACTGTCAGCGCATCAGATGTTTCGCCACCGAGTGCGAATTGATTTATCGTCTTGTTTAACATCGGTTTCCTTCGCTGTCGTTTCAATGGCACTGCAGCGGCATCTAGATCTGGAGTAAGTATTCGGATTCATGGTGGTCAGGAATCAGGATAAATGGTCGGAAATTCCCACGCATCTGATGCCACTCAAATATTCAATCTTCCTCTAGCAACATACGCCTTCGCCAAATGTTATAATAATTTGGCTACAAAGATATCGTTATAGACGCAGCAATGTCCATAAAATCGTAATCTGGAACAGGAGGGTTAGCATAGAATCTCTCCGCTTCCTCTCGTAGGTTGAATGATGGGACATCGGGATAGAGCATCCTGACGTCCAAAGCGCCTCGGGACAACGCAGCAGAGAGAACATTATCTCCACGTAAGAATACGATATTCTCAACTTCTCCGTTTATTTTCTCAAACGGGTTACTGCTCTGCATGCTGCGCTTGACCTCTTCATCGGAACGCTGGACAGACCATAGTTAGCAGCATAATGGAGGAACGTACGTGAAAGACCGTACTCTTGGATAATCGGAGAAATCCTCTCCTGTTATCTCTTCTCCAAGAGCCCAAGTCTCCGACAGGTTGACTTCCGCGTCGTAAACAATGACGGTTTGGTTAACGGTGCGTGGGTCGGCGATGATACGGGCCATGAACACGCCGATAGATTCTAGGGTGGAAACTATCAGCTTCTGTTGACGGTCGCCGATGTAGTGCTTTGAAACAAAAGCGGTTTCCGGCGTCGAGTGGGGGAAAGGGAAGATCAACTGAAGCCACCAAAGTCCGACTTCAACAAAGGTGTACGGTAGGCCGAGATCTTTGATATATTCCCGGATGTCCAATTTCTGAGGAGATGTCAATAGAGGCTTTTTGCAGGAATATATATCGGGCTTGTTTGACATTAAGCAAGGGCTCAAACATATCAAAGACTTCAATTAATCACACAATGAAGTATCAAGCAGTTACAAATACATTTTAAGCTGTTAGATACATTACATGACATCAATATTTGGTACGCTACACCTTGTTTACCAGCTCCTTCAGAACATCGACATGATCTCTCGCAACCGCCGCGTGATCCTTAGCAGCGCTCTCAGCGGCACGCGCACTCTCCTTCATAACAGTAACCAACTCATGATGTTCCTCACGACGACGTTCCTCTCCGTCTTTCATGAGCTGCTTGAAATCAGCAAAGTCAGCGGCAGCTGACGCCGTCCGTCCAATTGTACGAGCACGTTTTTTTGGTGGAGGCATTGGCGGTTCATTCTCAGCATCGTTATCGGAGATACTGATTGTGCTGACAGGAGACGCGGGGGTCTGAGAGCAGGACAACCAGATGACGTTCTTCGAGGACGATGAAGCGATGGAGGGGGAAGGTGATGGAGTGGGAGATGCAGGACGAGCACGTTTCTTGGATGTAGCTTGCATGGAATTGCGACGAATGGCGGCTCCGCCAGCGTCATCCTCAGCCGCCTTCTGTGAATATAGTCAGGTCTAAGATCAAATGTGAAGCCAACTAGACTACAAACCTTCCTCGCAGCATCCTTCTGTTCATCATTGAGAAGTTCAGCCGTCTCGCGCATATGATGAAGGCGATCGAGAAGTGCAGCAAGCTTGATCTGCATTGATGGTGTCATTTCCTTGGCTGCAGCTGTACCAGAAAGCTTGTCGGGATCCTGGAGGATACAAGTTAATAAACAGGGCACCTAAGAAGTAGCAGTGGGATACATACATTATGGTAGTCCATGAGCGAGAGCATCTTGTTGCGTATCGTTTCGTATGTACTGTCGGTGAAGTAGTCCAGTTCCTGGAGCCTGGAGAGGATGCGCTTCCATGCGTCTCCCTTGTCACCGTGCTTGGCGCCAAAGGGATTCACATCCACAGTCACACGTGCTAGGGCCTCCAAGGCATCCGCAGAGAACTTGCTGCGACGACGGCGACGCTGCCCGGCAACACGTCGAGCAGGGACGGGGGATACCCCACGAGCCGATGAACTGGCTGTACCAGTGCGCAAGGGAAGCGTGGGCATAGAAGGCGGAGCAGGAAGCAAAGTAGATGAAGTGGCAGCGCTGGTCATAGCGAAAGCCGGGTCGTTGGTATCGAAGAGGTCCATAAGGCTTTCACCGGGACCGATGTTGAAGGCATCCTCGAGCTCGTTGGGTTGCGCGGGACGAGAAATGAGTGACTCCCAGTCGGCCTGGGTGAAGGTAGTGTAGTCAAAGGGCTGAGTGGGTTTAGACATGCTGATATTGTTGAAGTTCAGTCGCGCACCATGGATATTTATACTCTCAACTAGCATCGTCCCCGTGGCCTCCGGCTGCCTGCCAAGGACAGACTTCCATTCTCTATTGGAGACTTCCGGGGGTCACCACGAAGGGCCTACAGTCATCTAAGTCCACGCGCTCAGTGTGAAGGTCCTGCTGAGTGCAGCAAGCACGTCACGTTTGGAGTTGTTGCCATGGTGGTCCATTCTTAGAGGCGCTTGATGTGGCGGAAGAGGAGCAAGTGGCTTAGCTCAGGGTGTAGGCGCCACTGGACGGTGGTGGTGGTTGTGGGATGAAATCATCAACACGGGATATCAAACCCAATTAGGAAAGGGATACACGATCGGCTCGATTATCAATGATGGAAATACTCATGTACCGTAGGTGGCCTACAATCTAGAGTTTGCGCCACCTGGTTGGGACGATAGCAATTTATCGCGTTCGTCATGAGGACCCCAAACCGATAGTAGGCTCCAACAGGACACTGATAGACCCGCATCTTCCAACCGGCATGTAGAAATGGCCAAGTGTTGAGGACGAGAGCAAAGCCGTGTTCGACCTCCATTCTAACCTGTGACATGTCATGATTCCATGTCTTCTCCACCTCTGTGCGCTCTCCCTCTCCCGCAAATGGACTCATCAACTGCAGGCTGATTCCGTACGCTGGATCACCAAATAACTGCAGATAGCGCTCCTGAGGTGGGGTTGCGTCATCTGTACCATCCCTGACAGCGTACCTCTGGCACCGATCCAGTAAATGGCTGTCTGCGAGAAGCGCATTGTCGTTCCGCCGTCCCTCAACAGGACCGTAGAGATGTCCAAATAGACCGTTCGGTCACCCTATGCAGTACCTATATCAAGTTAAAGGTCTCTAATAGCAGGGCAGAGTATTACAATATGGGCTCACCTTTAGAGGGGTACCCCATAACTAGATACAGGCTCGTATGGGCCAGATACTGGTTTGGCGGGTGGCGGGTGGCGGGCACTGCTATAGCGCGCATTTCGGGGGTAATAGCTACTGATAGCTATATTTGATAGATTAGATTGGATATGTGGCGCCCCAGATATCCGGATTGGGAATAAAATTGATTGCTCAATAGAATGATGGCTCATTATCCGAATCGGGACACCACTCTAATGCTGCATTGGGATACTTCTATTTTCCGTCAAATCGGGACCGTCGGGCGGGCCCGTGACCATAATTATTTCCCCCGCTGGTTGCGCCACAATTAATTCTTTCATTCCGTAGCCGTAATTGTTTACTATTAATAATGTATTAGATACATTCACCAGAAACAGATATAGATCACTGCGACGCTGCATGAAAACAAGCAGAATGCAATCCGGCATCCGGTGCGCCACATTCAGTCCTTGTTCCTCGTGCTTTCTATTCTCAGTACTTATACACATTCAATAGCATCTTAAAGCGGCATGTAACGCCGCAAAAATCGCACAAAACGGGGCCAAAACGCGTCAGATGTCCTCAGATGTTTCTCTAAGTCAAGATAGTATTACAAAGCATACACCACGAAGTGCCGCGAAAGTACGGAACATATATGAACTATGTACGACGACTCTACTTATTTCTAGGTTTCTGATTATGGAAGTTAGATCAATTCAGAGGTAGATGCAACTAGACGTGCCTTGCGGGAGACGGTGCGAAGACCGGATGACTTGGTGAAATAGACATTTTTCACCATGTCCTCAATGACCCAAGTGACGTCCTCAACAGCGAGCGTCCAGTCGATCTTGCTCGCGGCAGCTGCCGCGTCGTCATCCACCGCGTCACAAACAACGTCGCCCCACCAAAGGAGACAGCCTAACACCAACGACAATCCATTCCTCCCACATTTCGCGCTCAGTGTACCCCAATCCACAATATCCGGCCGCCGGAGAGCATCGTCAACGACACGGGTCGCAGGCTGAAGACCCTTCCACCAACCCCACCATTCCCGAACAAAGACATCCAGTTCTCCAATTTCCTGCGTCTTCTCCCACTGCCGCCTTGTCTTCATGAAGTGGGAGACAGCTTGAGGGCGGCTGACAGTACTAAGAGTGTTTGCCTTGTCATCGATGAAACCAGACCGCTGCTCGAAGACCAGAAATGAGTCTACGAGCCGCAGCCAACAACTCGGCCAACGTCGACCCCGTTGGAATGCCTTGAAGGCGAACCGAAGCTCTGGCCACCAACCAGCCATATCGACGCTGTCCCACGTCAATCCGGCAACGTCGTCGTCCTCGTCGTCCTCGACAGCATCTTCGTCGGCTCGCGGTCGCTGATAATTCATGTATTAGCACGTCTGCCTCTAGTCATGAAAATACATACCTTTGTATTTGATAGAGCCACACTTGGAGGGAGACCATCTTGGCGGGTGTTTGCTGCACCGTCAGTCCCTTGGTCGACCTCTTTCTCTATCCTCCCACTCTCCCCAACAGCTGGTTCTGGTATCTCCTTCTCCTTCCCCTTCTCTTTGACAACCTCTCGCTCCATCCGCACTCGCTGTATCTCCTCTTCGGCTCGCTTTTCTTTCTCCTCCAGCTCTCTAAGTGCCCCAGGCTCCATGCGACGTCCATAGAGGACGGTCGTGTCGTCGAACCGATCGATGGCCATGCCAGCCTTGTAGAGACGGAGTCTCGATGCAGCACGTTGGCTCTGTAGGCTCCACTCCCTCGGGGCCATTGCCTTCAGCAGGAATAAGCATTCACGACGCTCCTCTGGAACAAGAAGTGCCAAACCCTGCAATAACTCCTCCCCCAGTGCTCCAGGTTTGAAGCGCGGAGTTTTGGGAGGTGACGGAGGTGGAGAGGAACGCGAGGGTGACGGCGGCGGGGAAAGCGAGAGCAATGCGGGTAGAGACGACAGTGCGGGTAGAGCTGCGGACACTGGTGCCGGGACTGCAGATATTAAGGCGGGTTGGGATGTCGAGGCGGGGGCTGTCGTCGAGGCGGGGACTGTCGTCGAGGCGGGGACTGTCGTCGAGGCGGGGGCTGTCGTCGAGGTAGAGGAATTGCCGCTCGTTGTCGAAGTAGTGACGGGCAGACTCAACGCTCCGCCGTTAAGTGCTCTAGCCTCTCGTTCGTCGGAAGCTAAGCCCATCCCTATCAGTACATGGTAAATCAGAGAAAAAAAACACTCAACGAAAACACATTTCGCCGAAGCGCACCATTGCCGCTTCAACCCGTGTGTACCCAACAGGATCTGCCTTTGGCCAAGGTACATCGGTTGCTGATGTACGACCAGCATGAAGACTGCAAGTAAAAGTTAGCGAGGAATTAGAATGAGCTATAAAACGTACCCTCGAACCAGGATGCCACCTTCTGCACCCAACGGCCCCGCCATAAGAACAGAACATACTAACCCAAACGTCTCCGCCAGAAAATCAATAGCTTGCTCGAGGTGGGTTACTCCGTTATCTAAAGCCCTATGTTTCGTCATTAGACCAGAGTATACAGGGCTAGCAAGGAATACGCACTTGTGGTAATCGACGCCAGTGAGGTCAAGGGAATTTTTATCCTTGTCGGAAATATACGACTCCATTGCCAGGATGTACTCCGACTCCACCATTGCCTTGATTTCCTCCTGGATGGCTGGCGTCTCTGCATGCCAACATTTGTTCGTGACATTCCGCATGGCGGTCAGCGGCTCCGGCGGCTCGAGGGGGTCAAGAGCTGGGTCGCGTCGTTCTTGTTCCTCAAGAAAGAGAGTCATCGCTGTTTCGTGTTCCGCATCCACTGGGCCTTTGAGCTTGTCCCAGTAAACACGAACATAAACCTGGACGGCTTGAAGGCGGCGTGGAGCTTGTACTTTGTTTCCACTCATCGCAGTTTCAAGCGCGACCTTGATGGGATTGGCGTCGCTCTTTTTCATGGAGCTGTAATGGTGCCGATACCACTGCAAGATTTTCTGGAATTCATAAGAAAAAGATAAAATAAACCTGGAAGAGACGCACCATGACAAATTTCGTTTGAGCAGACTGACGACTCTCAGCCTCCTCATCCGGTAAGGACCCCAACACGACAACCTCATTATTCTCCCATTCTGCGACTGCCTGCGCGCTGGGTACGTCGGGAGTATTGACGAGGTCGTCCTGGATATCCAGATGGCCATAGCACAGAATATAGCGAATGTATTGGAGTCGACCCCACTTTTTCAGCTTCTCACCGCGACGCGCCTGCTCCCATTCATCCTTGTGCCGTTCGAAGAAGAGTAGCTTTGAACCATTCACCCAGCTGACAGGGCCTCGAGGTTTCGGATTGCGCTTTGGTTTTGTCATGGAAAAGAAAGAGACAACACGGCATCTGCCGGTTGTCCTATTTTGGTGTATGATCAGAGCGCGATATCAATTGGCAGTAGATAGCAGGTACAAAGATTGACAATTATGATTCAAAAATCCTCCAAGTCGGCCAAGTTCGTCGACATGCGAATGCGAGCTTCGCCACCCGCCTGTCGAATCTCCTCTGCATAAGCCAACGCCGCAGATCTGTAAAGTGATAAGTATCTCTATCAACATTTGAGGCGACATCATACCTGCTACTGAAAGTGTCCGCAAAAGCAGATCCCCTCACACGGACTGCAAACCACGTAAACGTCTGCGAGACAGACGGATGTGAAGGCGATTGCGAGCCCGACGACGACACTTGCTGTGGTTGTGATTGCGAGCCTGATGAGGAGCCGGAAGACGAAGAGAACGGCGGCGGCGACGAGAACGACGACGACGACGACGACGACGACGGCTGCAACGGCTGCAACGGTGACGGTGATTGGAAGGATGTCGACGAAGGCTGGGTCAAAGGCGGTGACATGGGTTGACGGGGCTTCTTGGGAGAAGAGGAGGGTGTTGTAAATGCAGAGTGGCCCTTCCCCGAGTTCCTTGGGGTTGGGAAAGTTGATTTTGGAGTAGAGCTTCGAGGGGGGTAGAGGCGGGTGAGAAACACAGAATAGCAGTATACAAAGGGGTTACTCACGGCGGTTGCAGCACCTGAGATGCTCGGCGTGGTATATGACAATCATGCGCTCCGACTCTGTCATTAGAACATTGCATCCTCCACCATCTAAGGGCCTCCGACCATGTACTGAAGCCACGGTAAACGGCAGGAGGGTATCTGTCAACGTGTTGGCGCGCAGAATTCCTAACGATAGATTAGAACGACATGTTCATATAAGAGTGCGATGCGACATACCAACTGGAGAATGCCCCAATCCTCCTGCCCATTGCAACGACATAAATCTTGCGACGGGCAGTCTCTCTGACATCCTCATCGCCGAGATCAGGCCACCAAGGAGGTTCGCATGAGGGCGAGTCCGATTCCGAAATAGAGAGGTCGTCTAGATCATCAAGCTCGTTGTCGTCGGCGTCGGCGTCAGCATCTTCATGTTCCTTGAACTTTCTCATCACGACTGCACGAGTGGGCGCTGCGAGAGAGAGATGCAAACAAAAGGTTGAGAGGGAATGATGGTGGTTCAAATACAAGTGACGGCGTCTCACGATCCCATCCATCAATCAGACCACAGCTAGGTCTCATGTTCGAAAGTATCTCCTTCTTGTCTTCTTCCATCGTGCACACTTCATGCCGAACGGTGCATTTAGTCTAACCTGTATCCGATAACATCTCCCTTGGTTCCATATGTCCGGACACGTATTCGCACTGTGTTCCATTCATTGCAATTCCAATTGACAATCCATCAATATCATGTTTTATTGAAGCGCTTCAACTACTGCATGTGGAATATTTGCTTTCGTCAAGTAAGTATTTAAGCTTGGTTAATCCTTGATACTTCACGGACTACTGATATGACTTCGGAACTTCCAGCGAAACGAAAGAAGAGTGGCAAGAGTGATTCTGACGCCCACTTTCATCCATCTCTTCCCAACATTGCGGAAACTGACTACGTCTCCGAAGATGGTCGCCGTCGCATAAGGCTATCCAGAACTGAACATGCGGAGGATTCTACTCCTACATCTTATGGGGAGGATATTGATACAATGGCGCGCGCTGATCAAGTTGACGGATTCTCTTATTTGCTGGGGTCGGATGTCTGGCTCGACGGGACTGATGGGATGGAGACCGAAGAGTATGGCATTCGATTCAACTTCAAGAAAAAATACCTCTCATCGGTACGCAAGTTCCTACGCATATCTGTCTAAACTCACCACCGGTTGATAGCTAAACGCGATGAAAGTATGGGTGCCATTCCGGGACGACGTACTGCAGGAGATCTTGCGACTCGATGGAACTGCTGGCGGCGATGAACTCTGCCCACGCTGCGCTGATACACCGAGACCCGCCACACACCACTGTTGCGATAATGATTGTTTTGCGTTAGGCCTTGTGTGCGCGGAGTGCTGCCAAGAATTTCATCTTTCGCAACCACTGCACTTTATAGAGGTATGAGGTCTTGTTTTTATTCGAATCTAGCTAATTATCTGTTAGCGATGGAACGGCGTCCATTTCGAACCAGATACTCTCAAAGCGCTGGGTCTCACTGTTCAGCTCGGACATTCCGGCGGCATGCCATGTCCATCACCTAGTTCAACCACCTCCACATTTACAGTCCTCCATACGAATGGGGTACACAGCGTCAATCTATTATTTTGTGCATGCTCTACGACTAGTGATGATTCCTACCGCCAACTCCTCCAGTCTTCGTGGTGGCCGTCCACCGTCTCTCAGCCGAAAACTGCGATCACATTCAGCCTTCTACGGCTCGCTCATAACCTCAACTGCACGGGGAAACTGCCTGCTTGGGACTTGTGGAAATCTCTTGAAGCACTGACGGAGGATCGGCTACATGCTAAACCTCCCGATCGTTACAAGGTCCTCCTGCGAGTCCTTCGTCAGTGGCGCCATATCATGATGGCCAAAACTGCCGGTCGGGGACACGATGTGACCGGGATTTCCGGTACTATTAGTGGCGGGTTGGCTGTGGCGTGCCCGGCATGCCCTCACCCAGGTCAGAATTTGCCGGACAACTGGCAGACGGTAGAGACAGCAAAGAAGTACAAGTCCTTTTGCTTTGTCTTACTGAGTTGCTCTTTCTCACATTTTCCAAGGTATATTTACCGATTATTTCTCGGCTTGGACGCGAACTTTCGCCTGCGAAATGCAGTGGTGTCGACCCGTGAAAATGATCCACCGCTGGCTGATGGATCTGCGTACTTTGTCAAGCACGCTCCCTACATGGAGCATATCCGGGCCTTTGTCAACGAGGAGGAAATGTCTTCCTGCTCCGGTTTCCAAGCCATGTTCCTAGCCAATCTCAAGAATGTGAAGGGTCTTCGCACCACCGGCGTTGTCGGTGTCACCTGCTCGAGGCACAGTATATGGCGTGCTAATGGCATTGGTGATCTCCAGCGCGGAGAACGGTACATTATCCCCTTGCTCTGATGAATATACAAGCTCATGACGGTCTAGGTATTGCAACGTAGATGCTGTCGTCGCCAGTGCTGTAAAACACGATTGCGAACTCCTGGAGACTGTTTTTTCATATGATATTATTTGCCAGTGGGGCGTCCATTTTTTGGAGCGCCTCCTGAAACTCCCACCACCTTTTCAGATTTCCTTTGCTTGGGCTGTCATATTCTGTGTTCCTAAATTCCATCTTTGGGCGCATCAAGCAAAATGTCACGGCACGTATGCTTTTAATTTTGTTCCTGGAGTCGGCAGGACCCATGGCGAGACTATTGAGGAGAACTGGTCGCAGAGCAACCGCGCTGCTGCTCAAACTAAAGTAATGGGTCCAGGATCGCGTCAGGATACGCTCGAGGATGTTTTTTCTTTTCATAATCTCAGAACGATTAATTCTTTTGGTACGCTGCGCCACTTGGTCATTATCGGATGATACATCAATTGATTTTTCCCTTTCAGGACGCGTTTTTGGTAATCGGCTTGCAGAAGGCATCAAGGAAGCGCGAATTCACCGGGTGGAATACACGAAGTTCAATGCCGGGATGGTCTCCTACTGCGGGCAAGGTACAGTAACAGCATGGCTCAACGATATTCTGGAATGGGAAAAGGATCACACGAGGCCTTGTCCCTATGAGGTCCTGTTGCAACGGAAGGATACCTTGAAGGATATCCAGCTTCAACTCGCACGCGAGGAGCATGCCTCTGTGTCACTAACGGTCGGTGTGGCGTCGGAATCTAGTCTCAGTCTCTTCTTTCAAACCGCTTTTGATATCGAGCGTTCACAGTAAGTAATTCCGTGAATTCCAGGTTCATACTGATTAATCCATCAGACGCACGTTGGCGTGGGAGGTCAAGGCTAGAGCGTCGGGCACGACGTACCAGGAACTGAATATACAGAAGCAGCGAACATCTTTGCGACGCCAAATCCTCAAACTCCGTGTCCTTCAGCGTGTCCTTTTCCCAAACCTCCGTGAATTCCTCACCCCGGATCAACTCACGCACTTGGATGACACTGCTGGCATCCATGCTGAGGAAACAAAACTGTTTCTACCCTCGGAGATGAAGTCAGCGGATCGAATATTACCTCGAGCGTGCGCATCGGCCCTGGCTGATGCAGAAATGCGTTTGAGAGATGGAGAATGCAGGGATGCGTTGGAGACATTGAGACGTGGGTTATGGACGCGCTCCGCCGGCGTTCTCTTTACCATCCGCAATGTCACTGGGCAAAATCCGACTACACGAGCGGAAGGTATTCAACGAAAGGTGCAGGTCTCAATCAAGCTGGCGTCCTTGCAATACAAATGGGCACGCAATGCTCTCTACCGACTCCGCGGCCATGGCGACTGGGAAAGGGAACTTCAAGTTCTCAATGACGACGATATTCGGGGGATGAACGAGCGAATGCTTACCGCCGAAGAGGAAGAAGACGCTTCAAGGATCCGAGAGAGCGGACTCATCGACGAGCGCATCGCTGGGGCACCTTCTCGACAGGCGGTTGTCTGGGCAGGCGAGACGCGGCGTAGAGCATCTTGGATCTGGTACAGCTACTCTGACACTCAGTCAGAGAGCGGACTTGAGGACGAGCCAGTAGCGCAGGAAGGTGTGTTGCATTTTCATTCTTCTACATCTATTTCTGACGATCTGCATGTATTTCTTCAGCGCTCAAGATCGAGTGGTCGAAGGCACGGGCCCGGATGCTGAGATGGGAAGAAGAGGTCGAGCTGGTGTTGGAGGAGATGCGTCGCGTCCTCGCGTACCGTCGATGGAAGGCTACCTGGTGGAGAGAGAGGAAATCTAGTGTCCCCAACGTGTCGCTCGAGATCGCGGAGGGAATCCAGGCGTTTGCAGAGGCATCGGCCGTTAGAGAGGAGGAACGTGCAATGCAGTTGGAGGAAACATGGGCAGCTCTGAGAGTGGCTGGCGGCGCTCTAATTGCGGGGCTGAGCCCGACCGGGATCATTGAGTTTGAGGTAGAGATGGAGGGGGACATGGGACACGACGACGACGGCGGTGGCGACGGGGATGAATTAGAATAAGCTTATATTGTACAATACCTGGAATAAGAGTTGCTTGATGCTTTCCCCTGTCTCGTCATTTTTTGTAGTCGACACAAAGGCCTCTCCGACGCGTTTTGGCCCCGTTTTGTGCGATTTTTGCGGAGTTACATGCCGCTTTACAATGCTATTGAATGTGTATGAGTACTGAGAATAGAAAGCACGAGAAAGAAAGGCTCAATGTGGCGCACAATGACATCTGACGCGTTTTGGCCCCGTTTTGTGCGATTTTTGCGGCGTTACATGCCGCTTTAAGATGCTATTGAATGTGTATAAGTACTGAGAATAGAAAGCACGAGGAACAAGGACTGAATGTGGCGCACCGGATGCCGGATTGCATTCTGCTTGTTTTCATGCAGCGTCGCAGTGATCTATATCTGTTTCTGGTGAATGTATCTAATACATTATTAATAGTAAACAATTACGGCTACGGAATGAAAGAATTAATTGTGGCGCAACCAGCGGGGGAAATAATTATGGTCACGGGCCCGCCCGACGGTCCCGATTTGACGGAAAATAGAAGTATCCCAATGCAGCATTAGAGTGGTGTCCCGATTCGGATAATGAGCCATCATTCTATTGAGCAATCAATTTTATTCCCAATCCAGATATCTGGGGCGCCACATATCCAATCTAATCTATCAAATATAGCTATCAGTAGCTATTACCCCCGAAATGCGCGCTATAGCAGTGCCCGCCACCCGCCACCCGCCAAACCAGTATCTGGCCCATACGAGCCTGTATCTAGTTATGGGGTACCCCTCTAAAGGTGAGCCCATATTGTAATACTCTGCCCTGCTATTAGAGACCTTTAACTTGATATAGGTACTGCATAGGGTGGTTCGGTAACATGATGGCTTGGTACTTGAGCGCGTGATATTTCTTGTAACCGTTGTACGCCACACGCTGATAGTGCTTCGGACGAGCGATCCGTCGAATTGCACAGTCTAGGAAGCCCCAGATACTATCCAGTGGGGCGCCTGCTGCATGGATTTTGTTGGCATATAATGTGAGGTTGGCAGGTGACAGAAGATGTATGTGATCAAAGTCGAGGAGGTGGCTCCAGCGCTGGTCTGTGGACAGGACAACATCATTGACAATCTGTGATATGGAGGACGGTGACCGGTTAAAGCGCGTTGAGAGCTCGTTGATGTCGCCGGCGCTCCGGAAACGCGCCAGAGTCAGCCCGAGGGCTTCAACACCGGAGAATACATAGCGGGCCGATGTAATGATGATTTCCGGAATTTCGAGGACCTCTGTGAGTTCGATGAGTTCCGAGGCAGTCATTCTGTTATGGTGTCAACAAACAGATAACCATGATGCACCTGTGTACATACCGAAAAGACCATAAGCAGTATGAATCTGACATGCTCCGTAAAAGTGTCTCGGAGATGCGGGTTCCACCGATTGCTGCCCTTGGGGTGGTCTTGTAAGTCTCTGAGTCCTTGATAGCAGCAAGTACAGGTCCCGAGATGTATGCCGATGGTTCAGCGGACTTCATAGTTGCAAAAGCAAAGTTGTGCCTGCGATGAGGCGGGATGATGAATGCGCTTGCTACGACAGCTATCAGATGTCGGAGTCGGACCATGGTGGTGTAAAGATGAGTTCTAAGCGCTGGAAATTCAAACGACTTGACTTCAGAAATATTATCGTCGACTTCGGATTTCATTAGAAGGTGGTTGTTTTACACTAAGTTTCCATTTAACTTCTTCTGGTATATTCTCCCGGTTTCCAATATATATTCCTGCAAAAAGCCTCTAATACAGCTAGTGGTAAATTAAAAGATTAGACCCACCAGATCATGTATGGTCGTGACACCACGCGGTGCAGTGGGACCAAAGTCAGAGGGTACGACACGACCAACGCCGACCTTCTTAGCGGCCCGAAAGAGCGGTTTCTGGTCGACGGTCATCACTAGGACGAGGGAGATGAGCACATCGACGCCTTGTAGGAAAGCTTCGAGTGACGCTGGCGTATCTGATGCGTCTCCGATGCGAATCTCGGCACCAGCTGATTTAAGCTCTTGATAGATGGGCTTGTTAACGGATTTCTCGCGAGCCAGGATCGCTACTCGCTATGAACATTATCAGATAGGAAGATTGCAGAAACAGAGAAAGCGCCTACGAAGTTGCCTTCTTTGAGCAAGCGCCTGGAAACGACACGGCCAGTGTTACCGGCGCCACCAACGAGGAGTACGAGAGGTTTATTGGACATGTCGCAAACTGTGGACAGAGTTTATGACAAGGCGTCATAGATCGACGCCTCTTTTATCTGTCTTCAAGCTCACATCAGTTGATAATGAATCAGTGCTTACAATGTCCGTCTTGTCCGGAAATTAGTAGTCAAGCCGGGGACCAAACTAATATGACAGTCACTGCTGATCCTGTATCCTGTTTTCGAATGTTCTAAAGCACAGAAGAGTATCACCACCATGTTAACGACCTAGACCATTTCAATTCAAGAGGAAAGCCCGATTCAGATCTTGGAAACGATTCCCACGACCCACCCACCCCCAGAAAAAGGAAGGAGGAAGATCTCGTGACCTTCACGGCCATCAATGGATCAAGGGTTCCGGTCCTTACAACCGCTGCGCCACTTATCGAGTTCGTCTACCACTCTCATGACACAAGAAAATACAATTTTTAGAACCATTTGTATGCCATATCATCTCATTTCACATCTAATAGAAGGTCTCCCAACCTGTGAGAATATACCAGATATCTGAGTGAAAGGATTCCAGTATGTTATGCAAGAATCAGTCACAGAAAGTTACATGTCTTCGCAGAAAACCTTCTTTCATGAGAGAGCACTACTAATTGAGATCGGAATACTAAAGTAGATGGACGACGGCTTGCGCCACTAAAATTCCCTTCCAGCCGCCTGATCGGCATTTGGCTCGCGTGGCTTGATCAGTGTCCAAGATCTGGATCGGGCTTTCCTCTTGTTTCAATTTGTTCACTCGGGAGGTGCCGCCTGCGGCGTCGCACAACCTTGCTTGTTTTGTACTCTGGGCATACAATGTACAGTGGGTCACTGGGAGAGGATGGCAGGCCTTCATATATCCGGGGTAGGATATAGAAGGTGTAATTTTATACGCAACATCGAGCATTGACGTGCACTTGACAAGCCAGGTCAGAGGAAAGCAAATTCCATGAGATATTGGAGCAGGATGCCCAGCGGCAGCTCTCTTGTATGTTCAATGTGGCTACGAACTGTAAGTCGCGTGGCTGAATTGAGGCATGAGGAGGAGGACCACTGAGTCTATGTGTGGCGTGTAGCATGAGCATTCAGTTCTGTCACAATTTTGAAGGTCCAGTTATATTTGAGGGAGGCAAGTGATAAGCAATCCACGCAAATATGTTGTGAGCAATATCAGAATCGTGCTGAGCATCAAGTACGCTAAGTGGCGGGAGACCCGTATCGGAGAAAGCCGAAGCAGCCGTCGGTTTGTACTTATTTGTTCCGTGCAAGCCGGCGGTATAATTTCCACTTTTGAATGACCTTGACAAGCAAGGTGATATCATGACTTGCCGACACGGGCCATGCATTATCATGTGCTGTAATAATCAACAAACATCGTAGAAACAACTTGAGAAATACATTGAGCTCACCTGATACCTACAGGAATATTATTCATCACATACCGCACAATGCCCATCGTCAAGTTCAAGGACAGAATAAGACTCTGAGAGTGTGTTTACATGGAAGAGCCATCCTTTAAAGTATGTGTCTCCAAGTATGAGTCCTCATCAAATCTGAAAGTCGTGGCCATGAAGAATCAAGATAAGGTCTCGGTCTTAGGAAAACACTCACGGTCTCAAAGCCTTTGCCGACTCTTTAACACAGCCCTCAGCATACCAACACTTAGCTCCTTTTCAAGTCTCTTATCCCAGAGTGCTCTCCCACAGTTTTATCTCTGATTCCCTATCCTTTTTGCCACCTTCCCGTACCTCAATCACCCCGGTGAGAACTTTCCCGTCCTTGTCCCTTGTGGCGGGTCCCCAGTCGATAGGCATGACGTACTCCAACTTTTTCACCCATGTAAAGGTTCAGTAGATGGAAGTCTGAGTACCTGTGGCACATCCTGAGTGAGGTAGAAAGATCTAAACGTTCAGATGAGACGCACAGTAGATTTATCTTTTCGTCATGGGCGAAACCCCGCAGTCGAGTCTTGACTATCTTGCGTAACTTGACCAAACCCTCTTCTGCAATCATGTCTCTGTCGTCGAGGTACCATTCATGGAACAGCTTGAGTGGAGGATCACCCTTGTTTGGAAAGTCCACTCGGACATCTTTCATGACGATGAAGAAAGATGACTTGCTAGCTTCTGCGTGTAACAGTAGGTTGACCTTCAGATGCCAATGCGTAAGTACCTGTGTATGACAGTAACGTTGTGGCACATACCAAGTGCAAATAGCGCATCTCCCTCCGAGGCCCAATCCCAAGGCCCACCTTTTTAATGATCTTCAAGACGGCTGGGACGCCATCCTCTAGTCGCAGGAGACGCCAAACGAGGTCCCAGTACAGGCCTGCGGATGGAGCTCAGTGGAGTAATGTCGATACTATACGACGGACGCGTACCGGGCATTGACAATGAATCCGTGTAGAAGAATAATAACTGCTAGTATCTGTTGCGTAATGTGCATATTTAATGGCAAGTTTTCAGAGACGATGGACTAGGTATTCCTTGTAAGACGATGCAGGGACGAGCCGCGAACTGCACAACCGTAGTAGGGAGATAGCCGCAACTAGATGCTAATGGGCAGTGCATATTTGACGTACGAGTCGCGTTCAAGTTGCCGAGTCACTTGAAATTGCAGTATAAAAGCTGAGCAAACTGATACGATCAGTGAATATCATCGAAACGACTTGAATGAGTAGACTGGACTCACCTAATGTCTAAGTATTAATATGGAGAATATAATTCGCGCAACCTTCCATGTACAGCCTCAGAGTGTAGATGTGCGAGGTCTTCCGAGCGTTACTAGACAACAGTCGGAAGACAGTCCGAGCAGGGAACACTTGTAGGGAATGCGTAGCACGTCGTAAGAGAAAACTTGATCATGACGGTGACCACCAAGAGATGAATTACCCCGGCCCGCCTGCATCGTCGTCCCGTCTCTATAGCTTGGAGATCCTGGCTCTATGTTCTATGTTCGTTGCTCTCACGACTTATAGACCGTCTCTATTCTGGCTGAGTACTGCCCTCTATACATATTAGACGACTAATACACTCACGTACAACACAAATAATTTTAACAATAGCATACTATGCAGCAAAAAGTCCATCGAAGCAAGCAATAATTTAAGAAAGCTCAAACTGATCCTCGGGCTCAGCAGTCTGCCCATCTTCATTCCAAATCTCCAAAAACTAGAGCACAATCAACAACTAACCTCCAAAAGCTCGCGAGGACTTACTTTGGCTTTCTGCTCATCAACATCAACAGTCGTGAGTATAGGGCGCGTAGCAAAGACCAATCGATCCCACGTGATAGCATTCTGGTGTCGCCGAACCGCAGCCTTGTCTCCAATGGCGGACTTCTTCCCGAGAATGAATTTGTTGCATTTCCTGTACTCTAGTCAGCTACCATTCCCTCGATAAGAATATTGAAACGTACTCTTCAGAAAGCGAGTACAGATCCTTCAGGTATGACTTTAGCATCATGACCATCCCAGCAACCACGGTGCTCCTCATCACAGGCAGTAGCTCCGCCAGTGGTTGGGCAGGGGGCACGACAGTGTCCACATCCATCGCATCCTAGAAATATATCCTTGAGAATCTACCTCCAAACCATAGCAACTGAACGTACTGCGCTTTTGAGATGCGACAACAAATGTGAAGGTGAGACCGACTCCAGAATAAGGGTTCCAGTTGTCGAGAGATATGCAGTGAGCGTCTTGATGACGATAAAAACTTCCTCCTGCGTCTTGTAGTCCAACGCTGAGAAGTTATCGGCCATGAATCGCGCAAAGTCAACGTCCTGTTGTGAAGTCTACACAGCAAGCGCATTAGCATCGAGGCAATCAAATCCATGGAAGACAAACCGGGGAGGTGTACGACTGAGAACACTCCTGGAAAACCTTCAGGACCGCTTTTAGAAAGTCTTGTCTGGCGGGGCGCTTTTCCCGCACGAGGGAGTACCACTGTTGAAGCAACGCTATAGGTGCTGTCGTTGTTGTACGTAGACCTAGAACTTGTCAACAGCCTGTCAACAATGACTATGCACGGACCACTCACCTCGTACTGGGTGTCCAGACGTCAACGTGACCTGATACTCAAAAGCAGCTTTCGCGCTGTTGAGGTACCGGGTATTCAGTAGCGATGCGTGCTTGCTATGCAAAACCGTGTGTAGGGCATTCGCTCGATTGCTCAAAGGCGCCGATGAACTTGTCTCTAAAGCAACAATCACCGGGAAAGACTGGAGAGGGTGCGCCAGTCCTTGTCTGATCGTGAAGCTCAGAATGTCGACAGCTGGGCCTTGAACTTGTGGTTGGTCAGATAACGCAGCCTTGAGAATATGGTCGAGATATCGTTGCACGACGGCGGAGCTCACACTGTTCGATAAATTAGCCAGGATTGAAAGAATGAAGATATCACTAACCCAGAATCGGCGAATCCATCTGTGTTCCCAATGAGCTCATCCATGTTCACTTTCACTGGTTTGGCAGTCTTCTTCGAGCTTTCTTTCTCCTTGGCCGTGTGCTTGAGTGCTTCAGAGATCAAAAAGTCTTGCAGAATTCTCAACAGGCGAGCTCGGGTTTCCACGTCGGAGGAGCCGAAGATGTCGTCCATGATACGGGCGGAGTCCTCGAGCGTCATCAACGTTGGCTGGGCACGGAAAAGGAATCCTGACATCTTGTCAGGACGATAGCAGGCAAGCAACTAGACAACAAACCAAGGCATTGTAAAAGACGGCTGCGTAACGTTCCGTCGCTATACTTCTCGTAGAGCGTTAACAGACTGTGATAAATATGCTCGATGATCGAGCCCTGCCGGTGAGGTCAGTAAGTTCTTTGTGAACATGAAAAATGAAGTACCTCAGACACAGAATTCAAATCCGGAGTTAGAACCGAGTTTTCCTCCCGAAGGTTATCAAAAGGAAAATGCTCCCCCAGTAAAGACACAATCAGCACCAGCATAATCAATCCTCGTATTTCGTTCGGTCCCAAAGCTTGTTCAACAGGACGCTTGATGGACTGTTGGAGGCGGGCTTGAGCACAGGACTGTCAGCATGGCGAACCAATAGAGGGCAAGAAAGAGCAAACCATTGCAAGATTTGAGCAAGAAGACTAAACGAGTGAAGTCTTTAGTAAGATTCTGAACAACTACGCATAACGTCGCGACTGATTCTTGGAGGACCTGTGCATCGTCAAGTTACAGGACATATCTTCGGTCACTATGCATACCTGTATTCCGCCCGCGGACGGCTTGATGATCATAGGCTGTAAAGCTGCTTGCAGTTCTTGCCCAAACTTGGTGTTCGTCCGGGGCATATGTGGTATCGTGACACGGAATATCTTCAAAAGGTAGTCGGTCTGAACTTGTTCTTCGACCTAATGAATTATATGAGGCCCACATCCCACCATAAGGGGACAAAATGCCTCACATTAGACGGATTCTTGAGGTAAGGTAACAGGGTCGAAGCATTCGATCCCGATAGAACAGCTGGGTATGATGAAGAGAAGAGGTATATAGTGCGGATGCAGTTGATGACAGTCTGCCCAAATCGAATCAGCCAACGACGAGATACATGAAACAAGTCACTCACAAAACCAGGCAAATCCGAGGCATCCACAAGTCCATCGATGAGAGTCTCGCAGATTTCGGAGTACCGCGAATGAAGGTAAGCGATGTCGTCGTCGTCTTTACTTGAAATAATCGTATGCAGAACGTCCTCCAAAGGAGACTGTCTATCTTTGAAGTTGCCGGAAACAGTCATTATCACTGTGACCTTTGAGAGCAATACAGTCTTGTCGTCGTCATGAGAATGGGTGGCCGATTTCTTCATCGCAGAAGGAGGCGTCACAGCAGGGAACCAGAGTTGCTCGAGAGTCTTGATAGCAAGGTCCTTGACCGTTTCGTCCTCGTCAAGCATCCGTAAAACCAATCGTGTTCCAATATCCGCTTGTTGCGAGGGATCCTGGGTAACTCCATAGAACTCTTTCAACAGTTTGATTACCCTCTTCCTGACGCCCAGCCCAGTATCCTGTCGAGAAATGTTTAGTGCTACTATGCGAAAGAAAACGAGAGCCAAACGAACCGCAATGCGCTCAGCGATCTTCGAGTAATAGACACCGGCGACCTCGGGACTGTCGATCATGTACTTGCCAATGAGCTCAACAGCAGCATCTCTGACGGCGGGAGAGTTGTCCAACAAGTGACTCTCGATCGCCCTGCGCACAGATGCCTGGGAGAGTATCGTCGGGTCGCTCATGAGGATCTGGCCTAGCGCCTTGAGGGCTTTCGTGCGCATGAAGATAGCAGAGGCCTCCAAAGACGCAAGGACGACATTGAGAATCGGATGGAATGAGTGTCGAAGGCTTTGAATCGCCCCGATTTCCACTGCATATCGATCAACTTTGATTACCTCCTCCTGAGACCTGGGGCAATGGATAAGCTCAACGACATCTCAGTAGTACCAGAATGAACCTACCCGACATCGAAGACATCCGAAGAAGGCTCTTTGCCTAGGCTTCGTAAGGCACTTTTCAGTAGCCCGCCGAACGATTCGAGAGCGGTGCTGGTGGCACCTCCGTCATCTTCAGCCATGGTTGACTTGATATGTTTGAGCCCAATAGCCAATTCATTTCCGAAAGTGGCTGCAGCGAGTTCTTGTGCACTCTATAAGGTCGTCAGATTGCACTAAGTATCAACGGACATTGAAGCATACATCGTAGGCCTGGTCTTCGGTTGAACGTTTCGCAAGATGGGACAAGATATCTTGGTGAAGTGCGACAAGCCTTTGAAGATCCTTTTTGCCCGCATGGCCGACTACCTGATATATTGCTATCAACACAGGCATTGAGAGTTGCATTCATCGTTACCTCATCCACTGGTTTGAGTTTAGACTTTTGGGACCCGTTCTGAACCTTGAGCTGGTTAGCTCGAATGCGTGCAGCAATAACCCCCAAATGGTCAAGGGCCATAGTCTTGACAGCGTTGTTATCGGCCTCCTTACTGTCTTTAACATCGTCCAGTGCTGACACCTAGCGGAATACGTTTGTAAGCCAGTTCAGACGAGGACGACGAACAAGCTATCTCACCAGAAATTTCGAAACAACACCAAGGAGCAGACTAGCGGCGGGCCATTCTGGCCAATACAGAACAGCGAGGACGTCATTGATTAGATTGTCGAAGATTGTTCGATATTCAGCCTCATTGGTGTTCTTCGTCGCCTTGCCAGTACCGGAGCGGCGCGTCAAGAAGAGAATAATAGCCTTTGCCGTCTTCGTAGCAGAATCCAAAGCGGAGGCATAGAGAGACACTTCCTTCGTAACTTTAAGATGGATTGAACCAAAGCGAAGGGATTATCGCATACCTCATTATCATTCTCGTCCAAGAATGGCTCATGAGCGATGATCTGACTTTCGTTCAAGCTTTCTTGACGCCGCAAAGCAAACTTCTGCACTCTAGCCTTTTCGATCCTTTTTGCCGCGATGCGAACGTCATGGGCAGAGGTCTGCACGAGCTGCAAGAGAAGAGCAGACACGGTACGTATCGATTTGCCGTCTCGAAGTCTGGAAGTATGGTTCAGCGCTGGAACTCAACGAACCGGAGCCTTACCTGAACTGGCCAGCTTTCTGTTTGGAGTCAGATAATTTTATCAGCGATAATAGGATTTCCTCGATGATCCACGACCTCTGCTCCTCGTGGCTAGCAAAAATACTCCGAATCAACGTCAAGGCGTCCAGTCTGAGCCCTCGCATACCACTCTTGCCAAAGGTGCGAATGACAGCATTATCATGAGCCTTGTCCTTCTTATGCTTTCCCTCCTCCCCGCCTGCCTCAACTACGAAGAAAGGGCCGATAGAGATGTAGACAGCGGAAATGATGATCGAATCCGACATGGAGATGCTCTCAGAGTTGACGAGGTTATTGATACGAGGCATGGAGGACGAAATGATTTGAAATAGCTCTTGCATCAGTTTGTGACAATGTGTATCTTGCATAGCGTGTCGAAGTAAGGGATTGGGAGTTTCCAATGTCGCCTCAACGAAAGGGTAGATGACCTGGTTCAGTTCGTTCTTCACAGCGCTCAGACAGGACGTGATAAGTTCTTCCGAATAAAGCTGGGCACCGATTTAACAAGAGAAGAGGCGAAAGTTGAAGTAGGCGTACCTGCTTGGGTAACCTGTCGGCTCCTAACACGGTGATACAACACTCTGCCGCCAGCATACTATCTCTGGCTCGCTCCATCTGCGTGGTGACTTTCTCAAGGTCCAAAGCAGTGGGCTCCCGCCTATCTGAAACATCATCCTCTCCCTCTTGAGCCTCTTCACCATCGTCGACCGGCGTCTTGGATTTGGATCGTTTCCGCACGCGCTGTTTCTTTGGGCTAACGCTTTTTCGCGCGGTGGTAACATGGGGGTGATTCCAGTTGAATGGGTCTAGATCCTCGCCTTGTTTTACTGATCTCTCGAGAATCTTTAATATGCGAGATAATGATCCGGTGTCGACCTCTCCGATTCGAGCTCTCCTAGGCGTGCTGGTGACCCCGCGAGCCCGTTTGCCAGGACGACAAACGTAACCGATGTACTTTGATAGTTTGCGTATCATGTTGGGATGCAAATGGGGCCGGCAAGCTTCGGTGGATGACGTGGAAAAAAAGGCGGTGTCCAGCTCAGCAACGTCGATGTCTGCCCCAATACTATCCTCTGCTTCGAAGATGTCAGTTAGTAGCGCAGAAAGTTTATCCAAAGGGCCTGTTATTTGTTCAGTACTGAGCAGGAGACAATACTTGGAGCTTACCTCTGTCATCCCTGTTCCCCCGTGTCGCGCTCTTCGAGGGACTAGATGGAAGATTGTCGTCCTCGGATCCAAACCCACCAAGATCGTAAGGCGATTCATCGACCTCGCGCCTCTTTTTCCCTGTTGTTGATGGCGTCAACCAGGGATTGGGAGGTACAGCGACGTAAGGGATCCGCCTTGGTGTGACAATTTTCGTAGTGGATGCAGTGGAGGGAGTGATGGGCACAGAAACACGGGAGGTGGACGGTGTGGTGAAACTGGATGGCGTGGTGACGGCTGACTGGGCGCGCATAGATTCGGAAGACTGGAAGCGCTTCATTGGCGACGATCGAACGATCTCAACCACTGGCTTGCGCTTTTGAGGGGTCATCAATCCTCTAGACGTGCTGGGCGTGGTCGCCTTGAGCGCAAGGGGGTCAGGGCTTTCTTGCGGAGATATTGCGCGCTGCCGAGGAGGAGTCACGGGCCGTGGCGGTTGCTCGCGAACACGGAGTTCCTCTGTTTTGCGCGCAATAAAATCATTCACGAATGCTGCAGATTGGTCTGGCGTGTACGTCTTCGGCGGAGGCTGAGATGGTGGCTTTCCAAGCGCATATGCCAATGATGAGGATGATATCTGCATTGTTGGAGGTGGAGGAGGTGTGGGATACGCCGTCGTGGGTGCCGTGCGGTGAAAAATTGACTGAGCAAAAGCGTTCGTAGGGTACGTCGTCGCTGACTGACTTCCAGGAGGCGACCAATGCGCTTCGGTTGGATATGGATAAGATCTGCATGCGCCACCATTAGAGGAGTTATATGAGAGATATGTGTTACACACGGGCCGGCCTGCTCATTGATCAGTCTCACTGCAGTATCTCTGTTATTCTCCCAGTATCCCGAGTCGTTCGGTGATGCGTGTGCCGAGTGCAGATACGCCAACTCTTGGGGGTACTCTGTGAATTTTGGCGGAGGCGTCGACGTGTATGCAGGCACAGGCGCATTTGAGTAATATGCCGGCTGCGCAAACGAAGGGGGCGCGACAGTGGTAGTCAGGCCACCCAGATGGCGCGCAGCTGGACAAATTTGAGTCCATGTATGCGTTGTTTTTTGGTATTGAGCTCACCGTGTGTCGAAGGCGTCGCCGATGCCATTGGGTAGACGCCCAGCAGACGACGAGCATTCCTCACAGAGTCCGCCGTGCCGTTGGGCGCATAGCTGCCATCCTGATACCACTGGTCGCTGCCGTTCATGATGGTGGAACGGAAGACAGTTGTGAGTCCTTGTGTGCAAGTGATTAACCGCGTCTGGTCACGCGTGATGCGTTACTTGATTTCATTGTCCGGCCGGCGGGAACTGGCCTGGACTCCCGATTCCCGACAAGTGCGCCACAGTATTAATATATTAAATCAAATAAGGTAACAATTAAAGACCCCGTTAAGCTGCTACTCGAGAAACTCTCAAAGCTTAGTTCTTTCGTGGTAAGTAAATCAAAGAGGATTACAGCCGGCCCATTTACCGAGCGGCGTCCTCACGGTCACATGTCGGGGTTCAAGCCGCAAATGCACTTTCAATCCTACCAATTCACCAAGTACCTATCCCAGAAGGGACAAACAATGCAGGAGCAGTGCTATTGCTGCAGCCACCGCCAGTCGTCTTGTTTGGGTATCACTTAGCTCATGTTGAAACATCTACGCCCACAGCTTAAAGCCACATCCTTCGAATTCATCAACGAGGACCCATAACGTGGAGGTTTACTACAGCTCTGGCCGGCGTCGACATGACATTGGACCAGCTCCCAACAAGGTGAATATATATTTATCTAGAGTGCATTCTATGGCCCGTAATCACCACCACCGCAGATGAGCTTGGCGATGCTACTCATGGGGACTTGCCAACAAACGCAGCCGCATAATGGCTGTGACATCGAGGTTTTGCCATTGGAAATGAAATAGAGGTGAACGCTACTTACATGCTATACTCCGAGTCCACTCTGTGCAGATATAAGGAACAGCTCCCAGCCTAACTTGTATATATCCCCCGATGCCTCTTCTACCGAAAACCACCTTGTACGGATGTGCCGTACGAGCTACGCTGGCAGTATCACTACCCCAGCCTAGAGGAGATGGCAAGATTAGCCTGTCGCTATCTCTAGACGGTACGATGCTTCTTGTTCGTTCAGTCTCCTGGTCATATAATTAAGCAACAACAGCACCATCTAGCGTAAACAACATCAACGATTTCATCATAGCTGGTAAACTAAAGAACGAGGGTACTCAAGACATCCTAGTTGTGAAAGATCCAATCGGGGTACTCTACGATGTCTTCACCGCGGATGCCCTGGTTTTCGAGAGAACGGACTCTAAGGAGAAGCACCCCATAAAACCTTCCTTTACTGGTTACTGGGCGAAATGGGATATCATGACCTATTTGGACGACGACCTCGAGGAAGGCGATCCTCATAATGACGACACAGCGGGCTCGCGTCCCAACGGGAGACGTGCCAGCTCTGACTCGGAGTCGTCGAGCCTCTCAGACGATTCACATCGTCTCTCCCACACCGATACCGGGCTCACAGGATTCTCCGGATCGGAATCAGGCCCTAAAAATATCCTCCGGGAACAACTCTTGCTCTCTCAGCAGGTGAGACCACAACTTTCAACTACAAAGGTGCGCCACATTATTTCTCACACATTGCATCTCTGATCATGTCTCTATAGCTGGTGATGTGTACGACTTTAGTAAATCTGGTACTGGCGCCTATACATTCGAGCTCAAGTACAACTTCTTCTATGTTTTGCTCGACGACGAGCTCTCCGAAGTCAAGGTAAACATGAAGGGTTCAAACACGTTTAAAATCCAGGGGAAACTCAAGGGAGGTCCTAAGCCGAAAATTAATGCTCGTGATATAGACGATAGTGACGATGTTATCGGCCTCAAAAGCAGTCTCGTCGAACGGTGGGATACTGTAGTAACAACCAGGAATTGTGGACCAAGACAGACTGCTGACATCCAAGAAGTTGCGGATATAGCAAATCAGTATGTGGCGGCATCAAATATGTGCGTTCCATAATACATATCAATCCACTCCAACAATTAATATGTACGGGATAAATCAGGTACATCTCTGGGATGAATGGGCCAACAGAGCGGTACAACGCCTGGTTTGGCAAGTGGAATATCGGGCCAGTTTCTCCTTATGAGTGGCGGCCTAGGAATCAAGTTGCTGAAATGTTCGCCAGTCTCAGTAACCACTCTTTCTTGAAAGCTGGAAATGCTGGTGGGTATACCTATGACTGTGGGTGCCAGTCAGATACTACGCATGCATACGTAGAGTGAGTCCATTACCAGCCCTGTCGAAATCTGTATACTAATGAACGTGCAGTACCGAGGCACTAGACCCTGTAACCAACCCTGCGATTATATGGCTCTGCAGAGGGTTCCGCTCGACGAAAACACCAGTGGTGGGTCGTAACTCGAGAGTTGGTGCACTTGTGCACGAGGCTACACACTTCAAGTATCATGTGCCGGCTGGTGATGATAACGCATATGGACATACACGATGCCTCGATCTTGCCGCTAATAAACCATTTCTTGCAGCTACCAATAGCGATAGTTATCAATATTTTGTAGAAAATTATCCATTCCGTGCTTGAAGCCATTTTCTCTGACTTATATTATAATCAAATGTAATCATTCCGGTCATTCAGAAGGAGGCATATACGTATTACACGCTGCGCCACAGTTGCCTAGTCACACCACTAGGCGTCTGGTCGACACGCGTGATTTGGTAACTGGCAGACTGCCAACAATGATTTATGAGTGGCAAGTAGTTTGCTCTATCTCTATAGTCGTGAACGAATCTAATCGCTGGATTGGATGCACTAGGCGCGGATGACAGTTGGCCGTGCATTCGTCAATACACAACGACGAGCATGTTGACAACCGTCCACCCCTCGCTTAAAGAAGTGATTTTCTCTCAAGTACATACTTACATCTCTAATTTGAAGTAAATG
Organism: Flammulina velutipes; assembly: GCA_011800155.1. Taxonomy (NCBI): domain Eukaryota; kingdom Fungi; phylum Basidiomycota; class Agaricomycetes; order Agaricales; family Physalacriaceae; genus Flammulina; species Flammulina velutipes. The sequence continues at coordinate 2,466,831 of CM022372.1, read as the reverse complement.
CTGGTATCAATTGCAGTCGTTGAGCTTATAACGTCTCAAATGTGGGAAAGAATAGAAACAGTGCATTACACGACACGAACGCGTACACAATTTTAGTATCAGACCCAATCCTTCAAGCTTCAGCGCCAGTTATCGTTCACAGTGTACGTCCCGCTGGCAGGGGTTGTCAACACGTTGTTAGGATCGGCCAACCAAGTAACAGCGCCATTATACTTGCGAATGTACTTGTATTCGATCCTCGTCGACGCCGGAAGATTGACAGTCACTGATATAGATCACGTCAGTCTTTATCTCGATGACCAGAAGGAAGTACGCACAGCTCCAGCTAGGATAATTCGCCGACGAGAGCAAGATCGCGTTATCGGGCGACCAGTTCCTCAGAGCATCAACGGAACCGGTGATATAGATATTTTCTGCCAGGATCGTCAGTATCTACTCCCTACCAACACTTACGAAGACAACTTACCGCCAAACACAGTGGTAGCCTGGACGTTAAAGGTCACAGCAACGGTCGCTCCTCCACTTCCTCCTCCACCACCGGTAGAGCATGTAGCAGGGACAGTCAACCCAGCCGCACCCCATCCAGCGGAAGCGACGCCTTCGCGCGCCTTGAACGCCGTTAGGAGTGATGCGTAACTCCAAGTCAGGTCCTTAGCGCTGACAGGTGCACCTGTAGCCCTCAAATACTGCTCAGCGAGACTCCCGTCGCTGGGTGTGTACCTGGCAGCGACCAGAATAAACCCATCCGCATAGGTCTGAACGGCGTTGAGCAGCGTAGTATATGTGGTTGAGGAAGATGCGTAGGTTCCAACAGCGGCCGAGGGTACGAGTTGCTGGAAGAAGGCGAGCGAAGTCGAAGTGACTTGGATAGATCCCTGTGCTTTCCAGACGATGATGGCGTCGTACAACTGCTCAGCAACAGCAGCTGTTGTCAAGTACCAAGGCTAAATGGAAGTACAGGTCAGATGTAGTCTCAACAGAACAAAAAGAGACGAACATTTCCATTGTAGTAAGTGTCCTCGGGGTATCTTCCAGTGGCCACGGCCGCGCTGGATGAGATTCCTGAGTTGATGGGGTAGATAGAGCGGAAGGCGTCCACATAAACTTTCAAATTGGAAAGCGCCTTATCCGAGCAAGGTTGGAACGTCACAGCATCGCATCCGGCAGCGGGGTCGAAGGTGTGGAGAGAAGCCAATGCGACATTGGCGTCCTTTCCTGAACGACCTCCACCAGTGTTCGCGGTGACATATCCACCGCTTGGGTTCCAGTACGACTAGAAAGTTGCAAAGATTAGAAAGGCATCCTTGTTAGGGAAATGACCTTACCTGCAAGAAGCAAAGCGTGTTGACGGCTTGTGTCGTGTAGCTAGTTGCCAGAGATGTCTTGCCCAATTTAGTGGCAAGAGTCGCACCTTCCCGGAGGGAACGATGCTGAGCAGCTGTCGTAAAGAAGGACGCTGACGATACCTCTTCCCAGAGATCGAAACTAAAGATAATGTTCAGTCACTACAATGATAATCCAAGGCGGAAACTCACCCAGTGAAGTTCCAGTTGGCGACAACGTAGTTCAAGTCAAGTTCGAGGACAGGCCAAATGGTGTTGGTGACGTAGGTGGTATTGCCTTGTTCGATGAGCCAGTTGGCATAGGCGATAATGGCAGTGGCGCGAAGAGCGGGTCCGTCCCGCTGAGGGCGGCCCCACCCGCCGGTGAACGCAGACAAGTCAATGTGGAACTTGGGCTCTCCTAGACCACCCGTAGATACAGTTCCGCTGGGGTTAGAGACCTGCTGTTGCTGGATCTGCGAAGTAACGTAGTTGTCGATGTGGGGGCGTAGAGTGGTGTCGCGACCGAGCGTGAATCTGAACGACGTGTCAAATGATAAACCGTGGAAGGTGACAAGGGCCACCTACTCGTCGATGATGGCCTTGAATACGAGGGCGGAATCGCGCGTCCATGTGTACAGGTAGTCGGGATCGGACGTGCTGGGACTGGCAATGACCACGCCCGCCTAAGGAAAGGCCGTTCAGATTCACCTCGCGTAGTACACTGTCGCGAAAGCGACTATATACCTTTGCACCCTGCGACTTGCTACCATTGGGGCCAATGTTCGCCAGAACACCCGCCTTTGCAATGGGCGACTCGCTGGCGATATAAGCCTCAATAGAACCTGACTGCGCCCAAGCGGACACAGTGAGGCCTAAGCCGTACAAAAGACTAATAGGACGCATGTCGACGTGAGAGATGGAGGAGAACTTCAAGCTAGTGAAGATGAAGTTCTTGCTGTAATCAACATGACTTTTATAGGTGAATCCCGAATAGGTAAGAAGACCGGCGAAAAGTAGCAAGAGGGCAATCGAGGTCAGATGGACAGAGAAAGCGCATGGTTGCCTTTGCTGTGATTTTTTCGCCATTCCAGCAGAACTTTGGGTGAATCAGAGCATGTGCTCTATTCGTGTTGAGGAAACGCGTGGCGGGATATTAGTGATGGTGGCTGAGAAGGAAGCGACGTCACAAAAACCCACGCTCGTGTTCGTAAAAGGCAGTTCACTAACACGCCACACACGAATACTTTTGAGAGCTACAAAGTACATTTAGAGGCGCCAAACTATCAGCGTCGGTCAATGAAATTAGTACGACCGACGAACGTGTACTCATTCACCACTTTGACGTTCTCTGGCGGAACAGAATACCAGAGTCTTCAAAGAGGTACCCGCCGCCTCCACATCGTCAAGTGTTCATGTTGCACAAGACGTCCATGTCCGTACACGGTCAAGACGTCGGATCGATCGCTCATCGTGCTTCAAAAAGTCTAAAATACATAAAGTTGCCATCACAACTCCCTCAATCACGGGCCACTCAAGATGTACCTATCAGTCCACGAAGAGCTCGTGTTTTCTCCACACTCGTGAAAGTCGGGAACCATGAGGAGATCGGTACTTACCGCCTGGGCCAGCGCCCGCGTCGTTGGCGCCTTTGCGCTCATAATGAGACGCCAAGAAGTCGCAGGAAATAGTAGTTATTATACGCACTGTACATTGTTTTTGGCGCAGTCTATGTGGTCGGACTAGGTATGAAAGGCTCACTGAAACCAGGAGTGGGTCGCTCTTCGTTCCATTCATCAAGGATCACCGACAGCGCCGAACTGACTCTTCGCGATGTCACGGAAAAGGTGCCATCCGATGAATGAAGTTCATGAGAATATTAGCAAGAAATTAGGTGGCATGACCGTCTTGTTCACCGAAGGAAAATCCAGAATACATACCCGGAGCCCAATGCACGCAATGGTGGCGTCGATTGAAGCGATATCACTATTTCAAGGTCATCCACTGTCATCCATTTGTGATAAATCAACCCCAATCGCAAGTAAGAACGAACCGGCGGCATGCGCCACAACGACCTACTTACGCTCGATGTGTGCCAGAGCCATCAAAGTTGATTCGATTACCTCGTCCAGATCAGCTGCAACTTTTTACTCTCAGCCCAATTCACTGAGAACGCCAAATGGCCAGCTTCTCCATTGCCAAGCAAGGTGCACTCCGTCGCAGAATTAGCCCCTCCCAGGTGCACGATTGAGTTCCTAAGCTCGCACCAAACGTTCTCTCAGCAATCACGTCTGTGTTCCGGTCGCACAAGAATCGTTCAAGACATTCGCATTTCTGCGACAATAAATAGTTCCAAGGGCTGTAAAAGGGTAGACAGTAAGAGGTAAGGCTGATACAGTAGTAGACATGTGTGTATATATGTGTGTTGTGGCAACTCAACAATCAGTGTCCATCGGCGTCAAAGACCATATGGTGTCCAGAGTTGGCGTTCATCTGGATGTGGTCGCCGGTCGCAGTGGGTACATAGGCCTGCTCTGGCAGACCAGTCTCGTCGAGCCCCTCCGCAGCTTCGATGATTTCGTAGAGCTTCGAGGCGACTTCGGGAGGGGGGACGCGTCCACCAAGGATGTCTCTTGCGGGGACTGGAGAGCCGTAGAAGTCGCGGTTGGCGTCCTTGCGCTCTATGAGAGCGGTGCCTTCAAGCGAAAGGCCAGCGAACAGTCCTACCCACGGGAATTAGAAAAGGATACAATTTAAACAATGCGGTTCAACGCACCCTTTGACTTTGAGTACGAGAACATAGGCGCAGGGTGTGCTAACGTCGCTTGAACACTGCCACCGGTTCCAATAGGTCCTGCCGAGGCGCTTATGTTACCACCAATAGTAACGTTTCCGCCGAGAGAGAATGCGCGGACGGCGTCTTCGCTGTTGAGCACGATAACGAAATCTGTGATGTCTGCGCCAATTTGGAGACCCCAACCGAGGCCGCCAGTGGCAATGCAAGAGGGCGCTGACCAGGATCCATCGGGGAGGCGCGCAATGACAATGCCTGAACCAGCTTTGCCAGAAAACACGAATCCTGCTTTGATGACTTGGAAGATGGCAAGTCCTGTGCTGCCGTTAGGTGAAAGCTATTGAGTGAATGAAGGAAGTGACCTCGAGCGCGCTGCAATACAGCTTTGGGAATGGCGTTCAGTGCTGACTCTGGCCGATCCGGATCCGCTGTAAAGTCGTTAGGACGAGCTAGAAGACGAAAAAAAATACAAGGACGGACCCAAAAAGCTATCCAGGATCTTTGCCGCCTTCTCTGCCTCGCCAGGAAGGCTAAAACCCTGGGCGAACTCGCGCGAGCCACTGGCGACTTTGACTGAGCTTGACTGTACGAACGCCGAGGCTTGGATGCCAGCTTTCTGGGCGCCTTTTCGGAATTTATCGAGCATCGACATGGTGAAAGTACAAGATGAAGAGAATTGTCTGCGTCATCGGCATAATCCGCTACAGAAGCACGTGAATGATGCGCCACAGCTGAGCCTCCGGAGACGTGGGGAGATCTATGGTCCATGGAGTTAATCTCTCGTCGGTCTCGCCGTTCTATGTACCCACGAGGGGTGCGCGCACGCGTAGTGCAAAAACAATCTGATGAGAGTGGGATTCGAACCCACGCCCTTTCGGACCAGATTACAAGCCAGGAATACTGGCGGGTCCTTAGTCTGGCGCCTTAGACCGCTCGGCCATCTCACCATTGGACTCCTACTTCCATACGGAGCCTTTATCTGGGGCTTGTGATCCGTCTGTTTCCACGCGAAGGAAAGCTATATGCTGCGTAAGAATCACTAGCTCTGTGAGTAAATCAACATCCCCAGAACGTTACACATAGTAACACAACCAGTTCACAAAGCAATTACTAATTCAACTTCTACGCAGAAGTGTGAAAGTGAAGCCACTTTCTGTGTGCCATACTAATTACCTACAGATATCCTAAGTATTTTCCGGGAAAAATGGGATATGCTTAGTTGACTTCCGCCTTGGCCGTGGCGGCACCTGTGGACGCGTCGACACGATCGACCATGACACACATGTATGTAATTATCTTTACCATTCGGGCACCATTCACTCATAACACATATGCTGCAGCTTGACTGTAGACTCCAGCTCTTATCTAGGAGAACATTCTTTGGATTGGTATCCTCACGTTTCAGACGATCAGCTTACGAGCCGGAAATGTCTCGCCGATCTCAAGACGAATATAAATACTCTCCTTCAACTAACCATAAGTATAACAATTCAAACACCCTCTCACCATGTCCAAGCCTGTTGTACTCCTTGTTGGTGGCGCCGGAAATACTGGACGTGCGATTACCACGAGCTTGTTGGAGGATGGTAAATTTGTACGTTCCCAGCCAGTTTTGATCTTCTATATGTATCTCACAATAATATTAGAGAGTGGTCCTCCTTGTTCGTGAGGAATCTATAAACAAACCTATCTACGAGGAGTTCAAATCTGCTGGGGCCGAGATTCGCGTCGGAGACATTTCTCAGTCTCCAGAGGCCATCGAAGCCTTCCTTCAAGGCGTAGACGTGCTCATCTCCCTTGTAGTCACGGTAGATCAGAAACCGCTCTTCAAGGTAGCTAAGAAGGTCGGTGTCGGTAGAACCATCCCTTCTGACTTTGGTATTACTGCGCCGCGCGGAGCAATGCTTCTGAACGATCTGGTCAGCTTCCCCTTTCCATGCTACGACTCACATTGATGTCTCTTCAGAAATTGGACGTCCAGCAATACGTCAAAGATATCGGCCTTCCCTACACGTTTGTCGAAGTGGGATGGTGGCTTCATCAACTCTTCCCGTACCCCCACTCGATGCCGCAAACCATTTTGACGCCACTGGCAAAGGAATATGCTGGAGATCGTCAACAGAAGGTTCTTGTGTCTAGCCTGGAATCCATCGGGACGTTCATGGCTCGTATAATCGCCGACCCGCGCACGCTCAATCACACTGTCACTATCCACGATATGGAAGTCAACCTGTCGGAGTCCTGGGCCATTGCCGCAGAAGTATCAGGAGAGGACTTTTCTGACTATCCAAGGGTATGTTCCATCTTATCGTATGTGGTGTAGAACCGCCCAACTAATTCTTGGCTAGATCCCCGACGAAGAAATCAAGCGAAACACGCAGAGCGACAAATTGCATATCAAAGTCATGGCAGAATATCTAGACTCCTTGTTCTTGCGTGGTGATAATGTCCTCTCTGCTGCGCTGGCAAAAGGAGCTCTGGATGCTAGGAAGCTCTACCCCGACATCCCAGTTCCAACGCTTCGTGATGAAGCGAAGAAGTTTTATGCCAATCCGTTTATCCCAGACTACGATCTTCCAGCGTTGGTACTTGGGAACTGAAATATTTTTGATATGTATTACTCCTTATATTCAATATGACAGTGGAATTCGAATTGATGGCGCTCTAAACTCTACAGTCCTTGCGGTTCATAGATCTCGAAGAGATAGGGATGTCATTTTGGGTGGCGTTCTACTCACCAGCGAACTTAATGTAGACCGGATCAATGTTCCGATTGGTCGCGTGTGCTCTCAACTCACTCTCTCACACGTCCATCATGCTCGGCTACTTTCTGCAAGGGCATCTACAGCGAACAAGAACATGGCAGCTCTCTCATGATCAACGTCGTATCCTCTATCTCAAGTATGACCCTCCTACTGCGACTCTTTGCCCACCTGAAAATGCCTTTTCTTCCAGTCTGGCCCAGCTGTAATTGTGAAAGAAACAAGTCTTCGAAGCTCTTTTAGTGACCAACCGTTTCATGGTGGACGACATTTGCCGCCTCTGCCACACCGAATTAGTGTGGCGGCACCTGGGTTAGCCGGCAGAAATGCCGTTACCTCTTTCAGACGAATAACTCGCCCAAGCACCTACCTTCCTTTACTTCATCCCGTCATGTTCGTCGTCGTCTCGCTCGCCCTTCTATCGACCGTCGTCGTCGCCGCCAACGACCGCACGACGGAATCAGGAGAGGCGGCCATCTCAGGTAAACGTCCCGCCTAATCCATTCAGTTGTTTCTCAACCTTGCCGTTACTAGACCTCAACGAAGAGTGCACGCCCTACTACTACGCGCCAACGGCAGACAAAATCGCGTCCTTTCCGCAAGTGTGGCATCCAGCGACCATCATGGACGGCGATACCGTCGCGCGGGATAAGTGGAATTCTATATCGGCGAGTGTTCCTACCACCATCCAGCCAAAGGCGAGTTCTTGATATGTCTTTTCAGCGTTGTCTGACCTTAGCAGGGCACAAGTGCGGGCGATTTCAGCAATGTCACCTACACGCCAGCGGATCCCGACTGCTGGTGGACGTACCATCAGTGTACGACGCCGAAGCTTGAGGGTATCCCTGCAGACACTGTGAATGTTCCGGAGGTAAGACGCCCTCTTTCTTCATGTTTGACGCGTCTCATATCCTTCCTATAAAGCCCAACACCCTAGGATACGGTTTCGACGATGGCCCAAACTGTACCCACAACGCATTCTACAACTATCTCACGGAACAAAATCAACGTGCTAGTACGTACAATCGCCTTTACTCGCTTCCCGCCTTTGTTGATATCTACCTAGCCATGTTCTACGTCGGGTCGAACGTCCTTGATTGGCCTCTAGAAGCACAGCGCGCTGTTACAGACGGACATGAAGTCTGTGCGCATACCTGGTCTCATCGTTATAGTACGTCGTTGACCTTTTCCCTCGCAAATCGAATCACTCATGCCCTGTACTTACAGTGACCTCTCTATCCTCCGAGGATGCATTCGCGGAACTGTACTATACCCTCCAAGCCATAAAGCTCGCGACAGGCGTTACACCATCTTGCTGGCGTCCGCCTTTCGGTGACATCGACGACCGCATTAGGGCCATCGCACATGCCCTAGGGCTCCAGACGATCGTATGGAAGTACGATTCGAATGACTGGAAGGTCGGCCTTCAAGGCGTCACGCAGGATACGGTCAGCGGCAACTACCAAGCATTGATTGACCGGGTGAAGAACGGCACGTTTGCTACAGAGGGTGCTGTCATCCTGACGCATGAACTGAACAACTACACGATGCAGACGGCTATAGATTGGTACCCAAAGCTCAAAGAGGCCTTCCAGGTGTGTCTATTCTTCCATCATTGACTCTTTTTGTTGCTCATTAAACCGATTGGATAGTACATCGTCCCGATGGCAGTTGCGATGAACAAGACCCAACCTTACGCAGAGGCTAACTATTCCATGCCGACCTTTGAAGAATGTCAGTCGATGTTGTATGATCTATGAATGGACGCTGATGTATCTGCGTTTGCCTAGATATCGGCGGCGAGACACAAATGCCTACTCCCGAGGCGACGTCGTCGGATAACTCGACATCGCAAGCACACCACCACGAGTCTACGGACCAGGCTACTGATTCATGTATTGGTCTCCGGCCGCAATGGACATGGGCGGCTGTGTTGGCGTTCGTCGGGACGTTGTTGATCAGTCTATAATCTACTTTCATTTAACATACTTAGACACACTAATTACCGACAGTACTACCACATCATACCCTATACTTATCTAGATTTGTTCATCAGGTTTTTATCGCTGCTGTGTGACCTTCTCGAGTCTTTCTTCCTATCGGTACATAGTATAACTCGATGAGTTTTGGGAATACGCTGTTTCATAATACACATTAATTGTGAATGGAGAGCTACGCCTCGGACAGAGGGAAAATCTGATAAGAGTGGGATCCCAGGAAAAATTATACTGGCGGGTACAGCTCGTAGCAATTGGCTCAGCTTATTAGATGGGATTACTTCGACACGTTCGGCTAGTGGCCCACAGCAGCTCGACCTCACAGGTGATGAACTTGGAAGCGGGCGCTTGTAGTTCATTCTGCGCCACACAGCCAATCATCACACATGGTGAGATGGCCGAGCGGTCTAAGGCGCCAGACTAAGGACCCGCCAGTATTCCTGGCTTGTAATCTGGTCCGAAAGGGCGTGGGTTCGAATCCCACTCTCATCAGATTCATTTTCTTTTGCTATTCCCTCCTGGCCCCGTATGCGTTGACTTGGAAGATTTTGTCGGCAACCCTTTCAAATCTATATGGTGCTCTAATTTCGAGACCGACCTCTTTCCCATCCCCCGATGCCGTCCGTGAAATGAAGTCCTCGCCAGGGTCTTTCCTTTTTACGACGCCTTTCCGCTGGCGCCGATACTCTATATCTACAGTACATGCCCCACTGAATGATGTTACTTCTGGACGTAAGGCTCAAACGATCTCCCATTGTTGAGGGAAATCGTTTGGATAGCGGCGACGAGTTTTTCGACCCATGAAAGCGCAAAGCCTGCCGTAGTGGCAAGATTTCAGAGCCAACTTTTAATTCGTTGAAGTTAAAATAGTCTAAACCCGTCTGAACACCCCAGTGAACAGAGATGCGAACATAAGACCTAAAGCATCGCGTGCCACATAAGCGGCACCGGCAAGTCGCTCATTTCACGGATTTCTCCGACGGCAGCCCGGCAAGGTCGAAACTCTCACCCCCATCGTTGTGTGGATCGCCATTCGCTACAGGCATTGATCACCGATGTTGTCGTCGAGTGGTGTGAGGCGTCGGTCGTCAGGCTGGTCGACATGCCTCCGAGGACAACTGACATACCCGGCCTGCAAATGTGAGCGGTCGTGCGTCAATCATACCGGTTACAATGGAGCATCTGTGCGCTAGCGAGCATTGCTATGACGATCCAAAAATTGGTATAAACTGTCCTCCATCTCCGAAAATCAACTAACTTCCTCCAAAGACATGTTGTTCCCCCACGACCGTTCCTTGTTGAGATTAGACATATTAAAGGACATCCAAGAAATGGACATTCTCTTGTTTTTCACCGAAATGAGGTTTACTGCCCCTACTTTGCTTCTAGCTTCGTTCGTTTCTGCTGTGCCGCATCCCCACTTTGGAACTCCAGTTGCGAAACGCGCACCTGTCGACTATGACCCGGCTGCCGTAGCGAAACGTCTGGGTATCAACGATCCCTTCTTCGTCGAACAATGGGCTCTTCACTCTTTGAACGTCCCTCGCGTCTGGGAAGAGTTACGATTCACCGGCAAAGGGGTTCTCGTCGCCGTCGTCGACGGTGCAATCATGCATACGCACATGGATCTCCAAAATAACTTCGTATGTGAACTTCGAGTTACCGATTTCAAATATCTGTGTTCAACATTATGCAGGACCACGAGCATTCCTTCGATTTCATCGAGAGGCAGGAGGTACCTGAATCGCCGCTGGAGAGAGATCTCCACGGAACGGCATGTGCTGGGATCATTGCCGCGGAGAAAAACACCGTATGTGGGGTCGGTATCGCATACAACTCGCATGTTGCAGGTATTCGAGTCTTAGACGAAGATAGTGTGGTAGCTAAGGGAGAAGTCGAAGCAAATGCTCTCGCACACGATTCTAAACGTGTTGACATCTATAGCTGCAGCTACGGAGTAGTGCACCCCACGAATCTCGATGGACCGCTCTATGATGCGCGCTTGTCGTTACTGAAGGGTGTCAATTATGGGAGAGTAGTTAAGGAGAAGAGGAATCAGAGGGCACTAGGTAACATCTATGTATTTGGAGCTGGAAACACGGGTCACTTGGGGGACAATTGTAACTATAATAGTTGGGCTACTAGGTGAGCTCGAGGGTCTCTTCCGTTTTCGCTATATTCTGATTAGCTGTTCGCAGCATATATACTATCACCATCGGCGCGGTGGGCAACACAGGAGAACCCGCATCGTATTCTACTCCCTGTACGGCTGTCATGGCTGCCACCTACAGTGGAAGTTTTCTAGATGACAACATTGTAGGTCAAACTCTGAACTTGCAGCGAGGATCGTTCTCACAAGACCATGCATTTCAGTTTGGGCTCGGTGCTTCTAACACCGATTCTTGCGAAAATAATTTTAGTGGGACGTCCGCCGCCACCCCAGCTGCTTCTGGTATATTCGCGCTTGCATTGGAAGCCAACCCCAGGCTTACGTGGCGCGATATCCAACATCTCATTGTCCAAACTGCCAAGTCTACAGAGGGATACAACGAATACACTGGTTTCGGTGTGCTCGATGCGTATGATTTTGTCTTGGCCGCAAAGACCTGGCAACCCGTTCGTCAGCAGAGATGGATAGAAACCCACGCTTATCAGTTCGGTGGAGGTGTTTTCTCTGATGATACGGCATATGATGGGACACCTCTGAGCAAAGAGGGAGTGTGGCATGCTGTTGAGATCACTCAAGATAGGGTGAATGAAAATTCCTTTGACATGCTTGAGCATGTACAGGTGAAGGTATGGGTGCGCGCAGAGAGACGGGGTGATATAGAGGTCACACTCACGAGTCCGTCAAACGTTGTCAGTGCGCTGGGAGTGCGACGTCCAAATGACCATAGTCCGGACGGACTCATGGGATGGACCTTTATGTCGGTAAAGCACTGGTGGGTGTTTATCCTTTGAAGCGATGTGCGTCTACTGATTCGTCACAGGGGAGAGAATCCTGTGGGAACATGGTGGTTAAAGATAAATGATCAATTCGACGGGCACGCTTCATACGCCACTGGTAGGCTCCTCGGGTTCAACATGATGTTTTGGGGCAGTGCATCGGACGACGAAGTCGGCAACTTGTACACGATGCCTGAAGTTGAAGATAATACATTTCCTCCACTTGGTGGACGACATACTATTTCTGTTGGGCAAGTGGCGCAAGAGATTGCGCCGATACACCCTGGCTATGAAATTGGGACCATACACTCTGGGTATGACGGTGGGCCGATACACTCTGGGTATGGAGAAACTTGGACCTAGATATTTAGACACCAATTCGAAACCAAAATAATTGACGCATGCGGAGACTCCCTAGCGTGATAACATGAATCTGTGAAGTGGCTGGTTCATTGCCACGGAGGCGGCGAACTCAATCCCCAGGGATAAAGGGAACAGAATAATTTATGCGCATCGAACCCCTCGAAGAGAACATATTTGTTGATTTTAACTTTACAAAAATATTACGCCAAAGTGATCGGCTGCCCAATCCACCCATTCGCCTCTGCCTTTTGAATAGCGCTAAACCACGCATTGGCCATCTTGTTGTATCCCGAGTCATTCGGGTGCACCCCGTCCGCCAAATCCGATGACTGAACCGTGCCCATGTCCGCTAACAATATGTGTTGTCCCGCAGCGTTGCGCGTGTTGACTAGCGAGGTGATAGCTTGGTTGTAGGTGTTCACCGAGGACTGCCCCGAGCTTAGTGGGGTGAGCGTGGCGACGATGAGGGCCGTATCGGGAGCTGCGGTGAATACTTGGTCGATGAGGGAAGAGAGGCGGTTAGGAGCCGTGGATATGGATCCGCCGAATACGTCGTTGGTTCCTGCCATTAGCAGAACGATCTGTTGACCATTGTAAATACCCTCTCAAAATTGGTGAGAGATAACATACGTTAGGTCGCGCGGGTAAAGCTTGGGCAGCCCGGGCGAACGAAGCGATCTGGTCAATCGTGGCGCCGGAATGGCCCTCGTTGTCGTTGTCGGCCATCGTGCCAGCTTTGACGGAGCCTATGAAGTCGACGGTGTTGCCGGGCTCGAGGAGGGTGTGGAGGGTGGATCGGTAGCCGTTCCCGCCGCCGCTGGAGAGGCCGAATGTGATTGAATCTCCTAAGGGGAGGAGGCGGATGTTGAGGCCAGTGGCGCCAGTGGATGTCGGTGGGGCATTCGTGGTGGCGCTGGGTACAGCGGTGGTCGTGACGGGTGCCGCTGTCCCGGGAAGGCACTGTGAGTACCAGTCGTTTAGCTTTGTGCAGACTGCGCCGGAAACGCAGGAGGTTTGGCCGTTCCAGCCATTACCGCCGCCTATGTGGAGCGTTAATATTCACAGTAGAATAGGAAGAGGTCGGGCGTACATTGTGCGTAGAGCGGCTGCTGCGCGAACGCAGGTAGGGCAGCGAGAGAAAGAGCAACGATGGAATACAATGAGACCATGATTGAAGGGCAGCTCGGAGGTGGATCCTTGGAACCAAGTGTTCGTATATATGAGGTCGGTGATATACATGAGAAACTATAGCGTTCATTCTTCCGCCAATTATGAGAAGTGGGGGTCAGGCGTCCAGAGTTATGTAGTCAGATGGTTCCATCGAGCTACGCGGAAATCCTTCGGAACGACCAAGGAGCGATAAAGGTTCTGGTAGTCAAAATTGAGTCTAAAGTAATATCGACCTTTGATTTGTATCAGCGTTCAAATATGTGTTCTTCTTAAGATATTTACTTACCAGGATCGAAATAGAGTCGAGAACCTTCAACGTTAAATCAATCGGAACACCCACCAATGGGGCGTCCTCCGGTCGAGCAGTCATACGTCTGATTCCATTTCACCGCTAGTACGGCGCACGTCTGTCCTGTACACCTACAAATGTGCCGCACATCCTCGGCCTATTGAATCGGAAGCGGACAACACACTGAACAAATGCAGAAGATATACTATACTGTACGCCACACAACGAAGATATTTAACAAGACTTTTTGATCCAGCCCGACAGACCGCCAAACGGCAGTCCTCGATAGCCGCAAGCAAAAAAGGAAAAGGAAGAAGGAATCCATCAGACATACGCCCTCCTCGCTGGCGAAACGTCCAAGCGACTTTTACAAGTACGCCGTGACGAGTCGCCAAACGTCCTCGAGACCTCGAAAGGCCATAGCTCTCTGTCGAGCGAGGGGGCGCGGGAAGTCATCGACTGGATTTGAGAGATGCGGCATTTATAAAAATGCGAGACTCGGTAAGTTTCTATAGAATAGATCCTGTTCGAGTATGTATCTGAGGAAACAAAAAAGTCGGGAGGCGGTTTATATAGGGAATTTTTGATGGCCCGTGCGTGGGAGTAAAATATACATACACGTGACCTTTGACGCGCTGTAGTGGGTCCGTTGTTGCTGCACTTCTCCTTCTTACTTCCATGGACAACGACCCCAGCTTGCTCAAAGCAAAGAGCTTTCAAGACGCCTTTGAAGGCTCTACAATTAGGATCATACAGAACATCGAAACGAAACGACAAGAACTCGAAGGATCTGACTGGCATGAATCCGACTTGCGCGATCCTCAGTTAATCGCAGGCGAAGTGGCTGCGCAGATAGTACGTTTGCAGCCATTTAGATAGCCTTATCTCACGCCTAACTAGGCCTTTTTCAGGAAACTAAAGTTCCAGTACTTGGAGCAGAGCGCCAAGGACAAATACATCAAGAACATTGTTAGCAACACCGATGATGCCCCGTTCGTCACATCCGAGGACAACAGGGCATTACATGCTCAGAACGAGCAACGAAAGGCGAAGCTGAAGGAGGCAAAGTCACAGCTGGTCGATGTGCAGAGCAAGATGCGCGAGCTTGGTCCGCGTATTGAACACGGTGCGCTGAACATGCTTTACGTCTAAACGCGCTTGTTGACGATGGATCAGATTACACACAGGTCAAACAGGCATCATCGCAAGCAGCTTCATTGTCGCAGAAGATCATCGACACGCGTTTGGCACTGTCGCGCCTGCGTCAAGCGCATCCCCACCCCCGTCTCACGGAGAGCGCTGCGACTGCAAAGCTCGCGGAACAGGATGACCAGCTGCAAGAGCTTGCCGACGCCCTCGCCTCCGCCCAGGACGAAGCTCGGCGGCTCAAAGATGGAGTGAAGAAGGGCTCGGCTGATGCTGAGAGGCTACGGATGGAACGCACGGAGATAGAGAAGCGGATAAAGACAGAGCTGGACGATACGCGCTGGCTGCCGTTGTGCGATTGGTACGCTCTTTATTTCCCACTCCTGAAGATGACTTACGCCCGGCAGGTTAACCCAAGCGATATCTGTCCACCGTTCGCTGTTCAACCTGCAGTCGGTGGAGACCTTGGCGGACAACGAGCTGGAGCTCGTGTACAAGCTCAATGTTGGTTCGAAGATGCGTCTCGTGTCTATCAAGCTCATCTTCCTTCCTGGAACACGACAATTAGCAACCGTGGAGGTCAGTGGCCTGGAGGGTGTGGATGTAGAT
This sequence comes from Flammulina velutipes, assembly GCA_011800155.1. Taxonomy (NCBI): domain Eukaryota; kingdom Fungi; phylum Basidiomycota; class Agaricomycetes; order Agaricales; family Physalacriaceae; genus Flammulina; species Flammulina velutipes. The sequence goes on along the minus strand of CM022372.1, from coordinate 2,451,433 downwards.
GTTACAGAGCTCATTGACGCGCATGTCCCGTCCAACGATGCTCCTGGCGTTGTGGCAGCTATCCTGGCGCGAGTGAGTGAGTCTCGATGACTTGTAAACTATAGATGTAGCTATATACCCGTTGTACCACAATGTATCCTTCTGTTGACGACATGCCTACTAACCATGTGTTCAACATCAATGCTATTCAATGAGTTCAAGTTGATGGAAATTCGTTTTCGTTTACCAAGTTGTGTAAATGAACGAACTCGAGGCAAAGCACTGCCAGTTTCCTTTCTCGTCTGCCTCACCGCAACCACCACCATCACTGTCTCGACGAGGCATGGCGCCACCTCACTATGAACCCAAGGGCGACGACGAGGACCACTACGAAGAGCGACGAGGCCTGTTGACTGGCGAGGAAGACAAGGAGTACAAGGAGGACGTCCCAGCTGAATGGTCCAACACGAAGGTCTTTGGCGTCGCCGTAGCCTTCATCCTGCTCTTGGTGGGCGCTGTTGTCGCCAAAACCAAGCTTGCGACGCTCTTTAGACCGCCAAAGGCCTATCACGACGAGATACGGTCGAACGGGACGCATGACTTTAGAAAGACGGTGTTGATTGTATCTATAGACGGACTTCGGTACGTAGCATACTGCCATGCTGCTGCATAGCGATGCTAACGATGGCTCCAGAGCAGACTATCTTGACCGTGGTCTAACCCCTCATCTACTGGATATCAGCAAGAAGGGACTGCGTGCAAAGTCTATGAAACCTATCTTCCCAGTATGTCTTCGTTGTCCAGCTTTCACGTATGTACTAATCAACGATACAGACTTTGACTTTTCCGTGAGTTGTATACGACGATATCTATTCCGTCCTGACATCCTTCGGCGATAGAAATCACTGGGCGTTGTTGTATGCCTTGCTTTACCTTCGCAGTCCGGCATCATTATAACACTTTCTACAGGACTGGCCTGCACGCGGAATCGCATGGCATCGTCGGCAATGTATGTCCCTACCTATCTGATAGTCCCACCGCTCACCTTTTCCTCCAGAACTTCTGGGACCCAAAGACTGACTCTGAATTCCACTATAACCAAGAGGCATCTGCGTGGAACCCAGACTGGTGGCTGGGTGAACCCGTAAGTTGACTCCGTTATCACATCTATCTCTTATTCAACTCTTTCAACAGATGTGGGAGACAGCAGGCAAGGCCGGTGTTATCACCGCCAACTTGATGTGGCCTGGCCCACCAAAGACGAGTTCTGGCGCGGAGCCGACGTATTTCGTGCCATGGAGGGATAGGGTCCCTCTAGATGAGAAGCTTGACCAGATCATGGCTTGGATAGATCTGCCCTTCGAGGAGCGTCCACAGCTTATTATGGGATACGAACCTTCTCTAGACCAGGCCGGCCATGCGACGGGGCCGATGTCTGCGCGCGTAAATGTACGTATCGTACGAAGCTCTCAAGTTGTTTTCACGTCTGACGGCGTATTATAGGCTACCCTCTTAGAAGTCGACAAGTTCGCAAAGAACTTACATACTGCCCTCGTTGAGCGGAATCTGGACGACATTGTCGACATCGTCTTCGTGAGCGACCATGGTATGACGGATACGAGCCACCCAGAGATGATATATATGGACGATATCATTGGGACGGACGGGCTCGAGTCGATCGCCCACGAGGATGGATGGCCGTCCATGGGTTTGCGATTCGCCTCCGAGGCGAACCAGACACATTACCTGAACTTGCTATTGGAGGCGTCTGATGCGCGTCCAGAGGCGTTCGACGTGTACACGCACGAGACGATGCCCGAGCGGTACCATTTCGTGAATAATGAGAGAATTGCGCCGATTTATGTCGTGCCCAAGATTGGGTATGCGCTGACGACGAGAAAGGAGGGGAATGTGGGGATGACCAAGGGGGTGAGTTTTTTTTTTTTTGTGTTCTTGGTTTGGTTGGGTGGTGTGCTGATGGGTTGGGGATAGAATCATGGGTATGATAATGACGAGTTGTCGATGCATGCGATGTTCGTGGCGCATGGGCCGTTTACTGCTGTGGTGAAGACGCTGCATCAGGGGAGGAGTCTCTCGGCGCGGGTGTCCAAGGACGAGGGGTGGCATTCGACGTCGGGTGACGCATATGTGATGAAGCGGTTTGCGAATGTGGAGATTTATAATTTGGTTATGAGGTTGTTGGGGATTGAGCATGTGGCGGCGAAGACGAATGGGACGGTTGGGTTTTGGGACCAGTATTTTTGAGGAGGGGGGGATCTAGAGTTTTGGTTGTGTGTATAGTATTTATATTATCTTACTTGGATGATCATATTCAATGGGTCAGTCGACTTGAGCTTTCTACCTGGAGGATGAATTCTCTCGGAAATACAGTTAGGTATGAGGCAAATTGAAATTGCCCGGGAGGAAAGCAAGCGGTAGCCTGTGTAATGTGTATTCCACATGTTGAAACAAACGGCCTCTTGACTCTCAAAAACAAATGCTGTCGAGGAATCTGATGAGAGTGGGATTCGAACCCACGCCCTTTCGGACCAGATTACAAGCCAGGAATACTGGCGGGTCCTTAGTCTGGCGCCTTAGACCGCTCGGCCATCTCACCAGTGGGAAGAGATTCCCATGCGTGACCTTGAATAACGGCGTCATTTTGGAACTGTTGTCTACGTATCTACGTCCAAGTTTGTCCATACCCAGAGTGAAGACTCCCAATTCCTTGAGCCTCTTCTTCAACAGAGATAGTATGTCGTCCACCAAGTGGAGGAAATGTATTATCTTCAACTTCTGGCATCGTGTACAAGTTGCCGACTTCGTCGTCCGATGCACTGCCCCAAAACATCATGTTGAACCCAAGAAGCCTACCAGTGGCGTATGAAGCGTGCCCGTCGAACTGATCATTTATCTTCAACCACCACGTTCCCACAGGGCTCTCTCCCCTGCGAATGAATCAGTGGACGCACATCGCTACAAAGGATAAACACGCACCAGTGTTTTACCGACATAAAGGTCCATCCCAATAGTCCATCCTGATTATGATCATCTGGACGTCGCACTCCCAACGCGCTGACAACGTTCGACGGACTCGTGAGTGTGACCTCTATATCACCCCGTCTCTCTGCGTACACCCATACCTTCACCTGTACATGCTCAAGCATATCAAAGGAATTTTCATTCACCCTATCTTGGGTGATCTCAACAGCATGCCACACCCCCTCTTTGCTCAGAGGTGTCCCACCATACACCCTACCATCAGAGAAAATCCCTCCGCCGAACTGATAAGCGTGGGTTTCTATCCATCTCTGCTGACGAACGGGCTGCCAGGTCTTTGCGGCCAGGACAAAATCATACGCATCGAGCACACCGAAACCAGTGTATTCGTTGTATCCCTCCGTAGACTTGGCAGTTTGGACAATGAGATGTTGGATATCGCGCCACGTAAGCCTCGGGTTGGCTTCCAATGCAAGCGCGAATATACCGGAAGCAGCTGGGGCTGCAGCGGACGTCTGGCCAAAGTTGGTGTCGCATGAATCGCTGTGTCTAGTGCCGAGCCCAAACTAAAATGCAATAAGAACAATAGTCTCTGTTGCAACTTGCAAGTTCAGAGATTGACTTACAATGTCGTCACGTTTAGTGGTTGAGCTGTACGTGACCGCCATGACAGCCGTACAGGGATTAGAATACGATGCATATGCTTCCCCTCTACCCACCGCGCCGATGGTGATAGTATATATGCTGCGAACAGCTAATCAGAATATAGCGAAAATGGAAGACCCTCGAGCTCACCTAGTAGCCCAACTATTATAGTTACAATTGTCCCCCAAGTCACCCGTGTTTCCGGCTGAAGATACGTATACACTTCCCAGTGCCCTCTTATTCCCATTCTCCCAGACTACTCTCCCATAGTTGACACCATTCAACAGTGCCAGACGGCCACCGTAGTTTGGTCCACTGAGACTGGTGGCGTCTGCTCCTCCATAGCTACAGCTATAGATGTCAATATCTTCGAAGCTGTGTGCCAGGGCATTTGCCTCGACAACATCAGCAATACCCCTATGCTTTTCCTTGATACGTATACCTGCAATGCGTGAGTTGTACGCAATACCGACCCCACAGATGTTATTTTTCTTGGCTGCAATGATACCAGCGCATGCCGTTCCGTGGCTACTATTTGAATCCCGCGAAGGTAGTTCATAGCTGTTGGCGAGAAAGTCGAAGGAATGCTTTTCATCCTACTCGGGGTTGGGAACAGAGATTGAGAACAATGAATATACATACAAAGTTATTTCGGAGATCCTGGTGCCTATACATCAGCCCATCGTCGACGACGGCGACGAGGACCCCTTTGCCGGTGAATTTTAACTCCTCCCAGACGCGAGGAACGTTCAAAGAGTGAAGAGACCATTGTTCGACGAAGAAGGGATCTTGGATACCCAGACGTTTCGCTACGGCAGCTGGACGATAGTCGACTGGTGCACGTTTCGCAAATGGAGTTCCAAAGGGGGGATGTGGCACAGCAGAAACGAACGAAGCAAGAAGCAAAGTAGGGGCAATAAACCTCATTTCGGTGAAAAGAGGAGAATGTCCATTTTTTGGATGTCCTTTAATACGTCTAATCTCAACAAGGAACGGTCGTGGGGTGACAACATGTCTTTGGAGGAAGTTAGTTGATTTTCGGAGATGGAGGACAGTATATACCAATTTCTGGATCGTCATAGTGATGCTCGCTAGCGCACGGAAGCTCTTTTGTAACCGGTATAATTCACTCACGACCGCTCAGATTTGCAAGCCGGGCATAGCAGTGGCTATGAGTGATACAGTAGATGTCGCGATTGAAGTGGCAGTCGTCGACAGGGATGGAGATCTTGGGAGCCCAGTCGACAACACCGAACCTCTGGCCGTCGGTATCTTGCCAGTCAGCATGAGTCTTCCCTACGCGTCGTCAGACTGCCGGTGTTGAGGCCGAACTTGGTGATGTCCTCGGAGGCATGTCGACCAGCCTGGCGAGCGACGCCTCGTACCACTCGACGACAGCATTGGTGATCAGGACATCAGCGTGGCATTGGTGTTGGGACGAACGGCGATGCACACAGCAATGGGGCCGAGAGTTTCGTCCTCTTCAGTCGAAGAGTGAGCCATCGTGAGCGCGGAGTATTGGAGGTCGTGGGTCTTGATCGACGCGAGGAGCTACGGTATCGTCCCAGACGTCGTTGAACGACGTGTTCGAGACTGCAGTCTTGATGAGGATTTTGAAGAAATTGGTTGCAGGTGGGGGATGGGGAAGGGGTACTTCCGTTTAAAACTGTCGATTATGCATGGCTGAAAACAGGTGTGAGTAACGTGCAAAGAGGAAAATGAAGGGATTTACCACCTAATCTTTTTGACGATATATTTGACACTCGGAGAAACATCTGGCAAAAATAAGTGAGAGATGGGCGTGTGTAATGACCAAAAGGCCCACCTCCGTCCAAGAATCCAAAGGCAATGAGCTGGGCTATCGCTCAGGTCAACGATATCTGTACGAAAGAATCGACACTCATAGCGAAGGATGCGCGCCACCCACTCTTGGTCAAATAACTTTCAAATCCACGATGGAAGAGAACAAGGAGGATAGGATCCGAACTGGCTCGGTTATCACAAAGATCCGCAAAAAAGAACAACCTGATGAGAGTGGGATTCGAACCCACGCCCTTTCGGACCAGATTACAAGCCAGGAATACTGGCGGGTCCTTAGTCTGGCGCCTTAGACCGCTCGGCCATCTCACCATATGGTCTGGCGGAGAGCTGTACCCTCGGGTCACATGGTGGGCCGCCTTTACTTGTTGATTCCGGATTCAGTCCGATCTATCTTGCCACCTACCACCATCATGCATCGCAGACGACATGTCATTGAACCGTCGCTTTCTCGAGAACAAATGTCGAAAGGCCTCTTCGACGATGGATTTCCGTATTCATGGTATGCAGCCAGCCAACGGAACGAGCTGCTCGATGACAAGCAGATGCAGCAAGTTGACAGCACACGAATCATGCGTCAACGCCATGGCATTCTCATCGCAGGGCGCGCGTTATTTAGCTACAGGCGGCGACGGTGCGTGCTTGCTGCCGGCTATATCTGCATTGAATCTCATCCAAATCACGTAGATTTGAAGATTCATGTCTGGGATTTTGAGCAGGAGAATATCGTCTCGCCAGCATATACATGCACTGGACCTCATGTCAGTCAGTCGCGCAGCATATCCACTCGACGTTTTACCGAATGAGTGTAGGGAAACATATTTACTGTCGCGTTCTCAGCAACGAATAGATTTCTCCTTGCGTGAGTAGGCAGCCATTCGTCCGACATTCCTGAAGCTAACGGCAAGCGTACACAGCGGCGGTTTGGACAACACAATACATAAATATGACATATCGCGCCTCGATGCACCAGACGTTGGTCTACCACGAGATAGCTTAAGACTCGAGGTCAGTCTTGCCGCAAAATTCCAACAACCATTTCAACGTATGCGCAGGAAATCGTACGAAGCGTAGCATGCCATCCGGTAGAGGAAGAGGTTTTCCTCAGCGCTGGGTGTGTTGCTTACCTACATTTCATTCTCCTTTCATTGAAGCCCTGACAGCGACGATGGGCGTATCATCATCCACGACCAGCGAATATGGGGGAACTCACATCCACGCGCCCAAGACACCATCCAAACGGACTGCGAAGCCACCGACGTGCAGTGGCATCCGACTCTCGAACACATCTTCGTAACGTCAGAGGAGCGGGGCAATGTTCATCTACGCGACAGGCGGATGGCGTTCGGCCCAGTGAGCCACAGAACAAAATCGGGAATCGTCCACGAATACAATACCAAAATCTCCAAAGGCTCACTAAGATATCGAAGTAATCCTGAGCCGAGCAGTGTCGCGTTCGATGCCGAAGGTAAGCACTTTTTTCTTACCTCCGTATTTCTAGCGCTCAAAGTAGTAGGGACAAAGTTGGTGGTCACATTAATGGTTGGGTGCTCGGAATTGGCGACATTCTTCGATTGTTGAAAACGTTATCAGAATCATCTACCCACTCTGTACGCACTCATGGATCCGGAACCCCTAGCAGTTTTCTCTGCGCGCACTCTTCCCGATGGCTCTCCAATACCATCCGATCAAAGGTCATACTCCAACTCATGTACGATCAAGGTCAGAACTGCATGCTGTTCTCGTGGAATGAACCTCATCTTACTTTTCAGCACGGTTCCATTGGTGCACTTGGCCAAGATAATGTTGATTTCTATTCCGCGGGATCGGATGATTTCTGCGCGTACATATGGAAGATACCACCGCTGGAGGAACTGCGACGTCGAAGACAAGTGGTACCCTGGAGTGACTGGGGAACTATGGATGCATATGCCCAGTCAATAGGTGTGTATCTCTTCTCCTGCGCATACCTCGATAACCTACTTCTCTAGGCTACGCTCAGAGATTACGTTCAGATCGATACGTACCCGTCCCATTGGATACCCCACTGGATCGCCTAACAGGTTAGTCTCACTCACGACATTGCCTCATTGGTAACATCTCGATAGGACACAACTCTATCACAAACACGACTCTTGTGCACCCCTACTTTCCTCTTGTCTTAATATCTGGCATCGAGCAGCACGTCTTCCTACACTCCGCTAGAGAGCATGTCCCCTTCTCCGATAAACCTCTCCTACGCACACCTAAAGATGTACGTCCGCTCGGAGATCGAAATTGGGAGGCGTTGCTCGATGGAAGCACGAGCAGTTCGGATGCTCAAGCCATTTCGCTATTCGATCAGTGAGGTTCCTTTGCTCTTTCCCCCATTCTAGCCTAATTCAACGGTCTAGTGTTCTCCTGCAAGAGGGCCACGGGAACCCTTTTGTCATACGGAAGTACAAAGACGATGATGAAGAGTTGGAGGCTGCGGGAACCGAAGAAGAGGAAGAGGAAGTTCATGATATGGATATCGATTAGCTAAGTACAACAGACTGTTCTACGAGTACTGGATAATGCAATTCTTGCTATATGACAGGGAAAAATGATGGCAATGGGAATTGAAGATTACAAGCGGTCCCAGGACATGATTGGAGATCCAAGTGTGGCGCAAAGTTTTATGGTGAGATGGCCGAGCGGTCTAAGGCGCCAGACTAAGGACCCGCCATTATTCCTGGCTTGTAATCTGGTCCGCAAGGGCGTGGGTTCGAATCCCACTCTCATCATTTTACCTGCATGAGCATGACTCTTTTTACCTGCTGGTAATACAGAGGTGAACATCGATCGAAAGGTGATGCAGGTGTGTGCAACCTCTGTGAGGGTGAATCTCGTCTATTCGGCAATTCTAACTTCTCAGTATATCAACCTGCCCGCCTAAAGCTATGTCTATCGTCTTGCGCTTTTCCCGCTGAACTTGTATCTAAAGCCAGGGCCATGCGATATGCCAAAAACGATCGCGCCCAAAATCCTCTTACGTCACGTCCATTGCTCATCCTCTTGAGTGGCGGTTGGGCTGCGAGTACTGACAAATGTGACATATAGATGCTGATGCTTGAACATATCCTATATAAACCCTCCTGTTCTGTCTCGGCGCTATACCATATTTACCATGCGTCTTTTCGTCCTCGGCGCAACCAGCCCCACGGGCATTCTTCTCGTCAAAGAGGCTCTAGAGGTCATCCCCTCAAGCACCATCGTTATCTACGCTCGCAGCCCCTCTAAACTCCCCATCGAACTCTCCACCAACAAGTCCATCACCGTCGTCCAAGGCGAGCTCGACGAAAAGGAGAAGTTATCCAACGCTTTGGCCGGCGTAGACGCTATTCTCACCGCACTGGGGCCGCCTTCTAACGGAGTCCACCCCGCAGACTTTCCGCTCACGCGTGCCTACAAGATGCTGCTGGCGCTCATGAGGGAGCACGGAATAAAGCGCATCATCACCCTCGGGACCGCATCCATCGTGGCGCCAGAGGACAGATTTGCCGTCGGTCTGTTCTTGATCGTGAAATTTGTCAAGACGTTCTACAATACAGCGTACGAGGACTTAGTGGAGGTTGGAAAAGTCATAGCAGCTGCGGATGATATCGACTGGACGCTTGTGCGCGTCCCATACTTGACCGACAAACCAAATAAGGAGGTGATTGTGGGTTTTGTTGGGGATGGATATGTCGGATCTACATTGGCGAGGGTGGGATATGCTGCTTTTTGTGTCGAAGAGCTATTACACCCGCAATGGGTGAGAAGGATGCCTGCACTCTCCTCGAAGTAGTCGACAGTCTGGCTTGTAGATCCTTACTTTATTTTGTTACTGTGGCCATAGACTAAGATTATATGTAGCCTGGAGATCTCGGGTGGAAAACGTTGGTTGGAGCCATAATTAGATAGTGGCGCAAACATAATGACACGTGACATTTTTGGTCGATCAATTTTGTTTGATCTGTCTTTCTCTTCGTGCTACCAAGACGCCTACGATGTTGCTTCTACTCGGATGTGAAATGACAAGTGGGCACGATTCCTGAATATCTCGGGAATTATCTTGTTTGAACAAGTATGAACACAAACCCTCTCATGAACCATGCGCGAGCCCCCAGACTTCTCACCGGGCGCACTTGAAGACCTCTGGATATCACTTACTTGTTAACAGATAACTATCCTCCTTGATGGATCCTTTGAAACTGTATACGCGATGGAAAGTGGCTGCGTGGCTGGATTGTTCCCGGTCTGTCTGTACACTAATTCCCCGGACAAGACGGGAAATATGGCTTTATCAGCAGCTGACAGTGATACGCGCTCGAGGATCAGATAAAAGAGACGTCGATCTATGACGATCTATTCTGAACTCTGTTTTCAATTTGCAACATGTCCAACAAACCCCTCGTACTCATCGTCGGTGGCGCCGGTAATACTGGTCGTGCCATTACCAGGAGCTTGCTGAAAGAAGGAAACTTCGTAGGCGCTTTCTCTGTCTCTAAAATCTTTTTATCTGATAATGTACATAGCGAGTAGCGATCCTGGCTCGCGAGAAATCCGTTAACAAACCCATCTATCAAGAGCTTAAATTAGCTGGTGCTGAGATTCGCATCGGAGACGCATCAGATACGCCAGCGTCACTCGAAGCTTTCCTTCAAGGCGTCGATGTGCTCATATCCCTGGTCCTGATCATGACAGTCGACCAGAAACCGCTCTTCCAGGCTGCCAAGAAGGTCGGCGTTGGCCGTGTCATACCTTCAGACTTTGGTCCCACCGCGCCACGCGGTGTCATGGCCATGCATGATTTTGTGAGCCTCTCCTTCGCGAGACCACTATCGACGCTGACATCTCTTCAGAAACTGGACGTCCGGGAGTATATCAAAGATCTCGGCCTGCCGTATACCTTTGTTGAAGTCGGATGGTGGCTCACATCGATCTTTCCGTACCCTCACTCGACCCCGGAAACTCCTTTGGCGTCAAAACATTACGTTGGAGATCGTCAACAGAAGCTGCTAGTCTCCACCATAGAATCCATCGGCCTGTTCGTGGCCCGTATCGTCGCCGACCCGCGAACCCTCAACCAAACCGTCATCATTTACGACGCAGAAGTCAGCCTGTCGGAGACTTGGGCTCTTGGAGCAGAGCTATCAGGAGAGGATTTCTCCGATTATCCAAGGGTATGCTCTTTCAAGTACATTCCTTTGTTAAGTTACGTTTCTAACCATGTCCCGTTTAGCGTTCTGACGAAGAGGTTAAGCGCACTATGCAGAGCAAGAACCCGTTCGAAAAAATACATGGGCAGTACGAGAATTCCTTGTTCTTGCGTGGAGATAATACTCTAGCTGCTGCGTTGTCTCGGGGCGCGTTGGACGCTAGGGCGCTCTATCCCGACGTCCCCGCATTCAATCTTCGAGAGGAAGCGGAGAAGTTCTATGTTAACCCTCCCATTCCGGATTACGATTTTGCGGACATCGCAGCCTCCATCACCATATCATTGTAATCGGATTGTTCTGTGCTTGTACTATAAGTACAAACGTTGTTGTCGTCCAAGATTTCGAAATGTGGCTGTCACGATCACATGATAATGTTGTGTGGCGCTGGATATTGAATTTGGGTTGATTGTTATGCCACCGATATCTGCTCTGCGGTGTTGAATTCATAAGGAAGATACAGTCAAATAAAACGATTCACATGTACTATGCAGATGTATAAACAGTAAGGAATGTAATGTGCGCGCGCTTCACATAGACATGTGTCAGATAATTAATTTTTGTCAGTATGCTACCTTCACTCTCCTTACTGCTGGCTTATTGAGCGGCTTACATATCTCTCGAGGCTACCGAAGTTCCGAATATCCCTTACTGGAACACCAAGAAAGCTGGTACATGCGCGTGGGAATAATCAATTCATCCGTCTTCCTGACTACCGTGAACTCAGGCTCTCCAGATATGGATTCGCGGCCGTTAAAGCGACAACTCGTCGAAGATGAAAGACTTGAATCGGAACTTGCTCGCATGAAGAGGAATCAGGAACGTCGTTTACTGCTGCACCGTGGAAGGAAGAACAAGACGGCTGTCGAAGAGGGTGGCCGTCCCATGGCTTTGGTACCCCCAGCGAAACCTGACAAAGTACTTATTTACGGAGGCGAGGACACAGGCGAAATCGTCAAATACGAACAGGACGATACATTCTGGCTTGAAGACGGAAATTTCGTACTCGTTAGCAAGGAGTGTAGAGGATTCCGAGTTCATCTCGATATTCTCGCCATGCACTGTCACTTTTTCCAAAACATGAACCAACACGCGCATCCTAAGGAGCCCACACTTCTGGATGATACGTCTGAAGATATCAAATGGTTGTTGACTTTCGTGTACAAGCCATTGTACGTCCTCAAAACTTACCGCGAGATGGATCTACTATCTTACTCATCTTAAAGCTTCTTCACGCCTGGAACACCAACTTCGTACCAGCAGCTAGCCGGAATGCTACGTGTCTCGACGAAATACCTCTGCAACCAGCTTCGTGAGGCCGTTATTTCTCATTTGACCCAAATATATCCGAGAGACCCCGCGAAAATAGGCTCGCCATCTCCGCTTATCCCTCCCGAGAACGCCTCGAACCATCCTTTGTTCGCCATTGACATGTGCAAAAGTAACAACGTGCCGCAAATTCTTCCAGTTGCCTACCTTCTGGCTGCCACTCTCCCAAATACCCCCTTACGCCATATCTACCCTGCACTTTCTTTCGAAGACGAACTGGTCATTCATAGGGGACGCGTCCGCCTCCGCGACGCTATCATGAAGGCATGGTCTTATGTCACGCGAAAGGATCCTTTATGTCAAGGCGATAAAGCGGTGTCGCTCGGCTCTGTACGAGAGGATCCTGTGTCAATGGCCGTCGGAGGTAACAAGGCTCGCTGTGATCATGGAAAGACCACTGTGTGTCGAGCAATCGTCGAGCTAGACACGTTGCAACCGCTCACGTTGTTTTTGCAAGGCAAATCCCCGAGGATGTCGGGTACAGATGTGCATGATATCTGTCTAGAGTGCCGAAATAGGTGGATTATAGAAGAGAAGGAACAATGTGAGCAAGTTTGGCAATCGATGCCAGAGTATTTCGAGTTGCCTCCTTGGTAGGCAGTAAGTGAGCACTTTAGATGTTGACTTAAAATGTTTTGCCTTGAAATATGAATCCCCCTTGATGTCCTACTCCATTTTTTGCGTTGTGCTTCGATGCAATCGTAGAGGAACGAAGCCGTGGGAAATTTCATACCGTCCGTCATAAACCACCATCATGAATCCGAAAATTCAAGCTACTTACTGAAGTTCCCTATCTTCACCGTGTTACAGCTTCTCTACTCTTGGAACTCTCACTTTGATCAGATAGTCGGAATGCTGCGTGTCTCGATGAACTACATATGCGACCGGCTCCGACACCGCCTAACGATCAAGCGAAAAAGGGCACAGCATCCCCACTCCTACCTCCCCAGAACTTCAGAAACCATTCACTACATGCCATTGACGTGGGAAAATACAGCCATGTTGCACAAATCCTTCCAGTGGCCTTCTTTCTAGCGACAACCTCCTCGGCGAAAAACTTACGCACGCTCTATCCGGGTCTTTTGCTTGCAGATGAATTGTGCTTCAGCAATGGGCGCTGTGTCCTTCTCGATGTTATTATCAGGAAGGTCTGATACAAGTCGCAATATGAGGCGATATGGCTTATGCTGCTCAAGTACTTCGACCTAGTACCATCTTGATGATATATCTGGTGTCTTTCAACCAAATCTCCGAGTCTTAGTTCGACTTATCAACGTCCTATAACGATGCAATCTTTATGGGGGTCTGGGTAAGTTCTTACATTTTTGACAAATTTTCGATGCGCTGTTGCTATAATTCCTACCCAGATCCATCCGCATTGATACGGAGGCGACACACATCGTTGGTGGAGGTCCAACTGCCGTACGGGAATGCTTTCAATATTCCAGCTCGCGCGTTACAAATGAATCCTGTCTCTATTCAATTACTGCAATGGCCTGTCACTGCTCAAGAGTTATCCTGAACGTCGACAGGTCTGTATCATGGGGGCATATGTCCAACGCTATGCTACTGACAATGCTCAACATTAACTAATAGCCAGCACAGCATTGATGTGTTCGTATCCCAACGCCGATTCCTAGACGGTGGTTGTTAATCTACGACGACGACGACCATCTACAATGGCTACCATTCCTGTGTAGATCATCGCCCAGGTTCTTTGTCTTATAATCCCTCTGTTATAATGTTACTCACCAATGTCTTCACCTTCCAGGTCCCTCTTGTTTTGTGGCATAGCATGGATTCTGGCAATCCCTGCGTTCGCTATCCCTCATGGCGAAAAGACCTTACCTTCAATTAGAGCAACCACAGATCATCCACTTGTAGTGACTCTGAAATGTATGTACCACCATAGTTCTCACTTACCGTCTTATTGACTACGCCCTTACATATAGCTTCGAGTGCTGTCACGGATGTGGCAACTTTGACAATTGTAGTCAAGAACGATGGGCCTGATGATATCAGCGTCGTCAAAGACCCGGCTGGTCCGCTCTATGACACGCCGATGAACGTATGGGACTGGAAACTCCAAAATGCTGACTCGAAGGCAACCCCCGAGTTCATTGGGAGAAGGGTGTCCTGGAGCATGGGGACATTCCTTGATCCTGGGCCAGAGATACAGGAGAAAGATATCCCCAATGAAGACGCTGAAGACTCAGGTTCAGAATCGGGAAGCGTTTCGGATTCGGGGTCAGAGTCGTCAGAGTCGGAATCGGAGTATGAGGGAATCGACGTTTCGAAGCCATACCAGGGGACTACGCTCAATATTGCCTCGGGGGACACCAAAGAATTCCAGTATAACGGTCTGTCTGTGTCGCTCACGGCTGAATGCATCTGGCTGACGCTTGTGACTTAGTGGGCGACGCGTATGATTTCCGGAGATCTGGCGCTGGTACCTACGAGGTGGACCTCCGGAAAAAAAGGATCTGGTTCATCAATCACAAAACGAACAAATTGATCAAAGCGAATATCTCTATAAACTCGGCGAGAGTCCAGATCGGCAAGACGTTGTCAAAATTCTCTTCTACACAGCGACGCGAGCAAAACCAACCCGTCGCCAAACCCGTCTCCAAGCGGGGGAACTCATCGCACATCACGGTGAAGACGAAGAATTGTAATGTGCTTCGGAAGGCCACTATACAATATTCCGCCAAGAAAGCAGACCAATACGTCGAAGAATCACAAAGGTAGGCCCATTTTCTCCAAGTGTGTTGGTACCATGGAGCTCATACTCGTATTACAGCTATCTCGCCCCGCCGGAAGCTACCAAGGGCGCACGCTACAGCTGGTGGTTTGGCGATCGGCAAGCCCTCGAGTCCCAGCCCCCAGGATCTCCTCTAGGAACCGAGTCTCACTTCGCCAGACAGATAGTGATCGAGACCTATGACAAGATGAGGGAACTGCCTTTCGCATCGCCCAAGCATTATGTGTACAACTGCGATTGTGATTTAAGTATTGGTGCCGAGGTCAGGAATTGGGATCCCAAAGAGTGCGTACACCTCTGTCGCCTGCGACCTCGACTCCGTACTTACCTTCTGGCAGAGACGAGGAGAGGGAGATCTTTCTTTGCAAGGGATTCTGGGCTCTGAGGAGACCTTTCGTGGGGAGCTACTCCCGCGCTGGGACTCTCGTCCACGAAGGCACTCATTTCAAGGAGATCGCCGACACGCAAGACTACGAATATGACCCTGATGCAGTCCACCAATTGGCAGTGAACACACCTCTTAAAGCAATCAGGAATGCCAACAACTATAGGTTCTTCTCGGAGAATACAGCCAGGAGGACTTGATTACCCCAATCAACGTCGTTCCAGCACACAAGCCACTGTTACACTCGTCTAATGGATATTCAATGGAGTTAATGATATACATGACCAACCACTACAGTACAGATTACTTAAATACAAAGATGAATGATGATAACGATGAGTAAACCAAACCACAACCGATGCACAGAATCAACCAGAGCACATAACACACGCATCCGGGTTCTCCAACGAACACGCAAGCTTCTCAGCCTCATACTCGCGCTGCTTCTGCTTCTTCAGCGCAGCAGCATACTCCGGATTCTCAGCAGAAACCTCTGCAAGGATCTTCGCCAGCTCCGGGTCCATTGGCTCCTCCTCAGTTGGAGCATCGATTCCCGCCGCTGCAGAAGACGCATCGGGAACAACAACACGCGAGGCACGCTGAGGCGATCCAGACGACGACGGCGAAGGAGTCAGAATCCCACTGGGCGTAGCCTTGACGGGGGTTGCCACAACGGCCACAGGGGCAGGAGCAGGACGCGCCACCGGTTTGTTGTTCGCCTTCGCCTCGTTGAGCACACTCTGGTCAACCGTGAACTGGATAGCCTGCGCCGCGGGTCGAGTACGTAGATAGTACATCCCCGTCTTCAAGCCCTTCTTCCACCCATAAAAGTGCATTGACGTCAACTGGCCCAACGTCGGCGCCTGCAGATGGATGTTCAAGCTTTGGCTCTGGCAGATAAACGCGCCGCGGTCGGCAGCCAAGTCGAGGACCTTCTTCTGGCTGATCTCCCAAACGGTCTTGTAGATCGCCTTGACGTGGTCGGGGATAGTGGGAATGTTCTGGATGGAGCCGTTGTGCGCGATGATCATGTTCTTCATGTTGTCGTCCCAGAGGTTGAGATCCACAAGTTCGCGAAGGAGCCACGGGCAGACAACCTGGAATTCTCCAGCGAGGACACGGCGAGTGTAGATGTTGCTGAGGGAGAAGATTAGATATAGAACAATGGAAGAGATGATCATAACCATACCTAGTATATGGCTCAAAGCACTCGTTGTTGCCCAGCATCTGACTGGTCGACGCCGTTGGCATGGGTGCACAGAGCAATGAATTACGCATGCCATGCTTGGCGATGTTTTCCTTCAAAGTCACCCAGTCCCACCGGTCGGTGGGTGTGACGTTCCAAAGGTCATATTGGAGTTGACCTTGCGAAGCGGGACTACCCTCCCACGTCTCGTACGGGCCATCCTTGGCTGCCATCTCGCAGCTTGCTTCAGCCGCAGCATGGTAGATCGTCTCGAAGATTTCCTTGTTCAAGACTGCAGCTTCAGGCGAATCGAAAGGAAGATGGAGGGCCATGAACGTGTCCGCGAGACCTTGTACACCGATGCCGATGGGACGGTGGCGGAAGTTGGAGCGACGAGTCTCGGGCGTGGGATAGTAGTTGACGTCGATAACACGGTTGAGGTTGAAGGCTACGACCTTTGTGACGTCGTGGAGCTTCTGGAAGTCGTATTTGCCGTTGGAGACGAAGGTGGGTAGCGCAACTGAGGCAAGATTGCACACAGCCGTCTCGTCAGGGGAGGAGTACTCGATGATCTCGGTACACAAGTTCGAGGACTTGATGGTCCCGAGGTTCTTCTGATTGGACTTGGCTATCGAATTGTAAGAATGAGAGCGAAGAGCTAGCAGCAAATTTACGAACCATTGGCTGCATCCTTGTAACATATAAAGGGGCCCCCAGTCTCAATCTGCGCCTCGAGAATGGCGTACCAGAGCTTTTGTGCAGGAATAGTTTTGCGAGCGCGACCTTCCCTTTCGTACTTCTCGTACAGTGTTTCGAACTCTTCGCTGTGTACTTCATGTAGACCGGGGGCTTCGCTCGGGCAGAAGAGCGACCAGTCGCCACCGTTCTCAACACGTTTCATGCTGTGGAACATGTGAGCAATCATTCGCATTTCGAGTTACGAAACGTACAAAAGGTCGGATATCCAGAGGGCGTAGAAAAGGTCGCGAGCGCGAGCTTCTTCTTTGCCATGGTTCTTCCTAAGGTCAAGGAACTCGAAGATATCCGCGTGCCATGGCTCAAGATAGATTGCGAAAGCGCCTGGACGCTTGTTACCGCCCTGGTCAACGTATCGTGCAGTGGCGTCATATGCACGGAGCATAGGAACAATGCCGTTTGAGAAACCATTGGTTCCCGCAATGTACGAGCTGGGTAAACGAAACAATTAGCGAGAAAAAGAAAAAGAAAAACGAACGTACCCAGTGGCACGAATGTTATGGATGCTGAGACCGATACCACCGGCCGTTTTGCTGATCATAGCACAGTTCTTGAGCGTGTCATAGATACCTTCGATAGAGTCATCCTTCATGCAAAGGAGGAAGCACGACGACATTTGAGGGTGCGGGGTTCCTGCATTGAACAATGTAGGTGATGCGTGGGTGAAGTACTTTTCGGACATCAGATTGTAGGTCTGGAGGGCGCGTTCGATGTCTGTGCCGTGTATGCCAACAGCAACACGCATGATCATGTGTTGTGGGCGCTCAGCGACACGGCCGTTTATACGGAGGAGGTAAGAACGTTCTAGAGTTTTGAAGCCGAAGCTAGCAGGACGCGTTAGGTAGAACGATGGAAGAAAGGAAACGCTCCTCACAAATTGTAGTTGAAATCGCGGTTGTATATGATGGCCGAGTCGAGCGTCTCTGCATTTGCCTTGACGATCTCATACGTCTCTTTGGAGATCATGCCGGATGGCTTCCCGTTCTTGGGATTGACTAAGATGATGATTAGATCGAGGAAGATAAGATTGAGAAATAAAGCGCACCATAGTTATAAAGATCTTCGATAACATGAGAGAAGGACTTTTTAGTTTCCTTGTGTAGGTTGGATATCGCGATACGGGCCGCGAGGACAGCGTAATCAGGGTGCTTGGTGGTCAGGTATGCGGCGGTCTCTGCTGCGAGGTTCTAGGGAGGGGAGTTAGTCGAAGGGCAGATTGCAAATGATGAACGTACGTCGAGTTCGACAGTCGTCACACCTCCGTAAACACCCTGCACGACCTTCTGTGTGACCCTCGAAGGGCGTCAGACGCGTCACTAGGGCAGGACACAAGACATACTCGATAGGATCCACGTAGTTGGTGTCAAGGCCATAGCACAGCTTGTCGATGCGCGACGTGATCTGCGATACAATAAGCTAGGGCGACCCGAACGTTCAACAAGGAACTCGCCTTGTCGAATTGAATGCGTTCCTTCCGTCTGATGAGGAAAAAGAGCAAAGGACGCGTGAGCAACGCGACCAAACGCGTAAAACGACGACTACGAACCCGTCTGAAAATTTCACGGTGAGCAAGGCGGTCGTTGAAGACGAGCAGCACGATGAGGAGCTTACCTCGCTTGAAGACAAAAGCTGCTGGCGCCATAATAGACTCGACGACAAGAGGTGGTGATGGGGAGAGGGAGAAGGGAGATGGTCGTCGGAAGAGAGGACCTGCACGGGTCTTATAAATCAGAGTCTGACCTAATGATGGTCAAATTATATTTTTCCCACGAGCTTGGTCGGAACGCCTACAACAAGGATTTGAGCGCGTCAAAGGTCGTTTATCGCGTCTGATTGCAGGAAATCGATTGTTTTATTGCAATCCCCGAGTTTTAAATCTTGATAATGACAGAAAGTATCGCAAATCCCACCTCAATCGCGTATCAGGGTCAGTCACGAGCATTAAACAAAGCGCGTTGTTGTCGATTGTGTTTCTTCCGTCTGATATCTTCGGTTCATCAGTCCAAGAACCGTCATTCTGAATCATCTGAGTGTGTTTCAGCGCGTCCGAATGATGTGTATCATCACGATGAAGCAAGCATGCCTAAGAAAAAGCTGTTAGATCTGGGGAATGGAAACGGTAAATATTTAATGTTATCTAGTGGCCACTCGCATGTGTGCGTTCCCGTTTGAGGCGATTAGACACTCTACACATAAAGTCTTGTTCTACTGTTGTTACACGACCAAGATATCTGAGGGCCACACTAATTTCGAGGGACTTCCGAACTTGAGTAAAACGATAGTATTCAATCCCTTCATGACAACTGAGGGATTCGAACCCTCGCCCTTTCGGACCAGATAGCAGATCGCCTGATTCTGGCGCCTTAACCGCTCGGCCAAGTTGCCTGAAGGCTCGTACCAGCAGTACATTTAGGTTGGCCGTGTCAAAGTGGCGCACAGTGAGACTTCAGATATCAATCAAAACCAATCTCGCAATAAATATACTAAACGACACCGCGCAGTACAGCAACGTACTCTATAATCGAATCTAAGTTTCTATAATGGTATCATGAATACTGGAGGAGACATTGAGGAGAGTGAGACAACAAAACGGAGGTAGGATGTGATGGATACAATAGGGTCCATAGGCAAGCAATTATATATGTAGCGCGAAACTGAGAAGACGTGGAAGTGTGTCTACCACGTCCGACCTTCTCTCACAGCAGCCTCAAACAGGCTGAATCCAGGCAGTTCCTCGCCCTTCCCAGACTCGTTATCTTCCTTCACAGCATGCGCACCATCCTCGGCAGATCCAATCATCTTCAACGGCGCCAGCGTGATCGGCGTCAAGAGAGAACTGGTACTGGAATCCGGAGTACTCGGCGTACTAGGATGTGTAGAGCTGGTTGAAGAATGCGAATGGCTCTGCGGAAGGGGGGCTGATCTTATCGGGGTCATACCAAACGCCATCCTGACAGAGTGTGCGAGATGCTGATGGTGGTGTTGCGGGGGACCAAGAGGGGGTAGATGCGGGGGAGGGCTGCCACTACGACTTCGACTTCCAGGTGTACCTGTGCCAGTATGATAGCTATGGTGCGGTATGGACGGGGGAGGAAGCATCAGCGTGGGACTAGGTGCTCGCGAGGGATCAGCACTGTGGAGGTTCAGACCCCGCATGGGGCCCAGAAAGGGTGATGTGCTAGGCGTGTGTGTAGCGCTAGTGCGTAGGCTACTAGAATGATAGAATGATGGTGGTCCGTAAGAAGCGGGACTGTCAGAGTCGGAAGATTGGGGCGAAGGGCTGTGTGGACGGCTGTGTGGCCGGTGATATGGATGGTGACGGTCATGATGGTATGGGTAGGGATGGTGTAGCTGGGCAGCTGAAGCGGAGTGGGGAAGATGGGCGTGGGGCTGATGGTGGGCAGCAGGCTGATCATAGGGAGTCATCTGCCAAGCGGGCCCGGATAGACGCCTCTGTATCTTTCTGGCCACTATACCACTATCCTCGTCGTCCCTGGCATTTGATGTGCCAAAGTACCCCGACTGGCCTGAACCTTCCATAACCGGGCTAGTTGTGGCGCTCTTGGATGCACGGAAAGAAAAGGCATGTTCCCGGGCGTTGCCAAACGAACCACTGGCGTCTTTGGAACGTGATATGTACTCGGCGCGACGGAGAGCGTCAGCGTGGCGAGCTTCATATTCCGCCCGACGAAGGGCCTCCTCCCGCTCGAGGGCGTATAGCTCGTCCATCGCGACGCTGGATAACGTGGTAAACGGTGTATTCCGCCGGGAGTGCGGGACATCATACGATCCTACTGCAGTAGGCCGTGCATAATCCTGACGGGGAAAAGTCAGTACGATGTAGCCATGCCGACACAAGGATGAGCCGCGCACCTCATCGTCGCTCCCAGCTCGACTCCTCGCCTTCTTCTTTATCCGTCCGGCTGAAGTGTTCTTGTCTCCAACAGCGTGCGCGAGGCCGGCTGTGGGCTCCTTATCGAGATTCTGGGGTTGTGTTTGAGGTTGGGCGTTGGTGTTGTGTATCCTGGAGTGTCTGGTCAACTCGTCGCTCCTGGAAAAGCGCTTTTCGCAGCCTGCAAAGGTGCATACGAAGGGCTTCTCGCCGGTATGGGTGCGTATATGTCGTGTCTGGTGCTCGAGACGGCTGAAAGCGCGACCACAGAGCGGGTAGGGGCACTTGTAAGGACGGGGTGCTGGTTTATCCTGCATTGTGAAGCTGTGCGCCACAGTATATTGAGCGACGTTGAATGGTGGATGGTGGTGGCAGTAAAGAAAGAAAGGTACCCATCATCATCACCTCATAACCCTCCGCCGCCGATCTTTTTCCGGCCTCTTCGTTTTGCCCCTTGCTTGTCATCCGGTTCTTACCGGCACAGCCACGTGCTAGCCCCCGCAACGGAATAGTAATTCCCCGCAATCGTGCCTTCGATGCGCCACACTGAGATCCTCATTGCTTCGAGACCCAAATTCAAACAACGCTGAGCCTGGTCCAGATGTACTGTTCTTCGTCTCTAGAGCAGTCCCCAGCAATCTCCGTCTTCATCTCGCCCTGCCCAGGAGCTATGCTTTGCGGGGCTTAAGTCCGTCACCTACAAATGGTTTGCACAGCTGACCTGGGGAAATTGTTGATATCGTCCGCTCCCCCGAGGGTCACTGTCCGGCCCGCCTTTGTGTATTGCTTAGCACCCACAAGGAGACATATTGTCCGGATAGATGAGGAATGGAACGTCGGTCCGGTCCGTCTTTCCCCACTTCCCCCATCTCCCCATCTCCCCGTGTTTATCATGTTTCCCCGCCGCCACAGAACACCGGTCTTACGTTTTACGTGCTTCGCCGCGTGCAATAGGTCTCGCTCTGTAGTCTCCACGTCAACGAAGCTCCCTTCTCTATTCGTGTCCGTATCGCATTCATTCGTAGGTCCAGTCCATGCTCTCGACCATATGGACCGACGCACAATCCACGCGTAGGACGCTCTCGCCGCCGTATCCTTACCTCACTGCTTCCTTGCTATTATCACGGTAGCAACCCCGTACTTCTTGTTCCGTTGCGCAGTTCCTTGTATGATGAGCATCGTACTGGGGAGTTAACACATGCATTTCTGGGGGAGAGATCGCGGGGTTCACGCGGAATGCACATATCTGTGATAAGGTGAGATTACGACGCCATTCATGTGTTTCAAGTGCTTTCCTCATCAGCTAGATAAGGTGCTCGTCTGATTTTGAGGCTTCCATTCTTGTGATCCATAATGAGCATATCTCGACGGAAAGGTCCGAGCGCCACAAGAAGACGAGGCGATTCAGACGATCTCGTCACAAGGAGTGGCAAGGCAACTTGGCCGAGCGGTTAAGGCGCCAGAATCAGGCGATCTGCTATCTGGTCCGAAAGGGCGAGGGTTCGAATCCCTCAGTTGTCACTTTGCATATCTGCAGGTCATTCAGTGATTTTCATTTTGTTAAATTTGACAATTACTTCTCCCGCGCGGCGTATTCAACTTTATTGATTTAGAAAGTTTACCATAAGTAACCCTACTCAGAGGTCAAGCGGTAAGCATTGGTCTCATCCAGCAGTACTATATTCTATACGAGTTTAGTCAACCCCTCCAATATTTGCTGGGCACAAACGGCATAGACGTAAGCTTCGCAGGTCTCCTCTTCCCTCTCACTTCAACCTCCACATCCGTTCCTTTCTTATGCGACCCATTCTTCACATATCCCATCGCGATGTTCTTCCCAAGTGTAGGTGAGGGTATGCCCGATGTTACAATCCCGAGCTCCTCTGTAGAACCAGGAAGGAATATCTTTGCGCCATCTACAAAAAAACTCATCAAGAAAAAGACCAAAAGGGCACCAAAGAAAACACTCACGTCGCGCAGGCGCCCCTTCGACAATCATCCCAACGCGCCTTCTCGGAGGCCCCGACTTTAGGTGTTCCGCAACAACCTCAGCACCAATAAAGTCCAACCTCTCCTTCCTATCCTTCCCAATAACCCACCCAAGCGCCGCCTCAACAGGGCTCGTAAACTCGTCCAAATCACTCCCATACAGACACATACCCGCTTCCAACCGCAGACTATCCCGAGCCCCAAGCCCAACAAGCATAACCGGATCCTTAGTGAACAACTCCCGCACCACCTCCTCCGTCTGGTCTGGCGGAATCGAAATCTCGAATCCATCCTCGCCGGTGTATCCACCGCGCGCAACATGGAGGTTATACCCACCGTCGATGGGCACGAAAGCCGAGCGTCCGAA
This sequence comes from Flammulina velutipes, assembly GCA_011800155.1. NCBI lineage: Eukaryota > Fungi > Basidiomycota > Agaricomycetes > Agaricales > Physalacriaceae > Flammulina > Flammulina velutipes. The sequence continues at coordinate 2,428,107 of CM022372.1, read as the reverse complement.
CGTCAAGGCGCGCAGGTCGAAGCTCGTGAGACTCTGGAGGTACGACGCGGCCTCGGGACCTTGCAGCGCGACGAGGCCCCATCCATCGAGTACCTCCATCTGCACCGGGCCCTCCTTACGCGCCAGCTCGCTAGCATTCCATTCCGCGAGACGAGCAGTAAACCACGCCTGGTCTTCGGCACGGCGTCCAGCATTTGTTACGACGTAAAAGGCGTCGGATGAGTGTTTAGTAATTATAGTGTCGTCGATAATTCCCCCGGTGTGATTCAGGAGGACAGAGAGTGTCGAGGTGTATGGCGCCAAGGTGGATAGTGATGAGGGAGTGAGCGATTCAAGGAATTGGGTCGCGGTCGGTCCGAGGAAACTTGGGGGTTGTGAGTCAGATTATCGTTACATAGGGCAGGTACCCACTTTGCTTGCACCATATGCCCGACATCGAATAGCCCAGCACTGTTGCGGACGTGATGGTGACTTGCTCCTGCATTCTGTTAATTGTTTCAACGAGACAGGCAAGTAAAAGCATACCTTGTCCAATGTCTCCATAGCTTAGAGGCATCTCATACCCCGCAAACGGGACCATTTTCGCCCCGTTTTCAACGTGAAAATCGTACAAACCAGTACGCTTCAGCTAAAAGACTATCAGGTGTTGAACATGAGGATTACACAACGAAAGAACGAACCGAAGCGTCTGTCGACATCCTCGAGCAAAGTACGCGACCGACATTGGCTTTGGCTCCAAATCTTACCAGTCTGCGAGCCAGCATTGTCGAGGTAACGAGTTGGTTCAAGGACAAGCTTGGATTGATGTTGATCGGACCGACGGCAACTTTCGGCCTCCCGCGCCTCCGCCACTTCATTAAATACGTTATAACATTATCACGCCTACATACTGTACATCTAGAAGGGTACGAATAATGCTACAACATCATCAGGATGCGAATAATATTTATACCGCCCAAGTCTCTCATAGAACTCCGTGTCCTTCACAAGCGAGATGAGTTCTTTGATATGCTCTGTCGCGACTAGAGCGAAGAACTCGTCAGCGGAGAAGTTCTCTACCATGGCGCCGAAAAGCTGTCGACAGAAGACAGAAGGTCAGCATTGAACTATTACAATAAGGAAGAAAACAGAGTCGTACCAATCCGGTGATAATTGGGACACACGCAGCAACTTCTTCGACAGTTGCTCGAGGCTCTGGTACAGAAGCTGATGTCACTCTAGCGCGCTTTGATTTAGTGTCCTTTGCTTTCGGATCCTTCGTCGACCCTTTTTCTTTCGTATCTCCCTTACTAGTCTTGTCTTCCTTCTCCTTCTTTTCCTTATCTTTCGCTGCCTTCTCCTTGGCTTCACGTTCGTCCGCCAGATCGCCCGCCTTACTTCCTCCCACATACTCTCCCACCCCCTTAACCACACTCTGTAAAAAATTATTCAACGCAACATCACATGCAGATAACGAACACTCACTCCAAAGACCCATCCAGCAGGACATATAGAAGCGAGGGCTTTCAGATTCTGTTTCGTAGCCGCTTTGAGCCCTCCCGTTTCGATAATTTGCGCTTGGGCCTCCTTGAACTGCGCAACTCGAGGAACGAGCTGCTCACACAGTCCTTTTATCGACATCCTCGCTCGTGGGTCCAAAGCCCTCTTCTCCTCCTCCTTCTTGCTATCACCTGACGCCTTCCCTCCCCCTTCCCAATCTTCGATGACACTCCTCAACGAGTCCCCCTGCTCTATCATTGCGTCGATGGCTTTGATGAGCTCTTCTTTCCCAGCTCCCTTGGCGACCTCAGGAATCCCGTTCTCCTTGAGAATCTTCTGTAGATCTGCATCAGACATCTTACTCATCTTTTCGCCCAACTCCTCGTCGGACGCCTCCGTCAAGGCCACCCAAGTCTGAAGAACCCATTGCGTGCCTCCAACTGTCGCACCTCCGAGCATCTGCCTCGAGCAATCAGCGCTAGGAACATCAACGATAATGATAACAAAATACGCACCTCACCGACCATAGCCGCTCCGCCAATCTTCAAAGCCTGCCTCAGAGCATACCACGCTGCTGCGACACATTCCGTGTCAATCCTCCACTTCTTCTTACTCTCCCCGTTGTTCTCGGCTTCCGCAGCCTCCTTCGCGAACGCTGCCTTCGCTATAGTCCTCAAGTCATCCATAGTAGGTTTGCTTTTAATGGTTTTAGGGAGTGTGGTGTACGGTTTGATGGGTTGCCATTTGACCAAGGACCTGTCGACGGTAGGCCCGGGGGAAGAAGGCTTCGTACCAGGTCTCCCTTGAGGTCTTACGCCTCCTCTACCGGGACCACCGTGGCCTTTGATCCTAGGACGACCGACTCTGGGTCTCGCTGCCTTTATTACGGCGCCAGTGCCAGTTGATGGAGTGATTCGTTTAACGCTGAGATAGGCGCTGATGAGAATTTCATTGAAAATGGACGAAGGAACATGACTGACTGAGGCGCCGGCGCCGCTATAACGACCGCGATTTCTGCGCAAAGAAGGAGGATGGGAAACAGAGAAAGACGCATAGCAGTATTCGGCGCGGGTGAAATGGGCCAGCCTTTTCAAGAAGAGGAGGGTTGGACTGAACCAAGCAGTAGGAGCATACGGGCGATAGTAGGCGTATGTTTATATAGCAGGGTTCGTCCGAGGCAACTGAGTGGAGAGCGCCCATGAGGTTGACCGAAAGTGCCCGCAGCCACACGGTTGGAGGAAATGGCGCTCTGGAGATGGTTGCTGGTGTGCGCAAGGTAGTAAGCCCGCAGGGTGAACCTGCCTCAGTGCGCTCGACCGACCCAACCGAGATACTTATGGTTGATAGTATGTACAAAATCGAGCAGTGTTTGATACTTCCAGTTAGTATTCGAATGGACCAAGGCTCAAATTTGACGCAGAATAGCCGTTGCGATTCGAAGTCAGTCTGGCAGAAATTTACCCTTCATGCACCACAAGTAGCAAAAGCATATGAGGCCATGTACGCGAATGTTTTCCGAGGTATGAGCTAGGGATAGTTGTAGTACGAGGATCCTGGCCGTTTGCTTGTTGTCAGCCTGAGGGTGAGTGAACTATCGTGATTCGTGAGGGAGAAACTGGGAGAAAGGCAAGTCACGTACTATTAGTCACGGTGTGACGATACAGCTTCCTGATCTACCACCATCAGCGTCTAGACGAACTAGTGATTGATTTTTGTCACAGTGAAGCTTTGAAGAGTCGATGGTAAGTAGAGTCATAGACCGTTATATTCAAATCACAAGCCTGAGTGAAGCTGACGAACCATTTGTCAGTGCATGCAGTTAGCACGACACCAGGCGCTCCCTACAATCTTATCACCAAGTTCGCCATTGTTATTAATCGTGGTTATAATTCGATATTTTTATGGTGAACATGGCTTTACACTGATCTCACAGAATTGTAACCGTCCAAGTACAATGGCACCAGTATCGTTAGAATGTCGCCTTCATATAAAGTAAACTCCTTGAGCAGAGGTCCCAGCAATTCGACGAGGCCTTCATACTGCTCAATGGCTACATCTGCAAAGAAATCGTCGGCGAGGCCATTCTCTACCGCGGCGCCAGCGAACTGTTGATATGCGGGTCAGATCGCTGGCAGGACAATCGTTGGTGTAGGTCGTACCAATCCACCAATAACCGGAACGCAGGCTATCGATTTCATCATGCCTCGGCTCTCCAGATCAGATGTCTTCTTTCTTCCTCTCTCGATCTCTGTCTCTGTCTCTGTCTCAGTCTCACTGTCTGGCTGGGAAGATTCTTTTTCCTTCAAGGCGTCGGCTTTGGCTTTCGCGGCTGCCTTCTTTTTTGCGTCTTCCTTTTGTGCAGCCATATCTCCAGCCTTACCACCACCGCCGTATTCACCAAGACCTTTAGTAATCGCCTACCCATGGTAATCAGTACATGTCTCGGTGACGAAAGGACAGTGCTCACTCCCACAATCCAACCTATAGGACATGTCCGGGCGAGGACTTCTATGCGACTTGTCAGAGCGCCTCTAACCCCTTTGAGATTCCGGACATTCCCTTGAGCTTTTTTGAATGTATTCACTCGAGGCACGATATTTTTGCACAACCTGTCGATGGTGTGGGAAAACGCTCGTGGCTGTAAGCTGGTCCGCTTTACCATCGATATCCCGTTTCTTCTTGTTCTCTCGCTCTTAGTTTCCGTCGCCTCCTTGTTCGCAGAATTTGACTTGGAATCCGAATCGCTCGCGTCCTCCATCTCCTCATCTTCAGTCTCCCAAACCTCAATATCATTCTTAATGGCCTCTGCTTTCTCTATCATGTCGTCGATGAATTGAACTAGCTCTTCCTTTGTCATCTCTTCTTTGTGATGGATGCCATTCTGCTTGAGAATCCTCTGGGCGGCGGATTCTGGCATACTCCGAAGTTTATCACCCAGCTCCTCATCTGCTGCTCCCGTTATTCCAACCCAGGCTCCTATCAGACTTTGTGTCCCACCAACAACACTGCCTGGCATCATCTAGACATCGACAGTCAGACGCGAGAAGTGTGGTGTACAGAACGGACGTCACCTCAGCAAGCATGGCAGATCCTCCTATAATGACTGCCTGCCTCGCAGCGTACCAGGCGGCGGCGACGCACTCTGGATCGATCCTCCATTTGTCCTTTGATTGCTTCGTATTCTCCGAATTTTGCTGCTTGAACGCCGCCTTAGCAGTCTGCTGCAGCTGCGAGGTAGTGGGAGCCTCTTTAGACGCAGGCGGAAGAGTGCTGTAATATTTGGCCGGGATGAATTTGCCGGAAGACTTGTTGATGAAGAATGCCTTCGAACGAAATGGGCTCGTGAGTCTTGAAGAGCCATAGCCTGGTTTAAGTCCCCCTTTATATTTCGATGCCGCCCCCTTTGCCCCGTTTACTACTGTTTCAACGAGTTTCTCTCTTTGTATCCATGTGAGTACGTACAATTGATAGGCAAAAGAAAGAGACTCACTTGCCGCCAGCAGGCGCCGCAATCACCGTCATGATATGAAGGCAGAGAAAAAAGAGTGGCACTCGAACTAAAAGCATTTCGGTTTGGAGGGTGTGAAATGGGCCAGCCGTTCACAAGGCAGAACCAATATGTGCAGCCATTTCACTGTATCTTTAAAACGAGCTTTCGGAGCATTGCAGGGAAGGATATCCTGTGATATGGCGTAGCTACTGGTGATGGTGAGCATACTAAGCTCACAGTATCCATGGAATCTGATTGTCGTTTGGTTTTATAGAGCAGTGGTACTGGTGCCTCCTAAAACGACCACTGTTCGTGCCGCCACACGCTGTGTTTGGCGGTGCTTGGCATCCCCATCCCTCGAACCGTGTCATCACGCGAAAGATAGCGGGCTGCTCGCAGCTCCTTGTGTACCCTTCATGATCATCGTCGCATAGGTGTCCAACCCGTTGATGGCCTTCCTGACGACATCTCCGACTGTGGATCAAGACTCATACGGGTAATTCATGCATTGGCTGGCGACTTTCTTGCAAGTCTGTAGATTTTTTGTCAAGAATTGCAGGGCAGCCAAACATCGCGTCATCACCATCGATACCTTCAGATAAGTCAGTACCAACAGCCCCAGTTCAATCCAAACGATGGGTGATGCAAGCGTAGTTGGTGCCATCGACTGCTGCTGCCTCGTGGCGTCAACATCACTACAAATATCTTTCCCTCAAGACGCTGGTGATCCTCCACTCCCTCTCACTTTCACGCTAATTATGGCAGCGAGCCTATTATACCCGCCGGATCCTCGCACGTACGAGGGGTCCGCCATCCACAGAGCCACTTTCGCTCAGAGCCTTTGAGTCAACTCCGACGCAAGTTATCTTGATATCCAGTGCCCCTCGTGGTCATTTGGTGCATCGTCGTTACTGCGTCGCCCCGGAGCCAGCGCTCTCGACAGTCTTGAACTCGTTCCGTAAGTGACATTTCGTTTCGTCCTACTGGCGCTATATCCCATTGCAGCACAGCAGACATCTGCTCGTCCTCCGAGTCTCTATCACCGGCGATCACATCCTCCCCAAAGACTCCGAGTCGCCTAAGGCTACTGGTACTATCACCCTCTCCTCACTCTCACATTGCCCAAACGCGCCCTACCTCTTCATCCAACGACTGAGCGCGCGGACGTCCATAATCGCCCACGGTCACGGCCTCCACACAGTACATTGTTAGGTCGGAAGCAATCCTTACCGTTGCTTGGGCTCTCGATACGTTCTGAGAAGGCATCAACTTATTCATCATTGAGTTATTCTCTCTACAGCTCTTGCAATTCAATTTACATTGGCTTCATTTCAGAATCGTAGTTCTCTAACACCGGTACCAGTATCGCCAGAGGTTTGTCTTCATCAGGTTCATATAAAGTAAACTCTTTCAACAGGGGTCCCAGAATTTCGACGAGGGCCTCATACTTTTCTATGGCCATATTTGCAAAGAAATCGTCGGCGAGGCCATTCTCTATCGCGGCGCCAGCGAACTGTAGAAAGGCAGGTCAGAACACTGGAAGGACGATACTGTGATAAGCGAGTCGTACCAATCCACCAATAACCGGAACGCAGGCTATTGATTTCATCATGCCTCGGCTCTCCAGACCAGATGTCTTCTTTCTTCCTCTCTCGGCCTCCACATCCACCTCGATCTCGGCGTCACTGTCTGTCTGGGAAGTTTCCTTCTCCTTCAAGGCGTCGGCTTTGGCTTTCGCGGCTGCCTTCTTTTTTGCGTCTTCCTTTTGTGCAGCCATATCTCCAGCCTTACCACCACCGACGTATTCTCCAATACCTTTAGTGATGGCCTAACCATGGTATTAATCAAAATATGTTTCGCTGATGAAATGACAGTACTCACTCCGACAACCCAACCTACAGGACATGTCATGGCGAGGATTCCTATGCGACTTGTCAGAGCGCCTCTCATACCCTTTGCAACACCCGAGAATTTCAGGATACTCTGTTGGGCATCCTTGAACGCTTTCACTCGAGGCACAATATTTTTGCATAGGCTGTCGAGGGTCATAGCTCGTGGTTGGAGGCTGGTCCTCTTTACCATTGACTCTATCCCATTCCTCCTTGTCCTTTCGCTCTTAGTTTCCGTCGCCTTCTCCTCCGCTTGATTCCCCCAAACGTCAATATCATTCTTAATGGCCTCTCCTTTTTCTATCAAGTTGTCGATGAATTGAATTAGCTCTTCCTTTGTCATATCTTCCTTGTGATTGATGCCATTCTGCCTGAGAATCCCCAGGGCGGTGGATTCTGGCATACTCCTCAGTTTATCGCCTAACTCCTCACCTGCTGCCGCTGCCGTTATTCCGACCCAGGCTCCTATTAAACTTTGTGTCCCACCGACAACACTGCCTGGCATCATCTAGACATCGTCAGTCGTGAGAGGGGTGTCGCGCGGAACGGACATCACGTCACCTCAGCAAGCATGGCGGATCCTCCGATTATGACTGCCTGTTTCGCGACGTACCAGGCAGCGGCGACGCACTCTGGGTCTATCCTCCACCTGTCCTTCGCTCTACCTGTATTCTCCGAATTTTGCTGCTTGAACGCTGCCTCTACAGTCTGCTGCAGCTGCGAGGTAGTGGGAGCCTCTTTAGCTGCGGGTGGAAGAGTGCTGTAATATTTGGCCGGGATGAATTTGACGGAAGACTTGTCAACGAAGAATGGCTCCAAACGAAATGGGCTCGTGAGTCTTGAAGAGCCATAGCCTGGTCTAAGTCCCCCTTTATATTTCGATGCCGCCCCCTTTGCCGCGTTTACTACTGTTTCAACGAGTTTCTCTCTTTGCATCCATGTGAGTATGTATGATATAGATAGACAAATGAAAGAGGCTCACTTGCCACCAGCAGGCGCCGCGATCACCGTGACAATATGAAGGTAGAGAAAAAAGAGTGGTACTCGAACTAAAAGCATTTCGGTTCGGAGGGTGTGAAATGGGCCAGCAATTCACAAACTACAAGTTAGAGCACTACATTCAAAACGGGCATCTTTTAAACGAAGGTTGGAGCATGGCATCTGTTGCCGTACGGCGTAGCCGCTGGTGACGGTGGGGACATGAATTTCCCAGTATCCATGGATTTTGGGAGAGCTCCTCGAAGCAGTGTAGATCGCGATAGCGGCGGTCAAGGAAAATCGCATCAAGGTTATCGTCAGGAGGAAAGGCAATCATCAATCACAGAAATAGCCAGTCTTCTGCCTCAATGTCTCTGCGCTCACTATGTTCTGGTCTGTTTACTTGGAAATTGATGTCATCTCTGGAGGCTTGCCCTTTGACTTCCCGACTTACAATACTAGCTTGGTGACGGCAGTACCCATGACTGTTTGTTCAAGCCGTATTTGTCATGACAGTCACTAACGCCGTGTACTACCAGCTTGGTGTCTGGTCAAGGATTGTCCATTCAAGGCAACGTATTCAAGTTACCTAGGAATCCAACCTAGATACCGGTACCAGCCTCAATGAAGTAACAGTCGAATGGCTTGAGACTGACTTCTTTGATAGCGAGCCTGAGCTACTTCTGTTTTTGACGTGCGCATCGTGGTGCCAACGGAGACTCGCACTCGTCAAATTAACGTAGCAACGAGAAGCAGCATTGTCTACTGTCGATATGCTACTAGTTCATAGGGGATACTCGTCTTTGAGATGGTAGATCGTTCGGCGAAGTTACCGGATCGCTTGGGTCGTACTCGGCCGCTAGCAAGTTGCCGCCGTAGCGTAGCTTCAAAACCATAGTCACCAATGACGATGTCTCGTAGATCTAGAGATCATAAAAGTAACATGCACCACCCGATCTTTCTGGCATGGTGATATTCCGTAGTAGAGGTAGTAAGGCACCAGGAAGAACACAATCATTTCGGTCGGGCTTTGAGATTCACCTTTAGTGCAAGTCAAAGATTTGAAGCTGTGAAGCTTTGAAGAAGTAAGTCGTACAGTACAGAGTAAGTACTGGAAAGTTGTGCGCGCATCGCGCAATGCTGCAGGAATTGACCCATATGGACCGCATAACCCAGCGTCAAGATGAAATCCAGGTGCAGCTGCTCCGTCTGAATCGTCTTTACACATACCAAAGCTAAAAAAAAATGATAGCTACTCGTGATAATGTCCATCAAGTCTCACCCATCTCACATCCCGCGCAAACTTTATTCAAGTTAGCCCTCTAATTCCCATAACAAAGTCGAGGCCGGCGGACAAGGTGGATGCTCCAGAGGTGTTCCAAGGCGCGTAACAGCAATTCCGTTCAAGCACTATAACTGGTAGTCAGAAACCAGACAATGTGAGTTAGTAAGGAACCACGTACCATATAGCAGGCGTCTGAGAGAAGGTTATAATAGTTCACTCGAAGGAAAAAACAAGCGAGCGCACCATTGTCGAAGCCTCGCAAACGCCGTATCCGTTAACGACTACGTACAGGCAATGCCGAATCAACAAGTCGTCCGAAAGGACGACCACGTTGCAGAGATGCTATCGTCCTGGCGGATGGCTCATTGGTACTTATACCACTGAGGTCGATGCTGCTCAATTCATCTGTCGGAACCCATGAGATACGGAACGCGAAGGAAGATATATCTACGTACTCAATATCGCCCCCTTGTCGTCACAACGAGAGGGTTAGATTAAGATCGATACTCGTTTCGTTACCCAAACCAGAGCCGGGCAATGTCATTCATTCCATAGTGGCTAGCATCCGTGAGTGAACGAAAGGATAAGTAAGCAAGACAACATACCTCCCGTAGTGTTGGCGTTTCTAGCTTGGACAGTGTTGGTCGAAGATAGCAACTTGGTCAAGTCGGTATACCGACTAGCCGTCCGAACAGGACGGCGTTGGCCAAGTTGCGAATCATGGAAGGGGAGTCGAGACGTTTTATGGGCGGAACGAAATGCTAAGAAGAGTGAAGTCAGTAGGGCAACATTCCAATTATATGAGAGGACGTACTGTGGACATCTTTTTCTTTCAATCTCAAACCCTTCGTCTCGTACTAAGCGCGAACGACACTCTTCGACGTTGGTCGTCATGGGTCCGCGGTGGTGGTTGTAATCGAACAGACGTTGACCCGGGTGCGAAAGGGTACGTCCTCCGTCGGTTTAAATCAGTGCAAGCTCCCTTGTTGCCAAGTTCTTCGATATCGTTTCGGGCGAGTGTTCCCTTTGAAATCCTATTGCTATCAGTGATAGCATACGTTGCAGACGAAAGAAATACCATACCAGCATTTGAGCAGAAAGATAGATTATGATCAATACTGACGAAAGATGTTGTGAGAGTGGCTGATGACGAACCCGGATCTGATCATCACTCAGACACGCGACTTGCACGCGACCGATACCTGCCTTCCGTGACCCGTCTGTACTTAGCTTTCATTCGTATGTCGCAAGGACACTCAGACCTTAGCAAGGAATTCAGTCATGTGAAGGTAACGTGCTTTCGGTGACTCGTGTGTGCTTACATGCCAACATAACGCTTACTACAACTTCCATGTAGCGGCCAACCGCCAAGATGTCTGCGCAAATGTTAACGTTAATTGCGGTAGTAGTCGTCTATTTTTCATGACCGTTAATGCTTCTACATTAACCATATTTCAGAATCGAAACCGCCTACAACGGTACTAGTATCGCCAGAAGGTCGCGTTCGTATAAAGTAAACTCCTTCAACAGATTTGTACTCCGCAAGATTTCGACTAGGGCGTCATACTTTTCTATGGCCATATCTGCGAAGAAATCATCGGCGAGGCCATTCTCTACCGCGGCGCCGGCGAACTATAGACGGGCAGGTCAGAACACGCGAACAATACTTGGATGATCGAGTCGTACCAATCCACCAATGACCGGAACACAGGCGAGCGCTGTGATAACGCTTCGGTTGTCCAGATCAGATGTCTTTTTTCTACCTCTGTTGGCCTCGACCTCGGTGTCACTGCTTGACTGCGAGGATTCCTCTTCCTCTTTCAAGGCTTCGGCTTTTGCTTTCGCAGCCGCCTTTTTTTCGTCCTCTTCCTTTTGTGCAGCCATATCCCCAGCCTTACCTCCCCCGACGTATTCACCAACACCCTTAGTGATCGCCTACCCATGGTATTCAGTACATGTTTCGCTGATGAAATGGTAGTACTCACTCCGGCAATCCAACCTATTGGACATGTCGTAGCAAGGATTCCTATGCGACTTGTCAGAGCACCTCTAACACCTTTAAATTTCAGGACATTCTTTTGGGCTTCTCTGAACGTTTTCACTCGAGGCACAATATTTTTGCACAGGCCGTCGAGAGTCATCGCTCGTGGCTGAAGACTGGCCCTCTTTACCATTGATGTCCCACTTCTACGTTCCCTGTCGCTCTGAGTTTCCGTCGCCTCCTTATTCGCGGGATTGAATTTGGAATCTGACTCTGCCTCACTGTCGATGTCGCCCACGTCTCCTGCGTCCTCTCCGTCCTCGTCCTCCCAAGCCTCGATATCATCCTTAATGGCCCCTGCCTTCTCTATCATGTCGTCGATGAATCGAATTAGATCTTCCTTTGTCATCTCTTGCTTGTGATGAATGCCATTCTGCTTGAGAATCCTTTGGGCGGTGGATTCTGGCATACGCCGCAGTTTATCACCCAGCTCTTCATCTGCTGCCCCCGTTATTCCAACCCAGGCTCCTATCAGACTTTGTGTCCCACCGACAACACTGCCTGGCATCATCTAGACATCGACACAGAATCAGTCGCGAGAAGGGTGGCGTGCAGAACGGACATCACCTCAGCAAGCATGGCAGATCCTCCTATGATAACTGCCTGCCTTGCAGCGTACCAGGCGGCGGCGACGCACTCTGGATCGATCCTCCATTTGTCCTTTGATTGCTTCGTATTCTCCGAATTTTGCTGCTCAAACGCTGCCTCTACAGTCTGCTGCAGCTGCGAGTCAGTGGGAGCCTCTTTAGCTGCGGGTGGAAGAGTGCTGTAATATTTGGCCGGGATGAATTTGACGGAAGACTTGTCAACGAAGAATGGCTTCGAACGAAATGGGCTCGTGAGTCTTGAAGACCCATAGCCTGGTCTAAGTCCCCCTTTATATTTCGACGCCCCCTTTGCCCCGTTTACTACTGTTTCAACAAGTTTTCTTTGCATCCATGTGAGTACATATGGTTGATAGGCAAATGGGAGATACTCACTTGCCACCAGCAGGCGCTGCGATCACCGTGACGACGTGAAGGTAGAGAAAAAAGAGCTGTACGCGGACTAAAAGCATTTCGATTCGGAGTCTGTGAGATGGTCCAGCCGTTCACAATGAATAACCCCTTCACAAACATGCGTCTCTTATAAACGGGCTTGATAGCAGCGGAGGGACACATATCTCGAGGTAGGTGTAGCGGCTGGTGACGGTGAGGACACGAATTTCGCAGTATCCATGGGATCTGGCTGCCGTTGGTTTATGGAGACAGCAAGAATACGTCAACGCGATACGCGGATTTGATTGGCCGAAGCAGTGTAGATGATCGATGTCGCACGATATCGTTAGAAAAAGGCGCAGTCACTAATCACATACATTGCCAAACTTATGCCTCGTCTCCTCTCTGCGTTCTGTATCATCACATGTATATTGTCTGGGGTCCAGTCTCAACGTGTGTGGCGTCGCTAAATTTCCCAAGGCTCGTCAAATTGAAATCGTAACTTAGTAACTTCGGTAGGGATCATATTTGACATACAATTCGAGGTGTAATTGTCATCTTAGTCTGCCCGAACTACGTCGGCTGTGTATGGTCTCTAGCTAAAATCGCTGGATCATCCGTTTAGCCTTCTGTTAGATTCTACGGCTTAGTGGATCCCGCACATTCACAAGGAAACCAACTAGTAGAAGTATAAGCATAGGGAGACCCACGAACACACAGTGATCGCTTCCTGAAACCTGGGCAATAGACTAACAGTCGAGTCGTATTTATTAATAGCACACTGCGGATGTTTGTGGGGTCGGTTGTGTTCGACCAACGTTGGGTAGCTTCAGAAAGATAAAGCCTATCCTGGATTAATCTATAAATCGGGGGGCGACGCCGTGCATCAGCTTGATGTCTGGCCAAGGAATCACTGAGGTTATCATATTACATAGCTCGCAAGGAAACCTACATAGATAAGTTACCAGTATCAGCAAATTGAAACCCATTCATGTTTAACTTGAGTATCATGACATCGACGGTGACTCACATTCGTCAAAGTGACATAGTAAGGAGCAGCAGCATTGTCTACTGAGGGTGTACTATTACTATTTCCTAGGGGATGTTCATCGTTGATATGGTTGATCGTTCAGTGAGATGGCCGGATCCTGGCCGGATCGCCTGGATCATAGTACTCGGTTGCTAACTTGCTGCTTGCAATCGGCCACATTGTATCTTCACGACCACGCTCCCACCAATGCCGATGTCTTAATAGATCTAGATAATAAGGTACAGTACACCGATCCTTCTGCTATGGTGATGTTCCATAGTAAGCTAGAAAGAGCGCTTAAAACAATCCTTTCGCTCATGCGTCGTAATTTCTCTTTCTGCCACCGCGAAAGACGAAGACTCCGAAGTGTGGCCACCGCGGAACCCGGACCGCCATTTGATCCGCACCCAAACACGCGACCATCTTGTCTGCAGCCTTCATACGCGAATCGCAAGGACACCCAGAACTCAACAGCCAGGTGAAGGCGACGTGTCATCAGTGACTCGTGAGTGCATAGTGTATGTACCACATCGCTCCCTACAACCGTAACTTCCAAGCAGCGACCACCCGGCAAGATGTCGACTGCGCCAATGTTCATAGTGGTAGTCATCCTATATTTCCGTGCCAATGCTTCTACATTAACCACTCGTTTCAAAATCGAAACCTACAATGGTACCAGTATTGCTAGGAGGTCGCGTTCATATAAAGTAAACTCCTTCAACAGATTTGTACTCTGCAAGATTTCGACTAGGGCCTCATACTTTTCTATGGCCATATCTGCAAAGAAATCGTCGGCGAGGCCATTCTCTACCGCGGCGCCAGCGAACTGTTGATATGCAGGTCAGATCACTGGCAGGACAATCATTGGGGTAGGTCGTACCAATCCACCAATAACTGGAACGCAGGCGAGCGCTGTGATAACGCTTCGATTGTCCAGATCAGATGTCTTTTTTCTACCTCTGTCGGCCTCGACCTCGGTGTCACTGCTTGACTGCGAGGATTCCTCTTCCTCTTTCAAGGCTTCGGCTTTTGCTTTTGCGGCTGCCTTCTTCTGTTCCTCTTCCTTTTGTGCGGCCATATTCCCAGCCTTACCACCACCGACGAATTCTCCAACACCTTTAGTAATGGCCTACCCATGGTAATAATCAATATATGTTTGGCTGACAAAAGGGCGGTACTCACTCCGACAATCCAACCTATAGGACATGTCGTGGCGAGTATTTTTATGCGACTTGTCAGAGCACCCCTAACACCTTTAAATTTCAGGACATTCTGCTGGGCTTCTCTGAACGTTTTCACTCGAGGCACCATCTTTTCGCACAGCCCGTCGAGAGTCATCTTTCGTGGCTGTAGGCTGGTCCTCTTCATCCTGGATACTCCATTTCTCCTCAATCTTTCGCCCTTAGCTTCCGTCGTCTCCTTTTCCGTGGAATTTAATGTAGAATCTGACTTGCTCTCCCTGTGGCTGCCGTTCACATCTCCTTCGTCCTCCCCGTCCTCACCCTCCCAAACCTCGAGATCGTCTCTGACGGCCTCTGCCTTCTCTATCATGTCGTCGATGAATTGAACTAACTCTTCCTTAGTCATGTTCTCCTTGTAAGGGATGCCATTCTGCTGGAGAATCCTTTGGGCGGCGGATTCTGGCATATTCCGAAGTTTCTCGCCTATCGTCTCATCTGCTGCCCCCGTTATTCCGAACACGGCTCCTATAAAACTTTGTGTCCCACCAACAACACTGCCTGGCATCATCTGGGCATCGACGCAGAGTCAGTCGCGAGAAGGTGTTGCGCGGAACGGACATCACCTCAGCAAGCATGGCGGATCCTCCAATTATGACTGCCTGTCTCGCGACGTACATGGCGGCGGCGACGCACTCTGGGTCTATCCTCCACCTGTCCTTCGCTCTACCCGTATTCTCCGAATTTTGTTGCTTGAACGCTGCCTCTACAGTCTGCTGCAGCTGCGAGTTAGTGGGAGCCTCTTTCGCTGCGGGTGGAAGAGTGCTGTAATATTTGGCCGGAATGAATTTGACGGAAGACTTGTCGATGAAGAATGCCTTCGAACGAAATGGGCTCGTGAGTCTTGAAGAGCCATAGCCTGGTCTGAGTCCCCCTTTATATTTCGATGCCGCCCCCTTTGCGCCGTTTACTACTGTGTCAACGAGTTTCTCCCTTTACATCTATGTGAGTACGTGTGATTGATAGGCAAATGGGAGATACTCACTTGCCACCAGCAGGCGCCGCAATCACTGTGACGATATGAAGGTAGAGAAAAAGGAGCGGTACGCGGACTAAAAGCATTTCGATTCGGAGGGTGTGAAATGGGCCAGCCGTTCACAAGCAAGAACCACTCCATAGACATCCGCCTCTTAAAACGGGTTCGGGAGTATCGGAAAGACACACATCTCGTGGTAAGTGTAGCTGCTGGTGACGGTGAAGAGACGTATTTCGCAGTATCCATGGGATCTGACTGCCGCTTGTTTTGGAGAGACCTTGTATATGTCAACGCGCCGCGCGAATTTGATGGACTGAAGCAGTGTAGATTGTGATGCGGGAGCTACAGACGCAGGGAACAACCGTTTAGATGAGGCGTAATCTTCTTGTCAGTCTTCAGTCAAATATCTATGTTCGTATTCCTATATGCCAATTGTCCGAGGTTCAGTCTCGTTGTGTGTGGCTTAGCCGTCGAGGTTCTTTGACTTGTAATAGTAGCTTAGTGACGGCGGTAGGGACCGTGATTGGCGTACAATCCTGGCCATTGGTCGAGTTGTGATTGTCATAACAGTCTGCCCCGCGCTGGCTGTGCATGGTCTCAGTCAAAATCGCTCGATTGTCTGTTTCTCAAGGAAACCAGCTAGTAGAGGTACAAACATAGGGAGTCTCCCGACTACGGACTGACCGCTGATTGAAACATGGGCAATAGACTAATAACAGTCATACAGGTTTATTAATGGCAAACTGAAGATGGATGTGACTTGGATTGGGTCAGTTGGGTGTAACGAGCTTTAGGGATAGCCTACGTATAGCAAGAGAAAGTCAATGTTTCAATTCTACCAAGTTATGCAAACAAGTGGCGCTGCTCATTACACTGTGACAATCACGCGCGTGACGCTTTCCTTTCTTACTACTTGCATCAATCTGCATGTTGGCATGCCTTCGCGTTCGTTGCTTTCACTCTTACTCTGACTGTCGGAATGCGGTTTCGTCGGGTGCGCTATGTCGAAGGGCGCTGTCGACTGCAACAGTAACCCCGACGCCGAAACCTATTACTGACGGCCCGAACGAAGATGTTCTGCGAATGCTGGCCGAATGTACGTGTTTATTGCGTGGGAAGGCGGCTATGTTACAGGTGATAATACACTATTCTTTACAGGCCGGCACCATCATACGACGAACGCCTACAAGCTGCGATTTTTCCAATCCGCGTACGCCCAAGTAGCGGCGCTGGATACACGGGTGGATGCCAACGACGAGCGCCTTACGCTAATGGCAGGCGTCGGAGAAGGCATCCGACAACGAATACGAAGCGTGGTTGAGGGAACGTGGAAGGGCGAAGAAGCTCACCAGGCTCTACAAGAAAAGAGACGTGCCGCGTCCGACAAGCATGGGAAGCCGCCGAAAACTCCTAAGAAAAAGAAGAAAGAACTTACCCAGGTCGAACTGGCAAAGGCTGCTACCGTCTCTGAAATTGCGCGTGTTCCCTGGATTGGGTGAGTTATTCATTGTATTATGTCAATCCCACCTCACATTCCTGCTAGCATAATTAAAGCCCAAGAACTCGTCGATCTGGGATGCAAGGGTGTCGACCACCTCAACCAGTCCCCTGAACTCCAGTCGCGTCTCAGCCCTCGCCAGAAGATCTCCTTAACATATTACAACCACACTAAAATTGCTGTTTCTCGTGAAGAATCCGACCTCGTCCGTGAACGCATCGCCAAAATACTCGCGACGGAGGATATGCAATACCGTGCCCAGGCGGAAAAGTACACCCACATACCTCACCTCTATAAATCCTACCTCAGCAAGGCAGGCGACTGGGAGGTACACAGCGTCGGCCCACACCGTCGCAACTTTCCTCTTTCAGAACGCATCGACATCCTCCTGTTCAGCCCGCACTTTAACAGTATCCCTACTCCTGCGCCAATACCGCCTACCGAGTCATCAACCTTGCCCGCCAGCTCTGGTCGTGCCGGCAGGAAGGACTTGCTATTCTACGACTACTGGGAGCTGAGGTCGCGCATGCTAGTGTCTCCACTTCTTTCCAGCGTCATTCCAGCCCTACGGCGCCACAGTCTTGCGATTGACAGTCTACGCGAGAGCGCGTGCCGTTACCTCGGTATCATTCGCATGGGAATGGGATCTGACGCTGTCTATAGGCAGCTGGATGTGGTGTTGGCGCCTTGGGGTAGTAGAGGGACGGCGCTTCTTGCCATGACTGGAGACCGGACCTTTTGGCAGCACCTGCAGAACCAGGCGAGGAAATGTGGACTGATGCTGAACGAGTATGGGCTCTGGGAGTGGAAGACGCAGATTCCTGTGGAGGTGCCGATGAAGATGAGGTGTGGGCGGCCACCGAAGCGAGTCGTTCGGCCAACGGGACAGTGGGTCATGGTCCGCCCCAAGGATGGCTCGGATTTTCTCACCGAAGAGGCGGTCATGGAGCATCTTGGGATGGAGTATGTGCCTCCAGAGCGTAGGAATTTCTCGTTCATTGTGCACAAGGAGCTGAAGAGGAAGATTGCGAACGAGTACAGACCAGTAGTGACGCGCGGGAGAGGGAGAATGTCGAAGGAGGCTCTGGAGCAGGATAAGATACTGTTTGGCCTTAAATAATAATTTCACTGTTGCACCACAGTCTTACCCAACAAGATAATGTAAGTCTGCGGTGAAGACGGAACAGAGGTAAGACGTTTCACGCTTAGTACCAATTATTTCATCGCTATACTCTCACCGTACTCGCCCGGTATACTGCTATTCATAACGCATATTCATAACTTGAAGTACGGGGACTGTGCAATTGGAAGAAACCGATCAATTGCATGACTTGGTAATGGCGCAGAAGAATGGAGAATTGGTAATGGTGGTGGCATTGATCAAGAATACACCTCTTCCATTGGTGAATGCAAAAGTAAACTCTGACTTGCATGCCTTTGAAGAGAGTAACTTCTCTTCAATCATTGCCTAAAATTACGCCACAAGCAGTTGATGCATAATTCCCGAGTCCTGGAAACTCGTGGCTACTGGATACCTACGAGGACGGTCAGGTTTAGCTGTAAACTTGCTATTATTAGCCATATATCGAGCAATTCCTGTAAGTATATGGCCAGCCATCAGGTGAATTTGTACGCCACCGCGATCAGTGGCGGTGCACAACTGCATCACTCCGAGTTCACAACCACCATGTTGCTTTTCGCACTGGCCGTCGGTGTTACGGTTCTACACGTTGCTTCTCGACGCGTAAATGGACCGCAGGACGTTAATTTGTGGCGTCTAGAGCAGCTTAATTCTCGGCCTCGGTCCGGCAGCCTAACTCTTCAAGACAGCGTCCCATTCAACATCTTGAACAGCGCGGAATTCTCCCCGCAATGGTTCGAGCAGCCTCTGGATCATTTTGACAAAGGCATTCAGGATACCTTTGGACAACGATACTGGGTGAACACCCGTCACTATCAGCCAGGTGTCGGAGGGCCAGTCATTGTACTCGACGGAGGTGAGACGAGCGGGGAGGTGCGTCTCTCTCTCTCTCTCTACCTGGCGCGTTGATCGACATACTCTCCAGAATCGTATTCCATTCCTTGACACCGGCATCGTGGAGATATTAGCGCGCGCGACAGGCGGCGTCGGGGTTGTCCTCGAGCATCGCTACTACGGTGGGCGAACATGCATGTCAGCCCACAGAACTATTACTTATCTGCTTTAGGGGAATCTATCGCTGTCCAGAACCTGACCACCGACTCGCTGAGGTGAGTTGTATAACATCCTACGTGCCCTTTGATTTTATACGACGTCCATATAGATTCCTAACCAACGAACAGGCCGCGGCCGACAGCGCCAACTTCATGTCCCACGTCAATTTCTCATCCTCTGGTATAGAGGAAGACCTCACTGCACCTGGGACGCCTTGGATTTACTACGGAGGTTCTTATGCTGGCGCGCGCGCAGCGCACATGCGAGTTCTATACCCCGACCTGGTCTACGGCGCAATCGCTTCGAGCGGTGTAACACACGCGACAATCGTGTATTGGGAATACTACGACCTCATTCGCCAGGCAGCCGAGGAGAAGTGCGTCAAACACATCCAAAACACCATCAAGACCGTCGACAAGATTTTGGACAATGGAAAGTTGAAACATTCGCTCAAGAAACTGTTTGGCCTGGGGGATTTGGAACACGACGATGATTTTGCGTCTTTGCTCGAGGTCCGTTGGAATACGTGATTCCTTTCTGTATATTGACCTTCCATAGACCCCGTTAGGGTACTGGCAGGCAAAGTGCTGGGACCCCGCGTATGGAAGCACTGGATTCGACGATTTCTGTTCCGCATTGTCGAAGCCTCCCTTTGGTGTGAGCAACGTAGTCGATGAACTAGAGTACGAACACCCCGGACGGCTGGTGCACTTCCATGATGGACTGTCCCTCGACTTTGCCGTCTTGAACTACGCTAAATGGATCAAAGAGGTTTGTCCGTCGTCCGTGTTGAAAGTACGCTAGCTAAACACGCACAGAACGTTGTCCCGACCTGTCCAGAGGGCATGACTCAGGAGGATGTAAATGTTTCTATCGTCCAACGGCACCCAGACACTCACCACTTCTCATAGTGCTTTGGTACCTACGACGACAGAAAATACTGGGACACTGGTTTGGATCAGGAGTGGCGTCTTTGGCTGTTCCAAGTCTGCACGCAGTGGGGATACTTTATGACTGCCCCACTAGACCGGGATCATCCCAGTATCGTGTCCAAGCACATCACCCTTGGGTATGAGTCAAAGATATGCAAGCAGGTACGGTTTCAATATATTCCCTATCCTATGGCTCATCTCGGTCTGGTGATAGGCGTATCCTCCTGGAAAACACTTCAAGGTACCTTCGATGCCGAATGTGTCTGCGGTAAACGATTTGGGAGACTACGACATTGCGGCTGATAGGCTAGCGATTATCGACGGGGAAGGTACGGGTGTTTACTTATGGGTTTTGTAGCTGTCTATACTGACTGCGTCGTAGTTGATCCTTGGCGACCTGTTACGCCGCACAGTGATTACGCGAACGATCGTGCGGATACGATTCCACAACCGTTCAAGGTGATACCTGGTGAGTATGCACTTGCGGGGTTCGGATGGAGAAAACTCATAGATTTGGTAGGTGGTGTTCATCATTATGATGAGTGGGGGTATCTCGAGTTGAGCCAGGAGCCGGAGGAGATTAGGAAGATACATGGAGAGATGATAACATTCGTGATGGAGTGGCTGAAAGATTGGAAGTCGCCGAGTCGTAATTCATGAGAAGGGCGATGACTTAAACTATTTAGGTGATGTACTTTCACGGTGAATTCCCCTCTATTGCTGCTGCATGCCACTGCACATGCTGAATATGGTCACGGATATGTGGCACTTTGTTATCTTTACTATTAGTGGAACGCCCATGGCCTTTGACTTTTCTCCAATGTTCCCCATTCAAACATTTTTTTGTGGCATCCACACTGATTAATGGTGAACGCGAGAATGATGGAAAAATCCTCCACCGGCTGAGGGCAGTCACACAGACCGTGGGTGTATGGCAACTTGGCCGAGTGGTCTAAGGCGCTGGAATTAGGCAATTCTACATCCAGTCCTCCGGGGCGTGAGTTCGAACCTCACAGTTGTCATTATGGAGCCCGCATCGCTATTTTGTCGTACTCATTCTTTTTATAAGCGCTTAGGAGCTTCATAGGCCATGAGCCGAAGGTATAGAGTATGCCTTAGGGAGACTAGGTCCGTCAGTGTCATGACACATACTTGAATGATATACTCTTGACTTGCCGCTACCACCGCCACTAACGTACTCTGGAGGCAGTGAACGGCTCTACCTCGGTAATCGTTAGCTCTCGATGCACATTCACATCATTGAGTATCTCGCAGTTCAGTTTGTCTCGACCAGGAACATCTCGTCAGTTATGTTGGCCGGCACCCCTTCATTATACCACCATCGGTATTCCTCCCGTATGAGAGTGCCATAACAAAGGCTCCAGGAACATGGCCCTCTACCTGTCTCCAACAAGGTGATCGAACTCATACTAAAAGAAGTACAAGCTCGTTGAAATGTATGTACAGATATGGTGTGATCAGTCAACTCGGATGAACGACGAGCAAAACATTGATAAGAGGGGGATTCGAACCCCCGCCTGCATACACAGATGAGAAACCTCTACTGAGGCAAGTTCGCTTGCTTAAGCAAGCTGAAACTTGAGTCACACGCCTTGGACCGCTCGGCCATCTTACCGTGATTGGATGGCATACAGAGCTGCCAATACCTCCTCCCAGGTTGTTTAGGCTCTAAGAATCTTTCCAGTTTTCCAACACTAAACTCACAGACGAAAACTGGCAAACACCAACATTTGGGAGCATCCAACTGTAAAATTGCAAACCCCAAGTCCACTGACTCTTGGCCTTGTACCATTTATTCAAATAATGTAATTCTAGAGCTGTATCTACTGTGGACTCTTTTGGATATCAGTAAGTGACAATATCTGCCAGATATAAAGATTAATTAAAACCAAACCACCAGCCAACGTGCGAAGTCACACGCCTTGGACCGCTCGGCCATCTTACCAGGAATCGGTACCGTGATCGACGCCACCCAGACTAAGATGGTTCACGCTCACGTGCCTATATCGTCTTTGTCTTCTCTCCATCATGTCCACCGACCTGCTCGCTCCTCCGTTCAAGCGGCTGCGCACAAATAGTGCTACTGCTTCCGATATCGCACTCTTTGCACCACCGCACTCGCCAGAACGGCCACAACGATTGTCAAAGAAGGAATCTTTGAAGTTGTCAGGCTTTGCAAGGCGTACACGCGAGATCAACGATACTGTGCGGGACCTGGAGTACAGTTGTCTCGCCCACTTTGATGATTACGAAAATGAAGGACAATACATGAACGAAATCATCGACGAAATTGCCCTCTGGCTCAACAAGATCTGGAATCTTATGTCGCGCCACTCAATCTCTTTACTAGGAGCGAACTTGGATGTCGTTCATTCGTGCTTGCAGTTTTGCTCTCGAACCTCAGAACGCATGGCCGATTGTGGCAGCACGTGCGTAGTATGCCTTTTGTGAGTGGCGTTGACTAATTACTAGAATAGGTCCGACTTTACCGATGCAAGTCCAGCCGTATGTATCAAGGATAAGGGAGGGAGAATCGTATATGAGGAAAAATGGCTTGACATCACTTACGCCCTCGTATGGGCATGGCGAGAGCTGCTCGTGTACTGCGAAATGGAAGGACATCCCACGAAGGGAATATTGGATGACCAGGAGCGATTCGACATTATCAACAATGTCTTTGACATACTTCGCGTGCCAGGACAAGAGGACGGTAAGGCGCTACTTGACACCTTCATTCCGTATTATAATACTTTTGTCAGATGAAAATT
The DNA here is from genome assembly GCA_011800155.1 of Flammulina velutipes. Taxonomy (NCBI): domain Eukaryota; kingdom Fungi; phylum Basidiomycota; class Agaricomycetes; order Agaricales; family Physalacriaceae; genus Flammulina; species Flammulina velutipes. The sequence continues at coordinate 2,405,311 of CM022372.1, read as the reverse complement.
ACGACGGTACCAAATTCTGGGACAAGCATTGGACTCCCGAAATGCACGAAGCGTCAAGTCGCCTTGTCGCCAACCGCCACGCCGCCCTGCTGGCTGATTTTCTGGAGGAACCTTCTTTGAATTTACACGAAGTCCTTGTCACACCCACCCTCCGACCCGTCCTAGTCAATGCCGTTCGCAAGAATATATTCCAAAAATGGCCTTCGATAACGTCGGCCGATGCGCTGAACATCTTCCAACAAAACTCGTTGTCGGATGATATCATGTTTATGGTGGAACAAGATAAACTAAATGACGAGTATAATCGCAGGGCAGCAATCCGCTACCTCTCCGCACAGGAATCCACAACGTATCGGGAGGCAGGCCTCAATCTTCTCAAGAACACATTGCTGGACACGCGCCCGTACGTTTGGGACCAACTTGACACTGTCTTCCCTGACTTGGAAGATGCTCGTGAGTGGCTCGATGAAGTCTTTGATCAGACAGAGACTCCGAAAGAGCTCCTTCGAGCAAAACGAATGTATATCAGCAAGAGAGAGGCCAAGATTGTCGACAGAGGTCAAGGGGCTCACCGAGAAACATAGAGCCCTTTCTTTCGTTGTGCTTTGTACGAACTTACATTACATGTTACTATAGTAGTTACAATATATATTATATGTACTTAATCTCATTGACGCGTGTCCGGAATTTAATACACCTTGGAGCGCGGGCTACGTCGCGCTCGGCTTGAACCAGGCCACTACAGATTCTCTTTGGTGAATGAGCGATATTTGGGGTAACGCCACAAACCGGTTGGACCCGGCTCACGCTCACGTGCGTAGATAGCCTTTGTCTTCTCCCTTCACCGACCCAATCGCTCCTCCAACTAAGAGACAGCGCAAATCCAGCCTGACCACTCACAGAGTTTGTGCCACCTCTAGAACGATTAAATTCACTCTCAAAGAAGATATCCGCGAAATTGGCCGACCTCGCAATGCACAAGACCGAACTCCAGCCTATCTTAGAAAGAGCTACGGCACAGCTGTGACAGCGCCTACCCCAACGGATACGAGGAGCAAAGAGACTTTATTCAAGAAATAGTAGAGGAGATATTGTCGGACCACGGGAGCCGATCTGGATGTCGTTCACTCTCGTTGGGATTTATGCTCGCGAACACTCAAGAGCTTGAATCAATGCTACAGCAGGTGAGTAGTACGTGTTGCTATGTTGTACCAACTAACTTCAGATCAGGACTGGCTTCACCGATATCAAGCACGGCGAGAGCTGCTCGTGCAGTGTGAAATGGAGGACTATCCAACAGAGGACATACTGGATGACCTGGAACGATTTGACATTCTCGACGATGTCTTCGATATTCTCTGTGCACCAGAACAAGACGGTAAGGTGTATCTGGGCTCGAATCTAGCTATACCACATTGCTTACCCTTCGTCAGATGGAACAAATTCCTCGAGCTGCAGATTTTGGGACAAGCATTGGACTACCGAAATCCACGGATCGTCGAATCGCCTTGTTACCATCCGCGACGGCACCCAGATGTCAGAATTTTTGGAAAACCCAAGGATCGCACCGCGTTATTGTTACGCCTACCCTCAAGCTCACTCTCCTTGATACCGTTCGCAAAAACTTTTTCAAAGAAGGCTGGTCACCAATAACACCATTCGATGCCCTGAGATATTCGAACACAACTAGCTGACGGAGGATATCATGTCCACGGTGAAGCAATGTAGACTCTACGACAATGCCTGCTCCCGCGAAGCCACTCGCTACCTATCCAAGCAGGAATCCACCCCATGCGGGGAGGTCGACCTTTCGAATCGGGCTGCTAGCCGCACGACAGGATGTATGGGATGAACTCGGCACTGTCTCTCCTGATCTAGACGATGCTCGGGAATAGCTCGACGAAGTCATCAAAGGGACGAAAGTACCGAAAGAGCTTCCAGAGACAAGATGGATTCATCCTCGCAGGAGCAAATCTGGATAATGCTGCCGAAAAAATTTGCGGAGACACGACTTTGGGCATGGGGACGAGGAGGATCCTGAGGAGTGGATGAAGTACTGCCATTCCGACGACAGTGACAGCGACGGTGACTTTGACACGGGAGGACGACAGGTTTCCGCGTCTTGGCCAGAATCTATGACTGGGTCCAGTACTCGACGAAGTGCCAGACAGAGCGGAGGCTGCAGCGCTGTGGGACGAAGTACCCTGGTCTGGCGGTGTCTCCGATTCATTTGGTATGTCTAGCGCGATGGAGTCCCTATCATACGCGTAAGTGTACATTCTTGCTACTCGCCGGTGCTGACATATTCTTCCTCTAGTTGTGGAGATCACAAATCGTACCTTGTTGATGGGATGCGCGCGATGGTCATGCATGACCTTGGAGGCATCGCTACTAGTACCACGGACGAATACTCCCGGTGGCTGTAAGGGAGCACGTACTGTTCCCATGAATTGGTGAATTTGCGCGACTACCTCGGACGTCTTAATAGTTGTACCTACTCAATCAGCAGGCGACTGCGAGGACTGTAGTACTAGTTTGGTAGGCGGATCAGTCAATGTTACAGCGCTCATCACCTACTCACTATTGGGTTTTCGTACTCAGACGTCCTTTGATCTGAACCGTTCAGTGCGTCACATTTTTCTACCCTTCTCCAATACTCCAGCTCAATTTTCAATGCATCAGGGTATCCATCATGCGCCCCCGTCGGCATGCCGACGCACAATTGAAGATCCAAGCATCATTCAATGTTGATAGAGTCTCATCAATGCAGCGATGCCAATGTCTAACTCAAGCGTGCGTTTTGACATAACTCATTGGTGCCGTTTCTGAAGTTACTTCCAGGAATGCGTAGTCTCAACTTTAATGTTCGCAAATTTGACCGAAACGCTTCCGGGAGACACCATTGCCATAGAACTGCCTTCGTTGTACTAGGCGGTCTCTGCTGCCATGGGCTCCGTTTCATCATCCCCATGGCCTTCGAGATATAACCACCCAGATCTCAATCGTCGACCAACAACTTATCCATGCTGCTGCGATTCCTATTGATTCTCACCGTCGTTTGCTCTCGAGCTTCATCTTCTGATGTATACCACAGAGCAACTCTGGAAACTCACAAATACTACGTTTTACACCACAATCCTGCGGACGTGCCATTACATGAAATCGTCGAATTTCTTGGTCTCGAGATCGTTGAACGGGTGGGAGAGCTGGAAGACCACTGGCTGGCTAGGACGAGAACCACGGGAGACGAGGGGGCAGACCATGACCATGTTATAGACGCGCATACAAGAATGACAAGATCGAGGACGCTATCTTCCAGGGGAGAAAACATGTCATCCGCTATACTCCACCTATCCCGCCAAATACCTCGCCGTCTTGTAGTTCGAGCTCCGGTCCTCGATCCGGGCATGGGGACAATAGATGAAAGCCCAGACGAAGAAAAAGAAGAGGCGCAATATGACGAGGAAAGAGAAGCAGAGCGAGACGAAAAGGAGTTCGTTACGAGCGATCCTAGCTTTTCCGAGCAATGGCACCTCCGCAAAAACGCGATGAATGTCATTCCAGTTTGGAAAAGGCTGGGAATTACTGGAAAGGACGTCGTAGTATCCGTTGTCGACACTGGTTTAGCCGCCGACCACCGTGACATCAAACCCAATCATGTGCGCTATGTATCTCATATATATGCTGCATACTGACTCCTGTTCAGATCGCCGCATACTCTTACGATTTTGTCGATAATAAGAAGTATCCAGCAGGCCCGAACCAGGAAGACCTCCATGGTACACAATCCGCTGGTGTCATTGCGGCAGCTAGGAATAATGTTTGTGGTGTTGGTATTGCATTTGATGCGAGAATAGCAGGCATACGTCTCTGGAGCGAAGATACTCCAGTCATACCCAGCAACGAGGCTGTTGCTTTGAATTATAAATACGATCGCGTGGACATCTACAGCTCTAGCTTGGGGCCTGTGGACGATGGCAAGACCCTCAATCACCCGGAATATACAACACAGCAAGCCTTTTTGAAGGGAGTCAACTTCGGCAGGAGAGGGAAGGGAAACATATTCGTATTTGCGGTTGGCAACGGCGGCGAGGAGGATATTGACAATTGCAACTATGATGCTTTCGCCAACAGGTAGACTCCTTTCTTGTTAACCGTTCAGTTGGCTAATCAATGTTCAGTATCTACACTATCACTGTCGGCGCTCTTGAGTATTCTGGGACGCTTTCTCCCTACTCCGAATCATGCGCAGCGGTTATGGTTGTCGCGTATGCAGGCGGAGAAAGAGGAATTGTACGTCGACCTCATTCGTTCGATCACGGCGTCTTGTAACAATCATCTTTTCTAGTCAACTATACACAACAACGACACCGACGCATGTTCAAGCGATTTTAGGGGGACCTCCAGCTCTGTCTCGAGCGCCTCCGGCGTCTTCGCCCTGGCGCTAGAAGCACGGAAGGACCTTACGTGGCGCGATATACAATACCTATGCGTGGAGACCGCGAAAGTCGTAGACCCAGACACGCCGACTTGGGAGCCCACAGCCAACGGGAAGCGCCTATACAGCTACAAATATGGTTTTGGCGTGCTGGACGCGTACAAGTTTGTCAAGGCTGCCAAAACATGGTCACTCGTCAAGCCGCAGACGTTGATCAAGATGCCACCGTATCAATTCGCGAAGAAGACGATATGGAGCAGTGGGAAGGGAAAGATGAGTGCGAGAGGGCGATTCTCGGGTGGGGTACCACTCTCAAAGGAGGGCGTCACAGGAGCCATAGAAGTGACGGAAGAGATGATGGATGAGATGGATTTTGACACCATCGAGCATGTCCAAGTCAAGGTCTGGGTTGCCCACTCGAAACGGGGTGACATTGAAGTCGAACTTGAGAGTCCCAATGAGATTGTCAGTGTGCTAGGGAAGAGGAGGAGGAACGATACCGCAAAAACTGGGTTGCGGGGATGGACGTTCTCGACATTGAAGCATTGGTATGGGTTCAACTCCTCTAATAGTGTTGTCTGCTGACTTTACAACTGTTTATAGGGGAGAGACGCCTCTGGGGACTTGGAAAGTCCATTTCAGTGATCAGGGAAATGCGAACAAGGGAAAAGCTATCGGGTTTAGTGTGATGTTCTGGGGGTGCTCAAAGGGTTCGAAAATACGGAAATACAGACTTCCTGCGGATGACAGGAACATATTTCCTCCCCAAACGATACTCTAATCTGAGTTTGATCAGTTATATTTACTAAAGTAACTAAACCATCAACTGATGTATATGTATATGTTTTCTCTCTTTTTCCACAATAACGAGGT